>CAOKZL010000616.1:713278-1426556 GCA_948472985.1 Iguana delicatissima
TTTTTTCCTATTTACAGTCATCCCTTCACTTCACTAAGGTTAGAGGCACAGGACCCCTGTGAAAGTGGAAAAACTGAATAATTCTAGGCCCTCCCAAGCCATATTCAACACACAAAAAAGTATGATCACCATACTCAACCCACCATGGATTCCTTTGAGGCATCAAGGTTCCTTCCCAAGGCAGAAGTGACTGGCTGGTAGGGCTTACTGCCACCTCCGCTGCTCTCCCACACCATTTTTAATAGGGACTTACAAGCCTCGTTGACAGTTTCTCGGTCTCATGAGACTTGCAGTGCCTAGTAAAAATGGCATAAGGAGGCAGCAGAGGTGACAGCAAATAATCCGCAAATAATGAAATCCGCAAAAGTGAAACCCGCAAACATGGAAGGCTGACTGTACTTGCCCACAAGAATGAAAGCTAAAGAAACTGTAGTGTATATGTGCAATTTGCCAAGTAGACATTTCATTTATTCTCCTTTAACTTCTTCTGTTCAGTTTGAGAATATTCTCTACATAAATGGGTAGCAACAATTAAAAAATGTTATTTTGTATCGGTAGCACAGTGACACTTCTGTGGGACAGCAAGATCATTTATATTTTAGCTAAACTAGGCTAAAATGTAGCACATTTTAAATATCTGACAAGAGAAAATGTGTCTTCTCAGAGGGGTAAAAGTCACCAAAGAAGGTAAGTTAAAATCCCAAAGACACTATTATGCCTTTTTACTTACTAAGCCTTATCCAAAGTAGCAGGCTTATTACTACTGAGCATGCAAATAGTGTTCAAATCTTTGCAGCGAGCTCAAACCTAACTACAGCCAAACTGAAATGTACTCCTTGGCTGTTGTTGTGTGTCTTCAAGTCATTTCTGACTTGTGGCAACCCTAAAGTGACCCTATCACGGGATTATCTGGGGCTGAGAGTGTGTGAGGCTCCCTTGCTTTGGTAGAATAGGTCCCATTCAACCAATAGGGTGTTTTCCTGAACAGACATATTTAATTATATTGTTAGCTTGGATTCAATTCAATGTATTCAAATACCCTGTCACAACTGATCGATGACGAATCCAGGCTCACTATTACAGAATATACGGAACCATATTAAAATTACTCCAAACCATCTTAATTCTGGACACTAGAAATTACCTTAACAAGATGGTTTAAAATGCTCTGGAATTTTCTAGACAAACAGAAACGAACTGTTCCATATATATTTGCATCACTCACCTTGTTCACGCGTTCATCATCTGTTTCAATTCCTACACTGTCAAGAATTTTCTTTAAGTCTTTTGAAGTTGGGGATTCATTGCCCCCAAGGACAGCAAGAAGGTAAGCTGCAACATAGCGCATTCTGAAAAAAGGGCAGACAGGTTTTCAAACATGACCCACTCATACTTTCTGAACAGGTAAACTACTATTACTATTATTATTTTAATAGATTTCACCACGTGATAAGCCAGCTAGTTTTAAAGAGTTAATGGTATCTCAACTTCCAGGAAAATACTCCTAACTGTGAGCAAAATACTGACCGTACTTAAAGTTAAGAACTACCTTCAGACATTCCACATGAGAAAGTTCAAGAAAAGTAAGCAGTAAGAATTACACGGGCAGGGCCAAAACTCACTGGTACAACACACACTTTCCATGCAAATACTGGCAAGACTCTAGGCCCCTCCAATCTCCACCCTTCATTTTGTCGGAATCATACGGCCCTCCAGAAACTACTGCACTGCAACCCCCAGCATCCCTCTCCTCTCACTGCTGACTAGTCCCGGTGGGAGCTGCGGTCCTACATCTGGAGGGCCGCATGATATCCACTCGTTCTTAAAAGTAGGGTAGCACGCGATGTGGAAAGCGCAGATGGCGATAACAGGCCCCTTTGGCCTTGCTTCGTCATAAAACGCGACAGGAGTAAGAAACGGTGTGAAAGAGACGCCGGGAAGCTGCGGCCAACTACAGCAGGCCGACTCGCGCTGGGAGGACCAGCGGGGAGCCATCCGACGCAGGAGTTCGCTTCCCGAGAAGAAAAGGCACCGCCACATTCCCAGTAATTTGCTCCCCCCATCTAGTTTCTTATAATCTGGGGGGCCCTCATGCACGACTACTGGCGAGAGGCACTCCCCGCTCCACTTCGCCCCTCCTTCGACCATTTCAAAACTTCAGAGTCACTCCGCTCTCTCTTTAGATTCTGGATTAGAATATGAAGTCTGTTGCCCTTCTTCTGCCTTCTCGTCCCTCCGAGAGGCCGCCATCTCCTCCTCCTCCTCCTCCACCCGGGCCCAGAAAGCACATGGCCGCCATGTCATCCCGCTCCCCGCCCGCCTCACATGGTACCACCTGGCCCGGTTTTCGAGCAGAAATACTCGCCCAACTGGCACCAGAGGCCCCCGCGCGCGTTCTAGGCGCATCCAATTACAAGGCGACGGAGGGGAGCGCAGAAGAACCCACAAACGCACTCACTTCAACGCGTTCTTGGGGCAAACGCCGGGCCTCGGGACGTGCGCTCTCCGCGACAGAGACGGCAAAAAGGAAGGGGCGGGGCCTACGGCGCCAGGTTCTTCCCGCCACCTCCCAATAAACTAATTGTCTATTGGTCCCAAAGCAAACCAATCAGCAATCGTATAGTTGGCAGCTGCCGTCCTCATGCAATCAGAAGTGAGAGGGCTCGCTCTCCGTTCTATAGCTGCCGTGTCAGTCCACAAAAATGTCGTCCGGAAACCTTCTCGCCGACTTACTGGGTGGTTAATAAAGTGTGAGGGAGTCTATAGAGCGCTGGAGGATAGTAGGACTTTTGAGGTCCGTGTGAACTTAGCTTAGGGTTTTGGCTTTTTTGCCATATTTCTATAATTAAAAGTGATGTGCCTAAACACCTTAAAGGCACCAGATCGCGTCTGGTGTTGGAAGCTAAGCAGGGTTAGCTCGGGTTAGTACGTGGATGGGAGACAGCCAACAAATACCAGGCCCTGTAGGTTGTATTTCAGAGAAAGAAACTGGCAAAACCACCCTTGAGTGTTAACCCTCTGAAATTCAGGTAGTGGCCAGAAGTTGACAGGCAACCTGAAAGCTTGCAACAGACTTTCATTTCTGGGTGCTGCTAATTTAAACACAATTCTAAAAACCTTGTTTCTTCCCAAAGAAGCTTCTTCGCTGTGGGATCTGCATTATCAGCTGTTCCTGTTTTCTTCTTTGCCTCCATACCTACCATTCTTCCTCCTCCCCACATCTCTTTGTGACCCTCCCTACTCATCTCCAAGTTGGACAAAAGGAATTCCTCTGTATTTTTACACCTAAGAGACAGAGTTCCTAAAGACCAGCTTCCCTCAGTTCAAGCATTTCCCAGCCCCACAACTTTTCGTAGTCATAGTCCAATGCTATTAGAGCTAAAACCAACTCTGTAAAAAGCAAAAGGAAAAATGTTAATTACTAAACCTACCCCAGTGATGCTTCAGAAGACAATTATTTCAACCTTTGAAATGCATAAACATTCTTGCCTATGTCTGGGTAATGATTTTTGTTTGTTTTGAAAACACCCATATCTGAAAAAAATAATTTTTCCGTATCCAATTTAAGAAGAGCCAGCAGGCTTTTTAAGAGCCATCATGGTATAGCAGCTTGGGGATTGGACAATGACTCTGGATACCAAGAGTTTGAATCCAGGCTTGTCCACAGAAATCCACTGGGTGACCTTGGGCAAGCCACATTCTCTCAGCCTCAAGGGAAGGCAAAGGCAAACCTCTTCTGAGCAAATCTTGCCAAGAAAACCCCTCAAGAGGTTTGCCTTAGGATTGCCATAAATCAGAAACAACTTGAAGAGAAAACAGCTTGAGGATGAGAACATAAGAACCATGTAAGATCAAACGAAAAACCTGTCTAGTCCAACATTCTGTGTACACAGTTGCCAATCAGTTATGGGAAGCCTGCTAACAAATCTTGAGTATAACTGCAATCTCCATTTCACACCCACTGGCAGCATACACGGAGGAATACTGCCTCATACTAAGTTCTCCCTCCACATTCGTGGGGGTTTGGTGCAGAGAACACTCACAAAAGTGGAATAATCACTAATAACTCCCCAGGGGCTATGGCATAGCCAAGGTCACTAGCATCTCTCTGGGGCAGCCATGGCTGGCTGGAGCGACCCAGCCATACCATCACCCATGGAGAAGAAGGCCAGTGGCCCTCTCGATCATGTGGCTGGATTTGCTCTGGCCCCGCGTGCTTTCCGGAGACCTCCAGCGGCCCTCCTAGGTGGCTATCGCAGGGTGGATTAACTCCGTTCCCACGATCCACCTGGAAGAGATGCCCGTGATCTCAGCAAAGTGCACAAGGCCAGAGCAACCTGAGTCAGGCGATTGCCGCCTGCTTCAGCCTTGTCCAGTTTACTCACGGCTGTCCCTTCTGGGCGGTGATCGCAGGAATGGCGCTATCCCACCGTGCAATTGCCAACTGACTGACCG
The DNA here is from genome assembly GCA_948472985.1 of Iguana delicatissima. NCBI lineage: Eukaryota > Metazoa > Chordata > Lepidosauria > Squamata > Iguanidae > Iguana > Iguana delicatissima. The sequence continues at coordinate 717,734 of CAOKZL010000616.1, forward strand.
ATATGAGCAAAGCAGGCAAGGCTGGAACAGTTGAGGATAGCCTGGCTGAGGTTGCTCTGGCCCTGCCCGCTTTGCTCAGATCATGGGCGTTCCTTCTGGGCAGCAATTGCGGGGTAGATTAGACCCTTTCCTGTGATCGCCGCCTGAAAGGGAGGCTGGCAATCTGAGCAAAACAGGCAAGTCCTGAGTGGCGTCACCGCTTTGCTCAGATCACAGGGGTCTCTTCTGGGTGGCGGTCGCAAGGTCGGATAGGCCCTTTCCCACAATCTCCCCCAGGAAGGGAGACCGGCTATCTGAGCGAGGCTCAGATCATGGGTGTCCCTTCCAGGTGGTGATCGCAGGAACAGAGCTAACATGCCCTGTGATTGCCCACCAGAAAGCAGGCGGGGCCAGAGCAGGCCCAGCCCACCATCGCCCCCGGGAGGGAGGCCAGAGGCCCTCTCCCTGGGCTATCCTGTGGCATGCTTGCTCCGGCCAAGGAAGGGGAGGAGGAGAATTAGGGGGGCCTGCAGACTCATGAATAATCAAATTTGCGAATGTGAAACCCGGGAATGTGGAGGGAGAACTGTACTGGAAATTTGTAATTACCCTGACTAGCAGCTATTGATGGCCTCATTCTTAATTTACTCGACTTTCTTTTAAAGAAGGTGAAAAAGTGCAGTGTGTCCTGCCCTTCTTACTCTGTTGATAAGCACCTGTGTTAATCTTCCCTTTACCTGACATTTTGTCATCAGGCTGGGACACGTCATCACTGAGACTCTTTGTAAGATCCCCCTCCACACTCAAGCCAGACACATAAACAATTGTTATATAATTAGTTTTACATCCTCTGGGGCTATTTTATTTAACCAAAAGAGGGAAACCATATGGTACACTATCTCAGGTGACCAGTTGTTCCTCATTATGTAACACAATAATGTTATCCATGTTCAGGAGTAAAAGCCTTATTGGAACAGTTAACTACAATAATACCAAAATTCAGCGTGTCACCACATTTGTGATACAAATTGAGAGTATCACCAGTTCTAAACCATATATAATAAATTGCATTTGACTCTCAGATTATTAATCTCTGAAGACTGCTGTTGGGACAGCCTATTGTGAATTGAGAGTAGTTTTTGAACTTCAGCTCATATTAGAGAAAGAATTTTTCTGCATGCCAGAAAAAAAATTATTGGAAGTATTTCCTGAAAGTGCCTTTGAATGGGTATTCAGAACATCAACCTGTCCTCGGCCACTCAGAAGTAAATCTTCTTTATTCTATGATGTTTGCTTCCTCATTAGGATTTTTAAGGATTTTTTTTTTTAGGATTTTTAAGGATTAGGATTTTTAAGAATGACTGAAGTCTTAATGCAGTTTGCCATTAAGTTTGCACTTTTTATTTACATATTCACAAGTTATGGGCTTACACAGATACACACATACAAATATACATAAACAGTTCCTTCCAAGAGCAAACACAGGTAGCTGAGGGGGTTGGAACCACAAAGTGGCCATTCAGAGATAAAGGGGAGATTTTTTTTTTTTTATTCTAGTAAACCTTGAAAGATGCAGGCCTTTGAAAAGTATGTGTGGTCAGTGGTTTCAGGAGCTGGAAAAAAATGAAGATGGGAAAAGAAAACCAGAGGTGGAAATGGATTGACCTGGTTGGAGAAGTAGTCTATGACTGGTTGATTAAACAGTGAACAGGAGCACTCTCATACCCTCCAACATTTCACAGATGACGGGTATGGCCAAGCAAGATCAGAGTGTGGTCAAAATAGCATCAGTTATTAAATAAAATCACAGAAGCTAAGAGAGTCTGCAGCAGTCTGCTTTTGCCTGAGGCTACCAGGAAAGGCAAAATTCCACCACTTTCTTGCTCCCCTACAATCAATTGAGTGTAAACTATTTCGCACTTTGAACTCAGTTTGCAGCAACTGAAGTAAGCTGAGGACAAAGGGGGGAAGTGGGAGAGAAGAGAGAACTGAAGTATTCTAAGAAAAGCTGAAAAAGTGGGGTGATGGAACATTAATCAGGACTGTCTCTACCAAATCAGAAGAATTAGAAGATACCTACTCTTGGAAGTTTGCAAGATTTTGTTCAGGTGACCTCATGGTTCTGCCGATATGACTGATTTACAAAATGAATAAACAGAGTGTTTAATTATCAATAAATAATGGCCACAATGGTATCAAATAGAAGCATTAATTTTACTGGTTGAAGCAGCTTTCATTGGGATTACATAACCCACAACTGCTGAAAATTAAACTGCAGACATGAACACTAGAAACCACAGTTTTAATATTTTGGGTTTATGTTACTTAAATCCATATGTATTGTTTCTTATTAAATTTATATCCCTGCCTTTCTCCCGGGATGGGATCCAAGGCACAAGATCCTTAAGGGACATCTTTCAGGGTTGGGGGAACTGAGCCGTAGCGCGTTGTTTCGCTAAGACCTGCTTCACAGACCAGAAAGGAACTCGAGCGGATCTTTGGGTGTAACCAGGGCCATTTCCGCACTAGGGTGTTACAGCGCTATGATTCCACTTTCAACCTCCTATGGAATCCCGGGGTTTGCAGTTTAGGGAGGGGCCGCACGGCCCCTCCCTAAACTGCAAACCCCAGGATTCCATAGGAGGTTGAAAGTGGAATCATAGCGCTGTAATACTCCTGTATGGAAATGGCCCTAGGTTTTTTTTAGGTACTGAAAGTGTACGTGGTTCGAGTGAAACACGGTCCAGCCCGGGCCACAAGTGAAGAAACTTTTACCTACAACAGAGTTAACGTGCAGACATCCAGGGGATTTAAGAACCCCAGCGGCCAGCTCCCGCTGGGAAACAGCAGCTCACCACGGACCCCCAGTTTCCTAGCACCTCCCCAAAAGCGGCCGCTTCCTCTCCACGCTACTCGGAGTAACCCTTCGCTTTCCGTGGAGGAGCTGGAAGGACGCGTGGGGAGAGGGAGGGAAGGGGGAGCGGCCTCCTGAAGAGAAAGGCGCTCGCGGGGGAGAAGTGGGGGGTCTTGTGGCGGCGCTGGGGGGCCGCCGGGTGCGGAGACCGGCCGCAGAAGCCGCGCGCTCCCGAGCGCGCCCGCCGTGGACGCGCTTTCCCAACGAGAGCAGCGGCCTCGCCTCGCCTCTCCAGTCAGGGCGGCGAGGAGAGGCGCGCCTAAGGCCGCCCGGAAGGGGCTGCGGAGACCGTCCTGCTGGCCGGGGTAAGACTCGCGCCTTGTTTTGCCAAGAACTGCGTGACCGCGCGCCGGGTGACCTGGCTGGAGTAAAACTTCATTTTAAACGCTCCTATAGTTTTTTGCCAGGCTGCCTGCAGGGACGGCTTAGCGCCCGCGTCACTGCTTTCGCCGGGCGGCTTCTCGGCTTGCTTCCTGAAAACTTGCTGCTGCGTTTTTGTTTTTTTAATCTCAGAGGAGCGCGTTAAACTCAAGAAGCGACGTGAATGGGCCGCGTCCGTGTACGGATTCTCAGAAACAGGTTCGGCTGCGTTCAGTGGGATTTGGTAACTATGGTTAGGGTTGCCTCCCAAGCCTGTAGCCCTCCGTGCGCTTCGCTAGGAGTAAATGGATCTTCGTCCAGTACCTGCGGACAGAGCTGTTCAATGGGCGATTTTAACAAAAAAAACAACAGCACCTGTGTTGAGCATGTGCAAATTTCCTTTCCTTTTCACGGGCGAACTATCAGCCAATCCTCATCTGTTTGAGAATGAGGAAGGGGTTTAAGGGACAACTTAATCTGATTTTTGGAACCTCTCCTTTCAGGAATTAAGTGGAGTCATAAAGTTGGAAGGTAACCTAAGGTTAATTTGGTCCAAGCCCCTGCGAGTGCAGGAATCCACAGCCAATCAACTTCGGTTTAAATTAAAACATTCTAACAAAGGTGTTTCCACCACTTTCCAAGGCAGTCACATCCATGGTTGAAAAACTCTTCTTGCCAGGAAGCCCAGTCTAATAGTCCTTTCTTGTCTTGCAGTTGAACCCCTCAGTTCAAGTAGCAGAAGTTCCTTCATTGTCTTCATGACATTCCTTCAGATACTTGAGGGAGAACTCTGCCTATAGGTTGCTGCCCGATGATCGGGGTCCGTTGGGGGGCTCTCCTCTGTGTCCCACAGGCAAGGTCAACACAATGTATGATGGCGTGGGAGAGGACCTTCTCAGTTTTGGCACTGCAGTCGTGGAACAGCCTCCCATTAGGTGGCTGATCAGCACCAGTTTTGGCTTCATTTAAACACCAGCTAAAGACATGGCTGTCTATTAAAACCTTTGGGCCCAAGTAATTCACTCTAAAATGCTTGTGCACGTGGTTTTGAACTTTTTAACCCTTTTTTATCCTATTTTAATTTATTACTGTATTTAATGTTGTAGTCTAAGTTATTTTTATTGTTTTCAACCAACTTGATCTATTTATAATGATTTTATTTATTTATTGAATTTATATCTTGTCTTTCTTTCACATGGGATCTATTTGGGTATCTAGGTTTCAAATAGACTCAGAACCTGCAAATATAATTGGGCCAACCACAATGTATCTCACATTTTGATTTCTCATCCGTAGCTCAACTCTCTGCCTTATTAGTCTGGCTCAACAACTCCAGCTAGAAGGATGTGTTATTGTATTCTGAGAGCATTTATATATGATGCCTTAATTGCCTCAAGTGAAGCCTCTGTTGCTTTTTTTGATTCAGATAATTTCTTCAGCTCCATGCACTCTTTAAATGGTTTCTCTTTTTCCTCGCTTTCTTTCCAGAGATTGCCTTTCTCTTCCGTCTCTCCTTCAAATTGCTTGTGGTACCACCAGCTCTCGTTTGGCTGGCAAGTCAGAACATGAACAGCCGACAGCAATGTAACACCAGAAGATGGCAGGCCTGCAGGAGCTTGGGGACCCTCTGGGGAGGGCACTTTGGGGGCTGAGGCACTTGCTAGCTCTTGCTTGGCTGGCAACAGGCTCAACTTGGACGTCTACGTGGAGGGCTGTCTTCTGTTCCTCAGGCTGTTTGAGACACGAAGGGAAGAAGTGGAGCAGGTGGAATTTTTGAGACTGAGCTGCAATGAGGAGCTTATTGCTTCCACCCTCAGCATCATTCCTGCCCTGAAGGGCCTGAAATCTCTTGTACTCAAAGGTAAATGCATGGCTGTCATTTTTGCTCCAAATTTTTATTCTTTTGGGTCTAAATACTATAGCTGTTATGACAAAAGGAAATGTAACTTTTCTAAAATTTCAAATCCTTGAATATTCTAGCCAGTGTGTCCTGGAGTTATACTAGCTGAGGGGTTCTTGGGAACTGTAGTTCAAAAAAGTAATCTTTCCAGACTCTGATCACAGAGGGGCACCGTAACCCTGCGCATGTTTACTTTGGAATAAACCTCACTGTGTTCAGTGGGGCTTACTCCCAGGAAAGTGAACAAAGAATTGCAGCCTCAGTTTTCAAACATTTGGATTTCTACAAAGGAATCAGACTCTGTGGACTTACTAAACATGCAGTGGAGGGATCTGCAGGGATGTAGTCCTCTGCATCCTTTCTTGGGAGGAGATCTGCATGTTTACTCCAATGTAAATGTACTGTTTTCAGTTGAACCTGCTCCTGAGTAAGTGTGTATTGGCTTGCAGCCTTATCTCTTTTTTTACTGAGCAAAGGTTGTATTTTTCTATTGGATCCTCTTCAAATAGCCTCTTGTTTCAACAGATGCATATGGGAGATTACTCTCTAATGTCTAGTTCTAGAGGAGGGCTCATCATGGTTTATGACATCCCTGGCAAATATAGACATTTCTGTGTCTGTGAGCATGCAAAAGATGCCAGCCAGGTACAGCCTGTCCATCCTTGGCACGTAATGGTAATATTGGGGTGGAATTAATAATTTAAATTTGAGCGTATAGCAATTTTGGGAGATATATTTTTTGCCTTTATTTTTATTCCTGGACTATGGCGGGGGGACTCATCTCCACCCTACTTGTATCTCACTCTTTGTCTTGTCATTTAGGGGCTATATTGTCCCTCTGTTTAGAATGAAATGAAGTCAGTGATCTGATGTTGCTTTTAAATATGGAATTTAAGAAGACCTGTGCCTGATGCTTTTGTAAAATGTTAAGTGATCTATACACACCCAACCCCATATGTTATCAACATGTATTAATGCATATGCTGATGACTAAACTGTTTATATTGAATATGATTTTTAAAAATAGCTGTTTTGTGCCCCTTCAGCCTCTTAGTTTATTAACATGTGGTTCTGTTCTGCCTCATTTGGCTTCCATGCAGGACAGGCATAGGCTCTCCAAATGTTGTTGGACTGCAGTTCCCATCATCTTTCACCATGGGATATATTGGTAAGGGCAGATGGGAAATTTCAAGTCCAATAATCCCAGGCTCCCCACCCTTGGATGCAAGATGTTAATTCTTGTTTTAGTCCTGAAATATGACTAAGTCAGAAAGCAAAAGCTAGTCTTGGACATCTACTAATCACAATAGTGTCAGATTCCTTTAAGTCCAATCATGCATTATATCCCAGAGTTAGGAGAAATTACTGTCTGAGGGGATCTCAAGAATTGTAATCCAAAAGAGTAATTTTCCTGAACTCTACAGTATCCTTTAGCTTCCTGTGCTAAATGCTGGTGAGTCCTCCATGTTGTTTCATATGAAATACATTTGAAACCAATTATCTAGGAGCATCCTTGTGCAGAGAACTCCTTTCCCGCCTTCACTGCATTTCCACTCTTTGACAGGTGGACACACCAGGGATGACACAGGGGCTTGTCAGAGAGGATTGCTCTCTTCCTTGCCACAGGAGCTTGGAGAGTTAGCACAACTTGCCCACCTCGATCTCAGCTTCAACAGCTTCATTGTCTTGCCCTCCTTTGTCACCAAGCTGGCCAGGCTCAGGAGTCTCTTGATCTGCCACAACAGTTTGTGGGAGCTGCCAGAGGACTTTGGCCAACTCAGTGAGCTGACTTTCTTCTCCGCCATGAAGAACCAGCTCAGAGGTCTACCACAGAGCATTGGGAAGCTGGCAGCATTGCAGATCCTGGACCTTTCAGAAAATGCACTGGAATCTCTCCCAGAAGAGATTGGGAATCTTTGGAATTGTACAGAGCTGGATCTCTCAGGGAATCTGTTAACTGGAATCCCCAGCTCGCTTGGTAAGATATTCATCAGTAATAGGCATGGAGAAAATGTCTCCTTTTTCTTGAGCTGCAGTTCATGTGCTGATTTTCAGGCTGGGATCAATAGAATGGGGGCCTGCTTGTCTCTACATGTACAAATAAAGGTTGATGAAGGATTGTTTCATGAGGAACAGAGACCATGATGGGAAAGATACCAATATGCAGCTCTCCATGTCCATCTTGACTAAAGTACAGGGAGGTCATCCTTCTAATAAATTGTATTAACTTGGTTTTATTCTCAGTTTCATTACATTTCTCTCTGTTTTTTTTCCCTTCCAAACTTACTGAGGTAGAAAACAACCAATGTGCAAAAGAAGGATTCTAAGCCAGGGCCTCCATTTCTTAAAGCTTAGTGAGCAACTGGTGAAATGGCAAGAAAACTTTCCTACAGGGTGGGTGCACCTCTGTAGGGTTTCCTTTTTAGGTTTTAAATGATCAGGTGAGTTAACCACACCCGTAATCTGTTCATTACACCTTATGGCTGGTGTCCTGCTTCCAGAAGCTGCATTTCCGTATAGTCCTGTTGCTTTTTCATTCTGAAAACAATGAGCAGTAGTTCCTATGTGAGCTCTGCACTGAACCTCTTTTATGCTCACATAGCAAGAGCATGTTTTATGCATGCCTCTTCAGAGTTTCTGTGGAATAAGCCAATTAGTGTAGCAAAATATGGTAGTAAGTGGACTTAATAATGCAGCCAAAATTAATAATTTTTGTCTGTGGAATATAAAGTTCCAAAGGCTAAAGGAAAATGTCTTTTTCTAATAAGATGATGGATTACATTGCTGATATCAGTTATGATCCTAAATACAAAGAAGGTTAAGCCTGATTTGCCCCTTGGTTAATTAGATCACAGTTGATATTTGCTAGGGTTAGGAGTACAGGACCCTGCAAAAGTGGAAAAATCACAAATATCAAAATGTATGTGTGTGTCTGTGGGAAAGGGGGCTGAGGCGTGGTGTGGAGAGCAGGCGCCCACGGTCCAAACCAAGTGAGGGAAAGGAGAAGAAAAGAGGGTAGCCCTAAATTTCCTCTCTCTTGCCCATCTCCTGTATTGGGAGAAGGTTTGTGGTGCTGAGAAATTGGGCTACAAGCCATTGTTAGCTGGTCAGGCAATAGCTGGTGGAGGAAGAGGAAGACTAGAGGTGGGTTTTTAAAGGGCTGCATGGTCTGATTAGAGCTCTGAGAGGGAAGGTTCCCCTGGAAAAGAAGCACTTGAGGTGAAGGGGCAGGGGTTGGAGAAACTTGTAAATAATCAAATCCATGAAAGTGAAGCCTGCAAATGTGGAGGGCCAACTGTATTTATTGCTATGTTCCTTTTGCTAGCATAAGCTCTACTCTATAGCAAGCATCAGTGATACTCACTTACTGACCTTGTTGTACCTTTCTGTCAAAGAATGGCACTCAGGATGGTTAACAGTAAAAGTCAAATAAAAAAAATAACAGTACAAGTGTGCTATATAAAGGATCTAGTACTGCGTTTGTGTATGAGTGACAGCTAGAGGCCGTCAAAGCATGATCCCTGTTTTGAAAGGGTTTTGCTATTTGTATATGGATAAAAAGTGAATGTGTGTGTGCACATTACAAATAGGTACACGCATTGTTCCCAAGGACAAGTTGATCTCTCTCTCTCTTTCTAATTCTGTTCTGACTTGCAGCCAATTTGCAATCTCTGCAGCAGCTGCATCTTCACAGCAATCTCCTGGTGACAGTTCCTGCATCCCTTGCCCACCTTCCCAACTTGTCCAGGCTTGATCTGCAGAATAATAGGCTACGCACCATCCCTCAAGAGATCCAGAGCTTGCCCTTTGTGCATCTCCGTGGTAACCCTCTAGGAGAACCCGAGGTGCCTCTGCAACCAGGTAATTGCTTTTATTCTGCTTGCTCTATCTGTTGAACAGCTGTCTTTCACATCTAATGAGAATCAGAAACTGCTGTGTGAGCTAATGTTTGACTTGCAGATGATGAGTTTCTGTTTTGTTCTATAAATACAGTCCTCCTTCCACATCACAGGTTTGATCTTCACGAATTTAATTATTTGTGAGGCACCCCCTTGTCTTCCCTTCCATTCTCCCCCTCCCATTTCCTTACCTTTTGCCTGGGCATGTGGAAGGAATGTGCACTCACCCAGGCAAAATGCAAAGGAATGGGAGGGAGGGTTCTGGAAGGGAATGGGAGGGGGAGTGCTCACTTGGGCGGGGAGGGAGTTATTAGCATTTTTTTTTTACTTTCACAGGAGTTCTGTGCCCCCAAACCCTTGCAAAAGTTGAGGGGCCATTGTACAGGTAAACTGATGATACAGGCATTTTCACAGCTTCAAAAAGTTATTGGTTTGGACTACATCTCCCAAAATTCCCTGGTCAGTAGGCCAGTAGCCATGCTGGCTGGGGAGCTCTCTGAGGGGTTGTAGTCCAAAAAGTAACTTTTGGGGGCCTTCTTCTTTCTAAAGAGTTTATAGTATAAAGGAGCAATCAGGAAAAAATGGATGGTGTTTTTTATTTATTCCATATATCAATCAGTAACAATATTTCTCTAGGCAACATACAAGATCAAATGGATTAACAATCACTGTTCCAGTAAAAATAGGAAATCAATAAGGCAAAAAAATTAAAATTTCACAGAGAGATCGAGATATTAAAAACATTGCAGCAACAATCAATTTATGTAGCAAGCCAAACACATACCATATTTGCTGGCCTATAAGACACACTTTTTCCCCAAAAAATAGCCTTTGAAAATGAGGTGCATCTTATACACTGGGTGCATCATCGTGAGCCCTCTTTTCACCTCACCCTCCACATTATGGCAAAATGCATAGAAAAGGGGGGAAGTGAAAGGAGGACTCCCATGAGGCTTCCCCCACCCCCTCTTCCTGTCCATTTTGCCTCGGTGGGGAGAACTCTCCACTGACGCAAAATGCATAGGAAAGAGAGGAGAGGGTTTTAGAAAGCCCTGCGCTGGCACTACTTTTGCCCCCTAGAGTCCCTCCTCCCTTTCCTGTGCATTTTGCCTATGCATAGGAAAGGCAGGGGGAGATCTAAGGAGTGAAAGGAATGCTTGGGCAAGGCTTTCCCACCCCTTTCCCTTCTGTTTTGCCTCTGCAAGATTTGTCTGCACAGAGGCAAAATGCATAGAAAAGGGAGGGGAAGGTCTAGGAGGCAAAAGGAGCACTCACTCAAGGCTTCCCTAGAGCTCCCCCTCTCTTTCCTATGCATTTTGCCTTGGTGGGGAGAACTCCTGCTGAAGCAAAATGGAAGGGAAGCAGGGATGGGGGAGGCCTTACCAGTGTATAAGACATACTGGTACTAAATTTTTTCCCCCAAAACATAACTTCTGAAAATGCGGTGCTTCTTATATGCCAGCAAATACAGTGATTTTCAGCCACGCTAAAATTACAGTACAATAGAGAGATCATGCTTTTTTTAAAAGGCTGAACTAAGTTATTATAAAAGGCCTAGGAAAATAAGAAGATCTTTTGCCTGTGTTGATTGAAGAGTAGGTGCCAAACAGAACTCTCTGAGGAAGGTATTTCAGAATGAGGAGGCTGCTACTGAAAAGGCCCAGTATGAAATCTGTATTTCAGATGGTGGTGGAGAAGGCTCAGTTAGAGTTCACTGCCTTCAAGTCTACCTTAAAATAAGCCCTACTGAAAGCAAACCTCCATAGGTGAGGACAAGAGAAGGATGCTGAGAAGGGTAGAGAGGCTTTAAATCCAAAAGAGATGCTTCTAGGAATGCAGCCTGTTTAGAGACTTTCTGTATATTTCTCTCTTAATCCAGAACAACGGTTTTTGGGCTATAATTCCCATAGGTCAAATAGCCAGCAAGGACACTGACCATGCTAATTGGAAGATACTGGGCTTTTTAGTTCAATAAAGTAACTTCCTCAAGCTCTAGTTATGTCACATGTCTTTGAAGGAAATGGATCCCTTTGCTTTGTGCATTCCCTGTTATTATAAACTGCTGCTGCTGTTGTTACTGCTATTACTACTACTATTTACATTCACTTTCTCATATAGTTTACTGCAAAGCTTTGTTGGTAGTCTATATCATAGGAGACTTGGTTTGTAATTCCACCATAGATGAAATCTGGGGCCCAGCCTGCCCTGCAAAACTAGGGCATATACAGAAGCAGTAAGAACTTTTCAGATACATGAACTGACAGGCTTTCTTTCCTCAATTGTTGCAGACAACTCAACCTCAGAAGAACTGAGAAGACTGTTTCTTGAAGCTCGTGAGGATAGGTATTTCACAGAGTTCTTTTAGCAAATATCCTCCCCTATTTTGCTGATCGTGTCAAAGTGTCCTGCTGCCTCACTTTTTTTATGAAATCCACATTGTACCTGGACTACTTCTTTAATCAGGAGGTAGCATCCTCAGTTGAGATATTGAGGTAATCATCCCACTGATACTACGAACAAGACAAGCTTGATGTCGAAAGAGAAAATGGTGCTGTGGTTCGAAGGGCAAAGCCCATGTGAGACAGTTGGTTTGGCACCATCAGATGGCACCTGCAGGTAGCTGGTGAGGTCCCCACTGGGTAGTAGAGCCCAACATGGACACCTGTACTGTGGCTGCCCTTGTAAAATAATTCTGGGTTTTTGAATGCAAGGACAGCCACCAATGCTCAGTGCATTGATGTTCTGGCTTGCCAGTCAGTTTTTGTAGCAGTTGGAATGCTGCCACCAAGGCTGCAATCTCTACCACACTTGGAGCAGCATCATTGCTGCTGTGAGTCTTGGAATAATAGCACTAGCATCTGGCAATGTTACTTTTTCAGATTACAACTGGGGTGGCTGGAGGCTTCCAAGAGAGTAGAACAGTGAATCCATCAGGTTTGGGTCTGAACCTTAAAGGAGCTATCCAAAGTGCTGAACCTATTTTGAGCATAGGGTTCAACACCCTGAAAAGCTCCTTTAAAGTTCAGACTAAAACTCAGAACAGAGTCACTGCTGCACTGACATAAATATCATCAGCTGCCATCGACAGTTTCCAGAAACTTCAGTTAGCAAAAAAGTAATATTTCCACAATCTGACTGGTGCTTCTCCCAGTCCACAGACTACCAGGTAAGGTGGAGAAGGGCAGCAAATGGCATTGTGTTGAGAGTGAGCTTCCAACCAGGGGCCTGCAAGAGAATAAGAACAGGAAGGTGCAAATGGCAAGGATGCGCCAAGTTTTAGTTAGTTACCCCAGAATGTACTGTCTATTCCTTTGTTACTAAAGCTGGGATCACATGAGAAGCTGGGGGAAGAGGTGGAGTGGCAGCTAGACTGTGCTCAACTTTTGAGTCAATACGTTTGGAAAAATACTGAATCACTGAATCTGGAATTCTTTTTTATTTTTCAAGTCTTTCAATTTAGTGAGAACTTTGGAGAAAATAGGACTGTGTTGTTACAAAGGCATTGTTGCTCCTCTTTTTGTCTTCTCAGCTTTACAGTGACCCCTGATGGCTGTAGAGTTTACCTGGCTTGTGGCATCCAACTTTTATTCCCCCAGGGTGCCACCGCTACTTCGGTAACTATCCACTTCCAAAAATGCTTTCCTGATTCTCAGTGGGTGAAGCTGAAGCACCATGACATCCTGCTGAGCAAAGTCTTGGAACTGCAGCCTCATGGGATTGGCTTCCAGAAGGTAGGAGCTCATGAAACTCGAAAGGGTTTCGAACTGGATCTGTGCTGATTCCCAGAAATCTTGCAGTTTGCATGCTAGTATGAGAAGAAAATTAGACTGGCAATTTAAAGATGGAGGAGGTCACAGATTGTCTTTGTGGGAGACATGATACTGGCTGAGTTGCTTCGAAAATCACAATTTGCTCTATCACGAATGAGATTTGGTTTAATTTGATGTAGGCTTCATCTAGACTCAAGGCTCCAGATCTATTTGTAATGCTGGGTTTGAGAAGGAGAGAGTGTTCATGAGCATGTGCAGAGTGCTAGAGGGTCAGGGGAGGATGTTCTTGAGCATGTGCAAAATGCTTATCTCTTTTCACAAACGTAGAGGCTGATTGAGAGAAAAAGGAAAAAGATGTCATTTGCGAAGATAGTCAATTAAAATATTAGTAAACAGTAAGTAGCTCCAAAAATTACAGTAGGCCACTGCATGTTATTCATATATCTAAATATATATCTTTCCTGTAGGTGAATAACAAAGTAAATTATGAAATGAGCAAAATAAAATGTCGCCATGTTGAAAAGCACGGATATATCATTCATCCCCTGACGTTCTAACACAGGGGTGGGCAATTATTTTTTCCATGGGGCCACATGAGAAACTAAAAATATTGTGGAGGGCTGGGCCAAAAGGCTGAACTCAATTCTGCATAATATTAATTGTATTTCTTTATAAAAAGCTGTGAGTTTTATAAAAACCACCTTCGCAAGTGGTTTTTATAAAACTCACCCATGCTGCCCCGTAGCAGCCCCCGGTGAAGAACTGCAGAGACGCGGTAGCGCGTCCCTGCAGATCTGCCCGGGGGCAGGCTTCCGGCTGGCGCGCTGTCCTGATTGGCGGAGCGCTGCCGGAAGCCGCCGGCCGCCATTTTGGTCGCCGCCGAGCGCCGCCAAAATTCAGCGGCGTTTGGAACAGCGGATCTGCACTCTCCGCAGGGACGGAGCAACCCGCTCGCGGGTAAGTTCTGCCCCTGTGTGCGCGGCCCCGTTTCGGGCCCCCCCCCCGTGAGGAAAGGGCCTTAGAAAGTATGTTTATTTTGTAATTTCCAATTAGCCTTACACGGGCTGGTCAGAGCCAATCAAAGGGCCGTATGTGGACCAGGGGCTGTACAATGCCCAGGTCTGTTCTAACATAATTGCTTCTGGGTACATTGTGTGGTCTCTGCTAATAGTTTCCGTGACCATTGCTGTATTTTACATGTCCAATTAGAGGATTAGCACAAAATGTGGAAGTGTATATTCAGTCTTTCTTCATCCACCTTCAAATTCTAGCACAAGTCTGATCCTCCAGACGTATTCAACTGCACCTCCCATACCGTTGCCCTTACTGACTTGAGTTTCTGGTAGCTGAAGTCCAAAATGCATCACAGGCCAAAGGTTCCCCATCTCTGTTCTGCCATATCTGTGAGATTCCTTAGCTCTTTTAAGTATCAACTATTTGTTCTTGATGGTGTAAGCCGCCATGTAATTGTCCATCCTTTTTCATCATGGCTTTTCCAGTGCCTCTGGGAGGTAAAGTGGAAAATAAGCACTGTTAACAACCTTAGCTTACCCTCAAGCCTTCTGTGACAGCAGTGTGGCAGCAGATTTTCTCTTGCTCTACATAGCACAAAACAATGGAAGGATTTTCTTCTCATTAGGTAACTTGTGAAAACCATCTGTTCTGTTTCACATTCTAGGAAGTGCAGATCTGGATGCCCTATGCTTCTCCTCAGAACCTGAATGACCGTGAGATTATAATTCGAACCTTCAGTGGAGAGAAGTGGAATGAACTAGGAACTAGAGTGAAGCACAAAGGGAAGGTAAGCCTAGAAAGGTTGTGTCAGTTATGTTTGGTTGCTGTAGAAGAAAGATTATTTCATATTGACTGTTATTTGGAAAATAATTGAAACTATCTGCCAATCTTTGTACAAGTGGGTGGTCTGGTCACACTTGCAATTACTATGTATATTATCAGAGCTAGGAAAAGGTTGTGCTCTTTTTTGGTGGGGATGGGTGGGCGATTCTGCCCATGCTGGGTGATGGATTCTTGGAGTCGAAAAACCTTTTCCAACCTCTGGTTTTGATCACCACACCTCAGAAATGATGTTGTGTAGAACTGGAAAAGGTGTGCAAAAGGGCTACTGAAATGATGAAAGGGCCAGTGCAAGTCTCCTCTGAGGAAAGGTTACAATGTACAGGGCTGTTTAACTTAGAGGACAAGTGGGGAATTAAGAGAGACAGGTTGGGGTAGATGCTGTCTGGGGACAGTGATGTTCTGGTCCATCCAACCAATCTAGAGGGTTTGTTTGCATGAGTTTGTTGGAGCCTGTTCTGGGACTTAGTGTTATTAACACTTATTGACAGTGGCAGAAAAAAACTGGTTCCCTCTGTATGCTTAAAGTGTTGTCATAACTTAGTAATAGTCTGTTCTCTCTCCCACGTGCTCTGACAGAAGCATTTGGCCTGCTGTAGTGTTCCTCACTTCTCCTGGTTTGTGGTTGTCTCTCGCCTTGTGGAGAATGAATGCAGAGTCCCTCAGGAGGGGGCACTGCTTTTCTCAACAGTGGACCCCAACATCAAAGTGACCTTTCCTCCTGGTGTGACTGAGGAGACCAGAACAGTGAAACTCCAGGTACGAGAGCCAGCATGAAAAATAAAACAGCACCCCAGAAACCAAATAGGCCAACAAAATAATTTTCTTAGCCTGGAAGACCAGAGATACAGGATAAGTCTGTTCAGGTCACAGTTTTGGTCATGTGTGCTTTAAAGTTTAAAGTCAAAAGACATGTCCTGAAAAAATGTCCTGACCTGCTGTTTGACCGGTAGAGTCATGACTCAAAGTCCTTGCCTTAGTGAGCCTATAACACCAGCTTGTAAATCTTAATTAATGCTGTTCCACGTCTTACTGCATTTAACTCTGTTTTAAGAGTGTGAGATAAAGAGTAATTGCTGTGTCTGGTCCTCTTTAGCTGTTCTCCACATGTAGAATTTCAAATCTGGCATTTCCATGGGGAACAACATTTGGCTACTGCTACAGAATGCTGAGAACACTGGTGTTTTTTAAAGTTTCTAGTCCTCATATTTCCAGAGATAAATTTGAAAGGCTAACACTGTATCTACAGGAGACTGTCAAACAGCACTGTGCCTTACATGACTGTGTATCATTCCTAAGTAGCCTCCAGTTAATCTCCTGCTTGTACCCTAAACTTTTATTATATTTCATTTAATCACCCACTCTCTACCATCACACATCTTAGTGACAAGAAAACAGTCACACTGTACAAAAGAACATATATGGGGCTCATAAAAATGCTTGCTAATTTAGAACGGTTACAGGAAAAATAATTAGCAGTTATTTTAAAGACTGATACAGTTTATTTTGAATATAGTGAGTTGTAATGAATGGCAGATTGTTGCTTTCTCTTTAAAATAATAATTAGCAAAGTGTTCCTGTACCTGGATCCTGTATCACATTCTTAGAAGACTTAGGGGTTGGCCTATGCTCCACAATTACAGTGGTTCACTAGCACTTCAACTGTAATGGCTCCATCCTACAGAATTCTGATATTTGGGTTTTAGTGGAGGACTTAGACTTTTCTGTTGAGCAGCTCTGGTGCTTTAGTTTAGGGGAGCCAAGAATGATAAGGGCCTCACCAACCTATAAATCCCAGGAGCTATCTCCTGTGGAGCTGTGATAACTGAAGTGGCATCTGGACTGGAAATTTGTAGTGAGTAAACACACTCTAGAAATCAGAATTTTAAAAACTGCTTGCTATACTTTTTTTTAATTCTGTAATTTAAGTTATTAGAGCCACATGATACCAACTTTTGGCATAGAAATAAGAAGATAATGGCAATTCTTTGGTCTGATAATATGCCATTCTGTTTCCTTTTTCCCACACTGGATATTCTCTGATGAAACTGAATGCAACCTTCTTCAATCTAGTACTCCTCCAGATATGTTGGAGGGAAACTTCCAGCCTACCCAGGAGTTAAACACTCATGGAGGGCACCGAGTTGGGAAAGTCATTGTACCAGGAAACTGCTGAACTTGATCAGTGTTTAGATAACTGAGTCAGATTACGGAATTAAAAGACCAGCAACCTGGACCCTGTTTCTGAAGCATTGAAGTATCCACCTTTAGGGACCAAAATATTTAAGACCACTGGTTAGAATCCAAAGACCTTTCCTATTTATCATTTTTGATTACAGCCACTCACTTCATGCTGGTTTCCTCACTTATGGGTCATTTGCCACTTAGGGCAGCTTTGCAAGGAGTAGATGGCCACTGTGGGAAAGAGAGATGTGAAAGGTCCATCCCTTCTCCTTCAACTTCTTTTTTATATTCAGGTGTTGCCTGTGTCAGCAGAAGAGATCCAAGAGATCACAGAAGACCAAGAAACTGTCTCCAGCCCTCTCCTCTTCCTCTCCCAGAATTCCACTGTGGATTTCCTCCAGCCAGTGAAAATTCAACTCCCACTGCCACCAGGGGTCACAGGTCAGTTTGCTTCAGGAAGCTGAACAAAAAATAGAAAAATGTTGTGATGAAAATATCTCTTAGAGACTCTGCATCTGAATTTTACAGAGCAATTAAATGGACGAGGCATCAGAACAGTTAAATGCATGTTTGAGTCATAGAGTACAAATACATGTTTCAGTAATCATGTGAGCTTGGGAGGAAATTGAGTTAAGTCCTTAAGAGTGAGCATTGCGCAAGGAGGTGCAATAAAGCTTTGACCTACAGAGTAATCCTGGTGTTTACATTTGGTCAAACTATCCCAGTCTTCCCTGAATTTCACATAACCTATTAATAATATACTGGAAACAAAACTTCACCCACCCTGATGTAATTATGAACTTGAAAGAGTTCATCCTCAAGGCTGGCAGATAACATCCTCATCCCATTTGTTCTCAGGTCTAACCCTGGATCGTTCCAGGGTCCATCTGTTGCATGGGGACTGGAATGCTCAGAACTGGGATGACATCACTGATCAGGTGGTGCTGGAGTTCACCCATCTCTATGCTTTGTTTGAAGTCACACATTTCTCCTGGTAAGTGGACCTGTCAGATCATTAGCCATCCTGAACAGCACTCATGGGACTGTGCTTCCTCTAATTCACATACTAACTGGGCAAGCAATTGTGGGAGCTCAGGCCTGCTTTCCTTCCCTCAGACCAGAGATGGCAGCTTCGTTTTTCTGCCTGCTATAGCACCCTGCCCCCTTATACAACCCTGCTTTTCCCTTTAAAACCACTACCTTAGTGTATATAAAGAGCAAAGCCTCACACTTGTTATTCAGAATGATTTACACATCTGTGGTAGTGTGTTACTAATGAAGAGTACTCTACTGAGCCAAAATTTATAAAAATATAATTGAATCTTTATTAAAATAACAGACAAGGGAAAGGTATTGGGTGTCATAAGTAACTCCAAGTAATACAGAACTTCAAAAGGTGTTCAACCAGTTTCTTATAACTCCCCTCAATATATAGGCACAAAACCTTCATACACACACAGGCCTTTGGCTTCCCTTTTGCTCAAAGGCTTAATTCCCAAGTCTAGGTTCGTACCTTCTGACCCAACTCAAGAATGGTTTGATTTCTCCTCTGTCTGTCTCTAGACCTTTTGGAAGACCACCATGCTTATTCAGAAAACCACCTTGGCTGACTGAAGAGCTATAACTTAACTCTGTCTCTCTGGCAATCTTACTGAAGGAAACTCTACAGTGCAAGTCACTGTGCCTTATACAGCCCCTCCCTCTCAGCAATGGGCTGGGGTTCTCTCTTACAGAGCCACTTTGGTTACATGGCAAGCTGTTGCTAGGGCTGCCCTGCTACTCAGACTAGCCGCACCCCTAGCGCCAACACAGTAATCTTGTAGTGATGTGGGAGAGAAAGTTCTAGTGCCGCCCTCTCCTTTCATACACAATTCATGGTATAATATGCATGCTCCACACAGATTGCCATACAAGCCAAGGTTCTATTAATTCAGTTTTAAAGAAGGGAAAAAAGGACCCCTGCTGGATCAGACCAAAGCTCTATCTAGTCCAGAATTCTGTTTACATAATAACCAACTAGTTGTTTATGGAAAGCCAACCAGCAGGAGCAGGAATAGCACTCAGGGGAGGATACACTGGAGATGATATCCCACCATCCTGACTAGTCATGACTGATGGCCCTGCCTCCCACTCCATGCATTTGTACAGTTTTCTTTTAAAGCCATCCAAGTTGGCAGTCATTACTACAACTTGTGAAAGTGAATTCCACAGTTTAAGTGTGGATTGTGTGAAGCATTACCTGTTATTCCTCCAGAATCTCCATCATTCCCTCCCCTAGTTCTAGTATTCTTACAGTAAGGGATGGCATAAAGAGGTGTATGAATAGTGAGGGAAAAGGTGATTTTTAGAAGTGTGTAATTTTATATTTCTCTATTATGTTTCCTCTTGCTCACCCTTTTTCCCAAGCTAAACAGCCCCAGTGTTTTAGCCTTTCTTCATAGAGGCGTTTGATCATTTATCTGGCTCACTCTCTGTTGCAGGGAAGTCAGTACTTCCTCTTAGAACAAGAGGATGATGGGAAGTAAGGTGCTTATTCAATATTCTTTTACCTTAACTGGCCCTCCATGCCTGATTCTCCACCATGCATTGAGGATCACTAGTTTGTCTATTGGGCCTAAGACTAACAATAGATCAAATTCTGTTGTTGCTCATTTCATTTCAATGCATTTTTCCCCTTTTGTTTCCTTTTATTAAATACCAGATCCCTTGTTCACTGTAAGGCTGATTCAGTCAAACTAGCACATGTAGAATGTAGAGTGATTATTTGTGGACTGATTTGTGCTTGTGATGCTACACCAATACAGATTATCTTCTTATTTGCTTAGTCTCTGTCTTAGAAGGTTTTCAGTGTCGCAGAAAAGATGTGGATTGAGTTGTAACTGTTGTTCAGAGTGAAGCAGACATTCATTTCATCATGAACCACCACAGACACGCTCATTTCCTCATTCCATATTAACTGTGGGACTTCAGTTGTGGCTCTTAGACCTTGCCTCTAAGCTGTGACAATCTATATTCTTTATAAGTTGCACCTTGTGCAAAGATCCTGTAATTTACATAGGTGTTCAAAGGTTAGATTCTTTCCTCTTTCTTTTCCTAAATTATTAACACTGAATTTCTGCTGTTTTTTTTAATAATCTTTATTTAAACTTTCATTACACATTAAAATCGCTCTCCAGCCAGATCATCTGAATTTCCATTAGTACATTTTCTTCTAGAACAATATACACTTTCCATCCACTCATCAAACCTCATTCTTGTTCGCAACTAAACTCCACTACTCTCTATTGGGCTTCAAACTGCTGGTTTTTGAATACATGATGGCACTAGTTAAGATGGGGAAGGCTTGTATTCTGTCCCTTCAGGGTTTTTTTTTGTTTTTGTTTTTTTGGTGTAAATGACTGATCATGCCCCTCTGTTCTTGACATTTAGGAGCAGAGTTTACAGACCCAGGCCCCTCGAATTTTTTTTTTAAAAAAGAACAATTCCAATTACTTTGCAAATCCCTGTTCTTTCCTAGGTACTGGTTGTGGTGCACCACCAAAACCTACATTGGTGGCATTGCCAAAAAGGTCTATAAAAGGCTGCGCATGTACCAAGTGAACTTCATTGCTCTGCAAAGGAAGAAGGATCCAGAACAAGTTTTGCTGCAGTGTGTCCCAAAGCACAAGGTGAAATATTTGCTATCCTGATTTTGTGAGTGTGTGTGTGTGTCAGTGAGTGTGTGCATACAGCTTGTGTACAGCTTATTCCTGGATGCCACTTGAAATTAGTTTTGCAAGCAGCCAGGAATGCATCCATGATTCAAGACTGCACAAACAACCTGCAACATCTTGGGAATAATGTGTGTGTTATAGTAGGTTTTAGAAGTGACGTTAGCAAGTATCGTGGGTGGAGGAAATAAAGACTGATAAAGTTGGTGGGTTGCTGGAACTTTGTGCATATACAAAAGTGAGAGAGGTGAATGGCAGAGAAGAAGATGCTGAGATAGAAGATCAGTTTAGGCATTAGGTATTGTATTAGCTACTTGAGACTTCTAGAATTAAAGCTCCAGAAGCATAGGAGGTAGCATTCTTTGAATATTAGCAGGCCTTTAGAATTTTGTTAGCCTGGAGCCTGAAACTGTGTAAAGAGTAAGACGAATTGGCATTGTGAGTTTTCAGATCTCCTTAACACTTTTGGAACATCTCATAGGTTGACCCTGTTTTGAAAAAGCTCCAGGACAGATACCGAGGCCCTGAGCCATCTGATATGGTGGAGATGGTTGAAGGAGAGCAGTTCTTTGCTGCCTTTGAACGAGGCATCAGCATTGATGCAGGTAAAATGCAGTAGGACCTGCTTGGATATAAGCCCTGAAGTGATCACAGGGCTCAAGATCTCAAATCACTTGATACAAGAATGCTTTGGAAAGGAGAACTCTTTGGTTGAGCTCAGGGAGCACTATGTTTCCGAAGCTAAGAGTGCACATTTTCTTCGATATCTGTATGGGTGATGTGGATTGTAGCAGATCCAGTGAGAGCTGCTGTGTCTGCTGAGCATGAAGTGCCTAAGGCTATCAATAGTTTTTCAAGAGCCTATTCCCTAAAACTTCTGGTCTGATGATAAGGGGGAAATTCTTATTCAGCCATTTCACTTGCAGTTCTTGTATTGCTCATAACTGTCTTTTTAGTCTGAAGTGTGCCTCTGGGAAATGGCAAATAAAGGATGAGCAATTGCTAAGGGGGGCTATGCAGCTGAAAGCCAATCCTGCTGCTGCTACTCAGTGTGAGAGCTTCTACTTTTCTCCACCTCGCCACCAGTGTGAGGATCTTCTCCAGTTCCACTGCCATGGCCTCAAATGTGGGGACCTCCTAGATACCCTCAGGATTCTGTTATGAGACTTTATTCATCTCATCTCCCCCACTAGACACCACTGCCCTTGATTAACTGCTGCCACCACAGGCACCATGGCCATTTCTGCACTAGCCTGTTATAGCATTATGATTCCACTGTCAACATCCTATGGAATCCTGGGGTTTGGCCCCTCTCAAAATTGCAAACCCCAGGATTCCATAGGATGTTGAAAGTGGAATCATAGCTCTATAACAGGCTAGTGCAGAAATGGCCCATGTGTCTGTACTCAAGCTTTCCAATATCCCTTCTGCAGTGTTCTTGGAGGCACAAGTGTATAACACAAAAGATGATTTATTAAATAGAACTGAACATAACATCAAAGATTACTTATTAAATACATCCAAATCCTGACTAACACTACTCTAACTCGTATCTCTCACTCACAGCCTAACTAACTCTGACCCTAACTGATCTCTATTTCTGACCCTGAGTAACTCTCCCAACCTCCCAAACTCCTCAACTGTCAGATGCCTAATCTTGACAGACCTCTCACTCTGACTGATGTATACTCCCACCTTTTTAAAATCCCCTCATACATTGAGCCAATCACTAGTCACTCCCAACATTCCACGTTCTCATCCCCTCCTAAATTACATCTACTCCCTATTACATCCACTGTTGTTGTTTTGTGCCTTCAAGTCATTTCCAGCATACAGCAACCCAAGGCAAATCTATCATGGGGCAAGATTTGTTCAGAGGGGGTTGCCTTGACCTTCTTCTGAGCCTGAGAGAGTATGACTTACCCAAGGTCACACAGTGGATTTCCATGACTGAGTAGGGATTTGAATGCTGGTTCCTAGAGTCATATTCCAGTGCTCAAACCATTACACCACATGGGCTGTCAACTCTACATTACCACAACTTGTCTAATCAATGCAATGGCATTTCTCTCCCAGTCCATAACATCACAGGGCCCATTCTGGCTGCACTGTTGTTACTGGTAAGACCAGAATTAATATCACATTACTTCCAGGATTTGCCTAAAATAGGGCTGACTTTGGTGCTTTGTGGACAAAGAGCAGGGATGCCAAGCCATCGTATTTTTTGGCAGTTTGGATGGTTTCTTAGTACATTTTGGCTAAAAATTTGGGTGATTTTTAATTTTTTTAATATTTTATTTTATTTATTTGCAAATTATGGTCTGAAAGATATGTGGTGGTCTCCTAGGGGGCTTTGAGGACCACAGAATGAGGGCCCAGGGACTGCACTTTCCGTACCCCTGTTACAGATATTACTTGGACTGAGTAACTGATAATACTATTGGCAAAATTACTGCTACCATCTTGACAATTTGTAGCAAATGTTATTGATGGTAATGTTAGGAAAAACTGTTTTGGGACCTGGGACCTATAAAAGAGGTTCCCTTTCATACACCTGTACACTACACATGTGAATATGTTTTAGTCTTTACACTATGATTTAGTAAGATCTGGTGCATCTATTTTCTCAAACTTAACCCAGACCGCCCAGACTGCATTGATGGAAGGATTTCATTCAACTTTTTCTCGCATCTGAAAAATGTGAAGGAAGTTTATATCACCTCTGAAGTGGACAGGAAAAGCTCTGCTGTGAAAGGACAGGTACACAGTTTTCTCCTTTTGCCCTCAGCAAGTTTTCCCTTGATATATAGTTCCACAACATTTACCTTGATTAACTGATATATCCCTTACCTTATATTGACAGTTGCTATTTTTCTCCATTGTATTTTTTCCTGAATGTGTCCTAGCTAAATAAGCAGGGCTGTTTATCTTCTTCTAATTGTGTTGACATAATTAAAAAGATACTGAAAAAGTCAGAGTTAATTGCTTGTTTCCCTCTTATTTCTTTGAATTAATGAAATGTGCATAATATTTGAAATGTATAGAGTTGAGCATCAAAACCAAAATCTCTAATCCTTAAAAATGTGAAGCACCCAGTTGGTGCCTTGTAGGTGCTTTGGACTACAGCTCCTTTTTATTCCAGCTAATACAGCCAATGGTAACAAATCCTGGCACAAGAGTCCAAAATCTTTTGAAGGAGTCGTGCTGGGGAAGGCTAGGGTAGAGGTCAGGCTTCAAATGTATGGCTTTGGAGCGGAGGCAGACAAACACCATTAGCACAGAGTATGCCAACCTTGGTTCACTGACCAAAGTGCTGTAGCATTCTTTCTTAGGAGCTGGTGAAGCAGTTGTAGTTTGGTGTCTTCCATTACTGGCTGGAATGGGGTGAAGTCCTGGAGCTTATGGGGAGCTCTTCTGTTTGCTGCCTAAGATATCCGCAGTGCAGACTTTGGGATAAACTACTAAGAAGGGGAGACTGTTTCTGGGATGACAGGGAGAAAACAGTCTCATGACCAAATAACTAAAAATGGACCTAGTTAGCCAGTATGGCTGTTGTATCCCAGTAAACATCTGTCTTGTGGTGGGTTCTTTTTCTGAAGGTTTCTTTTTATCGAGGGGCTGTTCCAGAGAACATTCCCGAAGAGGTTAGCAAGAGGAGGAAAGGCCCAGATTCCCACTGGCTAGCTACCTTGCCAATCAAATTACCTGTAAGTTGCCTATTTTATTTTGTTTTTGTTTTAAGTTGCCCTGTTTCCCCCAAGGAGAGGTTGAGCACAAGTGGAGGAATAGCTGTGGGAGGTAGGGTTGCCATCCTTTTCTTTTCCCCAGTCTGGTCCTGCTCATATACAGCCTGATACGACTAAACTAGACAGACAGTGTTTTTCCCATCACATAATCCAGGGGGAAACAGCTTGGACTGAAAAGTCTCTTGTGGAAGGGTAAAGGTCCTTCTGCTCACAACAGGCAGCTGCCACTGTGAGTGGGTCGAAATCTTGTACCCACCATATCTGAACAGGTTGGACACGGAGCTGGGATGAGCTCTGAAACCAGGTAGGAAGAGGCAGCAACACAGAATGCAAAGTATGCAATACAATAAAACAAACAAAAGAGTTTTCTTTGGCCAAAGGATCCCACTGATAATCAGAACTGTGTTCAGTCCAATCTGCTAACAGTAGTGATCCAGAAGGATAACTTTATTCCTCAAGCTTCACATTTTTATACTATTTTCTTGATTAGGAAAGCAGAATAAAACATACATCAGCAAGATTAGTATTTCACTTAAGACTGACTACTTGTTATTTCTTATCTAATTCTTCTGTCAGCTGCCTGTATGACCACAACAGTGTGTAACTACCAAAATGTACACAAACAGTGCTATTACCGATGTAACAAATCATGTTATTGATGTAACATGTGTACTCCAGATTTCAACAATAATACTTTCATACAATACAGAACAAAGTTTAGTTCAACAGAATATCAAGAACAACAGATGATCATTCTCTTTCTTAATTACATTAATAAGAGGACAACTGGGAATCTTCGAACATCCCTCGTGTGTATTTTTTAAGCCAACACCACCAACTTCTGCCTCCCCACATGCACAAACACTACCAGTTCTTCCTATCTCACTGCAGCCCCCTGTGCCCCACCCCACACTGTCCCAGAGGGTCCCTTGACATTCACGAATGGTCTTGTGAGGGCAGAGTCGGTGGTGCATAGTGAGTTGCCGTAGTGGGGAGAAGCCCTGCTGCGTGAGAGGAAATCCTCTCTTCCTGCTCTGGATCTAATCCTTCATCTCCTTATCTGTTGCATGTCAGGTTACTCTTAAAGTCACAGAAAGAAAACCAGGAAGAAAGGCAGCAATTTTTATGGTGTGCTAAATCCATAGAATAAAACACCTTTGGCAGTGTGATAGAGCACAACAAACAGAGTTCTAGCCAAACATTCTTTTGGGGAAAGTGAGAAAATCCTTTTTTAAAATCAGACATAGAATATTTTTTTCCAAAAGCATGAGAACAGTCTGGAGTTGTACTGAGAGAGTGATATATATTATATTATGTGTGAGCCTGTGTAATATTTCACTACAACCATGATATTTGCAACAGAGTAATTAAATGCCAGGTTATAGCATGGAAAGGTTTAGTCTTGGAAATAAACCCATCTTCATTTTTCTGAGGTCTGTACAGTTGGTCCTTTCAGTATACTGATGATCACTGGGGTGCACATCTAAATCCAGCACTGAAAGTATAATTTCCTTAATTTCTCAACTACAGTGTGTTAAATAGTCTGCTTTGCGGCAAAGAAAATGCTGGGAATCAATATGTATGCAAAGGAGAAGTAGGAAGATAATATAGTCCAGCCTTCCCCAAACTGGTTCCCACCCATAGAACTACAACTCCTATCATCTCTGGCCATTGGTTGTGATGCTGGGAATGGTGAGAGTTGCAGTCCAAAAATCTGAAAAGAACCAAGTTGGAGAAAGCTTCTGCTATTTCATTGTTACTAAACATTCCCAAGAGATTAGACAAGGAGACACACACCTCATTTAGAGGAGTCTTGAGTTAATACATTTTGGCAAAATATTGATTCAGGATTTACTACTATCCTTTAACCGCAGTATGAATAGACATCACCTATTACTACCATAATAAACACCCGTCTAGTTAACATGCTTATGATTTCTTTAGCAGAAAAAATTGTCCATTAATTATTGACCATAAACTGATAAACAAACCTTTTAAAGTACATCTTTCACCTTGAATGATAGATTGACCATCCAACAAATTTCAGATAAACTTCTGACCATAACTATTATAGTTTTACAGCCCACCTTTACTCAAATAACCTTTTAACCTTTGGTAATATAGCTTTAACTGGAAATTATCTGGACCACCTGGCTAAAGCAATATAAGTTACACAGTGTTCATTGTGAAACTGTTTTTGCCTTTGTATGTTTTCCGTTTACTACAGTCACTTTAAAAAAACAAACACCTTATTGAGTTCTCCAAATTTACATCAGATGAATGCTAAACAGTTTACTTGGGGAAATGCAGGTATACTTCAGTTAACAAAGTAGATGTGCTCCTGGGCGTTACATTTTTAACAGAAAGTTACAGAGGTACTCGAGGCAGAAATAATATAGGAAAAAAACAGAGATAGGTTCTTACACCACAAAGAAAAACAATTCAACATGTTTCGGCAAACATTTTATTCAAAACTGATAATAAGCACATGTGAAATGAAACAAACAAATCAGCTAAGCCTAAACATAAATAAACAAAAGCATTTTGAACCTTCTAATTTGAAAGCTTCTTTGAGCATCCAGGGCTGCTTTTTGCTCCCTTTAACCAGGCTCCACTTTTCTTATCATTTCCATTTGGGTGACCAAATATAGAGCTATGCTTTTCTTCCTTCCTTCCTTCCTTCCTTCCTTCCTTCCTTCCTTCCTTCCTTCCTTCCTTCCTTCCTTCCTTCCTTTCCTTCCTTCCTTCCTTCCTTCCTTCCTTCCTTCCTTCCTTCCTTCCTTCCTTCCTTCCTTCCTTCCTTCCTTCCTTTCGTCCGTCCGTCCGTCCGTCCTTCCGTCCTTCCTTCCTTCCTTCCTTCCTTCCTTCCTTCCTTTTCGAATAGCTTACAAGTTTATTTTACAAACTACTGTACATGTTCTAAAATACAGTAAATAATCTTCGTTTGGATAAAAAATACCTGTAGACTTGCCTTGCTTCTGTCAGTTTCATCACTGAAGACACAGTTTTCAAAAGGACTATTATCTTATGACTGCCTGCCTCAAGTAATACTTAGGCTGGGAAAGCAAGCTGTATTGCTTCTATGATGCTGGCTGGAAGCCTCCCACAGGGAAATTCCAGATGTATGGTTTTTTGGGTTTTT
Source organism: Iguana delicatissima (assembly GCA_948472985.1). Taxonomy (NCBI): domain Eukaryota; kingdom Metazoa; phylum Chordata; class Lepidosauria; order Squamata; family Iguanidae; genus Iguana; species Iguana delicatissima. The sequence goes on from CAOKZL010000616.1 coordinate 745,192, forward strand.
TTAATGCCAGGGATAGCTGGTGAGGCAGACTTAGGTGCTCTCTCTTTTTCTCTCTAGTTTGCTGTTCATGTAAATTCAGTAAGTGATTCTAGAGGAAGCTGCTATATACCTTGCCTGTTGTAGGCAGGCACACACAGCTACAGTAGGATTGGCTGGGGAGAATCCCAGTCTCAAGCTTTATTGCACTGTTTACTGCAAGCATGCTGCTGCTGCTGCAAGCTGACAATGAAAGTCTGTGTTCCTCTAACCCTCCTTTATCATCCTCCCATTGCCAATGCTGCTAAAAATCTTGCAGCTAGACAGAAGACAAGGAAGAAAAGCAAGGGCACAAAAAGACTATAAAAAGGACCTTCTTTAGTTGCTAACTGAGGTACATGTGTGTATGCTGTTCCTTATTTGGAGATGCTTAGGACTAGTCTCATTCAATGGCTAATATCAGGAATTTCACAAAAGCTAATATTCTCTCGAAATGTAAGCCAGCGAAAGCAGAAGATTCTCCCATTTTAAAAAAAAATTGGTAGAAAAATTGCAAGAATCTTGTAGGATTTCCCTGGAACAGCAAGCAGAAATTCTGCATATCCTTAGTCATATACTGATTCTGTTAATTCCATGATAGCCAAAATGCTCAGAATACAGAAAGAGGTTTTCCCGCAAGCCAAATGCTATACTGAAGGTATATTTCACTCATTTGGCTTTAAAGTTGGTCACAAATTACATAGTTAATATTGGCCTTAAAGGCAATAACCCTGTATTCATTTACTTGAGAGTAGAGTAGACACAGGAGAAGAGTGTTGTTAAGTCCAGAGCTTTGAAGAATGGACTCTGATTAGCTGGCATTAAACTTTCTCTTCTCCCAGTGGATTCCTCTGTGCTACCCAAACATATGCTCCAAAGCAGATCTACCAGTATATGAGTTCTGCAGGGGAGAGGGGAAGGGCTCTCCCTCACCATGGTCTCCAGCGAAAGCTGGATAGCCATCCTTTGGAGATGCTGTAGCTGTGAATTTCCTAATTCAGGGAAGCTGGACTAAATAACCCACAACAGAGCTTCCAATTTTGTTGACTTTGTACTTCCATACTATACAACTAATGACTGACATATCTTTTTTTCTTTCTGTTCTGTTTTGGCAGAAACTGAAATCTCAGGGGAATGAGCCACCTACAACTCCGAATGGCTTCTCTCTTCCGCCTCTGAATTTAGGGAATGCTGAAACTGGCTACCTCACACAGTCCAATCTACTTGGCATTGCAGGGCGCATAGGAGCTGATTGGCAAACTATAGGCTTACACCTTGGATTGTCCTATCAGCAGATTCAGAGGATTCAATACAATAACAGGTGGGAGAGGGAACTATAGAAATGCATACAGGGAATGTGAGTTAGATCAGTTTTACTCAAAGTGGTGGTTCTTGGACTGATGCTGGTCCTTGAGCCATTGACTGCCAGTCCCTGGTGAGTTTCCAGGAAAGAAGGAAGCAGTTGGAGCCAATGGGCACAAATATGGTGCTGGTCCCTGACACACTTGGGGGGGGGGGATAAATCCTGGTCCCCACACAGCAGATAGCCTGACAAGCACTGGATTAGAGCACTCAGTATCCAACTCCTGCTGCTCCTTTTGCTATCTACTTTGGTACAGAGTTTTTCATCAATATTCTTTGTATTCATCAGTATTCTCAGTATCCACACTCTGTGTGGATTACTGTAAGTGCCTTGTGGGAGGCAAGGGAGGGTGTTAGACAGTCCCTGTTAGTATAAAGACTGTCTCAACGTTTGTGTCCAGAATTTTTGCACTGAGTAGTTCTATGTGTTTGATGAATGCAGCTCCAAAAGTGGAGCCAAAATGAAACCAATGAGAAACAAGAGGCAATTTGGCAGGCTCTAGGTGAACCCTGGGGGTTGCAGAAGAACAGAACAGAACAAAACAGAACAAAACGTTTGTTAAGAACCATGACCACCAAATGAGTAAGAAACAGATCAGTGAAAGTTGAGGAAGATCAGTAGCAGTGGGAGTGTTCAGTGCTCTTCTGGGGAAGGAGATAGAAAACAGGTCATATAGTTTTTAGTATCCTGAAGATCATGGCTGACTGAGGTTTAGTCATGTGAGGCTGTTGTCCTCACAGTGCTTTTCCTCTTAGAGAAGGCATTTGTTGAGACTGCTATTAATGGCTATTGAATATTCTGATATCAGTTTTCTTATTTTTACAGTAATGAAAAATACATTCTATAAGTTTATGTTCTTCTTATGCTTCTAGATATTTTAAGCTGTTTGATGGTATGGAAGGGCACAGTACAATGTTGGGAATGTTTTGATGGTATATTCCTTGCATGTCGGGAGGCTGCACTCAATGGCCCTTGTGGTCTCATCCAGTGCTACAATTCTATGATACACATGTTTACAACAAATTGAGAGGTAACATTGAAGTGTATGTAATGTCACTTAGCTGCTTCCCAATCTCTTCCTTCAGGGAAGACCTCAGCACTCAGATTCTGGATATGCTCTTCTCTTGGGCTCAGCAAAATGAAAAGAAGCCAGACTGCGTAGAGCAGCTGATCCATGCCATGAAGGAGAGTGACCGCCAAGACATAGCCGATGAGATCATGGCCATCATTGCACTGGGAAAGCAAAAATACAGGGAGTCCATCCGGCGGGTGGGCCTGGACCAGGAAAGCAGCACTGAAGATTCAGCCATTGCCATGACGTAGCTGCCAGCAAAAAAACCCATCATCATCTTGTTACCATGGTATGCTGGGTCCTGTTGGAACCACAGGAAGGACTGGCAGTGGATCAACATATTCCTGGCTGTTCCAAGAGCAGTGGCTGTCAACACCCTGCTTCCAGCTCTTTGCCCTGGATGAGTAATGCCTGGATTGTGTCAAGGCCCAACATGTATCTTGTTCACGATGCCTGGAAATTGAAATGTTCTGCTGGGTATGGAACAGAGACTCTGAGCATCAGTAGAGTGGAGATAATCTGGATTCTAAATGTTTCCACTTTTGTGTTATTACATTTATTTTATTTCTAGCCCTACTCATTAGGAAAATATCCCTTTCTGGGATGTGTTGTCAAATCCAAAGTAATGAAGGGAACGGAGTGATTAATCCCATGCCTCTGTGCCCCACTGATCCTCAGTTTCTTGTTTAGCACCAGAGTCTTACACATCTTTCCATTTAGCATCAGAGAAATGATGTCCTACTTCAACTTCAGATGTCTCCTGAGCCTATTGGGTGGCTGCTGTTGTAGTGTGACATAGGATACCCTGGTAAGCATCTTTAATCACTTCACCCACTGCAGAGATTTTGAAGCACAACTGTGAGCTGTGGCACCACTCTTGCTGCTTTCATGCAGTGGTTTCCCAGATCCAACTATAGCACTGAATGTTACTTTTTAAAAGGAACTAGTTAACAGTTCTGTCCCCAAAGTAATTAGTTACTGTTCTGGCTGTGTTTTTTTAAAATAGGGCAGATCTCTCTTCTCGTTTTTTGAAACAAAGATAGGTCTTTAATTTAAAAAAAACCCTATAAGCCACTGACCTATGATATAAAATAAAGCTAAGGGGTGAGACTACTCAGACCCTTTAACTATCAAAACTATAAAACAGTTACAGTAGAGTAACATCTCTCATTATGTTATAGTCATAAAATAAGTTAGGCCATAGTTATTCCCAAAAATGTGAAGGAATTACCAGCTACAAGTGAATTAATTTATTTCGAGTTGATTAATTTTACAGTTATAAAACAGTTATAAAAGAGGTGAAATCCTTCATTGTGTTGCAGTCATAAATTAATTTTGCTAAACCTTGTTATTGTAAAACTTGAATTAATTGGAGAATAACTTGTTCTACAAAGGTGTTACTTCCAAGCTTTGCATGCAGGCCTAAGCACATGGATGTCAGGACTTCTTTCCCTTCTCCCCTACAGGTCTCCAAAGCATTGAAAACTTGCTTCAGATGGTTACCCAGACATCCAGGGCGGGTTTTCAGGGACAGGAAAGGAAAGGAGAGGGATTAGTCCATCCCTCTACCAATAATAAAAGCACACAATTCGATTTTGGCCACAGACTCCACATTGTAACCTTTGCCAAAATAAGCTGGGTTCTACATCTACAAAGACTGAGCACATTTGTGTATGCCTGACTGTCTTTTGCCTAATTCATCTGCTTTGGTTGCTCAAAGGTAGCAAGGGTAAGGAGTTCTGCAGAACATTGATAGTCTGGGTATATGGTTAAGTTCTTCGTCTGAGATGTCACCAGTTTTAGAACCAGAGAACCAAGGACTTCACAGAAAATAAAACTGGAGCTTCCCTGGACCAGTTACAGTAGAACTATGTATGTGTGTAAGATCAAGGGAATGAACTGGTAAAACCACCACTGTGTATTCCTTATCTAAGAAAATACTATGAAATCCATGGGGTAACCATAAGTCAACAGGAGACTTGAAGGCACATACACACAGAAGGTATAGGGGAAGATTTTCAGAGAAACCACCTTGAGTGAGAGTTCTGCAGAGCAGATCTATCTCCCATTTTTTCCAAAGTACTATTGTAATGGAAGTCACTAAGAGTTTTCCTTTGCCATGGTTTCCTTTAGCCCCTCTTCTCCCTAGTATCCTGCTTCTGAAATGCTCCTATTATCTCTGTTTGAAGTCAGCAGCTATGAATAAACTTTGGGGATGGGTGGGAAGAAGAGGACATCAAATAAAAAATGTTGAAACATCTTCCTTTAGCTACAGGAAGTATATAAACAGGATGTGGCTTTCTAGACTTTATGTCAGAAACAGGAAGTTGTCAGCAGAAGCTGTCAAGTTTTCCTAAACCTGACATTTTATGTTCAACCTCCTCCCTGGTTGGTGTTTCCTCTTCCTGCCCTAAAGAATTAAATTACTATGCCTTTTACCATGGCACCTTGAACACTGGTTCTCACCCTTTAGCACTTGAGATGTTTCGGAGTTCAAGAAGCCCCAGCCAGCATAGCCATGGGTTGGGGACAGTGGGGGTTGTAGACCAAGGGCAAATGGTTGAGAACCACTGACCTCTAGAGGACTTGGCTAACGTCAGGGCTGCCCAAAGCAGTCATGACAAATCTGTTGTAACAGAATGTTCTGTGGATTTACTTACTGTTTAATAATCATGTAGCACCAAGTTTCTAAAACTGCAGTCCTCCATGCAGTTCATACAAAATACGCCCCTAAATTCATTGCCAAGGAAAGATGCATTCTATATCCTGTGTAAATGATGCAAATAAATGTCCTTACATTTGCTGATTGTATCTAATTTTTCTGTTTGTGTTATTTATAAGGAAAGAAGGGCAAAAACTTGTGATGAAACTTCATTGTGGCTTCTGGTCCTCTACTAAGCAATGACTCACACATTCAGCCCATCTAGATGGCACTGGTTGCTTTTTTTAAAATGTTGGTTGGCTTTTATATGCTGCTTGTGTTCTTTATGAATTGTTTCTGTTTTCAGTTTGTGCATGGAGAAGGACATAAAATACTCAGCCAACCATGCAGTTCTTGCTGGTTTTTCTAATTTCTAAACTTTATCTATCAGGAATAAGTTACATCTAGAAACTGTGTGCGTCCACATTCTAAGCAGTATGGGCTTTACATTAAACCTGCCTAACCTTTAGCATAGAGCCAGCACAGTGTAGTGCTTTTGAGTGTTGGACTGTGACTCCAGAGACCAGGATTCAGTTCCTTGGCAGTGGAAGCCCACTGGGTGATCTTGGGCACATCAAACACACTCAGCCCCAGAAAACCCTGTGATAGGGTTGCCTTAGGGTCACTATAAGTCGGAAACAACTTGAAAGCATGCAACAATATTTAGCCTGCTTAGCCCTTCGTTACCTCTGAGCCTACCTCTAAGCATAGATGATAGCTGACCAAAGTACAATGACCTGGTAAACATGCGTGATGAGGTGGTTGTATCCCCTTCTTTCACATGTTCACTGTGTCATTTAGGTCATCTCTGTTGGCCTTTATTAAACCACGTGGACTTAAAAGGCAAAATGCCTGGTCCTGTATTACCACCTAATGTACAGTAGATGGCAGCAGCACTATTCCAAAATGTTGGTCCCTGTGATTTCTTGGGCACAGCAAGGCCATCAGTCAGCATCCAATAAAGAACTTAACAGTGTTTTAGTACAGAGATTAAAGCAGATTGTGTTATCTGTCTTCCTCTCTAAATTAACAGGTTGAACAGCTCAGAAGGAACAACTCCTTCTGAGCTGCCAAGAACAAAAACTACTCAATAAACAAGGGAACATTAATTACCGTATGCTGCTGTATTCAAAGAAACATCTGTGTTAGTCTGTTTTAACATAAAAAGAAATAAAGGTTCCAGCAGCATATTTTAAGACTAACTGAGAAGAAATTTCAAGCATAAGCTTCAATGAAGCTATGGAAACAACAGGCAAAAAATAACGTGCTTCAACCTATTTTTTGAAAAATAATCAGTAATAACATAAAGGTCACCATGAATCTGAAGAATAATTGCTGATCCAAACTAGAATCAAGGGGGTTTCCATGAGAATAGATATACCATTCAGTAATAGATTGAATGGGTCAGAACTAGTTGTAACAAACAGATTGAGGCTGTGGTGGGAATTGTATAGTCCTCAAGATCTTGCTGGACTGTAACTCCCAGCATCCCTAACCTTTTTCTAGGATGCTACAAATTGTAATCCAACAACAGAGGAATGCACAATTTCCATCCTTAAGTTTAGATTTACGAATTTAAAATTACACTATGGCTACCTTTTCCACATAGAAAAAAGTCCTCAGTTAACATTTTCCTGCTTTTAATTTATTGTGCAGGTCATTTCTTAAGATTTTTTCAATTAAATATTGATATACTAAGGTATTCTTGTGTTATGTTGTATGCTCCTTTGGAAGAGTCTGCTGAAAAAGAAACGGATGGTTTTCTAATAAATACAACAAATTAATGGCAAAATGCAATGTTCTATGGATAGTTCCGGGAGCTGTAAATCCACAAATGGAATTTGGCTAAATTTTGCCAGGTCTCTTCATATAACAATCCTCTTCCCCCATCCACCTTAAAAAAATAATAAAGAAAATGAGATTTTATCCCCCTGCTTGTCTTTTTAAAGATTCCCTCTGTATGGAACGGTTTGAACTCTCTTCCTCTGGTCTGGGGGAAAAAGAATTCAGTTTTGCTTTGAACGGGAAACCATGGTAACAGCCTAATGTTGGCTGAACATGAATTCTTTCCTTATTTAAACCAAAAATCCTAGTAAAAGGGAGTGAAACTTCTTTGCTACACATAAGACTGAGAATGGCTTTGAACAGCATGGACAATGTTCAAAATACAAGCCAATGAAAGGCAATATTGTAAACCTCTGTTGGCTGTGATGAGTGAGTTGGGCTTCATCAAACCAGTTCAGTTGACTTTCATACTGCTTTGAAAAACGTGAAAGTAGCTGTATAATCTTCTCTTCTCCTGTCTGTCTGCCTTCCTTTCTTTCTTTCCTTCCTTCCTTCTGAGGAATGGATTTCCTTGGGAGAATTTTACAGGTTATGAGAATATCAAAATGTAGATAACCATTTTGGCTTGCAAATAACATAGTATCTGATAGTATGGAGGCAAAGGAGTATGGCCCATATATTAGGGAAGTTACATGCCTCTCTTGAGAGTTGGCCCTACTATTAGATGGGCAGGGGATGGCTGCCTCAGGCAGCAGATACTGAGAGGCAGCCATGACAGCTTCCCACCTGTTCATGTCCGTTGCAGGACAATGCTATGTATGTGACACAACCTGTCCTGGCCTCTCTAAACTAGCCTGCTGTTTCAGGTATGGCCAAGGGTACTGCACCATGGCCAGGGTTGAAGAAGGATTCCACTGCCTTAGCTAAATACATACTCAGTTTATTTTGCCTTTCTTAGCCTCATCTATTCACGGTCCTGTTCTCTTTTGTATGATGTAAAACAATTCCTCTCTGTTTCCTTCTATTTATATATTTCATACATCTCCCAGCCTTTCCCCTCGACAAATAACTGTATGAAAATCTTGTATTTCGTAATAGCCAGCCTTTCTCTTTCAACAATTTGCTCTTTCCAATGCTTGAAAATAGCTTGTTACAAACAAATGTTTACTTGGAATTAATTCATTTTGCCAAAAACAAAGGTATAACTGAGTTACAGTGCAGTTGTAACACAGGCCACTTCTGTACTGCACTGTGATAGTGCTATTATTCCACTTTCCACATGCTGTGGAATTCTGGGGTTTGTAGTTTACTGAGGCCAAAGAGCTCTCTGGCTGAGAATTCTAAATTCCCCTTCCTAAACCACAAACGCCAGGATTCCACAGGAGGCTGAAAGTGGAATAATAGCACTATAACAGCGTAGGGTGGAAATGGCCATAGTGTAGTATAACTTCATTCTTTTCCCAGGACAAGTATTACTTTAGATGTTATTTTTTGAGTTAAAAGAGTGTGGCCTCATTAAATGAAGAAGGAGAAGCTCATGGTCCAAGTGTTAGTTTGTGTTGTTTCCTCATGCTTTGTTATAGGCACAATCAGAAGGACGGAAAGAGTGCGTATTATCTACCACCAACTCATGGACTGTAACATTCAGATTTTTAAAAGAGCAACGAAAAGCAACTTTTTTTGTTCCTTTTGACAAATGAAAATCAAGTTCTTCTTTGTTAAAATCAAGAAGAAAACAAGAAGGGGAAGGAAGAATCTAGCAACACCTCTTGTATGTTAATTATAATTTTAAGGATAACTAACGACTAAGGAGGAGGTGAAACTGTAGGAAGAATTAATTACTTCTTAGAAGTATGTTTCCAAGCTTTGTTGCATTCTCCCTGTCCTTGGAATTACCTGCCATACAGGTGCACAAAGTTTATTTGTATTAATAGAAAGCCCAATTCTAATCATGTTTACACAGAAACATCCCTGCTAAACAAAATGGGATGTACTCAATAGTAATTGCACTTAAGTAATAACTCACCTGCAAGTAGTTTTGGGGCTGCTGAGTTATGTAATATAAGTCTACCAGGCTGAACAGTCAAGGCTGAAGTTATCCTTCTATTGCCTAAAGGAGAGGTGGGGAAGCTTTGCTCATAAGTAAACACAGTAACCGCTACAAATAGTGCAGTATTTCATGGCTGGCTGGCCCATTTCTTCCCTATTGTTAGTATCTAATAAAAGTACTACAGTATTAAATTGTTGATGCATGAGTAAGTAGTTTTGCATGTAATTTTATGTGCTTTGGAAAATATCAAAGTTACCTGTGCAGAGGGTAAAACTAGAACAAATAGGTGTGGGCAGAATATAGATCTGAACAGAAGATTGGCAAGTGCACAAATGATTCCCCCATTCCACCACAAATTCAACCACTGAAGTGAATCAAGCTCACAAGGAACCAAGAGTGGATTTTTCTGTAGAGGGAGTGTAACCTCTGTTCAGTTCTGCTTACTCCAAAAAGTCCTGGGTTCAGAATTTTTAAAAATTCTACGCTTCTGTTTTTTTGTCCTGGTTTCTGTTGGATCTGGAGTCCATCAACAAGCAGACTCTGCAAGACTGGAGTATGTCCAGCACTGCCCTAAAAGTGGAGGAAAATGACTTATACTATTATGGGACCTTGTCTAATACGTGTAGGTGATGAGAAAGTGTTTCCTATAACTAAGTTATATATAAGATGGAGGGAGAGAGAGTATATATGTGTGTTCAAGTTGCCTGTCAACTTATGGTGACCCATGCATTTCATAGGGTCTTCTTTAGTAAGGAATACTTGGAGGTGGTTTAGCCAGTTTCTTCCTCTGAAATATAGGCCATTTCCGCAGTGCACTGTTATAGTACTATTATTCCACTTTTAACATCCAGTGGAATTCTGGGGTTTGTAGTTTACTGGGGCCAAAGTGCTCTCTGGCTGAGAATTCTAAAGGCTCATCCCTAAACTACAATCCCAGAATTCCCCAGGATGTTGAAAGTGGAATAATAGCACTATAACAGTGTAGTGCGGAAATGGCCATAGCTATAGCACATGGTATTCATTGGCAGTCTCCCATCAAAGTATTAACCAGGGCTGATCCTCTTTAGCTTCCAAGATCAGACAGCATCTGGTGCCTTCAGGGAATTTAGGCAAGCAATTGAACTGTAGCCCTCCATATTTCTGTCACTGAAATATGAAGAAAGAAAGAGATCTCCCAGTTCTGGCACAGTGAGAAGTATCAGCCGATGGCTCTCTCGGCCACTTCCAGAAAATCTTTTAAAAATATTCCCAGGTTTAATAGGTGCTTCCTGAATTAATAGATGTTACTTGCTATTTATTTCAACCTGCTTCCATTCCATTACCTACATTTTAACATCACACTTTCAGTCACACTTACAAATAGCAACACTTGTCATTAAACATAGAGCTTCCATTTCTGAATCTTTTATGGGCAAACTGCATAATTAAAATTGTCAGTCACAGGATGATACTGTCCCTGTTCAGGCACCATTGCTCTCCTTCATCTTCTAACAAAATAATGGGTCTGCTATAGCTTACTTGGCATGGTAGATAAATACAGTGCTATTCTGTGTTGAGGGCACAACAAAAGCTTGCTATACTGCTGCTGGGTGTTTCTCCCTGTACCTTAAAGATAAATATATTGTCACGCGAACTCTGATTGGCTACCTCGGATGCACATTAGATATATTTGTTTTTAAAGTATCACTCTGATTATTGTATATACCAAAGGTAAAATTATCCAGTTTGGCTCCTATTGACATACTTTGCCTGATCCAGCACCAAAACGTATCTGTAGCCTGTACAGGACAGAAATCTTGAGGAACTCACTGCTCTGCTCATATAAAGTAGCCTGTGAGGGTTTTTTTTCTTTCATTTTCAAATGGAGAACTAGATTTTATGCTTCTTCTTTTATTTCCCTTTTGTTGCACACTTCTGCTACCAAGAATGAATGCTTTAGAGTAAGAAGGTGGCTGATCTGGCAACAGTGCTGGTGGTGACCAATGCATGCTTTTTACAGACATGCTGCAGGTGTCCCAAATGCATGTCTTTTATAACCACTTTAAAAGTTACTTTGCTGGGCTGCAACAACTAGCATTCCCTCCTACAAGAACTTTAGTTCATACCTTGGTCATTTCTTACCTTGATTGTTGCAGTTGTCTTTTGACTAGTCTCCCATTATCTCATCCCAGCCCTCTGGCTTCTATTCACCATTCTGTTGCTATCTTTTTGGCCCCTCATTTTTATCATATCACCTCACTTTTGATATCCCTTAATTGGATGACTGTTCCTTTTAAGATTTAATACAAACTGCTTCTTTTAATATTTAAAGCCTTACATGATCTAGCCCCTCCCTATCTTTCAGCCCTCATTTCTTTTCACTGGTCTACTCTGGATCTGCATTCAAAGAACTCTAGGCTTCTTTCTCAAGTAAATGTTCTTGTTTGAGGGTCTTCCTTGGTTTGGCTTTGTCCTTTTTCACTGGCTGCTCCATGCTCTTGGAATTGCATCCCTGGACATTTGTGGGCCACTCATTCCATTGCTGTTCTTAAATCTCATTTACAAACTTTCCTGTTTTCCAAAACTTTTGGAATTTCAGTTTAATATTGGTTCATCACCTTTCATTTTTTTAGTTTGCTTTTTTTTGGTATTTTTATCTGAACAATTTGTTTTACAATTATATTGCAAAGTTTAATATTTGTATTACTTCTTCTTTCCTGTGTATATATGTGTGGGGTGTGTGCGTTCAGATAGTATGCCTTTGTAAGGGCTGGTTCTTTGTTGCTGTTTTACTTGTAAAGCACCATGTACATAGATGGCACTCTATAAATAAATGATAATAAGCATCAGCATGGCTAGTGGCCATGCAGCTCCATCCCTACTACGGCATAACTGCCTTATGTTGACTCAAACTCATGGTTCTTCTAGCCCAGCACTGCCAACTATTACCAGCAGTGGCTCTCCAGACAGATTCTTTCCTAGCCTCAACTGGAGTTCCTCTACTGGTCTTCCAGCCAAGTACTAACCTAGCCTAACCCTGCTTCACTTCACCTGAGAGTAGCTGTGTTGAAGCAGTATGGTGGTGAAAGGACTGCTTAAAACAAACAAACAAACAAACAAACAAACAAACAAACAAACAAACAAACACACTATTGTGATTATTGAAGCAACCCAGGTATTTCTCTCACAAGTAGGTAAACGTATGTAAGCATGTATGCATGTGACACTACATATCTGTTCAAGTGAGTATTGTACATGTTACTCTAGGCAGCTGCACCTACTTTTGAGAGAGGAAGCTGATCTTTTTATACAGCTTTAAGAGAAACAAAACCACTTTCCAAGCTGGTGTTTTTAAGTTTTAAGTCTCTGGTGTGAGTGGATATTGAAAGGCAAGAGTATCAAGATATTTGGAATGGTCTTTGAGAGATTATACTCCTAAGGTTTTTCCTGTAGTTGGGCTAATCATATAGATTGCCCCAAAGCAAAGACGGGAAACACACTAAACCACATTCACCACTGACTGTGCTGGCTTCATCTGGCAAGGCACAGACCTCTCATCTCTGCCCTAAGGCAGTATCTGGCCAGTGGGCACAAAAGGGTGCTGATGGCTCTAATAGTCAAGAGATTTGTCTCCATGATAGCTAAAATGGCTTCCAAAGGCAAGGTAAGGTTTGAAGGAGATGATTTCACACACTTTCCACCTTCTGCCAAGGTGCCTCCACGAGAGAAAAGCAACTTGATAGCAGTTTCACATAAGAAGAGTAAAAACAAGACACAGAGAGCTGAAGTTCTGTATTATGTGCACAGTGTAATGGCCTGAGTGTTCAATTAGGATTCCAGCAGTTCTTGTTGTTTGTTGTTAATCACCATCAAGTTAACCTCAACTTATGGCTATCCTATGAATGAGAAATCTCCAAACCACTCTATCCACAACTACCCTACTCAGGTTTTGCAGAGTCAGGGATGTCTCTTCTTTGATTGAGTCCATCCAGTAATGCAGTTTTCCTCTTTTCCTACTACCTTCTACCTTACCAGGCATCATTGTCTTTTCTAATGACTCATGTCTTTTCATGATTATGTCTGATCGAGGTTCAAATCTTCACTCAGTCATGGAAACCTGCTGGATGACCTTGAGCACGTCATGCATTCTCAGCCTCAGAGAAAGGCAATTGCAATTATCCTTTGAATAAATCTTGCCAAGAAAACCTTAGGATAGGGCTGCTGTGAGTCACCTTCAAGGCATGTAACAACAAAAATCTAGCTAATGCCATCTTGGAGCTCTAGCTGTTTTCCTAGATATCTGATATGAGAACAAGGAACAGTCTTTGGAGTATTTTAAACCATGTCTTATGCTAAACATGTGGGCTCATGTCGCCACAGGCAACCCCCTCCCAAAGGAAGCTAAACCTGGCTGAATTCTTCACTTCTGAAACTTCTCCCTGCTCAGAGAAGTGAGATGTACATAATATTCTGCTGGATTCTAAGATCACTGATTTTCTTCCTTTCTCCTGCAATTCTCTTCACCTTCAAATGTCGCTGGCTCATGATCAGCAACAATGAGCAAAGTGAGATGATGTGAATATTATGATTCATCGCCTCTTCCTGTCAAGGCTGATGAAAGTCAGACTCTCTGTTTCTAGAAAGTTCCCCTAAATAAAACTACATGATATGGTTTCTCCAGGAAGAATTCACAACACTTGAACCATCCAGATAACATTGCTGTCTATCAACAGATTCTTACCACTAGTTACTGATGAACAACTCCTGGTTCAGAATGCCGTTATACAGGGAGAATGTGACTCTCCTATGGCATAACAGTTTCAGTGGCTGCCAATCAATTTCTATCCATAATTAAAAATGCTGGTTAAAATGTACAAAGCTCTACACAACATGGCACCAGAGGCCCTTTCACACTGAACAATTAGAGCACTATGATTCTATTTTAATCGCCAAGGCTGCACCTTATGGAATTCTGGGGCTTGTAATTTATGGAAGGGTATTTAGAATTCTCAGCCAAAAAGCTCCTCTTGCTCTCTGACCAAACAACAAGCTCCAAGATTCTATAGGATGCAGCCACAGCAATTAAAATGGAATTATAGTGATATAAATGCATAATGAGAAAGGCCCCCCGGTTACTGGAAAGACTGTGTTTTCTTGAGGTTTTAATCCTTTGGGAAAGATCTGCCAACTTCTGAAGTACATTTGGCAAGAACGCAAGAGATGCCTTTCTAGATGGCTGCTCCTAGAACTCCTTGTTAAGCGAGACCCATCAAACAAAATGCAATATAGCATGGAGAGAGCATCTTCAGTCCTTCAGATGTTTTGGACTACAACACCCATAATGCTTTCCTATTATCCATGCTGGCTGGAGTTTCAGAGAGTTACAGTCCATCTGTAGGGCCCAAAGTTCCTCCACTCCTGCTCTATATCAGGGGAGAATTGTGTCCTCCTCTAGGCAATGTTGAATTGCATTTTCCAACGGCCCTAGCCTGCATAGCCAATGGGAAGAAATTACAGGAGTTATTACCTACAGTATATGGAGTAACAAAGATTTCCTCCTGAGCTGTATCCACTTCTGTGGGAGAAAGTCCTATTGAATTCAAAGGAATGTGCTTCTATTATGTGCCTTCAAGTCAGCTCTGATTCAGGGCAACACTCTCATGGCCAGATTTCTTCAGAGGAGGTTTGCCACTGCCTTTCTCTGCGGCTGAGAGAATGCAGCATGCCCAAGGTCATCCACCAGTAGATTTCCATAGCTGAGTATGGACTGGACCCCTGGTCTCCAAGAATCTAGTTGATGTTGTTGTTGTGCACCTTCAAGTTGTTACTGACTTATGGGGACCCTAAAATGAGCCTATCACTTTTTTGGGGGGCTGGGCTCAGAGTGTGTGACTTGTCTAAGGTCACCCACTGGGTTTCCATGGCCAAGTGGCGAATCGAACCCTGATCTCCAGGGTCCTAGTTCAAGGCTCAAACCACTACACCATACTTGTTCTCAGGGTCCTCGACCAAAACTCAAAATCAGTGCACCCTGCTGGTCTCTCATAACCCTCCCCCTGCCCATTCCAGTATCCACCTTGCTGTTATGTGCCTCCAAGTTGGCTACTCTTGGTGGCAATTCTATCATAGATCTTTCTTGGCAGGATTTATATAGAGAAGGTTTCCTATTGTCTTCCTCTGGGGCAGAGAGATTCCAATTTGCCCAAGACCATCCAATGGGTTTCCATGGTTGAGCAGAGATTCAAATCCTGCTGTCCCAGCCTCCTAGCCCAATACTCAAAGAACTATACCATGCTGGTTCTAGTTCTCTTCATAGGCATTCAGAAACGGGAGCCAACATGGTGCAGTGCTTTCACTGCTGGACTAAGATTCTGGGCTAGGAACTGTGGACTAGTTCCAGCCATGGAAATCCACCAGATGACCTTGTTGTTGTTGTGTGCCTTCACATCATTTCCAGCTTACGGAGACTCTATCATGAGATTTTCTTGACAAGATTTGTTCAGAGGGGGGTTGCCTTTGCCTTCCTCTCGGGCTGAGACTTGCCCAAGGTCACCCAGTGGGTTTTTATAGCTGAGTGGGGATTTGACATTCAAACCATTAACTACATCATGCCAGCTCTCTGGGTGACCTTGAGCAGCTCGCAGCCTCACAGGTAGACAAAGGCAACCCCCTCTGAACAAACCGTGACAGGAAAACCCTTTGATCGGCTCCACTCAGGGTCATCGTTAAGTCAGAAATGACTTCAAGGCACACAACAGTGAACAAGAGCAGCACCCGAGAAAGACTTGTTTTTCTGTCTTACAAGATTTTCATGTCTCAGAAGGTCCTACCTTTTCGTTAAGTACATTTTACCATAGGTATAAAAAAAGAAGAGGAAAGGGCACAGGGAGGAGCCAGCTTGTGGCACCTCGTAAGACTGATTTCTCTTAGCACGGACTCTCTTGGAATACAGTCGATTCCTGCGACGCACCGACGGGGCACAGCACTGAAACCTCAGGTGCCTCTGCGTAGTTACTTCGCTGTGGGATCAGGCGCCATTTCCTTACTAGACTGTCACAGCGCTATTATTGCACTTTCAACATCCTACGGAATCCTGGGGTTTGCAGCTTAGGGAGGGGCCTCTGAGGACTCCACAGGATGTTGAAAGTGGAATAAGAGCGCTGTAACAGCCCAGTACAGAAACGGCCAGGGTGAAATTAAAGGCAGAGAAGGCCGATTGAAGGACCAGCCATAAACATTCAGAGGGCTGGTCAATCGACGACAGTGAGGACTACAGGCCCTACTTTGGTAGCTGAGGCCAGTCAGGAACAGGAGGAGGCTTTCCGGAGGGGAGAACCCGCGCTTCGTGCTTTCGGTCGCGCGCTTCCTGCCGGCGGGAGAGGATGAGCCGGACCCCCCACCCCAGCATCACGAGTGGGGGCCCCGTGACGTCAGCAGCCGCCTCCACCGCCGCCGGGACGGAAGCGCGAGCGAAGGCAGGGGCGAGTTCTGACGCCAGGGCGGCTTTCACGTGAGCCCGTCCCGCCGGGGCCGCAGGAAAGCCGCGGGAGTGCGCGCGCGCCCTCGCTCGCGCGTCACCAAGAAGAAAGAGCGTGGAAGCGGCGGCGGCGGCGGCGGCGGGAGTTGGTTGCTATTGCAGGCTGCGGCCAGAGGGGGCGGTGCTGAGCTGAGCTGGAGCCCGGCTAGGGACTGTACTACAGACATCCTGGTCTGTACCACTTAAAGGAGAAGCCAGCGCCGAGGGCGGGAGAGGGCGAGACGCACAGCAGCAGCAGCAGCAACGCCGGGGAGGTTGGTGCTTTCCCGGCGGTTTCCCGGCAGAGGCGGAGCGACGACGGGCTCTCCGGCGGCTTGATCGCTCGGTAAGGTCCGATGCTTTCCTCCGCCCCTTCCCTTCCGTCGCTTTGCGATGCTAGATGGGTGTGTGCCGCTGCGGTGTGGGGCGCCCCATCTCCGAAATACATGCTTTGTGTCTTGTGCACGCTCGCCTCTCCGCCCAAGATGAGCGCCCGAAACTGTTTGGCCGATCGTTACTTGTAACGCTTTGCAAACGAAGCAGATGTGGCGACCCTCCTACCCGTTCCTTTTCCCCCCAGCCCTCCCCGGCTTCCTCGCCTCGCCTCTGCCGCCGCCTGCGGCTCGCTTGGTTGCAGCCCGGGCGAGGATTAGCCTCCCACGGAGCGCGCGCGCCCTCGTGTCCGGCTGAAATGCAGAACCAAACGGCGGATTAAACATTAGAGCCAGCAATGAACTCCTCGGTTAATCCGGAGGAGGAGGAGGCGGGGGCGGCGGCACATTCATTCTGGCTCCACCCCAGGGGTCGTTCTCCAGAATCGGAAAGCAGATCTTTGGGGGGGATCCTGCTGTTGCATCCCCCCTTCCTCCCCTGGAAGGGAGGGTCTCTGCTTTGTTGAAGACCCTCCTTTACCTTCATCTTAACTTCCTCTTTTTTTTAAAAAAAATACAGCTTGCTTGGGACAAGTTTTGAATGCAGCCCGGGTTATCCTAGGTTAGTGGTATTCTTCAAACATATGAGGGAGCTGAGAGTTGTCTTTCCAAGAACTGATGGCAAGGAACCCATCCCAGGACACTCCAGATCGCTAGGTTATGATTGTGTGTGTGTGTGCTGGCGGGGGGGATAGCTTTAACTTTTGAAACCTGACAATTGGAAAGAGACGAATATCCGAAACAACTGTGGACGTGGAATGGTGTTTTGTGGGCATGGAGCAGGAAGAGGGCCCCAGTATGTCAAAACCCTCTGAGTTTCCTGTGTTCGCATCCTGTCGCGCTTGTGGGTCTGATCTTCTGTTTGTGTGTTTACTTGGAAATATTTTCATCCAGTTCACCGGGGCTTCCACCACTCCAGGTCATCTTGGAGCGCTAGCTGATTTGAGACCTCTTCCATCAATTGGGCGCTCATCCTATGCATTTAACATCATGACCATGTTAAGTGTTGGCTTGATTTTTGCAAAATGTGTTTTCCAGTGCAGGATAAAGGTTATTTTATCAGTAACCCTGGAACCTTAGACAGTAACATCTAAAACCAATCTTTGATGCTACCTAGTGAAATACATGACAGACACCCATGTGTTGTTCATATCTGGACAACCATGTGTTATATGTAACATCTTGATGCTTAGTGGCAAGTCTTGATTTTTCCTTTGGAGAGCTTTCTAGCTGTGTAAAAATAGTTGCCTTTCCCTCTCACCCTCACTTACAGCCTTGTAGATTAAAGAGGATTTGATGCTGTGTATGCGAGAGAAAGACTATTTTGTCTGTGATATCTCCAGGTAGGAAGTTAATAATATATTCTTTACTATCAGGTTGCTTAGCAGAAACTGATCTGGGCGAGCTTTTTCCGATTCTCTCTCGCAGGCGTGTGATGTCTGTCCTCCGACCTTGTTCTCCAGCTGGGCGGCTTCTCATGTGCCGCCTCCTCCTCCACGTGGCACAATCTTCGACCACAGAGTCTCCTCCCACCCGAGGGAGAGGGCAGCCCCAGGGAGCCAGAGCCAGTCAGAGCCCGTGCAGAGAGATTTTTTTGTTGGGTTGTATTTTTACTTTGAAAAAGCAGGGCAGGATGCAGACCCATTGTGAATGATATGCCCAGGAGAGATGACCATAGCGTGTGGTTGGTGTGGGATTTGCACTATCAACAAATCACACCCAGAAAGGCTCAACGTGC
This sequence comes from Iguana delicatissima, assembly GCA_948472985.1. Classification (NCBI taxonomy): domain Eukaryota; kingdom Metazoa; phylum Chordata; class Lepidosauria; order Squamata; family Iguanidae; genus Iguana; species Iguana delicatissima. Next base: position 763,842 of record CAOKZL010000616.1, read on the forward strand.
TCACTTAGCCTGGTTAAGCACTGCATGCCTGAATGGTGTGACTTAGGGTGAGTCACTGCAGTGAGTCTGGAGGGGCAGTTCTCTGCTCTGAGACCCTCTGGGGCCAGAGGCAACATCAACCATGAAAAACAAACAGCATTCCTTGGAATGTCTCTCCTGGGTTTTTATGGGTGCCCTCAAACCTATCAAAAAAGTAGATTGCCGCTCTTGGATGCTTCCAGGAGAGGTGACTCACCTTTTTCTTCCAAGAATAAAAGGTGGTTTCTGGTAGCCCTGAAAAGAGTTTCCTAATGATTTCTGTTTTTGTTTGATCAAATGTTATAGCATACTCTGTTAGGCACTGTATTACTATGCTTAACACTGGATTTGATCTTGACTCTGCAGCTAGTATATCCTACTCTGTGTGCCAGTTTCTGTCTATCTTCTTGCCTTTTATTTGCATAGTCCGTTTAAATTTTCAGCTTCTGTCATCATTTGTTTTTTCCTTGTTCTGATATAATGCTCATACAGCATCTAGTACAAGAGAGGAGTTAGTTAAATGCATGATTGCTGTACAGCCTTGGGGTAATGGTGGTAAGTTTGCTACTCCAAGGTTTTGTAAGACAGATGGACAAGTTCTTAATTGTCAGTCTTTAAAAAAGGCTTTTGTCCTTGCCATCAGCACTTCATTAAAATGAAGTAATGAATAAAACATGTGACTGTGTCTCTTTCTAAGAGAGTCCTGAGTTGAACACATTTTTCTGGTTTTATACTTTCTTTTCTGGCCTGTCTTGGTGACCTAGGAAAGAGTCAGCAGAGAGCATATTCCTAGCAGAGCTGTTGAATAGTACTTTTGCCGTGCCTTCTGTCCTAAAAGGAGCGTAGGGTGGCATTTTTGGGAGCCCATCTCAGCAACCTTGTAAGGTAGGTTAGGCTGAAGTAGTGACTGATCCAAAGTCCCATATTGAGCATTGTAGTTGAGTGTGGATTTAAATCCAAGCCTTTCTGGTCTTCAGCCACCACTACCCAAAAATTTCAGTTTGTTTTTTACTTTCTTGGCTGTTGAGCCATGTCATAATTCTCACTACCAGCTTTCTAGCTTGATATTTCTTTCTCCCCAAGTACTGCAACTTGACAGTAATTCAGCAGGTGAAGCTTCCCGCATCTCTGCATCCCTGTTCCTCTGAAGCCTTTATGTGCTGAATTTTCAGGTAAAGTGCCAGTATCACAGCTGCTCATGGGCAGTGAGACTTGAGACATTTGCATGTTGAGCTTCTTTGAAAAAAGGAAAGAAAGAAAGAAAGAAAGAAAGAAAGAAAGAAAGAAAGAAAGAACCACTACTACTAAGAATCAGTGTAATATAATAAATGGAATGAGGACCTTAAACTTAGGTCCCAGATTATGCCCCGGCATAGTAGTGCCTGGTGGTGATTTTTAGCTAAGTCACTGCTATTTGTTCCTACTTTCTTACTTGTAAAATGGGAACAAAGGCAACTTTCCCTCTCAGGGCTGTTAGGAAGAGTCAGTATTCAGAACAGCAATGCATTTCCGATGCTACCATCACAATCCTGCATGTGTCCTGGAAGGCATTAGTTTTCCTGACGTTAATGGAACGAGCTCAGTGAAAATTTACTTAAGATCAAGGTCCTAGATCAATGCTTTCCAACCTTTTTTTTCACTTGTGTACTCCGTGGCAGTCCATTTCCATAAAATTCTACCCCCATTCTACCACCATGTCCTTTCTTTGAGGGGGGAAAAAGTCCCATCAGAAAGCTTCTGTGAGTTCTGAGGAGACATCCCAGCACCCACAGAAGGAAAGGCAGAGTGTCAGGCCAGAACCCTGCCCAGGTTTATTCATCCCATCATGCCCTGTTATCTTCCTGGATGCTCTCTGCAGTCTCAGGACCTAGTTTGCTACTGGCTGAAGGCATGGGGAGGAGTGACCAGTGCTATATATCCCTCCCTCAGATGGATTCATGACAGAACTGAATGTCTTTACCAGGTACATTTGGAGAGGGAGGGAGAGAAAGAGTGCCTGTGCTTGAAAAGCCATCTAGTTTGATGGAGGCTAGGGTCATGGCAACTTGAATAGAAAACTGTGTGTGCATATGCATGTGAGAAAGACTCTTTCTTTTTAAGTTTGTGGGCCAATGGCAGCTGGAAGTTTGGCTTGTGTGTCACTCTTCTCTTTATCTCCGTGATTCTCCACCCTACTCTGTCCCTTAAGGTTCCAGGACAGGAATGCCAATACTGTGGGCAATCAAGAACCTCATCAAGTTGTGACATCCTCAGAAAATGGCTTTGAATTTGTACTTTCCCCACCATTATTCAAGGTTTTTTTTTCCTCATATTACCAAACATCCTCATTCAAATCCCTGGGGTTATGCATACCCCAAGTTGGGAATCACTGTCCTAGATGATAGTGACTGATAATTATGGAATGTAAGTAATCAGACAGACTAGTGACTGATCTAGAGTTGAGCATCTTTGGCAAATATGTCACCCAGGGAATTCTCCAGCAACAACAACCTCATACAAAGCATAGCCCTATGGTTGAGTTTAATGCTCTGGAATGATAATTGGTAGTTTAGTGCTCCATAATGTGTAACCTTTATTGCCTTCCTTGCTTGCCAGTTTGGAAATTGAGCTTATTTAACTGTGTTTATTTGAGTTTTATTTCTGGGGTTTTCTGTGGTAAACACCTGCTATACAGATGAAATTAAAGGAGGACTCACACTCCAGCACCTCACAAAGCTAGATAATATGCAGTGAGAGTGCTGATTTTTCAGATACATGCTGTATGTTGCCAAAAGTACATTAATTTATATAATCCCTTCTATTGCACAATTTTATACTTTAAAGGGAGCCAAGCAGAGGGAGAACACTGAATCTGAAAAGGCAGAGCTAAGGAAGAAACAAGATACAGTGCAGAACTGCAGAAAATAAATTAAGGATGAATGCTAAACTATGTGGCATGGAAGAACTTTCAGATACTATGAAATACAGGGAATCATAGTATCATGTGAATGGATAGCACTCTCTACAGGGAATGGACCTATTACAATTCTTTATAGACTTTTATGTTAGGTACCTAGGAAAAGTTAGTTCTTTACACCACAAGTCTCACATTGTGGGACTATTTTTTTTTTAAAAGAACTTTTCCAAGTTGGCTAGATCTCTATGTAGAACATGGTGACATAGGAGTGAGATGCTGAAGTCCTAAGATAGTAGAATGGATGATGTCTCTTCAGATCATAGGAAACCACATTAATGCTTCAGTGTGTAAAATCTCCCAGGAAGCAGAAAACTAGACTTGACGGGAAAGGGCTAGATTGGAAGGGTGATCTCAGCCTTCCAAACCTGGCCTGATCCAGGGTAGCAAGAGTGTGATGTTTAGTCCCACACATCTGGGAGGGCATTGGCTTCAGGAAAAGTAAGCTAGTCTTTTCCTCCATAAGCTGCTATATTTGGACATGAGTCTAAACTTCATGTTGAAGTTTGTTAAGTAAGAGAGTATAGATGCTTTTAATAAATAAAAACACCACACTGACTCATCTTTTGATATGGGGGGAGGGAACAGAGAGTAAGAAATCAAAACAATTTATAGGTTGGCAAAATGTTGCTAGATGAGAATTATTTGCTTTACCTTTGAATTATGGTGATCAGGTTCTGCTTTAAACTAATCAAAGAAAAATATATATAAGCAGTTAAGTGTGAAGAAGAGAAGTAAGTAGACATAATCTTTTCAGATCTTGTTGTCCCTCCCTTCTCCGATTTAAGCTTTGAGTGATATCTCTCTGCAAACGTAAGAGTCCAGCACATCTGAAAGGCACAAAGAAAGTATTAAAAGCCAGTATTCAAAAGATTCTGTTCCTGCTTGTAGACCAGAGAGAGAAAAGTGACCTTCTGTCCTATTTCCATCACCTGCAGAACATGTTATAGGTCCTGTGGAAAAGAAGTGCTAAATTTGGCGTGAGGAAAGATAAATGTGTTCTGTTTAACAAAGCTGACAGTCCTAGATTAGGACTGTGAGAGAACAGAGCCAGTTGTGGCAGCCCACTGGGTGACCTTGAGTGTGTCACACTCTTGGCCTCAGGCAGAGGTGGTGGCAGACCCCCCTCTGAACAGGTCAAACTGGGAGAGCCCCATGATGATCAGCATACTTAGGAGACAACTTGAAGGCATGCAACAACAGCAAAATATGTCCCAAAATACACCATCCGGTACTGCTAAGGAATGGCCATCTCATGTGATATTTTGAAGCATCTGATTGGCCACTGGAAGGTGGACTGTGAAAGTATGAACCCCACCTCCCGTAGTTGCAGCAGTTGGATGCCACTTTAAATGCCATGGTTCCATTCCACATTATGAGATCTGCAGTTTAATGAAGGACTTAGAATTGTCTGCTAGATTGTTCCTGTGGTACTGTAGATCTGAGGAATGCCATCAAGCCTTCTATCAGAGAAGACTGCATATCCTACCACCAAACTGAAAATACCAGGATTCTGTAGGATGAAAATCTATGTATTAAAATGGAATCAAACCGCCTCTGTGTAGAATCTGTGACCCAGATTCAGCAATCTGGCTCTTATATGAGTGCCAACAATACTATTGCGCTATACTAAAAGTCTTAGAGCTTGGAAAGTTAATTTTTTTATACTGTAACTCTCATAATACCTCAGATGGGGGATTCTGGAAGTTGTAATCTGAATGAGTAACATTTCCAAACGTTTATATCCATGAAAGCTCATGCTAAAATAAAAAAAATCTTAAAGGTGCTGCCACATTTCCTTTTTTTTCTCCTTTCCTCCCTCCTTTTTATTCCTGAAGTATACAGTACCTTCACTGATGAGTGTTTGCTGATTTCTACTTCAAACCACTTAGATTGCAGGCAAGAGATTGGTGACATCTAAGTTGTGCTGAGATGAATTTGTTGCTGCTCACTTATGTCCTATTGATTTCAGTAGGATTTAAGTGTAACAAATGCAGAGCTGGAGCTCCGTTGCCTGATTTTGGGGATGTTTCGATATCACCCCAATCAGACAGTGTTGTTTAATTCTTCATGGAAAAGTCTGTTGGGGCTGTTTATGTGAGGCCCATTCTAGCTGTTTAGTTTTACTACCAAGTAACAACAAAGCTGGTACTGCAGCTTTAATACGGCTGCTTCAATCAGCCTGCCACTGATAACAGCACAATCTGAAGTGTCAGTATTTTTCTTTCTAAGGTATTTTCAAAAGTATTTTTCTTTCAACTGTCTCTCCTCTGGGCAATACTCACAAATACGAAATACTGAAAGACTTGGAATGTTAGTGTGCTGATGTGTATGCATCTTTTCTCATTTTACTGCCTCTGACTAGGGATATGATATTTAATGCTAATTCGCCACATTCTTTTTCCTTCTGAACCACTCCGCTCTTGCTGACTGTTTCTGTCTCTCTATAAAATAGTCCCAATGTGTCTGGATGGTGATTCACACCAAGCCTTTGTCTAGCAGGCTTCTGTGAGTTGTGGTGTGTGTGTCTCCTGGAGCTTTTAAAGTGACTAGTAAGCCCCTAGGAGAAAGAATCAACACCCTCTTTCAGACATTACTTTTAGGCAGAGAAACTGACATATGTCTTTGCTGTGCTGGTGGAGAGGTTGTCTTATTCAATATTTACTGAGTGCCTGTTTTCCCCACTTACCCAGGAGGGAGAAGAGGGAAAAATACAGTGCTTGGAAAATCCTATACTATGCTGGAAAACACAAAAATGAAAAGGGTACCCCTCCATGACCATAAAAACGCTGGCAGTGCCCATCAGTTGGGCAGAGATGTTTGTCTAAGGCTGCTGCCTCTGTACTATCCACAACATAGGAATAATTAACAGAAATAAATGAAGTCACATCCCCAACACACATCAACCCCCTCCAGAATGCACAGGAACTATAACACAGCTTTCATTCACGAGTTCCAGTGGGCCAAGGAGCAGAAGCGCCTTGACTGGTGCTAGTCCCCAGCTTTTCCTACAGACTGGGGTTCAGTTTCTCTTACAATGCTTATAGGCACCATTTTTGAGCACTGCACACAAAAAGAAGGAAGGAAGAAGAAGATGACATACAACATACCCCCATAGCAAGAAGAAAGACTTGGGAAAATTGGACTACAATGCTCAGAATCCACTTAGATAAAATAACTGAATTTTCTGGGGGATTTTGAGAGCTGTAGTCCAGGTCCCCTCTCCCACAATCTTTCTAGGTTCCAGGAAGGAAAGGGAGCTCATAAAGAGTAGACAAAATTCTGTCCAGGAGAAAGATTCAAGACTCAGAAAAGAGAGGCTGTGGATCTGGTCATGGCAGACAGGACCTAGGCTCGGGGGGAGGGGGGCAGAGAGCCACCCCCCATATACCTCAGCCCTTAAAAGGGAACTTGCAAATTTGCACAGAATGAGTCCTGACTTTGGAACTGTTCCATGGCCACAATCACCTTAACTCAGCTTAACTATCTTGGTAGAAAGAGCCTCTCTTTTCCAAGGACTGGCTGTAGTTCCATCCCCCATAATACCCAGCACTCCTCACCTGCTGAGATTATGTTGGCTAGGGCTGATGGGAATGACAGTCCAATAACATATTGAGGAACACACAATTCCTCATATCTAGCTTTGGGTTTAGTGAACTGCTTTAGTTGTTGGAGTGAAGGTTCGTTCAGTCCCTCTCCTCTGCAGCAGAAATTTCCTCCTGTCTGCAGCCATAACCATGGTTAAAAATTGTACTATCAGAGCTGTGATTTCATCAGAGTTCTGAAAGTTCTGAAATAGTGTATGTTACAGTATTGTTGATCCTTTTCTTAGTTGGATAAGGATTTTTTTTAATTAATCTGGATGCTCCTAAAGCAGTGGTTCTCAACCTGTGGGTCCCCAGATGTTTGTGGACTTCAGCTCCCAGAAGCCCCAGCCACTATGGTCAATGCTCAGGGCTTCTGGGAGCTGAAGTCCACAAACATCTGGGGACCCACAGGTTGAGAACCACTGTCCTAAAGAGAGGTATTAACTGATTTGGATAGGTTTGTGTTTGTGCCTTTGAAGTCATCTGTTGAGTTATGGTGACCCCATAAATTTCTTAGGATTTTCTTATGCAAGAAATACTTACAAGTGGTTTTGCCAGTTCCTTACTCTGAAATATAACCTACAGCACCTGATATTTGTTAATGGTCTCCCATTCAAGTACTAACCAGGGCTGACTCTGTTTAGCTTCCAAGATCAAATAGAACCTGATGCCTTTAGGGTATTTGGGCCTTTTGGATAAATTTAACACATGTGAAATTGGCAGCTAGAATGATCTTCTTTGGCCTGAGGCGGGATATATGAGGAAATGGGAAGAGGTGATTATTCTTGGCAAGAGGTAAGAATAATGTTCTATTTATCTAGCTAGGAATACTTCAGCTAACAAAATCTCTGGGAGCACAGCGACTTTTTATTGTGTTTTTACAGATACACAGCCCCCTTTTCCTCTTCATCCTGTTTTTCACTGGAAGTGTTTATAGCAGCATTGGCAGGATATTGAAAGAGGGCTGGAAGAGCATAGACAGTGTTGGGTTGGAGCACCTGTCTAAGTTTGAATTGTAAAAGGAAAGAATTCTGCTTTAGCCAATCCTACCAAAGCCATCTGTGTTTGCCTGCAACAGGTGATGTAAACAGCAGCTGCCTAAAAAGTTCCTTACTGAGAATTCGTAATTGGCAAAGCAGAGAGAAAAGGGGAGAGCAGACAGACTTGCCTCACAAGCCAGCCCCAGCATATTAAAAAGTCATTTGTGTGTTGTGTGCCTTCAAGTGATTTCCAACTTATAGAAGACCTAAGGCAAGCGTGTCATGGTGTTTTCTTGGCAGGACTTATTGGAAGGGTTGTCTTTGTTTCCCTCTGAGGCTGAGAGAGTATGACGTGCCCAAAGTAACCTGAGTGGGCATTCAAACTCTGGTCTCTACCAGGTCTACCAAAATAGAAATCATAAAAAGGACAGAGTGGGCCTGGAGAACGAGTCTCTCAGCTGAATTGAGAGAGGCTGAAACATTCAATGCTGAAGTGGTTCTTCTCTGGTCATTCCCCACGAACCTTGTCGGCATTCAGGTCCCCATGTGATCCTCACACACCACACCCAGGACTCTAGCATACTTGAAAAATGGGTTGGCTTTTCCTGGATCACATTGATGGTACTTGCCTGTTCTCGTGCACAAACTGTGACACAGTCTTGAAATCATAAAAAGGAGGAGACTGTTGAAATAAAAAGTCATTCTTGGATGCATTTTGGAAGAAGCTTTCAAGTGATCCATAGAAGGTTCAAAAAGCATTTGTTCTTGCATGGGGTTTCTGACCTGGTTTTTTCATTTCACACATGCACATTGCTAGCTTTGATTGAAAAGTTTGCAGGCACCTGTTGAACTGCTTTTCTTTTGTGCTTCACAAACCTATCTCTATTCTTTCCATGTTATTTGTGTCCTTGGTACTAACTTTTCTTTTAAAGTAATAATGCCCAGGAACACATGTTCTTCTTTGGTTGATGTGTACCTCCATATCCAGAAACATACTTCTTTAAAAATTATTTTCTAAATCAAGCTTTTCCAAATTCTACACATTTCCTCTCCTATAGGAGACCGATTTCCTGTGCCTTTTGTTGTCTGAATACTCCTCAGTTACTTCCTGGTGTGCTTCTCTGTCTCTGTGCATACGTGCCTCCCATCACTTCCATTCTTCATGGTGTGCAACTGAGGCCTAAGAACCATTGTTAGACGTGACTAGAGCAGAACCTTAGAATCAATTAGATTTGCCTTTGACACGTTGACTCACTATTCAACAGTTGATTTAATGGGTCTCTTCTAGTACAAACTAACCAAAAGGTTTACAATCTGAAGAAGCTGTAGGACAGACCTTTCCAAACTTTTCATGTTGATGACACACTTTGTAGACATGCATCATTTCACGACACAGTAATTAAGTTTTACTAGCAAATCAGAGGTTAAACAGCAGGAAAAGCAACCCCCCACACCCGATCCTGGCTCACTGCCGTTACGCTAGCTGAAGAAAGACCCCGGCAATGGTGCAGCAGCAGGAAAGGCAGCCTCTCCACCTGATCCTGGCTCGCTTCTGTTGCCCTCATCAAGGAAGGACCCTGGCGAGGGTGGCAGCAGTGGGAGAGGCAGTACCCCTACATGATCCTGGCCTGCTCTTGTTGCTCTTGCTGAAGAAAGACCCCAGTGAGGGTGGCAGTAGCAGGAAAGGCAGCCTCCCTTCCTTATCCTGGCTTGCTGCCATTGCCCTCGCCGAGGACAGACCCCAAAGGACGGACGCCCTCACCAAGGAAAGATCCCGGTGAGGGCGGCAGCAGTGGGAAAGGCAGCCCCCCTACCTGATCCTGGCCTGCTGCTGTGTCTTGCTCAGCCCGGGGAGGTGACACACCTACAGACTTCAGGTGACACACTAACATGTCACGACACACCATTTGGAGAGCCCTGCTGTAGGAAGTTGCTCATACAAGCAAAGGAGTCCTTAACATCCCAACGCTTTTCGTCAGAGATCAGCATGGCTCTTCCTTGGAAGGCTCTACTAAGTATTTCTTATGTATACACACACATGATGTATACGTATATATACTGTGAACTAATGTCACACTCTTAATGCCTCTGCTTTCAACCTTTGGGTTAAGAAATTAAAACATCCCTGTGAAGTAGTGGGATAATTTAGTGTTAGAAAAGTGAGGCTGAAGGCAGGTTTATTTTCAGCTCTTTAGCTTAGGCCCTTTCCGCACGGGGTAAGTAGTACAGCGTGGTGCGACCTCTGACGGAGGCCGTCCGCACCATGGGAGCAGACTGGGTCAGACTACTTGTTGCAGTTCCGCACCTCAGTCTGCTCTGGAGCGACTCAAAGTGGCCATACAGCATGCTTTTTAAAAACCTGTTTTTACAGGTTTTTCAAAAGCATGGAGTGCGCCACTCCATGCCACTCCATTCCCGCGCTCTGGTGCAGATTTGCAGGCACGCACCAGTGCGTGCCTGCAGATCTGCCGGGGGCAGGCTTCCGGCTGGCAAGCTTCTCCGGTTGGTGGAGAGCCTCCGCCAACTGGAAGCCGCCATTTTGGACGCCGGAGCCGCCATTTTGGACGCCAGGGACTGTGGAACAGCGAGCTCGCACTGCTTCGCATGGGGACGGACTTACCCGGCTGCCGGTAAGCTCTGTTTCAGTGCGGTTTCCCCCATTTCCCCCTCCATGTGCGGAAAGGGCCTTAGTTTGGATATTGTGCTCATACCGTCACACCTTTAACAATAAACAAAACATAGATTAGGGTCCAGCTATCAGTCTGCTTCTGTTTTCTGTCCTCTCATTATCCAGTGTAATAATTTCACGCTGTTTTTCCTATTGTAGTATCACTTTTAAGTAAGATGATGGCTTTAATTGTGCATTTTCAATTCCACAATGCTAAACCATTGCTGGCACAAAACTTAGTTTGCAAACCTAATTAAGAACAGTGTTCCTGATTCTGTTGGGCTAGCTAGTTAGAAACTATGGTTTGTCAGTTCAACTGTTACATCAAATTGAAGTTAAGCTTCCTAAATCATGTTTTTGTCATGAATCAATCATTTATGGTAATGAAAATTTCATTTTATTTCATATCTGAATTCTGGTGCAAATTACTCTCCTATCGATATTGTCAAATGAGATCTAAGAAAATTAGCACAATATAAACAAAACAATATGTTTGGTATGGTTTATTTCTGCACTATTGAAAGTCTTCAAGGTTCTTTAAAATAAAACAGTGATGCTATGAAATAATATATAAAACTTACATAAAACCCTTTAAGATACTAAGATCACAACAAACCCTTTCCATGTTTACTCATAAGTAAGCCCCATTGAATTTGAGGAAAGCCAGCATGGTGTAATAGTTTGAATGTTGGACTAGGACCCTGGAGACCAGGATTTGAATCCCTGCTTGGACATGGAAATCAACTGGGTGACTTTGGCAGAGTCACACATTCTCAGCCTCAGAGGAAGGAAATGGCAAAAAAACCAACAACCTCTGAATAAATCCTACCAAGAAAAACAAAACATGGTATGTTCACCTTAGGGTACCTTAAGTTGGAAACAACTTGAAGGCATAGAACAACAAATTCTCTTCAAGTGAGTCTATGACTGTAGTCTCAAGTAGTTCTAATGACCAGCTGAAATAGGTGTGGTTTGACTCGTTTTCTAAAAATTCAGGGAGTGGGTGCCACTTCATAGGGAAGGCATTTTCCAGTTTGGAAGCAACCCTTTCTCGTGGACCTGTCAAATGGATTTCTGCAAGGAGATGGTGTCCTCAAATTGCAGATCTTATGAATGGGTGGCTTCATAGTATGATGAGCTCTAGGGAGGGAAGATGTAAACTGTGGTTTCTTAGATTTGTAATTCATATGGGGCCCATGTCTCTCTTTCTGTACATGTTAGCATTAGTAATGCTTTCTTTAAATAAATCAATCCCAAGACTTATGAAACAGGCACCTTTGGTTTCATGTCAATTTGTTAAACAGGATTAAAAGCCATTGCTTGATCAAACTGTGAGAGGTGGGTGTGGGCCTTCTTAGTGGCTGCTTCAGAAGAATGGATAGTGTCCAGTCCTAGTCTTTTGCTGGTGGAAGAGCAGCATTCAGAGGAACTAGAAAGGTGATGTGATCTCTCCTTGTCACTGCAGCACTCCCTCTGCCTATCTGTGCAGTATAAAAGTGGTCCGAACCATCGATTTAGGTCAATGGTTTGATTTGGCTTCATTTTTTGTTTAAAAGGTCCTTAGCAAGGTCTTTCTCTCAGTACTGCCATCCTCACAGGTATGTTTGATGACAGCGCAGGAGAGGGCCTTCTTAGTGGCTGCTTCCAAGTTGTGAAACTTCCTTCCATGGAAGGTTTGGTTGGTCCTCTTCCTGCTCTCTTGTGTGAACAGATAAATACCATTTTTATTTGATTGACTAACTGGCTTTTGCAGTAAGGTCTTTTAATGGAATGTTTGTGCTGCGCTTTGTTATTGTCATGTTTTTAAATGACCTTATGTTGTTTCAAAATACTGATGTTTTATTGTGGTAGTTTAACTTAATTACTTTTTAACTTTTATCATTGGTTTTTTTTTAAATGTACCTTGATGTAATTCACAATGTAAGATGCCTTTGGTCAAATGTAGGGGGAAAAGATGGGATATAAAATTAACAAATTAATAAAATAAATGAAATTTAACTAACAAATAAATAAAACAATCACCTAAAGAGGATAAAAAAAATTTAACAGGAAAAATCCACAGAAATGACATGACAGAGGTACAGTAGGTTGTTGATATTGGTGGGGGATTGATTTCATGACCCCCAGTGGATACCAAAAAATTTATTTGCTTAAGTCGCTATGAAAAATGGCATAGGAGAGCAGTGGACTGAGTGGCCAGCCCCGATTGCTGGGCACACTGCCAAGCATGCATTCTCCTTTCCCTCCAGGGAATCCATCGGCTGCCCATTTCTACCTTCAAGCAGCTTCCACAACAACATGGTGACTGGCAGTGGTGGCAGCACTCCAGTGGTTCATGGATTAATGATCAGGAGCATTACTGCTGCCACCAGTTGCAGGATGGTGAGCTCCTTCCATAGGGATGTGGCATTTGGCACCGATGGCATTCCTGCTTGTTCATGAACAAAGAGCACCACTGCCAGTTGCCACTCCCTGCGGAAGCTGCTTGAAGGCAGAAGCAGACAGCTGCTGACCTCCCCAGAGGTGGGGAAGAATGCACATCTGGGGCTGGGACTTGCTGCCACCTCCTCTGCTGCCTGGTTGCACTGCATGTGCATAGTGTGCTTTGAGCTGAAGTTCAGCCAGGCTGCAGAGGTGAGTGGAAAATTCATGAGGCAACAGCAATTTGGGTTCCTCACTTCATTAGGTCTCTTGTATTTTTTATTTTATTTTATTGAACATTTTGAATCCATGGCTGGTTAAATCTGGATTTGCAGCCCGTGGATAATGTGGACCCACTGTCTATCCTCAATTCCAGCTCCCAAGTCATCTTCCCAGGCATTTTAAACTCCTAATAAATGTCCATATGATAAATTCAATACTAAGGAATCAAGTTTAGAGGCTAAGTTTTTCACAGAATCCTTAGTGTTTTGATAAGTCTTTTATTAATTACTTAGAAGCTGCAGAGGCTGGGCTTTCACAGAGGGAAGAACCAGAAAATGAACTGTCTGACAAACTGGCATCCATGTAATTTAAGACAGAGCTTTCCAAACCTTTCATATTGATGACACACTTTTTAGACATGCAGTATTTCATGACACAGTAATTCGGTAAGTGGAGGCAGCCCCTCTGGCCCACCGCCCTCACTGGAGCCTTCCTCAGCCCAGGGCTGCAGCAGTGGAAGAGGCAGCCTCTCCACTCGGACCTGGCCTCCCACCGCTGCCCCTGCTCGGGTCTTGCTTGGCCCGGGTTGGCAGCATTGGCATCAGAAGCAGCCCCTCCACCTGTTACATGTGCGCAGCACACCTACACACTGCCGCCAACACACTAATGTGTCCCAACACACAGTTTGAAAAGCTCTGCTTTAAGAGAACCAAGCTGTCCTTTCAGTTGCACCCTCAACTTGTGATGCTAACTGATAATCACAAAAATGATCCAAACCTTCTCTTCTCAGTGCTTAAATAAGTGAATTCTTTCTCCTCTACTAAAAAAGCAGGTGGTGAAGGAACAGCCACAGTGTAGAAGAAAATGGCTGCTATCACTTTGAGCACTTGAAATCAAGTGTTCACACTGTTACAAAGAAGAAGATTCAAAATACCATTTAAATGATTTAGGGCAATGTTTTATTCACCCTTTTCCATTTTTTTTTCTGAGCCCTCATGTTATCCGTGACCCTTTCTAAGAACAGCCCCCCCCCGTTTTTATACAGGACTTCCTGTTAAACCCATTTTGACTTCTTGTCTGGGACAATTGTTTTTCATTGGAATATTTCAAATCAAAATCAAAATGGGAAACTGGTGCTTCACATTGACCAAACCACTGTTTTAAGGTCTGTCAGTTTGCAATTGGTTATTTGTTCAACTCATACAGCTTTTGTATTTCAACAACATTTCTCTGGCACCCAAGAGAGCAAGAGGCACTGACTACTGGTGTATTTTGTGATTATAATTAAGAATCTCAGAGATCAATGGTCAACGCAGACTGCTTTAAGGTGCCTTTCAGAAGCAGCCTTTCCCAAATGAGTGCCTTTACAGATGTGCTTTTTAGACCATCACGTCCAGCACATCTTCAAAGGCATCAACTTGGGAAATGCAACCTTATGGGTAACAAATCCTCCACGTTTTCCCCAGAGGAAGGACTGTCTTTCATAAATTGTTCAACAGATTGTTCAGCTGCTGCTTTGGAAGGAATAGATAGTTACTGCTGGTGGTGAGCTTGTATGTGACCATATGCATGTACATGTGTGTGACATCCTGCTGCCCAACAGCATATCTCCTGCAACGTGAAATACGTGATGAGATTTTCCTCCCTTTTTTTCCCTGTCATGTCTCCACCTTCCCTAGCCTTGCATGCAGGCTGAAGAGATCTGTGTGATTATTCTGCTTCTGCAACATGACAAGTGTAGCCTTAAGCTGCTCTTTGCAGGCTGATCACACTAATCTGTGGTCTGGGACAGATGGGGGTGACACAGCAGAGACATATACTTGCGAGCTGTAGCTCGTTGTAAAAGTAGGCAGTCAGCTGATCTGTCATGTGAAGCCCCACATGTTATTAGTGGGCATGGGGGTGGTGTTGTCCAAAAGGCTCTGGCAGAGATTGTTCCAAGTACAGAAGAAGGGAAGAAGAGGGAAAGGACAAGGAGAGAACAGAGCTTTGAAACCTCAGTTCTTCACACTACAACACTGAGAATTCCTCAGCCAGCAGGGTCACTAATGATTACCCAAAAAGCAATTTTCTAAGAGCTTTTTCCATTCCTCCTGCTCCATTCTCTTCTTTCAGTGAAATTCCAAGTGCAGCCTCCAAATGCAGCAGGAGTGGAGACATGGGTTTGTTCTGCATGCTATTAGCACTAGAGAATGAATTGAGTTGAGTGTTTCCCTCCTGTGCCTAAGCTCCACAGATGTTCAAATTATTGGTCAAATCAAGACTTTGAATGAAGTAAACTCCAATTCAGTGTGATGGCCATAAGCCTAGCCCACCAACCCACCCATACATCTTCCAGCAGGAGTTCAGAAACTTGTGCTTCTCCTGCTGTTAACAACAGTTTAGCATTTTCCCACAAATGTGGCAAACTGTGCTTAATAGTAACAATGATTTGTTTAAACAAGTCAACTTCATTAACCATGGCTTGAAGCTGGGTAACATTAATCATAGTTTGTTAGTCCAAAAATTGCAGTATCCATGCTTAAGCAGAAAACGGAAAGGATAGCTTTGAACGCCATCCCCGGCTGCATTGAGAAGAAAGAAGAAGAGAGGGGATCACATGATCAGTGGGGAGGCTAAACCAAATACAAATGTGGCCAGTGCCTTTCCTCCATTACTCTCTTCTTTTCTTCATGTCCCTTGAAATAAACAGTTGCTGTCATGAGTGATATTAAAGCAAAAGTCTTATTAGGAGGGGGATTTTTTGTCACCTCCACCCAAACCTTGCAGAAGTGTGGCAGAAAGGAAATACAGTGGGCCCCCTGCTTTTGTGAGGGTTGCAGGTACAGAACACTGGCAAACTGAAAGAAACACAAATATCTCCCTCTCTTCTATCCGAGCAAGAGAATGCATGACAGTGCCTGCCCTCCCCATGCTCTCCCCTCCCACCGCCCTATCATTTACCCCAGCAAAGGGAGGGGAATGCGTGTACCTGGCCCCTCCTTCCCTGTGCTCTTCCCTGCCTCCCTCCCCTGCTCTTTGCTGGAGCAGGGAGGGAACACACCTGGACCCCTTCTGTCCCCTCCCCACACTCTTCCCTGCCTTCCCTGTTATTTGCCTGAGCGAGGAGGGAAGGCACATATACACCTCACGAATAATCAAATTCATGAATGTCAAACTCACAAATGTGGAAGGCTGACTGTATGTGAAGTTATTTTTTCAAATTTCTGCTCTGATTTCCTGTAAGAGGTAAAGCTTGCTTTAAACACCTAAAGGCACACATAAAATGATTGCTATTAGCACTGTGGATGTTTAGAAGTGCCAAAGTAATACACTTCTTAGGATAAGAAATCCTAATATCTCATAAGAAAAGGCAGTATGGAATGGATGTGAATGAAAATCTCCATAATTCTATGTCCTAGGACCCTTTCAGACCACACAATTATAGTATTATGATTCCACTTTACCTGCCATGTCTGCTTCCTAAGCTTTGTCATTTAGGGAGTTGTTTTAGAATACACACCTGGCACTTATGTGAGACAGGTTTTCCCAGAAAGGAAATTGACTGTACTCAGACACAGTCAAAGCAGACTCCTGGAAACTGGGATGTTTGGGAGCCTGAGAGGAGACAGAGCTGAAAAAGCCGATTAGCACCAAATGTTCAAAATCTGTCCAATACTAGATAATTTTCACAACAGGAAATTGGGAGGTTATTTCTGCAGCCTAGACCAGATTCCTCTGTTCCTCTTGACAGCATATTTTCAATTTGTGTTTGTTATTATACGCTCTGGTAGCTGCCATTTTACCTTCAAAAATTTGAATTTTGTTAGAATTAAAGGAATCAGGCTTGTAAATACAAAAGTAAATCCCTATCTCAAAAATATTGGCACAAGGATTAAATTCTCTGCTGATTACAATAATCCTCCATCCCCATGGATTTGAATAGCATTGATATGATTTGGTTTTTGTCTCCTTTCATTGATTCAGGGGGTTGGAGATATAGATAATTCCATAAAAGGATAAGATCTTGCGTCTAGCATGAAGCTTGATCTCATGGTAACCTTGGGTTTCTTGATTTTAAAAAAGCAAACAAACAAAAACTTCAAGAGGAGGAGTATATTTTGGGGAGGAGTGAATTCTCTAAGGAGGTCCAACGTATAACAGTTATGGAGTTCCCCGCTGTCATTTCATCGCAGTGTGGTTTCACACATACCTTGTTGAGGAGCTACTGATGTCGCTGACTTTAGTGTACAAGGGAAGAAAATGATGTGCCTGAAAGGATGTTTCCTATACATTTAGGGACTCTGTACATGAGCAAGCCCTCTAGAAAATTAAGGTTCTTGTTTAGGTAGGGAGTCTTCATGCGAACAGGAGTTTATCCTCTTCAGGCTTGTTGTTTTCCCCACAAGGAAGGTGATCACGGCCCTTCCGCACTACACTGTTATGGCACTATTATTCCACATTCAACATCCTGTGGAGTCCTGGGGTTTGCAGTCTAGGGAGGTGGACTTAGCATTCTCAGCCAGTGAGCTCTCTGGCCTCAGTAAACTACAAACCCCAGAATTCCACAGGATGTTGAATGTGGAATAATAGCGCCATAATAGTGTAGTGAGGAAAGGGCCCATGAAAGGAAAAGAGTTTATGGCTCTTGCTCATGTGTTGATTCAAATATAGGAAGCAATATTTAAGTAAGGTTACAGTGCTAATGCATTACAGGGATATTCTTTTTGGCAGAGCTGGAAAAGTTGTTTCATTAGTCTACAACTCTCAAAATCAGCCTACCAGTGTGGCCAGTAGAGCTGGCTAGGGGATTCTGGAGTTATAGTCCAAAAAGATAACATTCCCAAGTTCTGGGTTTTTTGCACCATTTTCGCCCACGTAGTTTTCAGTTGGCTTTCCCTCGGACTGCAGTCTACTCACCTAACAACAGATCTTCCTCTTCCAGTTCCCACTGGTACTTGGGTATATTATTATTCACAGTTTAATTGTATATCTGAAATAGAAAGTTTAGAAAATTCCTAGTGGCTACTCCTACCGGGTGCTGTAGGCTACATTTTGGAAGAAAGAGCTAGCAAAACCACATGTGAGTACTCCTTGCTTGAGAAAACACTGTGAAATTCAGGGGCTCACCATAAGTCAACAGGTGACTTGAGAGTGTGCACGCATGCACACACACATGCACATACGCACATTCACAACTCTTTTAATAGCTGTACCTTATTTACGTAAAATGCAGATTGATGGAACTGGGTGATGAAATTGTACAGCCTGGCAGAAGTGGACAAATTGACCATTTGGATCAATGGAGAACTGTTGAATAAATTTTAGAAAGACTGGGGCCCTTTCCGCATCGGGAAGTTAAAACGGGCCAAGGCGTCCTGTCACGGAGGTTGTCCGCACCTTGGATCAGACTAGGTTCGGACTATTTACCTTAGTTCCGCACCTTAGTCTGATCCAAGACGCCCCCAAGTGGTCCTCCAGCATGCTAAGTGAAGACTGGAAAAATCCAGTCTTTCAATCTTCTGGAGCGCGCCGTTGTGTTCCTCCTCGCTTGTGCAGATGCGCAGGCTCGCACCAGTGCAAGCCTGCGATCAGCAGGGGCGGGCTTTGGGCATGGCCAGCATCAGTGGTTGGTCCGGACCCATGAAGAACAGGAAGCCGCCATTTTCAACCTGAGCAGTGCAGATCTACAGACCTTGCACTGCTCCAGTTCACCCTGGACGAAACAGAGGAGCCCTGCAGAAGGGCTTAAGGGGGAGTCCGCGTTGCTTCAAGCTAAGAAGAAGTGGTGAGTAACGGCACGGAGCGATTCGCTCGTCTCGTGCGGAAAGGGCCTGGGATATGATTGTTGCATATTTGAAAATGCATTGGGGGAAACTTTAATTTTGGGTTATGAAGATTATTAAATTTTGCCAGTAAGTAGGAGTAGCTATCTAATGTTGAAGAAGTAGACTTAGTATATTATCTTGCAACCATCAGCTGAAGGGCTGGAAGTAATGCATGGCTTATGGCTCTGTTTTAATTTAGGCTTGGTCATTTTTTTTCTTTTAGGCCTGATAGTGTTTGTGTTATTTAGTTTAGGTAGTTGTTTTGTGTCTTTTTTTCTTCCTTTCTTGTTTTTTGTGTTTTTTATTCTCTTGACTGTTGTTTTATGTATGTCTTCTATGTGGCTGAATGTAATGGTGGGAATTGTATTCCAGCAGGTAATGTATCTTTCAGTGGCTCTATCAAAAATACCTCTTCCTTCTAAAAATGCTTTAACAATGTTCATTGTCCATGTTTAATCTGCCTTCATCCATTTTTATGTCACATGCCTAGCGTACCCTATCTGAATTTGCCCATGCCTTCCCTTGAAGCACATGCGAGCCGTTTGAATTAATGTAATTAGTGTGTGCATTATTAGATCACTTCAGCACAAAGACCTTGTGTATGCTTCTAGTAACCATCTGAAGTAAGCCCATTAACAAATGACTGTATCCTCTTCTGGGCATTGAAGCAATTCAGTTTCCGTTACTTTAGGTGATGACTCAAGACTGCATCTGCCAAAAAGAGACGGAGCCTTTTGGGGAGTGCTCTGGGATGTAATAGGGAAATGGAATTGGTACATTTTTAAAAATCATGTTTCAAAATTACAGTTCCAACAGGATCTTCATAATTTTAAGAGTGGAAGAAGTCATTCTGACCTTTCTAGTTTGATGCACTTAAGGCAAATTGTGAGGATATAAATAACACCTTCAATTATAGGATATTTATAGGAGGAGAGTGCCAAGACCTTTGCATGAACTCTCTGTTGCATTTCTTCATGCATACCATGGCCAATGGCTATCCTGGCAGGGATGACAGGAGTTGTATTCCATCACATCTGTATGGAATCTGGTCAGGAAACTGCAACATGGCAATTTGGCCTGGTAAGCAGCATTCACTAGGCTGGTTCAGCTGTAATGCTAATTGATACTTTATCTGTACATCGTGGTACCCTTCTTAATGTTGTTGGCTAACAGCTCCCATCAGTCCTAGCAGGTTAGACAGAAATGTCGGATTATGGGAGTTGCAGTCTAAAATTGTCTGAAGTGCCATAGTTGAATATGCTGTATTAGACCACACAAATGTTAGGGTTGCATTTTCCATGCTCCTCTCTTCTTTCTTCCTTACTCACAGTTATGAGGAGGAGACAGAATGATCTACTTCTTCCGCTCTGTTTCCTGTTATATCTGAATATAGGTGAATTATGATTGTTTTAAACCAGCCTTCCCCAACCTGATGTGTTGGACTACAGCTTCTATCTCCCTCAGCCAATATGAATAGTGTTTGCTAGGATGACAAGAGGAATGTAGGAAAAGCCATCTCATTGAGGAAGACTGGTTTTAACTATGGTTTTGTAACCGAGCCACGATGTAAGCCACCATTACCTGGTTAGTTTAAATGTATTATTTTTCTCTTTTCAAAATGAGACATAATGAGGAATTCTGGTCACGTTAGAGATAGGAATGAATGCTTCCTACTTCCTCATAGTGATACAAAGGGAAAAAAAACAAGTTGGAGCAATCCTACAATTTGTGTGAGCTTGTTTATGTAACACTAAACTGTGGTTTGGCAGTGTGTGTGAAAAGAGCAGTTGTGGAAACATTTATTTTAGCGTGCTTTGAACGTTGGTGACCTTGTCCTCTAAAACGTATTTATTGTTGGTGGGCTTTATGATATGAATATCTTGCTGGAGGGAGTATACCTATGATCACTCTCCAGAGTAATTCTAGCAACAGTTTTACTTGCTCTAGTGTAAAATACAATGATATTTCTGTTGTAAAAGGTGTTCTTTTACTATTTGTGTTAATATGAGGATCTGTTGCAGTAAGGTACAAAAAATGTATAATGATGTCTTGTTTTTCTCTTTTCCTCCCTTCCGTCTGATGCCTTCTGAAATCTGAGACTGTAAACCCTTTGGGCAGGGACTTGCCTCTTTGCTTACCTAAAGTGCTATGCATATCATCGCTGATTTTTTTTTTTAAATACAGTAAGGAGTGTTATAGTCCAACACATGTGGTTATGCTGTCTGTGCATGGTGGTAGAGGAGTTTGTCCAGTGCATCTGCAGGACATCAGCTTGAAAATGGCTGATTTATGACCTAAAGACAGTAAAAGGACAATTTCACTGGCTGAATTTTTCAGTGCTGGATGGTATTTTTAGTTGTGTTTCTTCTAGTATATCCTTAACAACAAGGAGAGGCGTAGTTGTTGCTTTCAAAGTGGTGGGATTCTACAAAAAGGAATTCTGGGGCCTTTCCACAGTGCACCATTATAGTGCTCTTATTGCACTTTCAACGTCCTATGGAATCCTGGGGTTTGCAGTTTAGGGAGGGGCCTTTAGAATTCTCAGCCAGAGAGCTTTTTGGCCTCAGGAAACTACAAATCCCGGAATTCCACAGGATGTTGAAAGTGGAATAGTAGCACTATAACAGTGTAACAAGGAATGGCCCCTGGTCTCATTTCATTACTCTTCAGTCTAAAGTTTCATTTGAGACAGAGCAAAGATTTAACTGGGGCAAATACAATGCCACTCTGAATTCTTGGCCCTGTGTTTATTTTGTTTTGCTTGTATGACAGGAAAAAGGAGACTTCAACAAGCAGAGACAGTGATAGAGTGCCTAACCTTGTGTGTTCTTTTTGTGTGTGTGATGTACTTGTTCATAGGCCTGCAGGTTAAGCATGCTTGTAAGTGCATTGAATCAGTTCTTGTTATAGGCAGAAAACAGTAGAAGCCTGGTGGGCATACTGATGATTTAAAAAAAAAGGCCATTGATAAACTCATCTGCTTTTGGGTTGGTTTGAGCAGATAAGAGGTTCTAAATGGGAGACGTAATAGCCGTATATTGATAATGGCTGGCTGGTGTTGAGAATGTGTAATATTTCATGGACTTCTTCAGTAGGCAGAATGGAAAGTTTGCTCTTTTTTCCCCATATATTTTAAAGTGATAAGCAAAGCTGTCTTAGAGTTACATCTCTGCTAAGGAATAGCACTCAAGATTCTTCTCTTTATGTATAAACCATGGGTGGGAATCATGTGGTCCTCCACATGTTTTTGGTTTGCAACTCCCATCATTCAACATCCTTGATTATGCAGCTAAAGCTGCTTTGAGTTGCAATCCAGCAACAATATACTGAATATTTGGCTGCCTTTGAAAAGTGTCTGAAAACTGCAGCTAGTGCAAAATGTAGCAGCCAGACTGGTGTCAGGAGTGAGTTTTAGAAACTACCGTATATAAGACTGGTCTTGCAAGAACTACACAGGCTTCCAATTGCTTCCAAGTTCAATTCAAAGTGCTGGTGTTGAGCTAAACAACTTGGGGCCAGAATATCAGAAAACCTGCCTCCTCCCATATGTCTCTCAGAAATTTGAGGTCGTCAGAGGCAGCCTGTTGCATGTCCCAACAACTTGTGAAGTTAGATTGATGGATACACATAGCAGGACTTCCTCTGTAGCAGCGCCTTGACTGTGGAACTCCCTACCCAAGGAAGTGCTGCTGGCCCCATCTCTTTTAAGGCCATTTCCGCACTAGGCTGTTATAGCGCTATGATTCCACTTTCAACATCCTATGGAATCCTGGGGTTTGCAGTTACGGGAGGGGCTGGCTGGCCCCTCCTGAAATTGCAAACCCCAGGATTCCATAGGATGTTGAAAGTGGAATCATAGCGCTATAACAGCCTAGTGCGGAAAGACACCAAGTTTCAGGCGGGCAGCCAAAACAGTGCTGTTCCACTGAGCATTCAGTGTTTGAAATTACTGTTTCACTGCTTTAAAGCTGGATTCTAGAATTATTTCTAGATTGTGCAATCCACCCCCCCCACATTCCTTTGCCTATTGCATGAGTTCTCAGCACTGAGACCAGAGGCAAGGGAATGGGAAGGGGCTTCCAGAGGGAAGAAGACAGGCTCATGCAAGCCATCCATCCCACCCACCCCAATTCCCTTGTCTGTTGGCTCAGCATGAGTGCTCAGTGCCAGGGCCAAAGGCAAGGGAATGGGAGTGGGGAGCTCTGGAGGCACGTGTGGGCCTCCTCTGCATTCCCTTGCCTTTATCATGAGCTCTTGCCTTCCTTCTCCATGCCCAGCAAAATGCAAGAAAATGGGAAGAGTAGAAGGGAGCAAGGCAAGGGCATACACATGCCTCCTGAATAATCAAATTCATGAAGGTTGAGGCCGCAAATGTGGAGGGAAGATGGTAATTGGTTTTTATTTGTTCATATCCTTGGGAGCCTTTGTGGGCTGAGGGGTGACATGGAAGCACTTTAAAGAAGTAAATAAATAACATCTGAAGGATTACATGAGTTCTACCCCTGGTGTAGTGGGCAGTGGGAAGAGCAGGAATAGCTGGTAGATACTGTGGATTGCCTAGGGCAATCTGAGTTGTGCTGCAGTGCTTACAAACAGAAAGGTTTCATCCACCCTACTTAATATTATTATTACCTTTATTTATATTCTACATTTTCCCCAAAACCTGAAATCAAGGGAGTTTACAAGTTAAAATAAATACAACATAGTTAAAAAAAATTAAAACTAAGAACGTTACTAAGAATAATTTAAAGCATACAATTAAATATTAAAAAGTAGTTAAAAGCAGTGCAATTAAAACACTGCAGCACACTCCTAAAAGCCATTTCTTTTAAAGCCTTCAGTTCTCAAAAGGCTTTTGAAATCATCACCATCTTCGTCATCTTTGTCTTTGCCTGCTGACGGAAGGACAGCAAGGAGGGGGCCTTCTACCCTCCCTAGTAAGGGAGTTCCTGAGCCTAGGAGAAAGTTCCTCCATCACAAATTGGGCCACTGGAATGAAGGGCTGAGGAAAAAGGATTTAAGATTGGAAATGGGCTGTGAGCTCAGTTATAGGGTGTGTGTGTGTGTGCATGCCCACCTTCAAGTTGCCTGTTGATTTGGTGGCTTCATGAATTTCATAGGATTTTGTTAGGCAGGAATATTTAAAGGTGGTTTTGCCAGTTCCTTCCTCTGAGACATAGGCTATAGCACCTGGTACTCATTGGTGGTCTCATAATTGAAGGTCTTCCAAGATTAGATGGGTTCTGGTGCATTTAGGATATTTAGGCCCTATGCGTATGCATTTTCAAGTTGCCTGTCTGCTTTTGGCAACTCCTCAATTGCACTGGGTTTTCTTAGGCAAAGTATACTCAGAGGTAGTTTTGCCAGTTCCTTCCTCTAAAATATAGCTACCACACCTTGTATTCATTGGCAGTCTCCCATCCAAGTACTAATCAGGGCTGATCATGCTTAGCTTCCAAGATCAGCCAGGATCTGGTGCCTTTAGGTTATCATTCCAAAAACAAATTCCTGGACTAAGTATGGTGCTTTGTTCCTCAGTTGTCAAATGTATTTGTAGCACCTGAGTCAATATTTTTACTGGTGCATGGATTCTAGAGCTCCAAAGAAACAGGATAAAAACAAAGTAGATCCCATGAGCCTTGAAGTCTGTCTATCTCTGTTATGAATAGTCTCATCAGGGTAACTTGCTACTTTCACAGTTAGCCATACTTGCTTTGTGCTCGTAAGAAATAACCCAACTAGTAGTAATTCAAGTCTCATCACACAGTATTTCACCTGTTCTTAGTGGCACTTTCGTCCTGGGAGCTATCTCTCCTGTATCTGGGTATTTATTACCACTGATGATAATTATTGTGTTTTTTTTATTGTACAAAATGTTCTTGGCAGGAACTAGTGATATTAAATATGCTAGTATTTTTTCAGGTGCTCCTAAGAGAATTTAGGAATCAAGATTTATAAAGCCCTGAGGACTGGAGCACAGTTTTTGTGAATGTGTAGTCTTAATTAGAATTGGGGGAGACTATGTAGCAACATAGCAGACCTTTTCATACACATCTCACTTTTTTTTTTTTTACAGTGTTAAACGCATTTCTGAGAGCCAGCATTGTTTAGTGGTTTGAGGGTTGGATTAGGATTCTGGGAGCCCATAGTTCAAATCCTTTCTAGAAACCCAGTGGGTCACCTTGGACAAGTTGCACTCTCTCAACCTTAGAGGAAGGCAAGGGAAACCCCCCTTTGAACAAACTTTGCCAAGAAAACCCCATCATAGGTTTACCTTAGGATCACCATAACTCAGAAAGGACTTGAAAGCACTTTTTTAAAATGTTGGAAGGGGGCAGAACATCTAAGAAGTTCTTTTGCTTCTTAAGATCCCCTGCAGTATCTTGGCCTCATCAGAACATCTGTTCCATATATTCTTGAGCTTAGTGTCTGGAAGTGGACTCCCTGGCGTCTCATTTTGGGGTGTAAATGCTGTTTTGGGGGCGCCCCTATTTTTTAACAAAATCACCTTTGGGACATTATTGGACATGACTTCTGCTCATCCATGACATCCATTCTGGTGGCTGTTGAGCATAATGGTGCCATTCATGGACCATTATGGACTCATAGGAGTTGGAGATGGCCCTCTGATGCTCAGATCACACTCAGCCTGGTACAGTGGGTCACCGCAGAAACAGAAATGCTAGCTGCTAGTTGGTTGGTTGCTTAAATCTCTGCTCCTTCCATGTCTGGATATCTCTCTACATGACACTGCAAGAAAAGACATCCCCTGAAAGTATGAAAAGCTGGGTACCAGTGGAGGATACTGCTGGAACTAGCCAGTATACTCAGCTCCAGTAGCAGATGTGCAATCTAATTAATGTTTCCGGGTGGGAAATCTGTAGTTACCATATTGACAAGATTAAGAACCAAGCTGAGTATGAACACAGGAAGGAAGCTTTGTGGAAGTTGTTTTGCTTGTTTCAGGAGCTCAGTCTTGCCAAGGCGCTTTTCCTGCTGTGCAGATGGTTATGGATTTCTTCTAGCTATTGGGTTTTCACCTGAGAAACCTCAACACAGTTAAGTGGTGGGGAGAGAGTATGGGTTGATTGCATCAGCAAAGGTAGCCTGCTGTTTTGTTCTAACCTGCGCTTCTGCTTCCGAGCCTCCGGGGTGATTCATATAAGCACATGTAGTCCCAATAAACATTTTGAGGCTGCTAGTGGCTATTGCTGGTGAAGTAATGCAAGATTCACTGCCAGGACAGAGGAGTTTTCTCCTAGGCAAGGGTCCTGCATCTTTCTTTTAGGAAGAGCAGCCCATTTTGAGCAGCAGCATCTGTATTTGTTACTGATGGGAAATGAATGGGACCTTTCACTCCTACAGAGTGCTGCCATGGTTTCACTATATTCCCACAAAGTAATGAAGTGGAACATGTTGATTCTGTTCCCCCTTCCTCTTTCCTCCTTCAGGTTCTCTTCTTGGAGTTTATTTTCAATGTTCTTTCAGTACTCTCTGGTTGTATTCAACACAGACTGTGCTGTCTCGGTTCTCAAGGTCTCCATTTCCCACAAAAAGTTGTCCTTGTCTGTTTCTAAAATCAAATATGTAAGTGCCTGTTTAAAGCAGTCAAACAGAGCTAGCTATTGCTCTGCTTTAATTGTTTTTCTAAAGACCATTATTATCCCTTTAAAGGCAGTGCTGGCCCAAGACACTTTGCTGTATGGAATGGAGCCTAAATCTAACCCCTTCCCCTCCCACACATGCTAGAGATGTAACATTTCTGGAAATTTTGAATCCCGTGGGGCGGGGGGAGATTTTTCCCTATTTTTTTTCTTCTGAAGAAAACCAGAAAATTTAACAAAAATTGAAAAATGCAGTATCACCCCCCTTTTTCTTACAACTTGAAAGTCATTTTGTTACTTTAGGAACATGAAATTCATTATAGCTTTGTTTGGTATAAAATTATGATTTTTTTCCCTACAAATGGAGGTACAAGGTTCTGGACTCTAAGGAATACCTAAATTATAACGAACCTCTTTGGTTTTGCCCGTGTGAACAACATGCAAAAAGAACCCCAATCAAAACAGAACAAAAGATCAACATTAGTGAAACTTGTGTCCTGTTATCTGTCTGAATTTTGACAGCTCTTCCCACCTTACCTAGAAAATTCACAGGAAGAGAGGCAAAACCCCAGGTAATCACGCAATAATTCATGTCCTTTAGCCACTAGGCTTCATCCCATTCTCCTTCTGCCTCTGGGGAAAAAGGTGCCTGAAACCCCCTCAAATTAACTTGGAGCATGTCAAGTGAACAGTCCTACATACCGTTGAATAAAATGTTGCACAAACCCTAGATGAGTGTTGCCAGCTGACAACTAACTCAACAAATCTCTAACTTTTGTACAAGGTCTGTCACAAGATTTTGTAATGGCATGCACATGGCATCTGTTTGCAGTCTCTTAGCATCCTCTTACCTCATGGTTACACATTCCTCTTGCAAACATTACCCAAGAGGAAGGCATTAGATGTCATTCTCATACTACACATTTATAGCACATTGAAATCACTTTAACTGCTGTGGCTCCATCCTATGGAATCTTTGGATTTGCAGGTTTGTGAGGCATTCATAATTTTTTGCTAGAGAGTTCTAGTTCCTCACCAGACTACAAATCCCAGAATTGTTTAGAATGTAGCCAGGACACTGTTGGCAATGCTGTCTAGGTCTGAATTGCACTTGAGTAACATCTGGAGGGCCACACATTCTCCAACCTTGTTTTTGGTGCTGAACAAAGTGTTAGAATTGTGTACTGTGAGAGAAATGATAATGATCTCTGTGTGTCAGTAGGTTTCTTAAAAACAGTGTTTAAAGAGTATTCTCCATTACTACTGGATTATCAGTCTGCATTTTAGGAGGCCAGAACTGAAGTCAACATCTCCATTTTGCTTTAAGTCATGCATGAGGAAGATGTGGTCTTTCAGAATTGTTTTTCCTCTTTTTTTAAAATGGAATTTTCATTAATAAACACAGTCCATAGCAAGAACTTCCATCCCATCCATCTCCTCACCCATCCCGCTACAAGCTGCCCACTAAGATATAAGGTACTGTTCAATTATCTATCTTAGCTGCATAAAAATGCTTCTTGTTACTAGCATCTGCTAAACCAGTGACCGTCAACTTTACTGGCCCCAAACTCTGAGAGATGGTGCTGAGAGATGGAATACCAGGTGCTGTGGGCTGTATTTCAGAGGAAAGAACTGGCAAAAACACCTCTGAACAGTCACGTAGATGGGGGAGCAGCAATTTTTGGGGGGTGCCGTGGCACTTTGCTTGCCTTCCCCCACATGCTGTAGGCCTGCCCCCCGTGTGTCGTAGCCCCACCTTCTTTGTCATAGCCCCACCCCATCCTTTGTAGTGATGCCATCACACTGTAGCCACACCCCCTCCCCTCTGCCCCCCCACGCTCTCCAGCCTCCGCCAGTGCCTCGGAATATTCTCTAAGAAAACTTTATGAAATTCATGGGGGCACAATAAGTTGACGGGCGACTTGAATGCACTCACAAACACATGCACGTGCGCGCACACACATCTGTTATAAAATATTTCTGTTGCTTTGGTCTCTTGTGCTGCAACCTCCAGAAATTTTCACCCATTGGCTTCCCGAAAGGCTGTGTCCCCTCAGTTACCAATGTTATATTTTGTAAGATCTAATATGTGTATCTTTTTCCCTCCCACCCCAATAAACAATAAACCAAGAGGTTCCCGTTGTTTAGACAATAATTGTAGAATGGTGGCTTTTTAAAGATTTTTTTTTTTTGGTTAAATTTATGTGACCAAAAGGTATAGGTAGGCAGACTGATTTAGGTATAGCTAGGCAGACTGATTGGTAATCTAGAACTGAAGGACATGTGAGAATTGTTCTGTTACTTTGTTAGCAGCCTAACAGAAGCACAAACCAAATCTTTTTGAGATCCCTTGTGAATGCATGAAAATGCATTCAGCCACTGAAGAAAGCAGTTGCTAGGCAGCCTGAGAAACAGATTTGAAACAAGCTGCAGCAGGACTAGGATCTGAAAATACAGTTTTGTTTCCTCGCACAGTACTTGGATCCAGCGAGGGAGGCGGAAAACCTGTAGACAGTGTATCCAAGATGAGCACGCAAGGGAGGAGGGCTTAATATTTGACATTTTACAATAATTCCTTTCTTCTGAAGTCTAAAATGGTAGTATCTATATCTATGTAGCTCTTCTAGAAGAATCCCAGCAACCGAATTGAGGAAAGCAGGTGCTTCCCAGTTGAGTATGGCTTCCCTTTTGAAACAGCAACCCAGTTGAATGGCATTTTGTTCAAATTTAGCCAGATCTAAATGAATGTAACTAAGGGTACAGAGCACAGATAGGGTAAAATTTACAGTATACACAGTGGCCATTGCTGTTTCTGACAATGACAGATATGTTCTCTGGTATGAAAGTGTAGTGTGGAACTTATTCACAAATACAAAGAAATTATGTTCACGTGTATTGATTATGCAGAACTCTACTCGCTCCTGAATGGGCTAAACGGACTCAAATAGCTTACATCACATTTAGATGAGAGAATGGGAAAGTTGTATGGGGAGTCATTTTAATCACCCCTCCATTGATGAATATGAAACCTTTCACACTTTCTCTTTTCCTCAGTTGTCTGTGCCCTGATTCTTGGATTCTGTGTGCCACACAAAGGTGTGTGTGTTTTTGGCAGATGCCTGTTTGCATGGGCATCCTCCCACAAAAGGAAACACTCCTGTTTCTCACAGCTATAGCAAACACAAGGGAGAACATGGAAACATTGCCACTAGAAAAAGTCCATGAGCAGGGTTTTTGATATGCTACGTCAGCTTTCTGCTGTCTAGAGGTTTTGGACAACGATTTTCATCATGTCTAAATAGCACGGCCCAGTGGTGTGGAATCAAAGAGAGATGAAGTCCAAAACCTCTGAAGGGCAGCAGGTTGGGAAAAGCTGTTCTTGCTCTCCGTGCCCTATCGCAGCCGAGTCGTTCCATGGTCTAAGACAGAATTGGTCTGTTCTGGAAGCTGTGCTCCTTCACTTAATATGGCAGGGAGGTGGAATGTGCCCTTCCAGATGTTGATGGGCTTGTCATTGCTCATGACCAACCATACCAAGTCAGAATGGTGGGAATTGCAGTCTAACATCTGAAGGGCCTCACATTTACCAGGCCTTAGTCTAAGACAGAGAGCCAGCATGGTGTACTGGTTTGAGCATTGGATTATGACTCTAGAAATCAGCCTTCAAATTATTTACTTAGCCATGGAAACCCACTGGGTGACTTTGGGAAAGTCATACTCTCTCAGCCTCAGAGGAGGGCAAAAGCAAAAACCCCTCTGAACAAATCATACCAAGAGCATTCTGTGATAGGTTAACCTTATGGTCACCATACAGCAGAAACTGGAAAACACACAGCTACAACAAGTCTAAGGCAGAGGTGTCAAATTCAAATGAGTTGGAGAGCCAGGCTCCTGGTCAACAGATGCTTAACGATCACATCCAGAGTTTTCCACATCCACCCTAAAAGCTCAGTTTTGATTTGGAGAATGGAATGTAGCATCAGTGGTTGACGTCTACATGTGTGACCCTGCATCATCTTCCATTCATTCCCATTCACAGGGATTCTGGACTCCCCAGTCTTTTGGTTAACAACTACAAGCAAACTGCAAATCTTGCAATCTGCTTTGCACTACTGTCCTCCTCTGTATGCATCTTGATACCTGTACTGCTATTTCAAGCGAGAGACTGATGCTGAGCCAGCCCTTTTGCACTATGAAAGCCGTCTGCTTCTTTCATCCTGAGGATGATCTGGTAACGTGTGCAATGAGTAAAGGGGTGTTCTAGGCCACACTGGAGACCCTGCGGGACCTGATAAAAATCCCATCCTTAAGGTTGACAACCTGAGCTGTAGTAAGAAGATATTATTGGGTCTTTGGGTGTGGTCTTGCGCAGTAAGAAGATACTACTGATCACTAGTATCACACTGAATTAGAACCACTAAAGTCAACAATCTTGTTTGGCTTTGAGCTAAGAAGGATCAGACCTGATTAGTATTTGGGTGAGAGATGACCAGGTAATATCAAAGTTTCCAGATCGGGTTAGGAAAGGATCTTGCTTGAAACTCTGCAAAGTCATCGCTGTGAGTCAGAGCTCACAACACTGGCTATGGTCTCACTCTGTATAAGGCAGTTTCCTCTCTTCCATAGTAAGTTATAAGAAGATATTACTGGATCTTTGGGTAGGGTCAGGTCTGATTTTTTTTTTTTACCCACTGTACAGACAGATCGTCTCGTTTGTCACTGACTGCCACCCAGCTTCAAGGTAGTGAGGAAGTGAGAACCAACCACAGTACAAAATATTGTACCACATCTGTATTGCCTAAGTGACCCAACCATCTAGCAATTAAGCATGGTCCTTAACAGCTGCATTTTCCCAACATTTTGGAGCCTGACCAAAAAGGGAAATCATGTTAAAGTAAGAGATTTTTTGTTAATTGAATGTTGATTCATACTATGTTATTAAAGTGTCAGTAATGCAGTCCTTTGATAGCACTCCCTGCCTTTCATTTGAACCAGCCTTCACTGGACAACGTTTATTTGAATCTGTGCATGCTTTAGGATCTGCACATATAATGCAAGAGTGATAGCGTCTGATCTGGATCTTTTCATTATCCATTTTTATTCATGCACTCAAAATGTATGCAGTATAGTTACAACACCTTGTCTGTAGGTACAGTAATGGCTATGCAGAGTGTCTTTTGGAAAAACATTTGTCAGATGACAGAGGAACGTTTCCCTAGAACTTCAGTGATTCTCTTGGAAGCAGAGAGAAACTTGGCATCAACCAAATCCTGTTGTTTATTTTGGCAAAAGAGTCTAGTCTGTGTACTTCTTGGGCAAACCCACTTTTACTGATACACTTGTGTTAGAAATACATTTGAAATTATGAATGTTCCCTACAGGTCACTGCATGTTGCTTGCCACAGTTTTTTTCAGAGAATTTTGTATCTGAAGCTTGTCTCTTTTCCCTTCACTTCTAAAATGTGTTTCTATATTTGAATGTGAGAGCAAAGGTAGGCAGAGGTTGCAGTTATCCTTTGCCCAATATATCTATATCTATATCTATATCTATATCTATATCTATATCTATATCTATATCTATATCTATATCTATCTATCTATAGCTATATAAAATATCTCATACATTTACCTAGTGTAGACATTGAATTAATAAGACTCCTTTCCCCACCTTCCTTCCCTCCCCTTCATGCTTTAATACTGATAATTTTTCTAGATTTTGCTTCTTGATGTTCATCTAAGATTCATTCCTCTGAGTCTGATGTTTTGGTTTGAGAAGGCATTCAGTTTTCCTCTAGCAGTGTTACTCTTTTCCTCCTTGATGTATGTATGTATGTAAAGTAGGGCAGCCCTCCCCAACTTGATGCTCTTCAGATATGTTTGATTGTGACTCACAGCATCTCCAATATGGCCAGCTCAGTTCTGGGGGAAAAAATGGTTTATATCCTGGTTAAAGGAGCTGGCATGATGTAGTGGTTTGAGCAGCGGACTGCAACTCTGGAAATGAGAGTTTGAATCCATGCTCAGCCAAAGAAACTGCCTGGGTGATTTTGAGCAAGTCACACTCTCTCAGACTCAGAGGAAGGCAGAGGCAAACCCCCTCTGAACAAATATTACCAAGAAAACCCTGTGCTAGGGTTGCATTAGGGTCTCCGTAAGTTGGAAATGACTTGAAAGCACTTACTAACAACAAATCCTGGTTACAGTTCACCAGCAAAGGTGTGGAAAGTGGAGACAGAGGAAATATCTGCAGACAGATCTGAATATTTGAGCAATAATGGTCATGATCCACCAGTATACTTTTGTATCCTTCAGCAACCAAAGCAGGATATTTCTCTACCTCTCTCTCCTCCTGCTGCCCCCAGATGTTCTGTCAGCCTTCCAAATGGGTTTTAGAATGCAGGGAGGGAGGAGGGGTTAGCTGATTTTTGGCAGAAGTAGTGTGATCCAGCAGTAGATCCTAGCCTAGATGTATAACCAATTATTTATTACAATGAGTGACTTCCTGTTGCTTATGTGTACACACAGGATCTGAGGGGAAAGACGTCATGTTGCTTGCTTAGAACACAAAGAGCAATTAGACTTGTTGATTAAAGCTGATACCCATGCATACAAGCAGGTAAGCCCTGTGGAACATAGTATAAATTAATTCCAAATAAACTGTGCAAAGGACTGCAATGCACATCCCATCCTACAGCCTCTTGGTCTCATTGGCCTCTGATTTTTGTCCTCTCTGATCAGCTCTTAACACAAAGTTAAAAGTTGACGTGCCCAGGGATATTAAAACAGTTCCTTCCATATTTTGTACTGTTCTGAAGTGTGACAGTGGGGCTTGCTTGTCCCTTGTAATTGCAAAGTAGTAGTAGTTTTAGTGTTGGACTAATGACCCTGGAGACCAGAGTTTGATTCTCTGCTTGGCTATGGAAACCCACTGGGTGACTTTGGGCACCCCAGAAAACCCTGTGATAGACTCCCTTAGGGTTGCCGTAATTCAGAGATGACTTGAAGACACATAATAACAACAGCAGCAGCAGCAGCAACAACAACAACAACAGACTTCATTGCCATTGACAATAAAGTGACAGGATGTTAAGCCATAGAATGCCAAACAAACATTAGGTTTGCCCATCACTGACATGACAATCAGGACCTGAATTGACCCCCTGCCCAGAAGAGACCTTGGACTTACTGATTTGCTAAGTTAAAAAACAAAAAAGAATCTCACTGTTTGCCCACAGAGCAAATGATATTCCTGAACAGCACTCTGTAACAAAGCGAACTGTGTTTCTTTGATAAAATGTGTACTTTCCTTTGTGTAATAAGGTGAGGGCAAAGAGCGCATTGATACTATTCACACACACACATCCTGGGTGTGTAGTTTACCTGTCATATAGAGTCAGGAAAGTTTGAAGAAAGCAGAAATATATTGGATATACACATACTTGAGAGGTGGGAGAAAGTGTGTGTGAGCGAGAACATGCGAACGTGTGAGACTGTAGATTCTTGAGTCATGGAGTTATTTTGACTTTCTTACTGATATTAGGAAAAAGTAAAGGGCACATGAGGATCTTCCTAGGGTTTCAGTGCTGGAAATGTATGCAGGTATGGTGGGGCCTGCTGGTTCAGGAGCAGATAATGGAAAAAGAGGCTGAAAGAGGGATGAAGCAGAAAGATCCACTTATACACTTTTTAAGTGGTTAGGCCTGGAGTTACCATTAGCGGCCATGAAATGTAATAATGAAAACAGCATTTAGACTATAACTTATATATTTACACTGGAATGTTAACCTCTGCAATGTTCCATGGCACAAAAATACAACGGTACTAGTTTATAAGTGCAAATGTGCTGAGGTTTCTACCACAGGACTTCATTGGAAAAGTCAGTGAGACTACAGCCTGTAAAACAAACACTTCTGGATAGATTTAGTTGTGGCTGTGGATGGAGAGGATTTTACTGGGACATTGCCAGAACCTCAGAAATGAGGAGGTTGTGCTTAAATTATAACCAGAGAGCTTACTGGCTCAAAGAGGGCTTAGCTGTGTGGCACCGAGAGGTTCAGCAGGTAAGACCTGTTCTGTCAAGATGTTTTAGGGACTGGGAAAAGCCACATCTGCTGAGTGTTTATGTCCTAGGTGTACTTTTAAAGGGGGGATCCTAGTAACAGCATTGCTGGATTTAGAAATGGGTTGAGCTGGAAAACTTGCTTTGCTGCTGTTTGTTCTGGCATCTGATGAGTGTAATTCTAGTATGCCAGCATCACGGATTTTATGTGTGTGCGTGTGTGTCTGTGGGTGTGCGTTTGAGGACTAGTTGCCTAAAAAATGGGAAGCAAAGTCTGAAAAAATGTGGAAGTTCCATCTGTTCAGTATCACCCAGAAACCAGGTCGAAGAGCAGATAAATAAATAAATGTTTAGCTACTTGCGTCTCATAATCAAAGAACAGTACTTTAAAGACAATAAGAAATATGATTTCAACTTGAGTTCTGGTGATTTATTCAACAGAGGTGGCTGACATATTTAAATCACAAGTTCTTTCACAAAGGAAAGAAATGGAGGAGACTGGTAAAGTTAATCTGTGTGTGTCACATAACAAAAAAGAGATTTAGTCCCAAGGAGTTTGTAATCTGAAAAGAGGAAAGGGAGGCCAAATGGGAAGAATACACAGGTTTTTAAAACCATCACAAATATTAAAATCCAAACCATCCCTTTTGAAGACTAACAGTGGGCCCTGCATAGCTAGCCTCTTACTTGCCTGCTCAGTTCCATTAAGCCTAAATATAGCAAAGTGTTGTATTGACTCTCTGCTGCTTTTAAAAAAATATTTTTAGAAAGGAAAATGGAGCTCAATGATTCTGTCATTTGTTTTGGCTGTGAAGCATTTTTGGAAGCGTGGATATACTGGTGCGTTTTTCTTCCAGTAATTCTGCTTTGAAATTTTAGCCAGTGAGAAATGAGCAAATTTCAGGTGTCCTAATAAGCATAAAATGGATAGCCTGTTATATAAACCAGTATATTTATCACTTGCATTTAATAACACTATAGACAGGAATTAATATCCTATGGGATGTCATACAATTACAGAGCAAGGAGTGATATCTGGTTATGTTCTGTGGTGAATGCAAGTGTGCGCGTGTGCATGACTTGTGGTGATCCCATGAATTTCAGACAGTTTTCTTTGGCAGGGGATACTCGGAGGTCATTTTTGCTAGTTTGTTTGCCTGAAATATAGCCTGTGGCACCTGGTATTATTCATTGTCTGTCTCCTATTCAAGCTACCTCTGCTTAGCTTCCAAGATCAGACAGTATCTGGTGCCTCTAGAGTATTTAGGCCTGCTAAATGATTGTATTAAGCTCCAGTTTAACTAGTGGATAGATAAAAGCTCCTGTATGTGTATTATCAATCTGATATGTAACTATCATGTTGTAATACATAATAGATTAAATGAACTTTTAGCCTCACAAGCTCTATCTTTCTGTGGTGTCAATTAACATAATAGTCGGGTCTCTGGAACCCTTTGCTTTGAATGTAACATACAGCCAATCAGTCTAATGAAATTTGATTAATTTTTTTCTTAATATAGCTGCAGTAATCAGAACCACTGTGGTTTTCCAAAGGCTTGCATTGCCTTTTAACATAATAACTGATAGTAAACCTAAGCCATGTCCCTTGTTCTGGTAGGTCAGGTATTTCTGGCCCACACAGTATTTGTTTTGTTGAGTTGCCAAGAAAATCTGATTGGTGTATAAGAGAGAAGTCTTAGAATACCACAGTTAACTCTCATGATGCTTCTTGCATCAGTGGATTTGTAAAGAAAGGCTGGGAAAGGCTTCCCACCTTCTGCAGTAGATTCACACGGAAGTCCTCTTGGAGGAAACATTCCTGATGTTGCTGCCACGTTGGTCTCCCAGGAATAAGATACAAAATAACTAATGATTTCTGTTCCTGACTGGATTTCTGCTGACGTCAGGTAACTGTGTGTGAAATTTTGAGCTATGCGACTTTTTTACTTAGGAGAGGGGCATCTGCTCAGTTGTGGAGAGAATAAAAGTATGCAGACATGGAACAATTAGCATATCTATGGAGGTTTGATGTTACTGTTTGTACAAATTGAGAGGGTCAGAAGGTTTTCAATCTTGTTCTCTCCTCATGTGCTCACTCATGTGCACAGTCAAAAGGCAGGACTGAGAGTATAGTGTTGGATGATGACTAAGTAATGAGGTGAGATGTGGACATACTTCTTTTTTTTCTTTTTCTTTTTTTCTCTTTTTGCTGGCAAAGGTCACATTCTCCTGGCAGCAGTTATAAGGAGGAGGAGCATGCCTGAGATAGAGACGGGGCAAAGTCAAAAGTAGATGAGTCCATCCCTTTCACTCTTTTCTTTCTGTCATCTTCTCCTCCCTCTGTCTCTGTGTCTATTTCTTTGCTACTCCTTTCTGTCTCTTGCTGAGAAGGTATGGGCAAGGACTGAACTTATAATCAGGTATACTTGTGTATTCCTACGTGGCAGGGAATTGAACTAAATGTCCACTGCTGTGCCTTCCAGCACTGTGATTCTGCTGTTTTATTTTATGATTCCAGAATTATGCTGAGGCCTGTATGCAGCTCATCCTGGAAGTTAAGCAGTGAAGTTTTTTGATGCTACGGTCTTATTAGCCCCTAAGTGAGCCACTTTCTCAAGTTCAGCCTCCTCACTGCATTATAAGAATGGGTATGGAATTCATGGGGTTGCCATAAATCGACAGGTGACTTGAAGGCACATACACACACACACACACACACACACACACACACACACACACACACACAATTCTGACCTACTATACAGAGAGATGAAAAAGTTACTAGTGATGTATTTGAAGTATGTTCTCTAAATCTTCATGGAAATCTCTGCCCATTAACTTTTGTAATTCAGACCACAGAATACCACAAGATGAGAGCAGTTGCACATTCACTACAGAAAAAAAAATAGTTTGATGTAAACATAAGAAGTTGCCTCATCTGGACCCAGTCTGTTTGTTCATCTAGCCCAGTGGTTCTCAACCTGTGGGTCCCCAGATGTTCATGGACTTCAGCTCCCACTGCCCTAGTGGCGCAGTGCTTAAATGCCAGTACTGCAACCACAAGGTTGTGAGTTCGATCCTGCCAGGCTCCAGAGTTGACTCAGCCTTCCATCCTTTCGCAGGTCGGTAAAATGAGTACCCAGCTTGTTGGGGGCAATTAGCTAAAATACATTGTAAACCGCTTAGATAACACTAGTTGATAGGCGGTATAGAAATAAATGCTATTGCTATTGCTATTGCAGAAGCCCTGAGCATTGACCATAGTGGCTGGGGCTTCTGGGAGCTGAAGTCCACAAACATCTGGGGACTCACAGGTTGAGAACCACTGATCTAGCCCATTATTATCTGGCTGGCAACAGCTCTGCAGAGCTTCAGGTGGAAATTTTTCCTAATCCTTATGTCCCTGGTAGTCTCTCACTCAAGTACAAAATGGGCCTATCCCTTGTAGGTTTCCAGAATTAGGTGAGATCAGGTGTATTTAGAGCTGTGTGGTGGTGGCTGTACTATACGAGCAACCAAGCTCTTTCTTTTGAAATGAATTGAGCAGTACAGTGAAATCTGCAGATGAAATTCAAATTGGAAACTGAGGATGACTGTAAAAGCAGGACCATTCTAATGAAGGTCATTGGCTACACACAGATGGTTGCTGTAGCAGTCCAATTAAAAATGTAAAACAGATGTGTCTTGTGCCAAGAAATATGCATTTGGAGGGGGTGGTAAGCATTGCAGTGAAATCTGTTACATTAAAAAAAGCCAAACATTCACAGATTCGATGATAAATTCTTCTCTTCGTTCTTCGTTCTGATGTCTACCCATATCAATATCTCACCATTCTAAAACAGGAAAGATGAACTCAGTGAAGAAAGATTGGGTTTGCCAGGTCCCCTTTTGTGTCAAGCCCATCCAATGATCTGTCTCTGTCTCCCCTCTCCAGGCCATACAGATAATCTTCTCTTCAGTGCCTTATCTGTAAAATGGAATTAGATTGACATGACTCATGCAGTTATCCTGAGGGCAAAATTCTCTGCAGATAATAGCCATGTGTTAAACAATGAGGAAGAGCAGTTTCCCAATATGTGTTTCTCTTCCGTATTTGGAAGAGAGGTTTGGCTCAGATCTTCATGCAGTAACCTTTGAGGCTTCCTTGGCTCATTTCATTCTATTCTCTTAAAGAATGTGTTCTTCCATCACACAATCAGGTGCATTGTCCTCTATGGGTTTCTACTTTCCAACCAACCCTGCCTGTCTTGAAGACTGATTACAAGGTGGGCTTCATTGAGAGGAGGGACTAGTATCAGGCATACTGGTGCATCTGTTAATTACAAAATTCGTGGGTAGAGTGTCAGTCCTGGTGTGGATTTCTTCCCAAGAACACACCTTTCATCAGAACCATATAGAAGGTTGGTCTTATCCGCTTTCCCCAAGCCTTTAGTATCTTTTGATACCACAGTTGCGTGTATGTCACCTCTAAAGACTAAGGAAAACAACAGCCTACCAGTCAAATAAATGTATCAGGAAGGAATATGAGGCTGAAGAAGGGTATATCTTGCTATTGGTAGGTGTAAGACCTGTTCTAAGTCAGTGGAGTCTCTGGCAGAAAACACTGAATGCTAGCCTCATTCTGTCATACACTCACATGTACTGAAATCTCTGCTGAAGTGCAAAATAACATTTGGGGAGGAGGCAGCGCAGAATACTAACGTATTGCATAAATTGAAAGGAAATTATTAAAAAAGTGTTATTTGCGCCATCCAAAATTTTCTTGGAGAAACTCCAGATTCAGCAGACTCTGTGGTTGTATGTACATTGCATATATTTGCATGATTCTGCATTTTTAACTCTTTGCACAGTTTAAGCAGGATTTTACTGGTCATGGGGAATGGCAACAAACTTAGCATTGCACTGAAATGCAGCCCCAGCCAGTGGAGATTTTGTTGAGCAGGCTGTTCAGATTTCAACAAATGTTTTCCACTCACTTTCCGATGTAATATGCTGCTCATTCCACATCTGCAGGGGGAGAAGTTCCAGGGATAGTTCTGGTGGTTGTAGCTGGGAACTACCACATTAAATGAAGTGGTGAATCCACTCCAGGTTATAAACTAAGCTTTAAAAGTGCTCTCCAAGGTGCTGAAAATATTGGGGCATAAGATGCAGCACCTTGGAAAGTTACTTTAAAGCTTAGTTTAAAACCTATAGAAGATTCACCACCTCATAATTGAAAGAGCCACCAACTGCCCCTCAGTTCTACCTGCACTTGGTTTCCTTTGAAAGGAAATCAAAAGCTTGTTGGCATCTTGTGTAAGATTGTGTAAGCCACTGTATTGGTAATTATTTATGTAATATACAGGTTGAACATAGGTGACAGCAGAATTTAATCATATTTAACAGACAGCTTAAAGTCCACTGCTCTCCATCAGAGCTCTGTAGACAGCCAGAATTAGCATCATAAACTGCTTGCAAAACCCAAATTCAGTCACAACAATTGTTGCATAACTTTTGATTGTCTTGATGTATACACTGTACTCAAGTGAAGAGGCTAACACGAGGACAAAATACAGAGAAGCTGAATGTTTTCCAGTTGGCAAGTGGTTCAGGCAAGGCTGCATTTGGAAGGAACTAGACAAGATCCTGAAGTGTAAAGATGTATCATTGAATAATAAAGTTAGGATTGTCCATGCCATTATATTTCCAATTTTTATGTGTGGTTTAGAAAGCTGGACAGTGAAGAAAGCTCACAAGAAGAAAATCAGCTTCTTTGAAATGAGGTGCTAGAGAAGAGTTCAACAAAGTGTCCTGGACCCCTAAAAAGACAAAGAAATGGGTCCTAGATTCAAAGAAAAATACTCAGGGTGGTGTAATGGTTTGAGTGTTGAACTACGATTCTGGGGACCAGAGTTCAAATCCCACTTGGCATTGGAAACACACTGGGTAATCTTGGGCAAGTCACACTCTCTCATTCTCAGAAGGAGGCAAAAGCCCCCCCGCCTGTATTCCCGTGCTGCTTTACTCAGTTAATATGGCAGGGATGTGGAATGTGTCTTTCCAGATGTTGGACTGTGACCCTCATCATCCCTCACCGACTGGCCATACCAACTGAGACTGATGAGACAGTCTAACAACATCAGAAGGGCCACACATTTACCATGCCCTAGTCCAAGGCAGAGAGCCAAAATAGTGTAGAGGTTTGAACATTGGACTGTGGCTCTAGAAACCAGAGTTTGACTCTCCGCTCAGCCATGGAAACCCACTGAGTGACCTTGATCAAGTCACACTTTCTCAGCCTCAGAGGAAAGCAATGGCAAAATGTCCTCTGAACAGATCTTGCCATGAAAACCCCATGACAGGTTTGCCTTTGGGTTGCCAGAAATTGGAAATGACTTGAAGGGATACAACAACAACAAGAGCAAATCAAGTCGGACCTCTGCCTAGAAGCCAAGATGACAAAACTGAGACTGTTGTACTTCGGAAGTATTATGAGAAGACATGATTACTAGAAAACACAATAATGCTTGGAAACATGGAAGGCAGCTGGAAAAGAGGAAGACTGCAATATAGATGGATACACTTAATAAAGGAAACCACAGCCCTGAGTCTGCAAGACCAGATTGTTGATGATTGGTGACTTGGAGGTCTCTAATTCGTGTGTGTTTGTATACACTGTCAAATTGCCTGTCGACTGATGGCAGGTCACCATAAGTCAAAGCTGACTTGACTGCTGTTAACAGAAATAATTTCTTTTCCCTCAGATTCAAAGTTTCTCTCTTCTGTATCCATAGACACTTGTATTACTACATCCATAAAAGGGTGGAGAGGGAGAAGGTAGAGATCTCATTTTTTTCCCTTTTGTGTATTTTGGAAAATTTGAGGGAAATGGTCTGACAATTAGTTCCACAGAAACATATTTCTGTAATACTACCCTTTGACACTAGCAGTAGAAAGTGGCAAGTCTTTAGCCTCAAGTGGACTCATGCTGGTAGCCCAGCTCAGAAAAAAACAAACAAACAAAGGCGTAGCCACAAAAGCCCAAAGGCCTAGCCTAAATGGCAGTTTTATATTATTTCAATTAAAGCAGAAACTCCACAAAGCTGTCAGGGTTTTGACAGTCTGATTGTGTGCAGTAATTTGCAGTATTACATGTTATGAAGAGCCAAGTTCTTTTGTGGAAATGAAGGTAGCAACAGTTCAAAACATCTTTCTAGAATGCCAAAAGCCCCAGTTAATCTCATTCTGAAGTTTCCTGTAATGAAGAAGATCTCTTTAATGTGTTATTCTTGGACAGAGCTGGCCCCACAATGGGGGGCAATGTAGCACCCAAGTTTGGTTGTTATATGTACTCTTGTTACTTACTTTGCCAGGGATGCTGAGAAGTTTTTGGAGGATTTTCTGCATCATGCGGGGTGGCTTTGGATAGTTAGATGCTTTGTCTTGCATGGAGATGTGAGGTGGCCTCAGTCTTGGGCCAGTTCTGTCCTTGAGAGCAAAAGAGAGTTTCTGAATTACCCAATGGAATTTGATGGTTGATTGTGTTCTTGCTGTGCATTAAGCAAAATGTTTAAGAAAGGGTGCTTGCAGTTCCTTTTCAGACTCAGAAATGGCTGGTTTTTACTTCATTCTCTTTTCCCAGTGGGCTGAAACTTTTTACAATGCCAGCTGTAATCGCCAATGGACCATAAAAGGCAGTTGTAGTTTGCCTTGAGGCAGTTCACAGGAACTGTTCACAGAGTAATTCACACAGACTGTTACTGTGACATAACAGAGCAAAACACAGTAATGCAATGGAGGACTCGGTTTTTTAAAACATGTATTTGTCCTGCCTTTTTTTTTCTGTAATTGTGTTTGTTTGCTAAATGCTGAACTCCGTAGTAACTTTGTTATAGCATATGTTTATCAAAATCCCTTCCCCACACGCACTCTGTACCTTACCTTTTGTATGCAAACTAGTATGCAGGTTTCTTTAAAGCAGTGGTTCTCAACCTGTGGGTCCCCAGATGTTCGTGGACTTCAGCTCCCAGAAGCCCCAGCCACTATGGTCAATGCCCAGGGCTTCTGGGAGCTGAAGTCCGCAAACATCTGGGGACCCACAGGTTGAGAACCACTGCTTTAAAAGGATAAGTCTTTGAATAGATCACCATAAACTTCATACACCTTCCCAGAATTTGTCAGAAAGAATCCTGAAAAATAACTTTTTTTCAGGTAGTAAGTAAGTTATCTGTATGGAGACAAATAGGGTGTCTTTATTGTTTGTTATATCTGATTTTTGCTGTTTCAGAAGAATGCTTTCATTTTTATTATTGCTCCATGCAGTCATTCAGGAGGAGATTTCGTAGAACGAATGTCAGCACTTCAAGATTTTTTTTTGCTTCCCCCCACTAAAGAATTATCTCGTTTCATTGTAAAACTATGTAGAATATCTTTATCTCTTTCTGTTTTTCTAGCTCAGCAGCATGGCAGATTTGACAAATGCCTTGGTGCCATGTGGTAGGTGGGTGGGTGTGATGTCTCAGTGACTTTTTTCAGCTCGTTGACTTGCCTGAGTGAACAGAAGGAGCAAGTAGTTTGGAAATAGTCTGCTCTTAAAAATTAAAAGTAAATGCCTTTTAGTTTCAGCTGTAGATAAGATGATGATCTTCTCTCAAATTTTTAAAATAATTTTTATTTATCTGACAACAAATGACAAACAAAAAAACCAAGAGGAATAAGAAGACAATTAAATTATGATTGTGTGATGATGGTGCTTGTAAAATATTTTTCTTCGTTTCCACTGAAGATAAAAGATATGTATGGAATCACTTGTCAGTGTGAAGATTTTCTGCATAGTTCTTTATGATCACAATTCTAGAATTTGTGACTTTCTGCAAAATTGGAGCCTCACTAAATACTTTTCTTTGTAAATCTTCACCCTGAAAGATTGTAACCTGCTTGGATATTATAGATAGTATATATTGTGTTTCTCAGGCTTGGATGTCTGATCCTGGTTTGCAACAAAACCTCTGAATTGTTGGTTTAGTTGAGAGATGTAGATGCCTAATCTACCCTATAGTATTCTCTTCA
This sequence comes from Iguana delicatissima, assembly GCA_948472985.1. Lineage (NCBI taxonomy): Eukaryota > Metazoa > Chordata > Lepidosauria > Squamata > Iguanidae > Iguana > Iguana delicatissima. Next base: position 807,212 of record CAOKZL010000616.1, read on the forward strand.
TCAGGGCTTGTAAGTTTGCCTGCTTTTTGCAAAGGCCTTATAACAATGATTAGGAATAATATTGTTGATGATATTTCTGTCTTCTCTCCTAGAAGGCCACTTGCTGGGAGTAGCTGTCAAAAGGCCAAAGAAGCGTGAAGACTTTGGAAAGAAAAAATCTGATTTCTACAGGATCAAATCCAAATTAAATGGCTGATAAACAGATCAGGTAAAAAGTTCTCTGTTTCTCTCTCAGCTGTTATCTTCTGTTCTGCTTCCTTCTTTGTTGCCACAAGTGGTTTTCATTTTGTAAGAATATTGTCCATCATTGTGATGCCAACCACCAAATCCAAAGATTGTCTTCCATAATGTTGCACTTAATAATGCTACCTCTATCATACAAAATTATTTTTCAGGTTTGGTTTTCCTTTCTTTCTTATATTTGAAAATCATGCTGAATTTTTTTTAAAAAATCTGCCCCTTCAGAAAAGAACATTTATTTCTATAGCTGATGTTAAATTTTGACCATAGTATGTTTTCCCTATTGTTGAACCACAGGAGTAACTGTATCTCATGTCTGAAGACCTGCACCAGAGTTTGTAACTGCAGTCCTGTCACAGGGTGGGCCTATGTCTTTCAGTGATTCAGGCTTATCTGGAAGTAATCCCTATTAAACTCAGATGGTAACTTCTAAGTAGAGATGTGTAAGATTGTATTGCAAATGCATGGACTAGCTGTCAGTTAAATAAACTAAGAACACAGAAATGTCTTAGACCAGGTCCATCAGAGTCAGCACTGATTGAAAGTTGGAGGACAGCTGTTCTCAAAGATTTCAGACAGGAGTATTTCTAAACTCCACAGGAGATGTCAGATATGCATTGAAACTGAGGCCTTCTGCATGACGAACATGTTGGGATGTTTGTTTGTAAGGACTAATTAGGTTATTACTTTATAGTGTACTAATAGTCAGAGCAAAAATAAAAGGAAATCCTCCATAGCCAATGGGTGTTGAACAATGAAAGGAGTGGCATGCGCATATTATGCCAACATTATTATTGCTTATATCACAATGAGAATATTTCTAGATTTGCTTCCGTATCATAAATGGAGAGAAGCTGGGTGTATCTGAAGTCCATTATGGCCCCAAGAGACCAAGTTTGTTAGCAAAAATTAGGAGGAAAATAGGGAGAGAAAAGAGGATTATGTGGGTCTTGGTCAGGAATGTAGATTTGTATTTACTTTTCCAGTGCAAGAAGAAATGATGATTGAACTAATGCTATGAAAATAGATTATTTCAGCTAACCTTAATGTTAAAGGTCAGCCAGATTTTCTTAAGCATTTCTATATTATCATATAAAGTAGATTATCTGCTCTTTGGTAGTCAGGGTATATATTTCTGGATACCAAGTAAGAGATCAAAAATTTTGTCCTTTATGGCACTATAGTTGTGCTAACAGTCAATAATATTTGTACTTTGTTGTGTTACATTTGACCAATCGATAACAAACAATGAGATGTTACAGTGTAAATCTGAGCAATGTATTTAGTGTATTGATTTATACCATCCCAGCAATCTGTGATGTAAAACGGTGTCCATTCCAAAATATTGGAATGGCATCAAATGAGTACTGGAACATTCTGCTTAGCAGACACAAGAACATGTTGAAACACTTGGCACATAATGCTCAGGTGAGTTGTTATGGCATGGCTTTGATTCACCTACTTTGCTGTTACTTGTCTTATATGAACCAGTTTGGGAGCATCACTAGACTCATTCTGAAGAGCAAGTTTCACTTAATAGTTAGTTTGTAAGATGTGAGCAGCTTTCTGCTTACCATTTCCCATTAATAAAAGGCATTCTGCTCAACTATACTTATATTCATAGTGATCTTTCTTCTCTTTCATGAATGATTTTCTAAATTCATTATATTCCAAAAGAGAGATCTTTAGTTCAATAATGGATATTGTCTTATGTTGAAGGCTAGCAATTTTGTTTTTCTAATGCTTTTAGGGAAGGAGTATCTCTTCCAGATGCTCATTGTGACTATTTTTTAAAAAATGTAAATTAGGAAGAACACATTAAAAAATCCCTGGACTGAATAGAAAATGGCTAACTGCATGGTTATGATATCATATGTTTTTGTTGTTGTGTGCCTTCAAGTCATTTCTGACTTATGGCAACCATTAGGTAAACCCATCATGGGGTTTTCTGGGGCTGAAGGTGTGTGACGTGCCCAACGTCACCCAGTGGGTTTCCATGGCTGATCAGATCCTGATCTCCAGGGTTGTGGTCCAGTGCTCAAACCACTGTACCACGCTGGCTCACATGTCATGTGTTTATTCTGTATTTATTCTCTTGGAAGGTTCTTATCATTGACTGAAGAACTGGGAAGTTTAAAAGGAGAACCATGTCTGCTGTGTCTGCTTTGTTCTTATTTGCATTTAGTTAAATGTGTGTATTTGTCATTGCCCTGCCTGGTAGCTGCACTCAGCTGATAACACTGATGTTGTAAAACACATCTACTCAGAGATTGTGTGTAAGACAGAAAAAGAGAGGGAGGGAGAGAAGGAGAAACAGATTTACTGGCTTAAATCTGTTTGCAGTGATAATTTGGGTCATCTTCATGAGATTTGAACTGTGGAATGAGATTCTCATCATAAACTTTACTTTAGGATGTTTGTCCGGTCTACCAATCCACCAAACTTCCAATGTGATCCAAGGCTGATTTAGTATAGTTTTCTGTCTAGAGAAGGAGGAAAAATCCTTAACCATCACTCCTTATCAGTCTTTCTTTTCTTTTTGTTTGCCATATTTTCCCTCTCGGTTAACTGATTCTCTGCCTCTCCGACTGTCTACTTCCTGTCAATGTTTTAAAAATCCTCAGAGTTCTTTAACCAACTGCCAGAGACCTCTGACTCTCCCCCCACCCCAGCAACCCAATATACTGTTTAGTAAATATTTCTTATACAGGTTCAGTGCTGGGCGTTACACAGACCATAATATCTAAGACTGGATACCAAGATTAAGAAATCTTAGTGGGTTTCTTCCTCCTTTTCTTTCAGAGATGAGCTTCTCAGTCTGGACCGTCCCTCTTATAAAGGCAGCATACAGTTTATTGAACAGTGGTGATAAATTCTAATGAGCAATGAGCTCATCAGAATTCTGTGACTCTCAACTTTCTCATGAATAATTTTTCCATTAAGTCCTGAAAACATAAGATTTTCTAATACGTTTTGGGATTATGGTCACGTTTGTGCTTTCTTGAGATAAGCTCCCATTGAATTCAGCGAGTGTTTGTTTCTGAGTAGATTCATATAGGATGAGGTTGTGAGCCTTATAAGCCTCTCCCGTAACAGTGAAACCATTCGAAATATTTACAATTTTGTAAATAAAATATGTAAACTGATCATTGATTATTGTGGTGATTTTTATGACTGTATTGTTTCATTTGTTTTTAGTTATGTTTGTTGTCCTAACTGCTTTTCTTGTAGAAAATCACTATTTTAAAAGTTATTAAACAGCATGAAATAAATAAATGAAACACTTGCTGTTCTTGGGAATGTGAAAGTGACAATAAAGAGTTAGTTAGAAGTGTGTGAGGACAGAATTAAGGAGGCTTCCTCTCCCCTATGCGGTTTCTGAAAAATATGGATAATGATTAGATTTAGGAGAATAAGGAGAGTTCTTTATTTAGCCAGATCAGAAAAACCAATTTGCTGGCAAATTTCAGAAAGGTAGCCCAGCTTAGTCTCTTGCTGCAAAAGTGGTTAGATCCTTGTGATGCCTTAAGTAGCGTGTATACTTTCGTGGACAGGAACCTCGTTGCCAGATACATTTTGTGAACTGTAGTCTATGAAACCTTGTGGTACAAAAGGGCTGTTAATCTTTTTGTACTCACAAAACTTTTGGAGGTGTTGTTGTTTCTCACACATACATTTTTTTCTTTTTGCATTTGATGCCCAGTTGACCATGTAACTCTGTGTTCCTTTTCCTTGTAGTTTACCTGCCAAGCTGATCAATGGAGGGATAGCCGGGCTAATTGGAGTCACTTGTGTGTTTCCTATTGATCTGGCAAAAACTCGCCTGCAGAATCAGCAAAATGGCCAGAGGATGTACACCAGCATGTAAGTACTCTAAGATCATTAAACCATAAAAACCGTGTAAACAGCAATAAGTTAATTATTATTTTAAGTCATTTTTACCTTTCTGTGAATGGTTTTGCAATACCTGTCCCTCCAGTAGCCCTGTCAAATAGATTGTTGCACTTCCCCAACTACAAAAACTGATTTTTAATCGCTTGCCCAAGATCAGTCCATATATACGTAATAGAATAGGAATTTGAAACCTTGTCCACAAACACAAGATGACAGTGGATCTCAAAAGGAATTTTTCTGGTAGGGCTCTCATGTGTATCATTAATAGTTTATTCTAGTTCCTTTATTAGCTAGGTATTTATGAAGGACTGCTTAGATTTATCACTGCTCTGAGGAAGCATAGTCTTTAAGTTTAACATCTAGATTAAAAGATATGTTTGTATATCATTAGTCTTGGGCCAGTTGCCATGACTACTCAGCAAGTGAACTTATGATGTTCTAAGTTGGAGAGCCAATGTGATACGGGTAAGTAGAACATCAGAATTAGGAGACCTGGGTTCAAATTTCTACTCAGTCATGAAGCTGATTGTGTGGTCTTGGAAGAATTGCTCTCTTCCATGCTATCCTACCTTACTGGATTATCGTAAGGATAAAAGTAGGGTGAGGAGAGCCAAGCACAATATCTTGAGTTCCCTGGAAAAGAAGCAAGATTTTTAGAAAGTATTCTTCAGTGGTTGTCTCACTGGTTGGAAGCAAACTGGCTCATGGCTTGGGCATTACTGTCTTTCACTGATACTGATATGACGTGAACTCCATCTGCAATGGAGATTCCAAAAATCAGAGGCCCAAAAAATGTGAGAGGGTTAATGTTCTGTGCTCACCCCATCTGTACAAGTGGAATTAAAAAAATAATTGCTTTGGGCATATGTGAATTGCTTTGCCTTAGCAAGACATGAAGTTAGCACTCAGCATTTAAAAGTGCTGTTTTTATTTTTGTCTTGGTCCAGGGACCAAGAATATTGCAAGTTTATTTTGTATTTTGAATCTTTTATTGGCATGATCTAGAAGCTATGGTCCAGGACACATTTTTTTTCCATGCACATGTCAGCAATGTCTTGGAGCTTGCTTTCAGTTCTAGGATCAGCATGAGTCAAATGAAGTAGTGGTCATAAAGCTGTCCACTTCCCCTGTGATTGGGGATCTAGCTATGGGGGAGGGGAATGAGGGAATTGTCCCCCAAATAATTCTGGACCCAGTGAAATTTTACTCCAGTCTTCACATTTCTAACATTGCACTGACAGTGAAAATTGTTCATACTTCAAATTTTGTATTTGCAGTGTTCACATTCCCTTGGTACTTTGCCTGTCTCTGTTCTTTGGATGCCTGAACTGTATTTCTAAATGCTCAGCTGAATCTTTTAAGTGATTGCAATGCTAGAAATGTGAGGATTGAAGGAAAATTTCAGCTGTGAGGACAGAATTCTTTATTTTAGGGGAAACGCCTTCCATTTTGTCCCCCTGCAGTGATACCCCGGCTTGCGATGCAGAACTAGGCTGAAATCTGCTTCCTTTTACCTGAGGTATTAGATGACACCACTGTTCTCTATGCTCTTAGCTGTGGGCAAGACATTCCTGAAATGTTATATGCATTCCTCATCTGCACTCAGCTCTCAAAGGACTTCCCAGTTACAGCTTGAACAGAAGCTAATCTGTAGTATCTTTATTTCAATCAAGCCTGTAGCATGTATGGTCAATTGGTACATTGAGTCAGGGGAGATTATCAGGGGAGAAACCCCAGATTCTGAATCAAAACATGTATGGCAAGGGGAAATATACAGATCAAAAGGAGCATAATCAAAGTATACAAACCATTGAATCTAACTTTTCCTGTAGAGAAACTCCAGACTTTACATGTGAGTATGTGGATCACCCATGTGTTTTGAAGATGTCAAAGGCATGTCTATTTCAAAAGATCCCAAGCCTCAACTTTAGCCCTAGTGACCAGGGATGGGGGTGGGATTGAGGATCAGACAATCAGCTCACTGATGGTATTTCCTGTTTCTCATGAGAGAGGAATGTCTTCCACTTGGATAGGAGGAGATTGGCCAGTAGTGCTTGCTAACAGCCCAACTGGGGAGGGCAGAAGGTGTAAATGGGAGCCACTTCCTCCTGGTTCCTGAATGATTGAGTGCAGTAGGGGCATGGCCCTCTTTCCTGTGTATAGGAGAACATGTGACAGGAGAAGAACTCTGCAATGGAGATTCCAAAAATCAGAGGCCTAATAAATGTGAGGGGATTAATGTTCTATGCTCAGCCCACCTTCACAAGTGGAATTAAGAAAATAATGGCTTTGGGCATATGTGATTTGCTTTGCCTTACCACTGATCTTGTCTTACAAACAGGACCTTACCTTTCAGGGTCCCTGCACTGGGAGAAAGGTGAGATACAAATAAGATAAATAAAGATAGATAAATTGTCCTCATTGGAGGGAGTAGCTTCCAATCTTTTATTAGAGAACTGAAGCAAAACGTTGAAACTGTTTTTTAAAAAGGAAGAAAGGTGTCAATGGTTAACATCCTTTGTTTGGCTTGTACAATATGATGTTAACAGTTGAAGTTTCCTAACAGAGTGGGTCACACATTAAAAGGATGTCTAGGTTTTATTGGCACACAAACGAAGAGCACTGAGATCCAGAGTGGAATATGCCAAATAAATCTGTAAGTCAGGAAGGTAGGTTGCATGTGACTTTCTATTTTAAACCTGGCTATGGTTGAATCAGGGCAATGTATTCTCTACATTATTTTTCCTTGTGTTATTCTTTGCTGCACCTGGGCTTTGTCTCTACCCTCCCTCTCTCTCTCAAACAAAGGCTTACATAAAACCTCTGTTTGCAAATGGGAACTCTTTTTAAAGGGTGAAAGGCTTTAGAGAGAGGGAGATGCTTCCACCAGCATAAAACAGGAAAGTGTCTGAACTCTGACAATCATTCTAATGAAAGTTTGTGAAGCCTTCCCTTTTCATCTGCAGCAAGATGACTAATACAAGAAAAAAAGGGCTGCTGGCTAGGCCATATGGTCCAGCTAAAGCATTCATTGTAATGACTTCAGGTACAATTTATATTTAGTACAGTGTTCTCTCCCCGCTACCATCCCAGATTTCTCCAGAATGCCTGGCATCCAGAGACTAAAAGTATACTGCAGCTGGCCTATGCTGAAACAATGGTTTTAGGAAGGTTGCTAACAATTATTCTCTCTCTCTCTCTCTTTCCCTCTCCATCCACATTTTCAACAGGTCTGACTGCCTCATTAAGACAATCCGGTCCGAAGGGTATTTCGGGATGTACAGAGGTCAGTGCTGAGCTGCATTGTTCGGAATTACTTATTTTGGTAGGAGAATGTGTTGAACAAGGATGAAAAAGTTGTAGCTGGAGTAGGGTTGCCAAGTTTTTATCAAGTTTCTAATTCTGCATAAGCCAGCTATATCTCTAGGCCATGGTGGGCAGAATGTGACTTGTAGAACCCTAAGGGCATAGACTTTAGGGTTTTCTTTTTTCCCTCAGCATAGCCCCAAATACCTTCTAGGGAAAATTTCTGAGGGGAAATTTGGCTGCATTTCTGACATCCTGGGCCATTTTTACAAGAAGGTCAACCTCCTGGTTGAAACCTCCAGGTCACATCCTGTTTGAAAAGCAGCCTCTCTTGCTCCTAAAATTGCCTAGAGAGGGGCAAAAATATGGTGAAAATGCTCTCCACTCTGCTAGAGGATGTTTGGCAGCATTTTTAAATTGGGAGGGGGTTGTAGCCTTCCAAGATCTCCTGTGAGACCATGGGTTCCCGAACCCCCTGACATTTGACCACACCTGCCATAGCAACGTGGCAAACAGAATTCCACAGATGAAGCTTTTCTCAGCATATTAACACAATGATGAAAACAGTGTTGCATCTGCTGAGTTTCTGTTTATTGACTGTTGATTGTGGCAAGAAAAATATTGACATCTTCGTCTGGTTCTGCAAACATGGGGTAAGGATCAACAGATGGATTTTTCTTTGTGAATTGCAATTCAATTTTTTTCCCCAAATGGCCATGAGAAGACTTTAGGGTAATACAGAATCTAGATAAATAGGAATGCAGTCAGCCCTCCACATTTGCAAGTTTTACTTTTGCGGATTTGATTATTCACGGATTATTTGCTGTCACCTCTGCTGCCTCCCTGTGCCATTTTTAATAGGGACTGCAACCCTTGTGAGACTGAGAAACTGCAAACGAGGCTTATAAGTCCCTATTAAAAATGGTGTGGGGCAGCAGTGGAGGTGGCAGTAAGCCCCACCAGCCACCCAGTTCTGCCTTGTGAAGGAACCCTGATGCCTCAAAGGAATCCACGGTGGGTTGATTATGGTGATCATACTTTTTTGTGTGTGTGTTAAATATGGTTTGGGAGGGCCTAGAATTATTCATGGTTTTTCCACTTTCATGGGGGTCCTGTGCCCCTAACCCTAGTGAATGTGGAGCGATGACTATACATTTTGTATAGATTTACGTGAAAAATGATGAAAACCATTTTTGCATTTTGATATGGAGGCAACCAAACTGAAATAATAGGGTAATCTGTTAAAAATATGACTCAGTTTTTGTAAAATGGTATATATTGTTAGTTCTTTCTTAACATGTGAAGGTAGCAAGTGCTCTCTTGAAAGAGGTAAAGTTTCAATTTCTCTCTTCCATATAGGAAGAAATACCTTTCTAGGACAGTGCTGGCTGCAACATATAGATATATTGTCTTACAAGACATTTTCTTCCCTTCAAAGCTATTGTTCTTACTCCATTTTGTATTGATTTAATATGCATATTTAACAAATTGATGTACCTGCAACAAGTGATACATGTAATGAAGTAGATTTTCCTTCATCAGGCAATTGTAATAGGGGACTATTTTGTGGGAAATAAATGTGGTTCTAGATTTGTTGAAGCAGAACTAGGCAGAAGAACATGGCAGAACTAGATGGTATTATCAGTGATAGCCTTATTGCTCTCTTTGCAAATCAGATCTTAAAATTCTTCCACGTTGCAAAGAATTAAGAGATTCTTCTAGACATTTGACTGTTCTTGGAGATATAAATATAAGGTTTTTGGGGGGTTTTTAAGTAGAAAATTCTCAAGTTACTAATGCAGGGATCTGTGGTGTTTTAATGTGTGTGTTCAGAATGAATGGAGCATTCCCGTTTGTTCTAGTTTGATTTGAGATTATTGCTGCATTGGGTTCTCTTCCTAGATAAAGGTCTTAAAAGCAGGAATGAAAATCATGTGATTTTCAAAATGTCTCTGAATAGCAGGCGCCAGCAGCCCTATGCAGTATGGTCAGTGGTGAGGAATGCTGAGAGTTCCAGTCCTGCAACATCTGCAGGGGCATTTCATTCGCACCTCTGCATTAGAGTTGATCTATATGCCGTAAATGAGACAAGCTTTATATCTAAAGCCAAATTCAGCTGCAACTGGATGGGAGAATGCAATATTTTTGAAAGCAAGTATTTTCTTAACAAGAGACTGCTTGCAGTAAATTTTACAGTGAGAAAATATTTGGTTTGGATTTAGTTAGAGCACTTTTTGATATGAGAATAACATTATATTATAAGCCACTTAGAGAGAAGGCAGGATATAAATCTAATAAATAAATGGCCAATATGATCTTTATGATTGGCAGTTCATTTAGTGAGGGAATTCCAGAGGTAAATTCTTGCTGTTAAGGTTACAGCTTTTATTCCCTGGTAGTGCTTCTGTGCCTTTAGCCACTGTATGAGAAGCCCAGATCCACCAAGTGAAGCTTTTCCTATTGCTGTCTGCAAGCTTGTAGAAGCTTCATGTGCTGAATTTCTGCTCATCAGGTAGATGTTAAGAGCAGAAAGACTCCACTGAGTGAGAATGAGAAAGCCTTCGCTCTTGTGGAGGGAGGAAACATGTACCAAATTAGCAAATTTGCTTTTTTGGTTTACCCTTGTATGTCTTTTCTGTGTTGGCAGACTTGCATTTTATTGTGGGTGGTCAGGAATCAAAGGTGCAAAGTTTGAGTTCAAACAGATGTAAACCTTGAAGTTATTCATATAATTGGAAGGGTGTTGCAACAATTGGAATCTCATTCATTTTATAGTAGCATAGAACTGCAAGCATGTGCAAATACTTATCTCTTTCTAAGAAACCTTTATGCAGCACACCGTGGTTTTATCTGCTGGTCTGCACAGATAAAGTGTACTACTGAGAATTTAATGTTAATTATTTGATTCACCAAAGGCAAATTCTAGTCCAATAAACCTGAATGCTTACAACTCCCAAGTGTATAGTACCCCACTAATACTGTGCTGTTTCCGAAGAAATGGAGATTGTGGCATTGGGAATACCTGATCAGCTCTTATTGTAGAATGGTGGAATCATAGAGTTCGGAGGAACCATAAGGGCCGTCTAGCCCAACCCCCTGCCATGCGGGAATACACAACTAACTACTCCTGACAAATTCCCATCCAACCTCTGTTTAAACTCCTCTGAAAATAGAGTCCACTGTTGCCTGAGGTTTCCTGTTTGAGGTTTCCTACCCTCAAACAGCTCTTACAGTGAAATAGCTCTTCCTAATGTTCAGTGGAATCTTGTTTTCTTGTGTTTGGAATCTGTCGGTTCATATTCTAGTCACTGCAGCAGCAGAAAACAAGCTCACACCATCTTCTGCATGACATCTTTCAGATGTTTAAAGATGGTTATCATGTCACCTCTTCTCATCTCCAAGTTAAACATAGCCAGCTTCCTAATTCATTCCTCATAGGGTATGGTTTCCAGATCTGAGAGGCTATTAGGGTCAGACAGTTTTTGCTTCCAGTTTACTGAGCTTTGTAGCAGTGGGAAGGAATGGCAGCCAGAGCTACCTGGAGCAGATGCTGCATTTGTGCTGGGTGGCTGGCTGAGGGCAGTCCCTAGATCAGAGGTGAAAGGCTAGGGGGCTGCATGGGTCCCCAAGGAGACCTCCGAGGGCTGCACGGCTCCCCTCACCCCAAAAGGTTTTTGCCCTCAAATGCCTTCTGGAGGCACAGGGGACATTTTCACCATGTTTTAGTGCCTTCCTCAGCTATTTTAGGCTAAAAGAGGCCTTTATTTTAGTCAACAGAGAGCAGAAGTCACTTTCTGTTCACTTCTTGTTTCGAAAAAGGCTACTCTGGGGCCTAAATTGGTCCAGGAGGCCCTCAAAATATGACAGAAATGTTTCTCACACCCCCTACAGGGCATTTTGGGGCATTTTTTTAAAAAATTCTGAATATTTTTATGACCCCTGCAGGGCCCAGGAGCCCTCCAAACATGGTAGGAATGCCTTCTGCATCCCCAAAGGTAATTTTGGAGCATTTTGAGGCAAAAAAGGCAAAACAATTATTTTTGCATTTTTTTCTTTACTCCTCAGGGGCCCTGCAGGCCACAAAAACAGCCTGGGGGCTGCATGTGCCCTAAGGCTGCACTTGCCCATCCCTGCCCTGGATAGTAAAGTAAATAACCGGAAGGATGCATTTTAGACAAAGTGATCACATGGATGGTATTGTAATCATGACAACATGCTTGTGACTTCACCCAGGCATTTTGTTGGCCAGCAGTTCTTATGATCTTCTCAGGATCTGGGCTTGTTCATTTCTTAGTTTTGACATATCCACTGTAACATAAGCAGCGAGCTCAGGTATTGCCGCTACTGCTTGTTCTTATTACTTGCCTTCAAGTTGAGTCCAACTTATGGTGATCTTGTTGTATGTAGGGTTTTCTTGGCAAGACTTCTTTGCTGTTGCCTTCCTCTAAGGCTGAGGAAGTGTGATTTTTCCATGGTCACCTAGTGGATTTCCATGGCTGAGTGGGGATTTGAACCTTGGCCTCCTGGAGTCCTAGTTGAACACTCAACCACTATACCACTCTGGCTGTCACTACTACTACTACAGTTATAACTACTGCTGCTGCTGCTACTTATTTACACAAATACAGCAGTAGGCTCATGTATAACACGAGGGATCCATTCTGGGACTCAGCAAGTTATGTGATTTTCACATATGCGGTGGAACCCTTTTTTTCTTACCTAAAATTAATAAGGATTAATTAGGCCAAAAGCTATCAGTATGGATCTTCTGACATATAGGTATCACGCTTTGGGGCCATTATTCAATAATAGGACCACTTCATCAGCACAAGGTAGCAGCAGCCAGGAGTATCAGATACTGTGAGATGAACTGGCATCATGAGATATCAGCAGCCAAATACTGCAAGCTGCACCAGGACCAGTGTATAATTGAAACTGCATAAAACAAACTTGCAATAAATGTGGGCCTGCTGTATTTTACTGGATGCCAAAGTCATGGATGACGTACAGATTGTTGTGACAAATAGAGAAATGTACAGGTTGAAAACTGAAATGAAAATTCTTAGGACAAGTTAGATTCATTTGTACATCCCATTGCAGTGCCCAGAGGGCTGCCGAAATGGTCACTGGCTAACTGTTCAGGTTAGCCCTGGACAGTGAGAACATAAACTTTGCTCCATTGTGTACTCCTCCTGCCTCTCTTTGCATCATAAGTGTCCATTATGGAGCCTTTTCCAAGTTGTTCCACAGAGCACACAGTTGCAGCAGTTGGCACAAGGCAGGCAGCCCTCTTACTAAGAATACACTCAGCAGCATAATTGGGCTTGCAAGGTAACAGACAAATTATTTCTTGCTGCTGGCAACATAGGGAGACTTTGGTTAACTTCACTGTATGATGTGGCTCCTCTATAAGTCCAATAATTGTGTCCTCTAGCAGTATCAGTATGTGGGTGTATGTTCATTCTGAGAAGTACTTGATAAATTCAAGCAGGTGCAAAATGATGTTAACATATTTCCTCAGCCCTGCCCCCATTCTGTTGCCAGACTTGTAAAGATTAGGAAGTAAAATAAATATATTGGGTCCTCAGTATCAGCTAGAGTTTGGTTCCAGGACCTCCCCAACGCATACCAAAATATATGGATGCTCAAGTCCCATTATGTACAATGGTGTAGTAAAATGGTGTCCTTTCTATAAAATGGCAAAACCAAAGTTTACTTTTTTCAAGCCATGGTTGGTTGAATCGATGGATACATAATCCATGGATATGGAGGGTCGACTGTACCCTTGGATTTTGTTTTTGTTTATATTTTGTTATCTTCTGATAACAAAAATGAAAGTTTATTGGAAACTAGAATTAGATGAAAATAAGAGAAAATCCATGAAATATGATGGTGTGTAATGGAAAGTTACTTTTTGGACTTTAGCTCCCAAAACCCAAGCCAGCAGCAAAAGAACCAAAGCTGCATCTCCTGAGACAGAATCCATAGAACTCTTCCTTAGTCTCTCATGGTTTCATTTTAACTCATTGGCCATTGAAGCATGTCTTTCCCCTTATTTTCTTCCTTCCCGTTCTACAAAAATAGTGCCAAGCTGTGCCCACTGCAGGAAGATAGCTGTAATATAGATTCTGTGTCCCATAGTTGGATAGTACTGTGTATTGTGATAGCGTGGGACTGCAGAATTCAGTGTATGTACAGGTCCTGCAGGTCTTTATGCTGAACTTCTAAAATACTGCCTGAATATAGAAGTAAAGAAATCATAGATGCTATACCAGTCAAAAAGTGCTTAGTAGATGCTGTGTCTGAATTTGAAGTTTCCAGGCCCATGTGGATAGCTGAAGCATTATAGTTTAAATGCATTTTTGGCATTTTCAGCTTTCCATTGAAATGTATCCATATTGGCCTTCAGGCTGAAGGAACAGAGAGACAAACAGGAATAACATTCTACAAATCAGAAACCCAAAGGTCACGAATCTGAAGTTCAAGTGGTGTGGGTGTTCTTTCTAACATGGCTGCATTCTCCATAAGAGGGATAAGAGCCTGGGCATTTTTCTTAAAATTTTTGCAGTGCTTCTACTCTTTATTAAAAAATGTTGCCATGTTCATCCCAGGGGATAAAATATAATAGATAAGAAGCTATGCTTCTAGATACAGAAAATTCTAAACATTTAGGTTACATAGAATTGCTTCCTAATTCTTTCTCTGCCTCTTTGAAGAACACTGTACTTACTGGTCAGAAGCTTGCGTAACTTACAGTAGCAGAAATAAATAGAAAAAAAGTCCACATTCTCTATTTTATGTACTTCATGATTGTAAAATGTCCTTTAGCCCTTCAGTAGCTGGCTTTCTTTGTTCTTTCAGTTCTGCTGGAATTAATAGAAGTGGTACTGGGGTGTTGTTTTTTTTTGTCCTCATCGAAGCCATTGTGTTTTCCCATGTAATATTGTAATGTGACCGGCACAAGGTATTTTTAGTGGTTGACTTGTACAAGCACACTGATGACTAGAAGAATGTTCCCAGTATTGACCAGCGATCAGTAGCAGAAAGAGAACAGTACTATTTTAGTTTTAGTTTGCTTGCCTAGATTTTAGACAAGATATTGTAATAAAATAAATCTTAATGGAAAGCACTGAGGATTTTGTTAAACAGACAGAACTAGGTGAAGCATTTAGTAAAGTGACAACCCGACCAGGTAGCTGCTCTTCATTGTATAGTCAGTCTGTCAAGGTTTATGAAGCCTTTACTAAAACATTGTGAAGTGCCAGTTTTACAGTGACCTGCCTTCCAGACCTTTGTTGGCATTTGAAGCCTGTGCTGCTTTATTTATGATATTTTCTGCATTTTGAAGTTAGACAGCATGTAGCAGCAAATCACTAGGGGCTATAAGAGAAGAATCACATTTTAAGAACAAAAATTTTTGGTGCTAGCGGGAGCCTATGTGTTTTTCTCTGATGATTTGCAGCCATTGTGGGTTACTAAGGACAAGGATTATGCAGTATTTTCCTTTCCTATCAAGCGGCTTTGCTGAAAATAACAAAGATCTAGGAGGAAATCATAGCATGTCTTTTTTTTTTTTTTGTTATGTACATTGCTCTGATTTATTTGAGATGTAAAAATATTGAGCCAGAAGCTTTCTCGGGATGATGGAGGTCACACAGACATGCATGCGCACACATACAAGACTTGCCATAAGCTGTGTGAGTCATCAGATTTGTTTGTTGCTGAACACGGGGTTATCCAGGGAGATGGAATATTTCCAATGTACCAGCAAGAAAGAATGTGTCAATCTTAGATAGGAATTGCACTGGCAATGAGGACATATAGAACATACAGAACTGACACACTGTATAGCTGTTACCATTTGGTTTCCTAATGGTTTCAGTTGCCTCCTCCCCCAGCAGTGTCTTCAGATAGCACCATAAGGACATGGTGGCACTGTTCAGTGTTCCTCCAGGGTATACTTGTTTGCCTTGGTTTTTCTTTTTTCTTTTTTGTACTGTTGTCTTTTGCTATCAATTCAGCATTAACTTCTGGTGACTCTATGAATTAGAGACCACCGTGAGCCCCATCATCAACAGCCCTGCTCAAGTTTTGCAAATTCAGGGCTGTGGCTTTCTTTATTGAATTAATCTATCTTTAGAGCAGTCTTCTTTTCCTACTGCCTTCAGCTTTTCCTAGCATTAGCATGTTTTCCAATGAGTTGTGTCGTCACATGATATGTCCAAATCGCAATAGCCCCATTTTACTCATTTTACTCAAGGCGAAGTTGACTTGATCTGCTCTTGAACCCCCTCCTTGGGCAGTCCACAGTATCTGTGAAACATTCTTCCAACACCACATTTCAGATGAGTTGATTCTCTCCTAATTTGCTTTCTTCATTTTCCAGCTTTTACAACCATACATAGAAATCGGAAATACTGTGGTATGGATAATTATGCCTTTGGTATTTAGCATTACTAATTATCTTGAAGTACTTTAACTGTCATCATAACTGAAAATGAATTTGCAAGGATTTCTTTAGGTTTGCGGAAGGAAAACTACAGCTAATCATGATGGTGACAATGGCTAGATTTGAATTCAGGTTTTCTAGATCTCATTCAGTTCTTTACCCATAAGAGACCATGCGGTGAGGGGGACAGATTCCCCTTTCCTCAGACACTGCTGCCACAAACTTCTGTGAACTGGTTGATGTTCTAGGCTGGGCTGTACCAGTTCAGTCATTACCTACCTTTGACTATGCTATGCCTTTTGTTTGGGTGGGTGCAGCACAGACAAAGTCCTGAGTGAGCCATGTGGCTCGAAGAGTGCTCCTCAGACTGCATGTTTCAGTTGAGTGCTGGCTTTCCGTGAACTACATCCTGCCTAATTAGGGAAGATATGGCTTAGTTGGGAGCGGGCTTCTCCTCCACTTGACTTTCCCACTTGTGAAAGGTAAATGAAAAGATGGAGTGGGTTTGAGAATTAGACTATTACCTCTAATCATGTCTCACTGTATGAGATAACAGGGTGATTTCTGTCTCCACCCAGTATGCAGGGAAATTACCTGGTATTTAATATTTATTTTATTTATTTATTATATTTATATGCCACCTTTCTCTTAGAGTGGGACCCAAGATGGTGTGGGTACCAGATGGAGAGACTTGGATTGAGGAAGGGGTGTCTTCCCATGCCCTGGAAAATGGATGAGGAATCTCCATGGGCCCAAATCGGCCTGGGCCTGGAAATTCGCCTCCTGGCAATTGAATGAGGCTGCTTGACACCTAGACCACATTTATATTCACATATTTATGCATTCTAGTGTTGAGCAAAAGAAGCAGGGGGCCCTGTCAAGACTAAGAGTTCTTGGCTTTTTATTTTCATTTCCCCACCACCACCAACAACAGAAAAGTTTATAAAGTTCAGGCTACAGAGAAGTTATTCCTGTTAGGTGGAATTCAAAGGGAAGTGCAGTGACTTTTAAATTATTTGAGAGAACTGGCAAAGGAAGCTGAAAAATTCCAGAATTACTTGTTTGAGTGTTGGTGGGGAGTAGCTGTTGGAGGGGGAGAATGTCTTGGGGGCCAAACTAGATGTAACACATATGTACCATTTAGAATAATGTCAATTTTTTTTAAAAAAAATAATCAATAGCAGGCGTTAGTGTATGAGACAGAGAGAGAGAGAGGCAGAAACAGAATATTTATTGCTGGATGTTGGAAACTGAGATACAACCATCCCCCTCACCCCCTCTGCTTGCAATGAAAATCAATCCCCTTGACATTAATGGGAGCTTTTCTTCTAGAGCTAAAAGTGTTTTTTGGAGAGGGGGGCAGAATATGGGTTTCTGTTAGGACATAGGAACATAGATGCCCCCGTTACACTGAGACTGTTGGTCTGTCTAGCTCAGTGGTTCTCAACCTGTGGGTCCCCAGATGTTCATGGACTTCAGCTCCCAGAAGCCCCAACCACTATGGTCAATGCTCAGGGCTTCTGGGAGCTGAAGTCCACAAACATCTGGGGACCCACAGGTTGAGAACCACTGGTCTAGCTCAATGTTGATTGTCAGAGATTCTCTAGTGTTTCAGACAGGAATCTTTTGCAGCCTTTGTCTTAATGCCGGAGATTGGGTCTGAATACCACTGAACTATGGGTGAATGAAAGGGTTAAATTACCTCACATATAATCGTCTTGACATAATCCACCCCTCTCCAGCCTGCTAACATTAAAATGCACACATCTACATAAACACCGTGATTCCTCATTTAATTTGGCCCTGAATATCTTGGGTAGAAACAGACACTCAGAGGGTCCTTCAAGAGATGGCTCCTGCCCTACTTCAGAGCACCAAAACTTGATGTCCTGTTCTGATTCTGAATACTCCATATATCCTATGTGGTTGGAACGAACAAAGGGAATGCCATCCTTTTTTGTGGGAAAATGCAGCAGTGGCAGATGCTGCTCTCCCTTACTTTAGTGACCTCAATGATGTGGGTCATCCTTGTGTCACTAATGCTGCTTCCCTTTGTTCTCCATGGCAGCACACAGTTCATAAAGCTTTCTACGGTACAGGGATTTGCTGTTAGTTGCACTCCATAATAGAGTACTCACATTCACCATGTGCACGTCAAGTGCTGTTTACATACCACAGCAGGCACAGAGCTGGGTGTGCTCTTGCTTTGTTGAAACTGGGCCCAGGGCAAGTGGGAGTTTGCATTGAGCAAGAAATCTTTCTGAACAAACAGGTCTGAGGCCACACTAAGGCCAACTTCTGGAGAGAAAATGAAAATGCTTAAGGAAACTTTCATTATTTCTTGTTAAGGAAAAGAAATACATGGGCCACGATCCTGTTGGCTGTGTAATTATACTGGCATAGGTGGTAGCAGTGGCATTGCTACAGTATAGAAGCAGAGGTAGAATGGCCATAGGCATGACAGCAACTGGCAGAAAGGAGAACGGAGCATATGAAATTATCTCTTCAAAGAGAGAAAACTGCCTTGTTGGCTCCCACATTGTTCAGGATCCAGAAGGGCAGGTTCTTAGGCAACCACTGCTGTGTGCTGCTCCCAAAAGTGCTTTACATTGGGATAATGGAGCAGTACATCGTTGTGTGTCACCAATGGAAATCTGGCCCACCCTTGCTCTCTGACATCCAGAAATGTTCCAAAATAAAATATGCCCTTTTAAAGAACCTTAAATCTGATGGCTTTTAAGGGACTATATTAGTCTGGCCCTGTGTGTGTCCTTTATCTCAGGAGTTGATAGCCTGGTGCCCTCCAAGTGTTCTGGATTACTGCTCCCATAAGCCCTGGTCAGCAATTGATGGCCAAGGTTTATGGGAATACTAATATAAGGCATTTGGAGGAGACCAGGTTGCTTCTCTGCTGTGCAAGGACCATTTTGTGTCTCTGTGACTGAGGCAGCACCTGATCTCAGGTGATTTGCTGGGTAGCTCTGGCCTATCACAGAAGATCTTTCCTCACCTCCTACCTGTTGTGGACAGCTTGTTACTGTTGTATGTGATGTCTCTGCATGCCACAGCTATGCTGCAACAAGGCAGGGAGGAAACCACCAAATGCTTTAGCTAGTATCATTGGTCTGGGTAAAGACAAGTCCTACTGCTGGCTGCTGTCATAGCATGACTTCCATTTCTTGGTCACTGATTGTCCCTGGTGATTCAATGGGGCCAACACAGCTTCTGGGCAAGGTTGAATGCCACTGTGAATCTATAATTTAAAGACCATGAAATCATCCATCTTTCTCTGGTGCTTTTAACGTTCTGTTCTCCGTGTCTTCTTGCTCAGGGGCTGCAGTGAATCTAACTCTTGTGACTCCAGAAAAAGCCATCAAGCTAGCTGCAAATGATTTCTTCCGACATCATCTTGCTAGAGATGGGTAAGTGGAGTGCAGAACACTCTACAGAATCGTTTCCATCAGGCAATGACATGATTTGTGTTATGATGTGACACTGTTACATCCCATTGTTTACAGTCTGGAGCATTGGGCCAGATCATAGATGGATGTCAGACTTGTGTTTTCTTTTCTGTGATCTCAAACATAATATGCAGTTGTTCTTCTGCACATGCCTTGAAAACAATGGGATACCACTAGTACATTCCAGCTATACGACACCTGCTTGTCTTTTGTGGAAGAGACACAAACTGGTTTTGCAACTTTAAATTCTTTAGAGACTGACTTGTCCTTACTTGGTGGAGATTAGCTGTCAGGATGATGGCCTTCCTTTCTGTCCATGAATGACTGGTGATCTTGCTGGTGCTCTGAGAGCAAAGCTAAAGTATGGGTAGCTTAGTTTATCAGGTTACACTTGAGACAGATTACTTTGGAGTTCAAATATATTGTGCTTTCACCATTGCTGCAAAAGGAAATAATTCAGCCTTCCACAGCTTGTTTAGCCAAGTTCAGCAGAGAGTTTTTCATCTTAAGATAACAACTTCTATCTATGCAACTGGGGAATTCAATTTCTAGGATCTGGGATCACACCCTCTTTTTGACTCCATTGATCATCTGGGAATGTTTACTTTGGAACTGTGAATTTCATCCATTAGAAATGACATTCCCGGTATTGTTTTCATGATGAAAATCTTTCTGGCTATTTGTTTTTCCCCACAATGAATCACCATGCCCAGTGGTCACCAGATAACAGGCTGCATTCCTCAAAAGTTTTGCTAATTGGTTAGTGTTTAAAGGGACAAGGAACTTCAGTGTTTTTTGCTGCAGCAATTGGCTGCCCTTTCTGATAATTACTTCCCAGTTTGGTTTCCATTGACTCTGTACTTCACACCAGACCTACGATGCGTCGTCAGCTATGTTCGTATAAGTACTGCCACATTTTATGTTACGTCTGCCATCTGACTCAGTTCTGTCCCTAGTACAGATTGGTCATGCAGGTCTTTACCTGTATGACCAGTTTGTATTAGGGAAAGGACTGAATAACAATTGCCTTTTCTATTTTCATTTTACATACATGCGTGCACGTGCGCGCGCGCACCCACACGCACCCACACACTCACACACTTGCCAATTTTTACACAAAATAAACTCTGACTAAGATTTTTAACATAGACTAAAATTAAAAGACTGTTGTTGCTGTGTGCCTTCAAGTCATTTCTGACTTATGGCGGCCCTAAGGCACACCTAACATAAGGTTTTCTGGGCCTGGTAATGTGTGATAGTCTACACTATACTAAAAGAATAAATTAAAAAATACTAATACTAATACTAAATACTAAATACTAATTCACTAGAATACTAACTTCCTAACCGACTAAATACTAACACACTAAAATACAAAAGGACTTTGACTCCCCAACCAAACTCTAATATGAGAAAGCAAATTGGAAAATGAAAAAAAATCCCACCATTACAGATCCACCTAAACAAACTAATAACTGTAGCCACAAACTATTGCATCATTTGATTTCTTATTGCTTAAAAAGTCCATAAATGATTTCCAATCTTTCAAAAAAAAATCTTCAGTTGAGTTATCCTTTAAAACCCATATTAGTTTGGCCATTTGGTATAGCTCAACAATCTTAACAGTCCAATGTTCTGTCACCGATGTTCCAGTCCATTTCCAGATTTGTGCAAATAATATTCTTGCAGCTCTTATCATATAACGAAGGAGTCTATATTTATGGTCCAGAAACATATCCATAATGCCCAACAAAAACATTTCTGGAGACATTACAAAATCCATCTTTAAAATTTTTTACATTAACATATAAATCTTAGACCAATAGCTTTTCACCTTTGTACAAGTCCCCCACCTATGAAGAAGGGAGCCCTCCTTGACCTGACATCCCCAGCAATGGTTTGAAACATTCTTAGACATTTTCAACAGCTTGTTTGTGTTTGAATATGATCTATACATCATCTTGTCCATATTTTCCTTTAGATTACTACACAAAGTAAATTTTATATCTTTAGACCACATTTTTCTCCATTCTTCCAATTGTAGAAGGCCCTCAAAATGTCGGGCCATCTCATTGTGTACTCCTTGATAGGCTCATCTTCTGTCTCCAGTTTAAAAAGACATTTATACATTTCTTAAATTACATGGTCATCACCTTTATACTATTCTAGGTAAAACTCCTTTTCCCCATAGTCTGTGCTAAGATCCTTCTCATCATGGTGAAATCTAACTTTAAGTTGCATATAAGCAAATCGCCTGAGAACTTTGGCTTCCTTAAGAAGCATCTCCCTTGTTTTAAACTCCCAATTATCTTATTCAAAATATAAGAGATCCTCATAATGTAGCCATCTTTGATTTTTAACTCATTCTTTCTTGAAGAAAGCTTTCTTTGGTGAGGTAGCAAATATTATCTTAGAAAAAAAATCTCTATTTATTTCACACTTGCACAAGAGCCTTTCTAATATAATAAAATGATTTTTAAAGTCAGCATGTATCTTGACTTTATCATTCTAAAGATAATTGTGTCACCCAAATCTTGAATATGACCTTCATGTTCCAAAAGTCAATAATTTTCATTCCTTCAACTATACAAAGCAGCATGCCTCATAAAGCAATTTAATATTAGATGTTTTCAGACCACCTCTTTCTTTTGCATCGTACAATGTTTTAAGTTTTGTTCTGAATTTTCTTGTCTGCCATGCAAATCTGGAAATTTATCTCTGGCATTGTACAAAGGATGTTCTGTTCCTTATAACGAAAATTGTTTGAAAGTCTTGGCAAGACATTTGCTTTTATTACTGCAATTCTCCCCCAAAAGTATAAGTTTAGTTTTCCCCATATTTCTGTCTATTTTACCTATATTTGCTGGCATATAAGATGCACCAGCATATAAAATGCACCCCATTTACACACTGGCAAATACTATTTGCTGGTGTGTAAGATACACTGGTGTATAAAACTCACCCCATTTTCAAAAGTATTTTTTCAGGAAAAAAAGTGAGTCTCATATGCCAGGAAATGGGGTAATTTCTTTTCAGACCTTTTCATAGTTATTTTGAAAACATTGATGGTTATTCTCTGTAATTGTAACACCCAGATGTTTAATTTCCCTTTTCTTTCTCACATAAATATTGGAAAGAGCACTTGGTTCGTTTTCTTCTTCTGAAGTTATATTTTTAGTCAACAGCTTTGTCTTATCAGAGTTCACTTTAAATTCAGAACATGATCCAAATGTCTTTTTTCCCCCGCAAAAGAACCTTCAGTGAGTCCGGTGGGTTTTGAATCATTATCACAAGATTGCCCACATAAGCCCTCAGCTTATACTCACCTTTTTTTACTTTGCCTTTTCTATTTTCACAGTGGCCTTCTCTGTCCTCTTAGCCTTTGGTACAGCTCAAGATCTTTTTTGCATCATGCCTCTTACCCGCTAAGTCTGTGTAACATTCCCCCTGTTCCACTATAATATTACAGGGCTGGGCTTTTTCTTCTTGCCCTGCATGCTTTTAATGTCTCTTGTTTTCTTTTTTAAAAAAATAGTTCTCCTTTTGAGGGGAATAGTATTTGGGGAGTCTGGAGATCTTTGTCAAGATGATGTAGGAAAGCATTTCCCCTTTCTCTTGTACAACATGATCCTATTTGTGTACTCTCTCATTCTCCCTCACACACACACACACTTGTTATTTTTCAATACATCAAATGCATTAACAGACTTAATGCATTTTCACGTCTGATTGGTCCTTCGCTGAGCCTAATAAAGACATTACCCCACTACTACTTTTGGATAATTAAAGAGAGGCACAAGGTGAGAGATATGTGCCTTTCTTTCCTCTTGCAGTTGGCTTTTGCTGAACCTGCATCTAATGCAAAATAACTATGTCATTTGGCATTTTCCCTTCTTCCAAAAATAGTCTCAGACAAGGTTACCTTGTCATCAGAATTTCCATGGGAAAATATCCAGAAAGGAATGCAGTACCTGTGATAATTCCAGTCAATGCTGAGCAAGTCCTTCATTCTGACCACTAATTTAGGCTGCCAAAGAACCCAAATTTAGCCAATAGGAGTCAGATTGCTTCAAAATATAGTAAGTAAGAAGCGACTTGAACAGAAAGGTACAACAAAGGCCATTTCCTTACTAGACTGTTCTAGTGTGGAAATGGCCTTACACATCCTCCCAAGGATTTTTACAAATTCTGTTGACTTTCTTCCCAAATTCCTATCTGTGGCATCTTTCAAATATAACTTTCTCAACTTATTTCAAAGCAGTATCTGAAAACTGAAGCTAGAAATATATTACTTTTTCAAAACTAGAAAGTGAGTTGTGTTTTGGAATGAGGCTCGTAGGCCATACCTTATCTAAATCTATTATGTAAGTTCCATAATTCACTCTTAATTTCAACCAAAATGATAGAAAATTTTCACTTTCTAAGAATGTCAGTCTGAATAGAAGAAGGTGGGCATGCTTAGTGATATAATATTTTTAGCTTTGTCAACTACAATTGTTTTGCAAAACTATTGCAAAACTTTGGTACAGGTTTGGATCAAATTGGGTAAAGCTGGATTTGCAGGATTTACTAGGAACCCTGATTGGAGGCACCCTTTATTTATTGGGGGGGCATTGCAAAATGCAGGGGGTTTATTGCAAGAGGTTTCAAAACTATTGGAAAACTCTGGTACAGGTTTGGAGGGGATTCCAAATGTTGGGCTTTGTAGTTAACAAAGCTGATTTTTCCATGCCCCGACTGAGGGAAATAAAAATCTGTAGGTAAGACAAGGCATCCTGAATAAAAATATCTATTTTAGTAGTATTGCAGAACATGGCAAAGATTCACTGTCTGAATTACTCTGTTCTGACTTCAGAGCTTAGAACAAACATGTATCTATTACATGTTACTTTTGAGAATAACTAGAGCACAATGCTGGTGTTTTTAAAGATAATGACTGATAGCATCATTACTTTTCACTTTAATGAATAGTATTTATTTGTTGCTCCTAAAATTTTGTGTTTGTTTGGAGGGGCATTATGGGAGATTTGATGCCAAAGCCTCTATCCAGCCTTAATTGATGTTTTATAGCTGCAGTAATCAGAGGGTGACATTAGCAGAATATTTTTCCAGATGGCCCTATGAACAGTTATTTGATGAAGCATAAGTTACCAAGTTAATTAACACTGGTGTCATAACTGCATTTCAAATGTTGTTGTCTGACATCTCGATCATGAATCTGCTGGCAGTTGACCATCAGGACCTTTTACAAGCCCTTGGGTGTCACAGTCTGTGTATTGACAATAACATATGACCATTGAAACTAGGCCCCAGGGTCAAATTACTTTCAGGATGAATGCAAGTTTGTTTCTTGGCAAATGTAATTAGCATGTTATGGTTGTTAAATGGGTTGTTTATAATGGCAGGGCCAATTTTGTGGAACTGGTTTTACCCAGTATGAACATCTGGCTACAGAGGCTGCCCCGCCTTGCAGCATCCAAGAAGCATTTGCATTAGGCAAAAATGGTAGCACTGCATTTTCTGTATGTATACATAGATACAGAAAATGCATTAGTGCTTGGCCTCTTAATGCTTTTTCTGCTTCTGTAAAGTAAGTTGATGGCAGAGGCAGCAAAGTCCAGCTGTTGTTATGATTTGACTTTTCATGTCTTGATAAAGTATTATGTTTCAGAAATCACTTCTGTAGAATGTAGAGAATCTAAAAAGAAAAGTAAAAAAGTATAAACTGAGAATGGGTCAGTTCTTTTCTTGCCTTCTGGTGAAATTTTACATCTCCAGTATGCGCTTGATACCAGTTTTCAAGACCAAAGAAATACAAGAGTTGTTCTGAAAAGTGGATATGTTGTTGCTGCTGATATCCAGCATCTAATTGCTTTCCATGTGCTAGTTGCTATACAGGATATAGAAGTGATAGATCAGTCTTAGGAGCCCTTGTGTTGTAAACTTAAATGGCATAGACAAAGGGTGTAACTGAGAATGTGATAAAGAGATTGCAACGGCATGGCTTTGACTAATTTATTGTTGGATTATTGATAAAATAAGACAGTTTACAAGGTGGAAAAAGTTAGTTTTGTATTCCTATGCCTAAGCTTTTTTCAAAATGTATATTCAGCACATTGTGTGTGGCTGCCTTTTAGCACATTACCTTTCATGATATCTGAAACATAATTCTGTGTATATGTCTCTGTGTGTGTCCCCTGCAAGTCACCTGTTGACTTAAGGTGACCCCATGAATTTCGTAGGATTTTCTTAGGCAAGGAACACACAGGCACCTGTATAGTGCCAAGGCATTCTCACACCTTGGGCAATGCTAATAGAAAATACTGTTTTCTACTTGTATTTTCAAACATTCCAAATATTTCTAATTTTTATTTTTCTCAAGGAATGTTCATTATTAGTACTTTCTCACTGTAATAGCCTTGCTTTTTCTTTTCTTTTCTCTTTAAAGTATCTTGACCTTCATTGTGTTTGTTGTCCTAAAGTGGTACTGGAAAGCTGCTGATTTAGCTATTTCCCATCTTAGCCACTAAGCATTATTGCACTAATTCCTTCTTTGTGGGCAAAACTAGAACCAGCAAAGAAACTGATATCTGCTCCCTTTCCCCCTTCTTGCTCTGTGGCATTGTTTTCCTTGGTGAATGGAAATGTGAGACGTTTTTCTCTTACAGTGCATATAAAGAAGTTTCCACTATGGCTGTCATTGAGCCAAATGCTTTTGAGTGTACCAGCAAGCTCTGGCTCGTGAAAAGATGATTTCACACTGAGGTCAAAAACCATTAAGCCTTACGCCCAACCCAGTTAAATGTTAACATAAATGAACATGTCACCAAGCCTTTTGACCACTCAGGTTTTGTCCCCCTTCTCTCAGTGAAGAGTTTAGGATTGTGTCAACCCTATCCCGATGGCATAACAGTGTATTAATGGAAATCACAGAAAATAGTAGAATTGGTGAAGCAGCAGATTGATAGGATATGCAGTACTGTACTGATGTGGAATGGTATAACAGAGGAAGTTATAAGGAATCATGCAGATCTTCCAGGTAGAAGTTTCCACATAAACAGCCTCTTATGTTACTTTTGTATTAGAAAGAAAAAGTCTGTACCACCATGAGAGACAGAACTTTGATCTTAAATGTTGTTATTGCTGGGAAGTACATGGGGTTCTTTCCTGGATGTTGGATTCCTTTAACCGCAGTACAGTTGCAGTTGTGGAGGAAACTAGCCCAGTACTTACTATGGCTTTTACTTGGGAGCATGATACTAGCTCAAAAGCAGTGGGCCCAATAATAAACTACCAGGTTAAATTTGCCTGGGCTGAGACACTTGTAAATTTTGAAAAATGTCTTTATTTGTTATTTAGGACAGAGGTGAGTGACTGCGATGGTCTGCATCTTTTTAATGGTCAGCCAGTGAATTTTCAGTTTACTGAACAAGAACATATAGTACTTTGTAAATGTGTGTGATGTGATCCTGATTGTACATTCTTGCTTAACATAAGAAGTGGCTTGCTCAACTGTGTCAAGAGTTGCCTGGTTTTTCATCACTTGCAACTGAATCCCAGTAATGTGCAGGAACTTTGTTGTCCGCTGAAAATGGGCCAGTGGTCCACCTGAAGACCTCCTGTACTCCCTAATTCAGGGAATAAGATCCTGTCCCTTATGATTCAGAGAAAGGTTTGAAAAAGTGACTCCAATGCCCTCATTTCAAGGTTCAGAAATGAATACTGAATACAAACAAATGTGATTGATTTTAAACAAATATCATGAATTGTTTCAAAGGATTTCCACCCACTATCCTCTTTATAATATTTGTTTCCTTTTCTGAAGGACCTGTAAGATCCTGGATAGCCCCATTCCTGTCCAGATTCCATTTAATGTGCCAGCTGCAGGCATGGATTCTTTGAGAAGGATGTTGCCAGCTCTGTGATCTTCCTTCATATCCGTGTGACTGGACACAGTGAAAATTCCTCTCTATGTTCTTAAAGAAGAAATCTATATTGAGTGATTTGATAATCTTCACTGTGGCCTGCCTTACACCTATAATCCCCTCAGACAAGGTGACAAGGAATTTCAACAGCAGCTGTGCAGACCTATGAATTAGCTGCAAGTAGTTTTCTGTGTGAGTTGTTCTGTATCTTTACAGAACTGAACAAAATAATTGAGGAAGCTATAAACAACATAATTCTTTTAGACAAAGGCTGAATCTTATGTTACTTTGCTCTTCCCACAGAGCTAAAGGTGCTGACAGCTCACAGATGGTGAGCTTCCAATGTGTAGTGTTTTGGTGTGAAGAAATGCCTTCATAGCACACCAAGTACAGCTCCAGCTGTTAATGCAAGTTGTTATCCAGTAACCCAGATCCTCAAGAGCTCTGAATCTTCAGAGCAACTGTATCAGTTGATGCCTATGACAGAGCTATACCAGTTTTTGCTGGGAGGATTTTTGGCCTTTACAAAGACTATCTCTCCCTGCCCCATTAGATTTCTTTGTGATTTAAATGAACCTTACCTACCCTAGTTCTTCCTCATTCCTTTGTCCTTCGTCTGTGTTACTAAAGGGAAGGTGTAGCCTCTTTCCTCCATCCTTTTGCAAAGGTCTGAGATGGAATGCAATGGAGAATAACGTACTGATTCAAAATGTTGCAGTACCGAGGATTTATATGTTAATTCTCATTCCAAAGAGCAGCTTCTCAGCACTGACATAGTAATAACGCAAGGTACTGATTCTAACATTTCTTAAGGAGCCCTCCAATACAATAGTTTTCACATTGTTATTGAGTAGTCTGTGGAACTGCTTCTGGACCATCCATGCTTCTCCTTCTCTTCCTCCATTTTGTCTGAGTTGGCCAGCACAGTGCTCAGCATGCTCCTCCTATGGCAGGCAGGTGTCCGTGGCCTGACTGAGCATGGCTTTGTGCTCCTGAAAGCACTTTAATTGCTAGAGGAAAGTTACATTTGGAAATATCCTTATGGGTGGTGTTAATATGCATCTGAATTCCATGCCTTTCTAATATGTTACATTTTTATGTGTCTTGCAGTATATCATGTGCAGTTCCTCTGTCGCTTGTTATCTCAAGTAGTGGGATGGGAGGAGGGAGGCAGACCTTCCCTGGAGAGAACCTAAAGAGAGAGATTTAAGGCCTGTTACCTTGTGAGATTGAGACTAGTCTAGATGGATCGTTGGTTTAGATCAGTTTTGAGATGATCTTTTTTTTTCTGGAAGAAATTACTAATTTCTGGGTTGCTTGCAGATGGGTAGAATACCTTTTACTAAATTGGTAGCGCTGTTCCATCAAGGTGGAGTAGAGGAAGAGATGGAAAGTGAGCTACTGTATCTTCTCTGCTGAGAGAATGTCTCCGTTTGACTTTTCTCCCTGAACTGGTTCCCTTTTGGCTGATGGTTACAAGAGTGACTACTTCACTTTCAGAACTGGTGCCTGAGTTTGTCTTGGTTTTGCTTTCTCTCGTTTTTACCCCCTTTTCCTTTTGTATTAAGGGGCTTGGTGGTAGCAGCTTATGAGCAGAAACTGTCCTGTTGTATTGATTGCACACAAGCTACTCTGGAAACCTTTTCTACAAAGAATGGGATAGAAATCCGTCCTGTAAAATAAATAAATGGTACTGAGCTCAAAGAGAGTTTCTGCACAGCTCCACTGCATTAAAAAAATAAACAATCACATCATGCCAATGTGAAAAATGCCAAAGTATTAGATTACAACATAGCGGGATACTAAAGCTCACAAAATGATACTTGTTTGTTTCCCACTTAGTGTGTGATCTTTCATTAGACTGGAATCTTTCTGCTTGGTGCAATGATGAAAATTAGTAAGGACAAGAACAACACGATAACAATGATAGTACTCTGCACGTGCAAATCCATTACTTTCCATTGCAGAGTCAATGTTAATAAGAATTCTCACATCAAAATCAGCAAGAAAATTCTTTCTTGTGATAGCAGGATGGTAATGCTGATAATTATTCTTGTCAACGCCCAGCAGTAAGGCGTTCTGTGTGTGTGTGTGTGTGTGTGTGTGTGTGTGTGTGTGTGTTGAGATCGTTATCAATGACTTGTTTAATATTTTGCTGATAGCAAGGACAGCAATTGTGGAGATTAATCTCAAATGAATCTTTTTTAATCAGACTGGCCGCTGACTGCTTGGGCAGCTGCTTGATCATTTGGCTTGTCTAATTTCAAATCCTTTCAAGGATTCTAATGAAGATACAAGAAGGATAGAGATGTAACATTTCCAGAAATTTTGAAGCTGGAGGGGGAAGCTCATCATTTTTCTTGGTCTTTCAAGAAAAAATGGAAATTTTTCAAAAAATTTAAAAATGCAATATTAACTTTTTACAGATTGCATCTCATTTTGCTTCTTTAGGAATATACAATACTTCATGCATAATTTGGTTTAAAATTATCATATTTGATATATTTGATATATAATTGATATGTTAAAAGTACAGTTTATTCAGAAAATAATTTCAAATTGCATTTACTTTTGTAACTCGTAACTTCACAATCCTCAGTTGTAAGGAACACCAGAACTATAAAGAGTTTCTTTGGGTTTTCCAGGTTATGAGGACCTAACAAAACTAACAAAAACAGAAGAAATCCTCAATATTAATAAAGCAAACAAAGGTATTTTGTTTTCTCTAGTCCTCTGTAGTGCAAAGCAGACATGAAGTACTCATTGCTGTAACAAAAACTAAGAAAAGGAAACCAAGACTGTCACCTTCTTGCCCTGGTGAAGGACAGCTTTTTCTGAGAAACAGGCAAATTTGGCCGGGCGTTTCTTGGTTCAAAGGCTAGAGGTTATATTTATTGAATGCAAAAATACAAAAAGATTCTGTTATAACAGGGTGCCGATAGAGATTCGGAACCCTGAACAAAGGCTGGGACATGCTTTTATAATCTGGGATCCAGGTGATCAGGGTGCACACCCACTGCAGCATTTTTCACCAATCACAGTATTCCGGTAAACATTATACACACCCATTGCAGCCACCCACCCCATATTAGGTAATTGCCCAGAAACTTCTGACCATACAAGGGTAAAGGTCCAGAGACTTCTGACCATGTAAGGAAATCTCCAGAGGGGCAGGTAGTATGAAGTTTCTTCCAATCACAAGTGACCTTCCAAACATGGCCAGATTCCGGTGAGGTGGTAATAGACATGAGTCAGCAGACGGGAGGGGCTGGGGTCTCCTGTGTACGTGACAACTCCTTAATCTGTGATGGTGATTGTCTTTCCCCCACTCACAAGACCACAAATTATAACAACATGAAATAATGTGCTCCTACTTAAAAGTCTGTGCATTTTATTCATCATTCTAAAAAAAAATTTCCCATTTTACATTTTTCTAGGGGGGAAAAATGGTTTCACGGAGGAAAAAAAAATATTTTTCCCAGATTTTTTTTTTTTACTTTTTGTCCTAACCTTCACATCTAATACAGAGAATTTACCAAAGACACCACCTTTTTAGATTGTAATGGCAAATCTGGTGTTTTTTAAAAAAACAACACGTTATCTTAATAAATCTCATTAAACTGGAGGTGTCAGATTTTAGCAGGAGGTATGAAAAGAGAAGGGTGTTATTGTTAGCTGGTATTATCTATTATATTCTAGAAAGACTAAGCGATTCTAGAGCAGTTGTGGATTTTCCTATAGGCTGTGGTGTAAAATGTGCCAGTCTCTGCCTCTCCTGGATACTGTGTACTTTGCTTAGCCTTTGCTTGTTCATTGTAAATCTTTTAGCAAGGACCTTGACTTTAGCCTGTCCATTTTAAGCTGGATTGTCCTAAGTGTGTGAGGATTTCTCTGATGTAGTCCCATCTGTTTGGAACCAGTGTGGTTTACACTACAATTGTGTGGCTGGAGAACTGAGATTATGATTTAGTGACTAACATTACAGTGGCTTTATTTCTAAGAGGAGTCTGTGGTTGGCCTTAAGGTGACTTCATGCCTGCAGGTCTTGCAAAGGTGAGTGTTTTGTCTTCTCCTTTCCTTTAGTGTTTGCTAAACTGTATTTTAACTATATGGGCACTTGTTTGAATTTGCAGGCAGCTTTCTTTTTGGGAACATAATAGAAGAGGAGGAGAGATGCTTACTGGATAGCAGTGGAGCAAGAGTAGAACTTCCACATTCTCCTGAATTCTTTCAGGGAGACATTTTCTATCAAGGAAGCCCTTGCCAATTTAACAATAGGCCACTGCTCTTCTGAATGTCCAGGTTCTTTTCAGTGTCTCTCCAATGTCTAGGACAGTTTAGGGCATTTGGTTGCTTCTTTGTTGTATTGCATTCATTACTGACAATGTCAAATTTGGGATTATTGAATCACACTTATATTCCAGGATGTGTTAGATCTGCACATAAGACTTGATAGATATATAAACAACAGAGGGAAGGCGTCTCACAGAAAGAACCAAGCCTGGTCTTTGCCTTGCCTGGAAACTGCTGGATCATTCACCAATTTTGTGTCTCTTTTTCTCTCTGTTTTCTCCATCATCTTTATGTCAGGAAGAAGCTGTCGCTGCTGAAGGAAATGCTGGCTGGATGTGGGGCAGGGACCTGCCAGGTGATTGTCACCACTCCCATGGAGATGCTCAAAATTCAGCTTCAGGATGCGGGACGAATTGGTATCTCATCTGTCTCTCTTTTCTTCTCATAGTACTCATGCAGCAACAAAGAATACCTTTGAGGGCTCCCCAGATAATAGGGGAGGGCTGAAAATGACATTGAAAGTGAAAATGGCTGGAGGGGAATAATAGTTCAATCACCTTTGGCTAACAGTTTACAAAGAGCAGCGCACTGCCTAAAAAAGACAACCCTGAGCCACTAATGCAAGAACAGGATTAGATATTTCTGTAGCATTTCTTCTTCCATGTCACCCTTCCCCCGGCTCCTGTATCTGGCAGCATACCAGAACCTTTAACACTGATGAGTGGTGTTTTGCCTCAGACAGCTCTGACCCCCATTGTTGTGTTTCCCACTCCACCCTTTTCTGGCACTTTCAGGAGGAAAGGCGGTTTCAAGCCCACTGACACTCCACAGCACCGAATTCTTCCTCTTGAAATGGAGGTGTGTAGCATAGGGTGGAAGAGGGGTGGATGGTTAATGCTATGCCTCCACCTGCTATTTTAACCATTAATCATAATGAAGCAGGAGAGTGGAACTGCTTAGCCCAGCAAAGCTCAGTGGGAAAGTGCTACTACTGTTGCCACAGTCTGAACCTTTTGTGGAATTGAGTCAACCACACTGTGTATTTCCAAAACCCCAAGAGAAACACAGGACTTTTGGGATGAAATAAATAAACACTGAGACTTTTTATATCCCCTTGTGCTTTCATTTATCCCTTGGTCCATCACTTTTTCTCTCATGTTTCTAATTGTAATTTAATTCTTCTGTTACAAATAAAATTAATAAAGTTATAAAAAAGGTTCTCACGGCCGCACAGAACTGGGTTATAGTATCTCCGTTCCAACAGAGGCTATCTACATTGTTTCTGGCAATAGTCTTGGCTTAGCCAGGGGTTGACATGGGCGCCATCTTCTGATAAAACAGGAGCATTGCAAAGGGGAGTAGCTTGCAGGAGAGATGCGATAACGATCAATCTCAAGGATACTTTTAGAAAGGATGCAGTGTTCCAAACACTTCCTGGAGGTATGGACCTTTCAAAAAACCTCCTGTAAACATGGAAGACCTCTGACATTGCAAGAGTTAGGGCTGTCTTCAGATTAGTCCCTCTGTGGATGGAGACCTGACATAAAATAGTGACAGTGCCAGCCCTGCCACCCTTGTGTCATTTATTTTCATTTGTCACTAACTGTCAGGGCAGAAGCTAGGATGCAAATGGAAGAAATGTCATGTATGTGCCAGAGTGTTCAGGGAGAGGGCAGAGAGTGGTGAGATCATACTTTTTGAAAGCGTTTGCTCTGAACTCTAGCAGTTCGTACAAACAAAATCCTATGCTGTGTAGAGTGGCAGTGAGGACATAGGGGAAAGAAGTTCAGACCCTCCATATTTCACAGATGAAAGTTGAGATCACATGTGGCCAGGCACCAGGAGAGTGCGATCAAAATGGCAAAAGTTATAAATGAGGAAGATCATTTATAACTGAGAGGCTGCAGCAGTCTGCTGTTGCATGAGTCTACTGGGAAGAGCACGATTCCTTCCTCTCCTCTCCCCTTCCCCCTGCTGAGTGATTGAGTGCAACTACTTTTGCCCTGTGAACTCAGTTTGCAGCAATTTGAAGTAATTCAAGGACAAATGAGGAAAGTGGAGGAAGGAGAGAAAAAGCCGGCCATTTTAAAAGCAACTGAAAAAAGTTAGGAACAGGACTGTCCCTGCCAAACTGAGCTACTTGATGGAAATGAAACATTCAAAAACTGAAGTTTGAGATTAAAGGTAGTTCTCAGGTCTGGCTAGTGATAATGTCTTAGCTTTACTGAAGACTCTATTCCCTTTTTAACCAACATCAGATACTCTAACAAACAGCACCTCTATTGCTTGCTTGCTAGTTTCTCTTTGAAGTGTAGTGGAGATCCAGGAAAGCTGATGCCACATTCAAGTCACAAAAGGGGAAAGTTGAGATGTTTGAGCAATGCTCTCAGCTCTTGATGCAGGCTCTCCTTTTCAGTAGCTGATCTCATCAGGCATTTTGGGATAGACATTCTTTGAATTAAAAAATATAGGACATCCGTGCTGTGTGCTACAAAAGATGAATAAAATAAACAGTTCTAGTGTCAAGGCCAAAACTATATGTGACACCAACGAGCCCATATCCTTAAGCCTGGATTTTTCCCAGTCAGGAAGAAGAGGAAGGATAGCTAATTCTAATTCAACAGGGCTCACCAGCCGGGCTCACCAGCCTGCCTTCCACTTTCCCAATGCTCTCTCCCTCTAAGCAATTTTCTCCAAAACTGAAATATGAAAGAGGGAGGCCATTTCTGCACTAGATAGTTATAGTGCTATTATTACACTCAACATCCTATAGAATCCTCAAAGGCCCCTCCCTAAATTGCAAACCCAGGATTCTATAGGATGTTGAAAGTGCAACAATAGCAATATAACAGTCTGGTGCAGAAATGACCAGAGTTTGTTCACTGGAAGAAAATCCTTTGGGAGGGACAGACATGGGGAGGATTCAGGTCCCTTCATTCACACCAATTTTGTCTTAAAATCAGAACCCATAATCCCACTTTTTTCACAACTGAGGCCGATTTAGATGTTTACTGCTCTGCCACATCTCACCTTGCTTCTGCTAATGTATGAACAGGGCATTTCTGATATCACAGATGCTGGAATGCCTACATTACCTAAATGGAGTGCAGTGTTTGTCAGCCAAGTTTGTGAGTTGTTCAGAGATTGGCCTCCTATATATTTTTATTTGAAACAGTTCTAAATTGCAACATCCAGGACACTGTTTTTGGTGGTCGAGTATCAATTGGAGAGGAATATTGCTGGCTCTAAGTAATATTGTCTTCTGTCTTTCGGGAATGTCCTGATGTTAGAAACAAGAAATTGAGTTCAGCTAATGTCCTAATGTAGAAGATGCTATTGCACTTTTATGATGTAGCATCAGGCTAGTGCAGTGAATTGTACATGACCATGCTCTCTCGATCCCTCTGCAGCTGCACAGAAGAAGCTTATGGCAGCACAGGCCCAGCTAAATCCTTCAACGGGTGCTGCAGCAGCAGAGTCAGTTGTGGAGACACGAACCACGGCAATGCAAATAACAAGGGAACTGCTTCGGAGTAAAGGCATTGCTGGACTTTATAAGGGACTTGGAGCTACATTGCTAAGGTAGGGCATTTTTCTAGGATGGAGGCAAAAGTCAGGAGGCCCTGCAGGTGTTGTTGGACTGGAAGTCCAAGCAGCCCAAGCCAGCATAGCCGATGTTGATGAATGCTGTGAGTTGCAATCTGAGAACACCTGGAGGGCTGTATGGTTTCCACCCCTGCTCTAAACCTTCTGGAGACAGTAGTATAGAATCCAGATGGAGTGTGTGCGCGTGCACATGCGCCTGCCCAAA
Source organism: Iguana delicatissima (assembly GCA_948472985.1). Lineage (NCBI taxonomy): Eukaryota > Metazoa > Chordata > Lepidosauria > Squamata > Iguanidae > Iguana > Iguana delicatissima. The sequence goes on from CAOKZL010000616.1 coordinate 842,591, forward strand.
TGGGCCAAGAAGCTGGATCATAACCCTCGATTCCTTCCCTATTCTAGTTAAATAAATTGGTATTGCTGTCTGGCTCAATTTTTTTTTAATTAGTATAGTGCCACTGACAGAAATGGTGGCTTATAGAGTAACACAAGCAGAGAGAGATCTTCCCTAAGAAAGTTGGTATATAAATTGGAAGTGTGGGAAGATCACCAGGGAGGAGAGGAAGCGCAGAGAGTGGGAAGCAAGGGTGATAAGGAATAAATGTGGGCAAGTTTATTTAGGCATTGGTTCAGTGATGGACAACAAAGAGTTGCTGATGCACTGAGCTGGAGTTTCATAGTGCTCAATGACATGTTCTAAGGTGGGAAGCAAAATGAAGCTACTTGTTGACTTCTCGACCTGTGGGAATAGCTAAGGCTTCTTTGTACACAAAGGCAGCTGGGGTAGTGTGATCATCCACTATTGTTCAAAGTCTAAGGCAAAAAGCTCTTCCCTAATCCCTTGTATTCTTCTTTTGCAGGGATGTACCTTTTTCCATTGTGTATTTTCCACTGTTTGCAAACCTGAACAAACTGGGACAGAAGACTCCTGATGTAAAAGCTCCATTCTATGTGTCCTTTCTTGCTGGTTGTGTGGCAGGCAGCACAGCTGCAGTAGCAGTTAATCCTTGCGATGGTAGGTTCCGCAGTGAAATTTGGCCAGGGTGCTATGTGGGAGGCACTGGGAGATTCACTCACTGGAATTCTTAGCAGTAAAAACTGAGGTGGGAGGCAGAACTCTTGATATTTCTGCATTGAGAACAGAGCTTGGAAAAGTTACTTTTGAAGCTAACATGGTAGTGTGTTGTTCAGGAAAACTAATCTTTTGTTAATCTTCTTTTCTTTCCCCTACCCCAACTTTTGAAAAGTAATACATTGCATTACTAAGTAGTGATGTGTTGCTACCATGTTTTTTAAAATGAATCTTAGTTAATTTTTGGGTTTCCTAAATTAAAATTCAAGAAAATGGTCCAAAAATGGTCCTCACAGTATGTTAAAAAAAATGAGTAACACTGCACAGTACTCAAAGGTGTTAATGTTATTTTTATAATAAATAAAGTGGCAATATTGGCCCTCAGTACTCAAAAATTCTAACAATTAATGCTACTATTTAAATTTGAGCAAGTTACTTCCACATGCTGGTTGGGATATCAAGAGTCACAGTAACAGAAGAGGAAGCAATGTAACATCTCATGCAATGTTGAGAATGATAACAACCGAGTGGCAAACCCTCCACAACCCAGTGAATGTGGAGGTGAGGGGTGTATATTTTTTCACTGAGGAGAATTGGTAAGATGGAACAAGCCAAACACTTCCCTTGTAGAAAGGGAATATATTACACTCTTGCTTGACAGTGTCAGGAACAGTGTATAAAACACTCTCTTCCTGAAGACTGAAGAGAGATATGGGATTGATGGTGTCTGCAGTCAAATGTCTCATTTTCAGTCCTCCAAAATATGTTTTGAAGGATCAGGATAGAGTTCTGTGTTTGTGCGTTCCCTTCTCCCCGACTTCTCCTCCCTACATATGCTTGTACATATAACGTCCCAGTTTGGTCAAACCATGGTTATATATGAATTTGGTTTGCAGTTCTGGTTTGGAAATTAAAGTTCATTAATTTAGACATAACAGCAAATTATGCTTTGATGAAAGTTACTCATTTAACTTGTTTTTGTGTGCCTTTGAGTTCTTTCTGAATTATGGCAGCGAACTTATCATGGGGTTTTCTTGAAAAGATTTATTCAGAGGGAGTTTGCCTTTGCCTTTGCCTTCTGGTGCTGAGGGAGTGTGTCTTGCCCAGGTTCACCCAGTGGGTTTTCATGGCCAAATGGATTTGAACCCTGCTCTGCAATGTCCTAGTTTAACATTCAAACCACTATACAATGCTGGCTCTTGTTTCATTTAATTAGCTTCTAAAAACAGTGGCTTGATCTTAATGGTGTTTGAATATAGCCAGTATGTATAAAAAAGGGTTGTATAGGAGAGACCTGATTGTGAAGTTGCCATGGTGAGGCTAAGCAGGTTCAGCAGAGGCTTGGTTTAAGAAATGAGTCATGAGGAGAAACCTAGACAGAGGGAGGTAGCTTGACAGAAATGGATAGCAAAGTAGGGCCTTTTTCGCATGGCATTTTCCATGCAAAAGGGCCCCCGAGCATCGCGCAAATGTGAGGAGCGGTCCACATGACACACTCACATTTGTGTGATGCTCCAGGGCCTGGCAGGCACTGCTAGCACACTTTTTCATTTTCGGCTTTAAGCTGAAAATGGTGCACGGTCGCGCATTGCTCCCAGGCCCCGCATGCACGTACCTTGCGTGTGGAGCCTCGGGAGCCGGGCCGATCGCACTTCCTGTCTCAGTACAGCCTGGGAAGGTCCCAGGCTGCACTGCAAAAGGAAGAGGCGGGGCTCTCGCACAAGCACGAAGCTCGTGCAGAGCTGAAGAAACCTGAACGCGAGGGCCTCTCACAAGAGGTTGCTTGCATGAGCACCGCACCCCAGTGCCGAGAAGAGGTAGGAGGTGGAAAGGGCCTAGGTGGCCTGAGGGTGAGAGAAGAGGGGTGAGGGAAACTTGTATGCATGACTTGAGATGACCTAGAAACCTGTCCTGAAAAGAAGAGACACAAGGAGAGATGGAGAACCATTGTGGTACAATGGCTTGAATGCTGGAGTAGTATTCCACAAAACCAAGATCTGAATCCTTTTCCAGCCATGGAAAGCCACATGGTGACCTTGGGCAAGTTGCACTCTCCCAGCCTTGGAGAAAGGCAAGGGCAAACCTCATCTGAATAAATCTGGCTAAGAAAAGTCTGTGATAGGGTTGCTGTAAGTTGGAGTTGTCTTGAAGGTACATAATAGCAAGGATAACAACAAGGAAAGATGAGGGAGGATCATCAAAGTGATACTGAACAGAAAACCAGCAAAGAGGAATGGAAAAGCTTTGTCAAGAAAACTAGTATTTTGCTACCTGGATAAACTGAATAGATTTCTATATATTGCCATAATTTATACTGCCTTTGCAGTTCTTGGAATAGGAAGTACTACCTGAAGCAATGAAGTCAGAAAAAGCATTAACTTCAGGCTTTCTGGAAGTCCTACACATTTTCTCCCATGCACCTGAGATTTTCTGGGTGTGCCCACTATCCTTTCTGATAGCCAACTTGGATGGAGTTTCACTGGACAGCAAACATCCCTGCCCACAACCAAATCAAAGGATTCAGCATACTTGGGGGTGGAATCCTGAACAGGACATTTCAAATTCATCCCCTTTCAGGAGACAAACCCTCCATCATCACTCAGTTAGGTGTTGAAGGCTGGCCATGTGTGTCCTCAGATTCTTCTGAGTGGGTCACAGGTGTGTTTACCAAAACCCCCTCAAAAAAAAAAAGGTGGCCGAAGAATCATAAGAAACGAGAAACAAAGACTGAAGGTGGAAATGAGGGGAAAGAAAGATGAACTACTTTCATGAACAAACCAGACCTTAGTCTAGTGAGAACTCTCCTTTTGGTAGGGGATCCTTGGATGCCACCCCTTTTAGAGAGAGAACAGCTCACATAATCCTAATAGTCCCCTCAGCCAAAAATCTGGGGTACATATACAGGAATACAGTGCAAGACTTTGTTTCAGAACTCTACTTGTCTGTGACACTGTCCACTGCTATCAGGCTTAGAATTGGGAATATGGCACAGAGGTAGTGCAGGGTTTTGATGAGAAAGGTGACTTGTTCATCATGACAGAAACAGTGAAAGACTTTAGCAAAAGCACATCCAAATAATTAAGACTTCATGGAAGGAGGGGTGTAAACAGCAGGTCATAAAATCTCAGCATTTGCAAGGTTTTTGCATGTGGCTAAATGGCTAAAGTAGGACTGGAGACATTACTGTATTTGCTGGCATGTAAGACTCACTTTCTTCCCTGACAAATACTGTTTGAAAATGGTGTGCATTTTGTACACTGGCATATCTTAATACATCAGCAAATAATATCTGCTGGCATATAAATGGGATGTGCCTTATATGCCAGCAAATAGGGTAATGAGATACATACCTACAGTACAGACTGTAGCCAACTTTTTCTTCTTTCCACAGTAATCAAGACACGGCTGCAATCCTTGCAGAGGGGAGTGAATGAGGACACATATTCAGGGATAATAGACTGTGCCAGGTAAACCATCTGTTTGGTGATCTCTGGTAGGTGAAGCCTGAGCCTCTGTCCCAAGGATGTCATTAGTGGATTGTTACAGCTGAAGGATGGTGTTCTGAAAAACTACAAGTATAAATCCTGATTTCTGTTTACAAATGAAACAGTTACTTGATTATCTGATGATCATATTTAAAGCTACTTTAGTAAAGTTGTGGAACTATTATTAAAATACAATGAAGCTGCTAACTGGGCCCTTTGATGAATTCCAACCTTGGAGTGAACCTCTTCTTCATCCCCTTCTTCTCCTTATTTTGCCTTGCTCCGAGCACCTATTTGTTGGTAAACCTGGAAGCTTACCCATCAGCCAGTGCTGGGTCCTACCCAGGCATGATTTTGGTGAAGGGACAGCAGCAAGGCAAGGCTGATAAACATATGAAAGAAATTTTCAACAGATTACTCCAATGCAGGGATAATTTACCTAATTCTCAATATAGTACCTATTGCGATAACCAAGGAATTGAAACTTTTATTATCTTATTGGAATCCCCATTTTTTTAGAATCCATGGGCTGTCTAGAACCTTTTTAAAAACCATTTTTGAGAGTGTCTGGAGGAAGACAGAGCACATTCAAATGTATAAATCATCTGCATTCCTGCAACCCAGATATTGTGGGCATTCACTTAAATGTGAGTAGAGCTCAGCTGTGTAGAGCTGCTGTGCCTCACTGGAGGGGGTTTTGTAACCAGGATTACAAAGCATGAAAATCTCAAAGGCAGCCGTCTGGACATGGGAGGGTAAAGCGTGCTTTCATGCAAACTCGTGTCACCTGCACAGTTTAGCCCTACTCATGTGCAGGAAGGAAGACACCTACACAGGGTTTCAGTCATAGAATTAATGAGTTGTTTCTGCTGTCTGCAAAGAGGTATCTTGCCTTTAGAGCGCTGTGCAAAGTAATCTGCTCATGGGTAAGTCTGTTTCTTAGAGATAACAGTGTGCTATAAAACACATTGGGGGATAGAATAGCTAAGGAAACAGGTGTTCTATTGAGCAAGGCTGGGATAAGGGGGAGTTGCGATTAAGACACATAGTAATGATGTGTTTTCTTTGTGTACTTTTTAAGGAAAATCTGGCGGAATGAAGGTCCCACGGCCTTTTTGAAGGGGGCATATTGCAGAGCCCTGGTCATTGCCCCACTCTTTGGTATTGCACAAGTGGTCTATTTCATCGGCATTGCTGAATACATCCTAGACCTGCTTCCAAGGCGCCGGGATTAACCCCCTCACACCTCTTCCCATCCAGTTGGAATTCATCATAGTATTGTTTTTCCTTTTCTTGTCATCTTGGTGTCAGAGCAACAGCACAAAGGGTTAAAGCAGTCACAGTGGGAATGAATGTTGTCGTCAAACCAAGTTATTTTTCCTCTTCTCAACAAGCCCCTCTCCGTTACCCAGGGAAGGTACCTAATTCTGCATATCACTTTTTAAATTACCAGTCTCAAAGACCCTGGCTAGCACAAGCCTGGTGTTTCTCTTGGTTAGGGGGAAGTGAACTACCCATGTCCTCTGAATTACCACTCAGTCAAGATGGAGAAAGAGAACTCATTTCCTCACCCTCATTCTTGATTATCAGGCCTCTGGAGAAGAGAAGGGGCAGGTACCCATTAAAAGGGAGGCCATTTTGTTGATTGAAAAAAGGCAGATAATTACCAAAATCAAAATGTTTGTTTTTAGGTAGTTCTCCTAAACATTCTCCTCTCAGATTCACTGGGCTTAAATGAACTCTCTGGACATCAAACGAGGGGAAAGGGAACAGTGAATCTTCTGTTTTGATTTTATGAAAGGGACAACCTTCCTCAGTGGGTGTGCTTGGGCAGAATGCGTTCCCTGCGCTTGTGCACTCAACCTCCAAGGAGCATGTCTGTGGCAACATGGTGCTGTCCAATGTCATGAACGAGCTGTGAACCATTGTGGCATGGGAAGAACTGAATAATTTTGGGATCAATTTTTATTTTATTTTATTTTATGCTGGGCGGGGGGAAAAAACACCCTGGTAATACATTCCTTTCAATAAGCCTGAACGATGCTGGTAATGCTGCTGTCCCTCCCTTGTGTTTTGACTTCTGTGTCTTTTGATCGGTGCCTAGAATAAGTGTGTTCCTCCCTTGTTTCCTATGGGGAGCCCAGATAATGCCAAAGGCTAATTTAGGAAGAACTGATCACTGTTGTGGCTGCAATACACCACATGGTACAGGAAAACATCAACCCAGCTGAAGTCAGTGGAGATCATTTCGCAAATTTCTTGAGGTTCAGGGATGCAGGGGTCACAAGAAGGAATCTTTTTCATATCAACAGGCTTTTATGATGAAATCCAGTGAACACTGGCGGAGTGGGATGGGGGATGCTAGCTAGTTTTCTTATCCAGGCTAAAACTGGCAGCTCAGAGTGGTTTATGTGTCTGTTTAAGAGCTTGGAAAAAATACTTTTTGAACTACAGCACCTGGAATCCTTCAGCTAACATGGTCATTGACATGCTGGCCGGGTGATTCTAGAAGCAGTAATCCAAAGATGTAACTTTTCAAAAGTCTGCTCTTCCTTTAAAAGAGACTTCCATTCCCTCAAAGTTAGGGCCTGGTCCATTGTCTTTTCAAGACTTGTTTAGAGATAGCTTTGCTTCTCTGGAGAAGTATCAAAGTCAGGTTCTGATACTAGCCCTTTACTTTACTGTCTTTTGCTCTTTTTTTATTACTCTCATTACTTCAGTTACTTGCTTCTCAGGACTTATATAGTGCTGCTTAAATTTCTAGCATTGCAGGACTTAAAAAAACCCCTTCTCTTAACATTTCACACAATGCTTTTGTTTTTGTTTTGCTTACAACTTGTCTCTTTTTTTTCATGTTTCTCTGTTTCTGTAGATTTCTTTAAATGGTACTTCTTGTATTCCATTCCATAGAAAAAAATTCTATATACAGATGACATCTGTGTTCATAACTGTCCTTGGTAATGACTTAAATGTGTTTTGAAAGTTCATGTCATGGTGAATTCTTTGAACAACGGTTGTTGTTTTTTTTTAATGTGGCATTCTCTTTGCTTTTTCATGGATCCAAATCAAATGATTAGCTCCAACCAGAGTAGACTTGTTTAATTAATACAATTTACATAAGTGATGACTAATGATCCAACAACAATTGGATTTAGGTCCACATTTGTCAAGACCTGTGAGGTTTACAGGGTTCTTTCTTTACATGAGTTGAAAATCAGATGTGACCTGATGGAAGGCTGATTGTAGGGCCTGCAGACGATGACTCACAAAACAAATGGAGAAACTGCTTGGATTGGTTTATAATAGGAGCTGCATTTAGTAATTTAATTTGCTTTACTTCATGCTGCGTTTTCTTTGTTGTAAGTCTTTGCTCACCTTAGCATCTAATCAGTGTTTAAAATGTGTTTTGTAATACCTGTCTCTCACCTGAATGATCAAATGCCACTTTAAAGGAGGATGGCCTTAATGACTCACTGTCACTGCCACCAAAAATAAGAGCGCATTTGCACTCACTGTAGAATCACTGATTGTCCATCAAGACCAGAAGCATCTGAAATGGTGTATTTTGGTATTTCTGAAACTGAAATCAATCAACTCTTTGGTGTTCCAAGAAGCACAACCTTCAGGGTTAGTTGATGCACTTTAAAAGCAAACAGGAGCAGCCGGGACCTCATTATAAGCAACTCCTTGCAAGAAATCCTTTGGAAATAATAGGTTTGTCAAAATGAAATGAGACACAAGTGTAATCTGTGTGTTTGATGGTTTGAATCTTTATTTTAATTGCAAGTGAATTTTTGGCCAGGTAAAAAAAGGAATTTCAAGAGAAACACTGTGCTGAAGAAATAATATCTATGCCTAAATACACATGCAGTGTGTACATGCATGCACATGCAGTGACAGTGCTGTCACTGAGTTAGTGCTGCTTGCTGTGTCCAGCATATTCCCTGCTGAGATGTGGATCAGCAGATGTGGGAAAATAACACTGCTTTTTGGGGGGGGGCATAAAAGAATCTTTTGAAGCTCCAGTTTTAGTAAGACACAGTGAGATTATTTTCCAGGCCTCCATACAATCTAGCCATTGAAATCCTTAATGCTGAAATTCCCACTGTTTCAACTTTACACTGTGTCTAAGCTCTAGACACAAACTACTCAGATGAGTTTAATTAAATGTTGAAAATGTGAGTGGATAATTGCTTGACTGGCAGTCCTTTTGCCTCTGTGGGTCCAAAGTTCACTGGGCCTATAGTGAGGAAATTGGGAATCATTTAAATTTGCAGTACATATGAGTCTGAAAGTTAGGGCTTCCAAAACTTACTGGATTCCGATGGATTGTTGTCCCACCTGTCCATTTGTTTTGTTTTGTTTTGTTTTTTAATCCCAATGAAACCTTTTCAAAATGTCTGTGAAGGAGTGGAGTGATCCTAGCTATTGTTTGTATAGATGAGGGCTTTCAGATCCAGTGTCCTTAATAGGTTCTGAAGTTTCCAGTAATGGCCTATACTCTCTCTATCACATTTCCTATAATGTAACCATTTTTAGCAATGTGCTTCATAGAGCAAACAGACTTAACTGGCACTGGCCATTCTTGTCACCTGTTCCTCTTAAATTTATCTTTTTAAAGTAGTATAGCAAAGGGCAAGCTCCTCCAGATGTTTTGGACTATAACTCCCCCAATCCCCTGACAATAAATGATACTGACTGTGGTTTATGGGCGAGCTGAACCAAAACATCTGGAATGCACCAAGTAACCTACTCTGAAGTGGAGTGATGTGTGATATCAGCTGGAATCTACAGCTAGGGTTAAGTGTGTGTATATGCTTGTGTCTTTGTTTCTCTTTCTCCTTATACACTCCAGTGCTGCTTTTTTGGTGTTTGTTCAAAGAGCAGCACAGAAATCTTCAGCAGATAGGTGCTATCCCCAAACTATGTGTTTGCAAGCAGAAATGGTGGGACAGGCCCCTGTGGCTGCCATCTGAGACCACAGGGCAGGCCATTTTACCTCAACAGAGCTGCTTCTCCCCTGCCTATGGTAATGAATCATTTGCAGATGGGGAGGATAATTAGGAAAGGGAGGGTTATATGATTCTCATCAATGTTTATTGAATTGAGATGGATGTGGTCCTTACAAATCCAGGTGGAGAATCTAGCCTTCCAGCCAATCTGATGGGAATCTTTGAAGTTTAGAGACTTAGCATTACATTTCCAATACCTTTATCATAAACACATACATGTATAAAACTCTGTTATCTTACATTTGAGAACACATTCTTCTGTTATGATGTAATCTGGAATGAGTTCATTAATATGAACTATAGTCCCTGTTCTAATTGGAATTAGGCACTGAAAATAATGAAACTCACAATTCTCCCTCTTGAACCACATATTTGCTCTCATAGTCAGAATGACTGCAGGGATAACAATCCATTCCATGTGAACTAAGAAGCAAGTCTTGTAACTCATTCACTTAAATAGGGATTAAGTTAAGCAATCTGTGCCAGCATTACAAAGTTCAACAAAAATCAAGAAACTCCAGTGACCAAATGATACAAGCTTAATAAAATGCACAAAAAAAAGTGTTTTTCCTTTCTGAATCTTTCTCCAGTTCTAAAAATGCCAGTGCTTTTAAATAAAAAGAGGACCTCTAAATACAACAATTGAGGAGCCTGAAGTTCACAGCCTATTACTGACATCTTAACAAATTCTCTAAGGCGTGCCACAGAGGGGTGATATCGGTCTGATGTTTACAGGGCCAAGTTGTCAATGGTGACTTTCCTGTCATGCTAATGTGAAAAAACTGGTTCATGAATGTTGCCTCTCAAATGTTCATGTATGGCATAACGCAACATTCATTTTGGATCATTCTTCCAGAAATCTAGCCTTGTGAGCAGGAGAGTAGGAACGTTGCTCTGGTGCCATTCTCCTGTCAAAGGATTGTACGAGTGCAATCGAACATACAATCATTATTCAGAAAATTTTGGCCCTGGGCAAGATAGCTGTGTATAGTCCAATGCGTGGGACTTTTTTAAAGCCAGAGTTCTACCTCGTGTGTGTGTGTTGTGTAACAGTTTTTTTTATTTTCTTTATATTAATTTATCATTAAAATCAAATTTTAAATACAACAGTAAATAAAACAACCTAATAAAATATATTGAAAACTCATTTGTGTCTCGCTTGCCTCTTATATTTACTTTGCCCTCTGAAAATGTAAGCAAGCAGATACTGTAAATATGCATTGGCTTTTATTTATACAGTTGATTATAATTATGAATCTTTGTGACATAATTGGTAGACAGGTCCTGGGAATGTGGTAAACAACATGTTTATCTTACTAGGCATTGGCATCTTGCTCCTTTTTATGAATCATTGATCTCTTAACAGGGTAATGATTTAAAAGAAATACCTTTCTGTCAGAAACAGTTTGTGTATTTTGGAATATTCCTAGACACATCTTTTTCTAAGGGCCTCTGGTGTTTTTTTGTTTTTGTTTTTTTAGTCTCTTCCTATTTTTGACTAGCATTTATAGCTCCCATTTCAAAATCTATCTACACTATATTATATCTGTGACGCAAGTCTGTAATCTAGTTCAGTCTAACTTTTTTGGACTAAAGTTATTGAACATACATCAACGGTAAGTCCTATTGAGTTCAATGGCACTTACTTCAAGGTAAAGTATATAGCATTGCAAGCTGCAATCATGTCCCTGTTCATCAACTAGAATGGTCTCTCTCTCCCTTTTAAAATATGTGCTGCTCGTGGCAAAAAGAATATTCACTGCATTATTTAATAACCTGAGTCTCACTTTGATGTGACTCTTTGGATTTACAGAAGCAATGGTTTGAATCCGGCTCTTACTCCTGCCACAGGAATAGCACATTCATAAATAGTATGTGTCTTTTATGTTCTTGTTATCAGAATCGTAGCCAGTGGAGGTCAGATTTTAGACTTTCCTGTCTTGAACATTTCCTTTTAAGAGCAGGTGATTTATTGAGAGAGGGAATTTTTTCAGATATTGAGAAGCAGCCCTCATACACCGCTACTAAATCTTCTTTTGCAAGAGCTCAGAATGCTACAGGGAAGCAGAAAGTTATTACTGCTACAGAGCAACACAAGGGGATAGGATACAGCCACTAAGCATTTGAGGGGCTGGTATGTGGATGGATGAACATGGATCTCTGTTTTTCAGCTCAAGAATCAACAGATTTATAAAGCTTTTGGTCATTGCAGAGGTGATTGTGGTTATTCTAGGTGTTGAGCAATATCATCTTGCATTAACAGACGGGACGGATCCTAACTATGCATTGCTTTGTCTCTTCTATTTTCCTTTTTCTAGCACTATGCCTATGAGACACATTTAAATACAACTAGAAGTGCTGCTCGTGGAAATTTTTAATCTGAGCTTCATTCCCCCAGCATAATTGATCTGAGGTCCTTATGAATTTGGCAGTCAATATTTACTCTCTAGCTCCACCTTTAAATGATCCATTCACAGACTGAGGGAAAACAGCCCATTTACTGAGTCTAAGTAAGTCCACACAAGTGAATGCCATAATAAATGTGCTAATCAGTGGTTTCTGCTTATATCTACATCAGGATAAGAAACAACTAGGCTGTGGACAGCACTTTCACGCCTTTTTTGACGTCTGCCATTCCCTCTCCACCTAATTTTGCTGTAGGAGCAGCCAAAAAAGTAAAGAAGGGTGGGAGAAGAAAAGGGCAGACTCCGCAATAAGAGGCATACAAATGGTGCACCTTGTTTTGAAGCAGACTCAGTTGGTGAAGCCGCCTAGAAATACATTTTTTGTTACAATCAAGGTGCCTTCTTTTAAAGGGATATTGTGGGAAGCTTCGCCACTGCGGTGGAAAAGTTGGTATGACAGAAGTAGAGTGCAGTCTGGCAGGTTGAGAGAGGACCTTGGCAGCCCCCTACTTCCCCATGGGTTCCCAGCTCCTGATCTAGATAAACTTTGCATTGCACCAGTAGTGTATATGCTTACACTGGTTCAAGGCATCAGCTATAATAAAACTGGTTTTAAGATATGTGTCTATGCTACAACTTGATCACCTTAGTTTATATAAAATTGAAAAGAAATACTGACCACATAGTGTTGTACTAGACTAGTCTAATTAATCGTTTGGATATTTGCCTTTGAGACGTGAAAAGCTATCACATGTAGGCATTTTCCTTGAGCATCTGCATGGCTAAATACAGTAGTGATGTTCTGCTCACATAGAAGGGAACACTTTTAGAAGGCAATGTATTAAGTGAAAAATAGCAATTTTTCCACTGAAAACTGACACATGGCTATGAGCACTGGTGCTCTGAAGCTTCCTCTCATTCAATTATAACATCAGAAGAAAGCATCCAAACTCAATAGGCCTCACTTTTCATCGCAGTATTCCCATCTGTTGTCACATGCCTTCTCGCTTGGTAGACATAGATTCAAAATGAAAATCTAATTCTATTTCATTGGTAAAAATTAACCAAAGGGAAAGGAGAAAGATACCTGCCGTGTAATGGGGAAGACAGTGTCCATGAAAATACCAGAGAGGATTTTCTTCCTCCCTTATTCTAACTGTAAAAATGCAATGTGACTTTGATTTTTAAATCTGAATTTTTCCCCTTCTTCCTCATCACTATGATATGTGCACAAGTGCTTACTAGCGTGCTTGCTCTTTCAGAGGGGGGGCGTTCTGTTCAGTAGGACCCACACACTGAGTCTGAAGGCTGAGTGTAATACAAACAAAGCAAAGTCAACATTTTGCTCGCTCTTAGCCGTGCCCCACTAGCTGTTCTTCCCTTTCTAGTGTTGGAGCTGATCGTTTAACTGTCACTGCTCATCTTTAGAATTTCCAGTGGTACATCTACTATTTTTCTAATACTATTTTTGAATTTTTTAAAAAAATGTTTTTTTTTCCTTCTAAGGAACCTGGGTTTTCTGTATACTTTGATGCATCCAGTCACCAGAGAATTATTCTCACCTGAGGCCCATTAAGACACCCAGCTTAAATATATGGGCCACTCTGTTTTCAAATAAGTGAAGCAATTATGTTGTGCCACAGACTGTACTGGGGGGGAAATACATGACTCTCCATGTGCTGTTGGACTCCAGTTCACAGCAGTCCTCAGCCTAGCCAATGAAGAAGGATGGTAGCAAGCGCAATCCAACAGTAGCTTGGCCTACACATTCCCCATCCTTTGATAATGCCTTTTTTTTAATTAGAGAAATCATGAACTTTTCTCTTAGAAGGTCTATATTTCCTCCATCTTATCTTCAAATTATTGGAGAGATGCAGGATATTAACAAAGTGTGATGTGGGTTTCCCTTCCACACACAGACATCCATCCTGATATCTGTATTAACTTTCAGTCCATGAATAGCTTTTCTTGATGAATTTGCCCATGTTAAGTGTAAGGCAAGACTCAGGTCTAGTCCAGCTTTAAAGTTGATTTAAACTTGGTGGGGTCTCGGTTTCTGGATATCCTCAAAAAAAGGCTGGACAGCTACCTGCTAGGGGTGCTCTAGCTGGAATTTCTGCATTGAACCTTCGTGGTGGTGGTGGATTCAATGGCCTATGGGGCTCTTGCCAACTATGACTCTATGATTCGTACCTCTTCTTGTTGTTAATCGTCATCAAGACGACTTTGACATATGGAAAACCTGTCAATGAGAGACCTCCAGATCACCCTACCATCAACAGCCCTGCTCAGGTCTTGCAAAAGCAGAGTGGTGGCAGCTTCCTTAACCACTCAAACCAGAAAGTGATGGAAAACTATAGTTAGCTGATGGAATCTACAGGAACTGCTCAGTTTATACAGATATCAGATAGCAATTAAAGTGGCTTACTATATGAGTTCAGCAAGGAATATCAGGATCATTTTTCCTCTGTTCACTGCAGCATTTCAGTGACACTACTGCAAACTTCTGTTAATACATCGTCATAGATTTAGAGATAATCTTCTCCCCCGCCTCTTGCCACTGCTTTCTCCTTTCATTAGAACTCAGCTGCTAGAAGTGGCTTGGATCTAAATGTCCCACTGTATGAGTGGAACTGGTAAGCACTTCTACTTGTGTGTGTTGGTATCCACGTCAAATCTACTCTTCTAGAGCCTCTGTGTGCTCTTTGAAAGCCCAGGCTGGAAGGTCTCCACTGTCTGGAAACTGTTCTTAGGAAATAAGGTAGTTGGAGATTGAAAGAGGGAAATAGTGTGAGTTTTGGATCCACATTCTGATGGGAACCATGGGTAAGATACACCAGTGTAATTTGCTCATCCTTGTGGGAATGGAATCTTGTCATACATTGTAGCTTTGGGTTAGCCTAGTTGTATTCAAATCCCTTCTTTCAGTGACTGCAGAAATTATGGGAAATGAGGAGGAAATCAGCAGTTTGAAGTCACCCCCACATGGGGTGAGTGAAGAGAACACAACAAAGTGTTGACTGGACTGTGAAATAGTGCTGATGCATTCCCAAACCTAGCTTTCTATAGAAATTGCTTTTGTGAGGCACACATGTGATACAGTAAGCTCCTAGGTTGTTAATGTGTAGCTACCAAAAGCTGAACTAGTAGCACAGGCTTGGCTTGTTTTTGAGTTGCCATCATATGATTTTACTTAAAAAGTAAAATCATATGATGGCAACTCAAAAGCAAGCCAAGCCTGTGCTATGCACAGGCATATGAGGTGTATATGAGAACTAGGAGATGAAATAGTTGTGTGCAGATCTTGGACTAGGGACACTGGAGAACAGGGTTCAAATTCCAATTAAGCCATTGAAACCCACTAGATGACCTTGGGCAAGTCACACTTTCAGCCCCAGAAGAAGGCAAAGGCAAACCCCCTCTGAACAAACCTTGGCAAGAAAACCCAGTGATAGGGTTGCCATAAGTCGAAAATGGCTTGAAAGCACACAAAAACAACAAGAGCTAGGAACAGGGGATGGGTAGAAGAGACATGAATAATTCAGACAAAGGTGCATACAAGTGGATGAAATGTGCTAAAGAAGCTTGAAGTAAAAGTCAAGACAAGCTAAGAAGGTGAAGCAAAGGGAGAACATTCCAGGAATGGGAGAAATTTGAGACATTCGCCCTTTCTGAAATGGCATAAATTTAATCTCCTGCTCAGTTCTAGATAGATAGATAGATAGATAGATAGATAGATAGATAGATAGATAGATAGATAGATTTTGCTTATTTCCACAAAACTGGTGCCCTCCAGATGTTCAGAATTTCAATTTCCATAACTTCCTAGCCAGCCACAGCAGGGGAAGAAATTAAGGAAGTTGTAGTCCCAAACATCTGGAGTTTATTGCCAATTAAAGTGGTGGTCCATGGACTGGTGCCAGTCTGTGAGCCACTGGGTGCTGACTACTGGCAAGTTCTGGGGCCAGAAAGAAACAGTTGTAGCCAATCGGAACGAATGTGATGCTGGCTCCGGCAAACTCAGAACCAAATCTGTTGGTCTGCCATATCAGATACCTTTAAGAAGCAGTTTTCTACATTTGGTCTCCATTTTAAATATAGTAGCCTCTCATGATGAGGAAAGGCTTTTCCTCTGTGGTTGTGCATATATCTGCTTCTTCTTCGTGGTCTCTGTGAATCACACAAATGGGTTTACGCGCCTGCGTGAAACAGCATTTGGAACCTTGTCGAAGCCTAGGAGTAGGCGTTTTGGCAGTTGACCCCTCCTGCATCCTCCTGGGGAATATAAGGCCCCTCCCTGTATAACGGTCAGTTTCTTTTCTTCCGCCGCAGTAGCAACATCAAAGGAGCCTTCCTCTAGCTTTCAGATTGATTTAACGGTTTCTCTAAATGAGATTTTGACTAAATACTTAACATTCTTCTTGGCATATTGGTGGTTGTTTCTAACATTCAACTTCCCTACTGGTTTGGCTCCCATTTTATCGGTCGAGGAGTTGTACAGCAACTACGTCTTTCGAAAGTTGTTTGTCATGTGGAGGAAAAATCCCAGATAAGGACGGCTGTTCTAAATGCCTCCTTCGCTTGGGACGGGGCCTTAATGTCAGTTCTTGTGGGCACTGATAACTACTTACCCCACAAGTTAGATGAAATAGAGCAACTCGTTAATGGCTTTTTTGTGGGAGAAGACTATAAAGCTCTTCCATTCCAGGCCCACTTGTCACTATCTTCCTCAAAAATCGACATCATATTACGACTTTCGAGATGAGGCGCCATCAGCGTCCTCTTGGAAAGGGACTGAGAGTAAACATCAGCTTCCTACTTGCCCACAAGGATATATGTACAAGGATAGGAGGAGTGGAAAAGGAAATCGAATGATCCCTCTCAGGAGGAATAACCGCTGAGAACATAAAAGGAAGGAGCAAATAAACTTGTTCTCCAAAAAGCAACACTCAATGGCTTGGACAGGAGGCCTCTTGCAAAAAAATGAAATGTCTTCTTGCATTAGGGAAGCTGCAACTGTTCAGGGAGTTTCAAGCCTGATGGGTTTACGTGTATGTCTACAAATTTGTAGGCAGTTAAGACTCTCTGCTTGAGTTTTTGTTTGTCTGATGTTTCTAGATGACTCAGATTCAATAGTTAACCATGCTATTGCCTGTAGATTGCAGACAGGTTCTGTTAGAGTCCAGTGCTAGTGTCCTAAAGTAAAAGGAGAGGTGGGTGAATGCCTGTGCTGAACTTGGATGGCTGTTTCCATAATATCACCTCCCCTGGTACCTTGTGACACTTTTCTTATATTCCCTCAGATTGCCACACAGACAACAATGGTTGTCATGTGACTGGTAAGTATCACTTCTTATGAATTGGGCACTGACCCATTGCCCCATCATGCGAACTCTTGGTCTATCTTTAGTGATTGTGTGCTATAATCCTCCTTACTCTGGTTCTTGCATGGCCTCTTCTTTCTATAGGTTCCCAACAGCGTATGTTAATTATTTGTGGTAATTCTTCTTCCCTGGGCAGGAGCAAGATTGGTCCTGTGTAGTCTGCATTCCACTCCAAACATTGCCTTTGAAGAACTCTGTAGAGGGGGAAATAATATATCTGTAATGCTGGCACGTGGTATCCAAGAATATTATTTCTGACTCAGCTTTTTCTGAAAACAGTAATTCTTTTCTTGTCATTTCAAGAACCTAGAAGATTTCCTAAGATTTTCAAAAAGAGAATGAAATGTTAGACTGTAAGCTGCCCAGAGGGGTTTATATTATGGAGTGGCATACAGATGGTATATATGAAGGCTGGACAAAGTATAGGCCTCCAGGTGTTGTTTGACTACGACTCCCATCAGGCCTAGCAACCATAAACAATGGTGAGAAAAGCTGACAGATGTGCCCCAATGACATTTAGAGGGTTGCACTTTAGCCCAAATATCTCTTGTAAGTACATTGGGCCCTCAGTATCCACTGGGGTTTGGTTCCAGGACCTCCCTGTGGACACCAAGATCCATGCTGCTCAAGTCCCATTGTATACAGTAGTGTAGTAAAATGGCCAACAACTCAAATAAGTGCCAGAGAGAGCCTGAGGATCTGTGAAAAGGTGGGAGGCTACATCACAGTATGCTTACCCATTAACATAGTGCTTGCCACACAGCAAAATCAAGGTTTGCTCTTTGGATTTTTTTTTCTAACTTTTTTTGGTTGGTTGAATCCATGGATGCAGAATCCATGGATATGGATACAGAGGCCAACTGTAAATAAAGATGTGTTCCTCATAGGAATGGGCTGGAACAAATGTGAGAGATCTTAGTCCTCCTTCAGTACTAGCCTTGCAATTTTAAGATCCTAATCAAATGCAATGTTTATTTCTTGACCAATGGATCATTTAATTGTAGTTCTCTTGAATTCATGGGCAGCACCCTGAAATGGTCTCTTCCTGATTGCTTTCTATTCTCTTGAACATGGGTTGTGTGGATCATACAGTCAATACCAAAATGAGAATTCACCTTCAATGAGGATGGGTTGGGGCAAGAATTCTGTGCAGTACAGCCTGCCTAAAAGGACAGTTGGAGATGTTGCTCTAAATGTGTTTTTGGATTACAGTTTAACTGAGACACTTAAAAACCTGTGCATTTTTTTATAATTTTTTATATATATTTTATTAAGTAATTCAGTTCCATTATTAAAAGAGAAAGGAGAGCTTAATTATACAATCATATAATGATATAATATATCATATATCATATATCATGTGTATCATATAATGATATACCATCATATTATGATAAAAGGTAACCCCTTTATCATAATCCTTTTACAGTAATTTCTCTCACCCAGGTAATCTTTTACAATATTCCTCCTGAAAATAGGCAAACATTGACGTATCTTTTGTATTATCCTAATCATTCTTCATACTTAATTTATAAGAAATTAATTTAATTATATATATTATAATTTAGTTATATCTAAATATACATATTTAATGTCATACATTTGCCATTAGTTCTTAATTTCACATTTCACATTTCTAATTACCCCTAGTTTTCAAATAACTTCTCCTTTACTCCCCCCTTACCCTTACCCCCTTACCCTACCCTCCCCATTCTTCAGGAAGTGAGTGCTCACATATATATATAATTCTTTCTCTAAATTTCAATAAATATATACTTATACATATATAGTTATATTATATCTGTTTTAAATAAATGAATAAATACACGAAACCATTATTTTCCCTAAGTTCTCTTATATCTGTTTAAGTCTTCCCCCCCATATCCTCTCTTTTGCCACTTCAATACTCTATCTTTTCAATAAGTTCCTACTTAATCTAATCATCCATATTTACAACACATTTTTATTTAATATCAATAATAACATTCAACTCTAATCGTTCCAATATTACATATTCCATAATTCGTATTTGTCTTATTATTTTTCCATCCCCCAGACTGTTTTTTCCCCCCATAACTTTTCCTATAGAGGTAATACCAAATTCCATCTATCTTCACACTGAGTCGTGGATCTTTCAGTCGTCCAAATTCGAATCCTATCATATTCCACCATTTCGTATAACCTCATTATCCAATCCTCTATCTTTGGGGGTTCCTTTTGTTTCCACTGTTGTGCGTAGACTATTCTAGCCGCTGTAATCATATAAAGTAATATCCTCTGGTGTGCTTCATCTAATTTAGGTGTTAAATCCAATATGTTTAATAAATACAATTCTGGGTTCAGAGGGAAATCAATTTTAAATATATCCTTAATTATCTTGTGTATCTCTTCCCAGTACTCTCTAGCTCTTTTGCACGTCCACCATAAATGGTAGAACGTGCCTTTAGCCTCACATTTCCAACATTTCTCCTTCTCTCCCCTATACATCCTTGCTAAACGCACCGGTGTTAAATGCCACCTGTAGATCATTTTGTAAAGGTTTTCTTTTAAGCATGTTGCTTGTAGTAATTTCCATGTCCTTGTCCATGACCTAGACCAAGTTTCCAGTGAAATAATATGCCCTATATTCCTAGCCCATTTTATCATACATTCTTTTACTGTCTCTTGTTCCATATCTAATTCTAACAATATCTTATAAATCTTTCCCACTTTATGCTCCACCTCTTTATTCATTATTTCATCTATTTTATTTTCCTTCATTTCAACTCCATCTTGTTTCCTGTCAATCTTGAACCTTTCTTTTAACTGTCTTATAAGTAACCAGTGGGTATTTAAACCTTCCTCTTTTAATTCCTCTCTCGATTTGAATTGTAAATCTCCCTCCTGATTTTTTAAAAGGTCCTTATAGGTAAGCCACTTATCTATTTTAGGTTTCTGTCTTTTATAAAAAGCTTCATGAGTCGAGATCCATAGTGGGGTTTTTAAATAGATTTTCCTTTTATATTTCAACCACACCCTTAGCAACCCTTTTCTTGTAAGATGATTAGTGAAATTTTTATCTATTCTATCCTTCCCATACCATAAATAGGCATGCCACCCAAAGTAAATATCCTCTCCCTCTAATTGTAGCAATCTCTGATTTCTTAATTTTACCCATTCCGATATCCACTCTAAACAATTTGCTTCATAAAATAATTTTAAAAAAAACCCGTGCATTTTTAATGTCTCCAAAGGTCATGTTTCATCTTGATTAGCCCATTTCTCTGAGTTGTTTTTCCCCTCTCATCAGAATGTCTGAGCTGCTTCTTTACCTAGCAGCGAAATCAAATGTCATCTGAAACTACTGGGCCATTGTGCAGTCTCATAAGACTATCTGAGGCAGTTCTGTAGAGAAAGTACTCTGGTCAAGGTTGTTGGCTTTTGTTGGGTGTTAATAGAAGTACCTCCATCACAGATTGTTGTAGTTTTAACACCCTCAGGTTGAGACCAATTCTCCCCACACACCCCTTCCCAACTCATTGGATAGATATTCATCAGCTATTTGAACACTGAACTAAGTTACCTGTCCTTTTTCTCCTCCCAATCTTCAGGTAAGTTACGCATCTAAAACTTCCAGAGTATATTTATTCATTTTAAATAGTTGTTTCTTCTACTGTCTCCTCCTCCTCTTCTCAGAAAGGCAACTCCATTTTAAAGATATGCAACATAGGCCCTTTCCGCACGGTGTAAGTAGCACAGTGTGGTGCGACTTCTGACAGAGGTCGTCCGCCCCATGGAAGCGGACTGGGTCGGACTACTTGTCGCAGTTCTGCACCTCAGTCCGCTCTGGAGCGACCTGAAGTGGCCGTGCGGCATGCTTTTTAAAAACCTGTTTTTAAAAGTTTTTCAAAAGCACGGAGTGCGCCACTCCGTTCCCGCACTCCGGTGCAGATTTGCAGGCGCACACCAGTGCGTGCCTGCAGATCTGCCGGGGCGGGCTTCCGGCTGGTGAGCTTCTCTGGTTGGTGGAGAGATTCCACCAACTGGAAGCCGCCATTTTGGACACTGGAGTGCCATTTTGGACGCCAGGGACTGCGTAACAGCGAGTTCACGCTGCTCCGCATGGGGACGGACTTACCCAGCTGCCGGTAAGCTCCGTTTCAGCACGTTTTCCCCCATTTCCCCCTCCACATGCGGAAAGGGCCATAGCTCTAGGATGGGAAGGAGGAGTGGTTGAGAGTTCATGAGCACTACCAGTCGATCAGTACTGTGCACACCTGGTTGTTGTGTTAACCTGTTAGAACTCAAACAGTTTAACACCACATAATTAGAGCACTATGATTCCACTTTAACTGCCATGGCTGTGTCTTATAGAATCCTGGGGTATGTAGTTTGAGGAGGCACCACACAAGGTCTCTGCCTGAGAAATCTACATTCCTCCCAGGATTCCATAACATGGTGCCATGGCACTTAAGATAGTATCATAGCACTACAAATTGTGTAGTATGAAGGGGCTCCTAGCTTCCCCAGAACTCAGTCCTGGAGAGAGAATGCTATACCTGTGTACATTCTGGTGAGTGCTCTTCTGTGTTAGATCAGCCACTTAATTCAGGAGTAGGAATTGAACAGCCCTCCTAGCTTTCCTCTCACCATTGGTCATGATGGCTATGGCTGCTGGGAGTTGCATTTCAACAACATCTGGTTGTATGTACTTTGAAACAAGACAAATGTAGATCTCCCATCATTATTCTTAATGCCTGCAGTTTAAAGCACAGATAGAAGAGTTAGTGAACTCTTGCTTGTCATGTCATCTAATCCTTTCCTCCAGATTACATTAATAAAAGCTCAAAGGATGGTTACTGCATCCACATTTCACATTTGAAACTGAGCAGAGGGCTTCATGAGATGTAAGACAAAATCTATGGTAAGTGAAGAATTGCCTTTGGGCCTATGTTTATGCAACACAAGTGAGGGTGTGTGATTTCAGGGCACTTGGAAGTCAGCAAAATAGTTTTCAATTAAGCAGTGGGCTATGATCCAAAAAGCACTTCTATGTATCCACAAGGACCTACTAAGAGTTCTCTGTGAAACAGATTTTCTGTCAAAACCAAGCTATTCCAATCAGTTCAGCAAATACTGTGAATGAACATGAAGATATGTAACCTTAAAATCCTGGAAAGTCCTAGTCCTGGCAGTTTCCAGGACTTGGAACAGTCGCTGTGTGCAAAGTGTGTGAGTTCAGACAAATGTATGTTTCTTCTGGGTGGGATCAGTTAGCAGAATATAGCTTCCTGAATGTGGCTGCATTGTGATAGAAGGTTTTGCCTGGCTGAACATTTGTATGGTTAGAGATGCTTAGAATTTGTTCTAATATGGATTGCTCTTTTTAAAATAAAACCTTGAACTTCTTATGTTAGCACCAGCAGACTCATAACTGGCCTTTCCATTGACTTCAATGAGGTTGTTTAGCCCACATGTTCCATCAGTCAGAAGGTCAGCAGTATCAACTATTGTTCTCAATTTGGGTCATTCTCTCTGCACCTCTTTTCCTCCTTAGACATATTTGTGGGTCCATATCTCTATTCCCTCAATGTGGGATGAGTCTTGTTTGGGATTGGATGTCTAGAGTTTGGAGAAACGTGTGTTGAGATGACAACCTGCCCTGAAGTAGTTCCCTCGCTGTTAATCTGATTTCTGGTTCTGTCAATTCACTACGAAGGCCAGTAAGCATCTTCCAGTTCCACAGACTTGTCCCTCTTCTTCTCCTTGACTGAAAACAACAAAGAAAGGTGTATGTTTGTGTGTGTGTGTGGGGGAGAACTAATCAACCAATCTCCTCATAATGTACTGCTTTAAGTAGTTCTAAATTCTGTTATAATAGTGTGTCCAATTGGTCCTTGTTTTTATTTTATTTATAAAATAGATTAGCTATTTATTTTCTGGTGTTACTAAAAGGATTTTGTTGTCAGTTGCCCTGAATGCTCATTTGTTCTGTTAAGTGGTGCTTGCTTCTAGCAATGTTTCAGTTTGCAGCCTTGGTCGTTGTATGTATGTGTGCGCTCATGCATTTTTTGTTTGTGAGGCATACAGACCCTGAATGGTGTGTGCCAGTTAATACCTGTATGATGGTGTACTCTGTTGCTGTAGGGATCTCAAACAATTGCTGTATTGTTTTTCTGAAACTACTGCTTAAAAAATAAAAAGGAGAGCAACATTTTTCTTTTTGGAAAGTTTTAAACAATCTTTTTTTGTGTATGGTCATGTAAAATAAATATTCTAAATAGGATTAAATCTATTTCTCTAGCATTCTGGGTCCTTTTGTACATGTATATGTGTATGTTTGACTTGTATGTCTGCAGTTCACAATAATTTACATAAATTACAAAAGGTCTCTTTCAGATTGCACAGTTACCCCCAAACTTTACCATTTGTCAGGGACAGTCCCAACTAATTTTCCATCTTTCCACTTGTTCAGCTTCTTTTAAAATGTCTCTGTTTCATTACCCTCCTTCCACTTTCCTCTTTCATCCTCTGCTTACTTCAGTTGTTGCAAACTGAGTTCAAAGTGCACAAGCACAGTCAGCCCACCCCATTCATTAGGGTTAGGGGTGCAGGACCCCTGCAAAATTGGAAATATCACAAATACCAAAATGTATTTTTGTGTCTGTGGGAATGAGGCCGAAGCTTGGAGATGAGACAATGATGAAACATGGGAGAACGGACACGCAGGGTCCAAACCAGTTCAGGGAAGGAAGGAAAGAGGATGGGTGGGCATGATGACCCTGAACTTCCCACCTCCTTCCTTGAGTGTGTGGGGACATCAGGAGAGGGTTTGTGGTGCTAAGAGATTGAGGTGCAAGCTGTCCTTAGCTGGCCAAGCAGCTGCTGGTGGAGAAGGAGGACCACCAAAGCCTTTTTTTAAAAGGGCTGCATGGCCTGATTAGAGCCGCCAAGAGGAAAGGTTCCCCTGAAAAAGAAGTGGTGGAGATGGGGGGAGACGGCGGAAAGAGTTGGAGAAACTTGCAGATAACCAAATCTATGAAAGACAAACCAACAAATGTGGAGAGTTGACTATAGTTTGCACTAAAAATTAAGGGGAGGAAAGGAGGGAGGATTCTTGCCCTTCCCAGCAGGCTTAGGCAAAAGAAAGCTTCTAGCTTGTGTGTTTTTCCTCATAAATAATTTTTGCCATCTTGACCACACTACAATGAAATTTGGCCACATGTATCCTGCCAGAGAACTCTAGTGTCTCATCGAACTACAAATTCCAGGATTCAACGTGATGCAGCCATGGTAGTCAAAGTCCCTATTTTTCAAAAAGTAACTAAAAGACAAGCACAACCAGTCCAGTCTGAAAACTGGCTAACACTAATTGACCTTTAGTTGATACTGGAGTGTGAAACTGGCTTTGGACTTCTGTAGACCTATAGACTGGGTCTCATCAGCATTAGGACAAATCTTTAAAAAATTAGCCACAACTGAGAGGGTTGGTTTAGCATGAATGGCTATCTCTGTGAAATTTCTAATTTAAATGTAATCTTAGGAAACACAGAAAGAGTGTACTAGCCTACCCCTCCCTCAAAACACTATCTCACACTCAAGACATCTATCTAATATATAAAAGTCAAACTTTGTGAGTTTTTAAGTTTGTCTGTGTCAGGCAGGAGAAGACCTCATATGATTGGCTGCCTGTGAAGATTCTGTGGAATCCTGGGGTTTTCAGTTTAGGAAAGGGCCTTTAGAATACTCAGCCAGAGAGCTCTTGGGTCTCAGGCCAGTTGCTATGGAGACAAGGCCTAGCAGTAAGGAGGAAGGTAGTGTTTTCCCTCAGGAAACCAAGCTCTGTATGTTAACAACTCTGAATACAGATTGGACTGGGGAATA
The DNA here is from genome assembly GCA_948472985.1 of Iguana delicatissima. Classification (NCBI taxonomy): domain Eukaryota; kingdom Metazoa; phylum Chordata; class Lepidosauria; order Squamata; family Iguanidae; genus Iguana; species Iguana delicatissima. Next base: position 867,457 of record CAOKZL010000616.1, read on the forward strand.
TGGGGAAAAGTTATAGGTACTGGACAAGGCAGTTCAGGGAATTACAGACACAGGATATCAATTCTGTGTATTTCAACAGCATCTCATTCCTAAGGTAATGTAAGGTAATACCTAAGGTATTTCGAACAAGCATCACCTATGAGAAAATAAAATCTCAGGCAATGCTGGGTAAATACACTAGTATACAATAAACTAAAAAAAAAACAACTATATTACAAAACAGGGACGGGGAAAGGACACCTCCAAGGCTGTTTTTATGGTCCCCAGGACTTCCCAACACCTCAATTTTTTCTGAAAAAAAGATTTGAAAAAAAAATTATGTCCAGAAATGCCCACATATCCCCTGAGAGGCTTGGGGAAAATTTTACCACATGTTGAGCCCCACTAGGCCATTTTAGCGCCAGGAGAGGCCTATTTTCTAACAAGAAGCAACCTAGAAATTTATCTTTTGGTTATTTCCTGTTTTTAAAAATGCCTTTCCTGGCCCTCAAACAGCCCAGGGTGGCCCAAAAATATAAAAATGCTTTCAAGACCCCTGGGGATGTTGAGGGGCATTTTTGGACTTTTTTTTCAGGGGCGAGGGTGATGGGGGTGTCCAATGAACCAGTGGGGTCCCCTAAGCTCTGAGAGTTGCCCACCTCTGCTATAAAAGAAACAAAAGGTGCAACATAGACAATGTTATGAATTCCTTAAAATCTGCAGCTTGATAATGTAGTTTATTCATCAAAGGAAGAAGATAATGATATCCATATGATCACTGTATTCACAGACCTGGTTTTGACTCATGTCTTCTTCTGCATCCTGACTAAATTGTAATAAACAGAATTTCCATAACAATCATACTTAACACAGACACTTTCCTTCCAAATCTCTTCAAGAGAAACATCTTTTTCTTTGTAACACAGTGTCCAAAATAGCAATTAAAATAATGAATTGCTATGGGTTTTTTTAAAGGGAAATTCCACATGAGGCATAATAAAAAGGGGGAATTGTAAATAAAACTGTTGATACTGTATTGCTCTTACACAAATCCTTAGCACAACTATGTCTGTATATTGTTCTGCTCACTACACCTTCTTTAAAAAAGGAGTATATAGAACTGGAAATTGTGTTGAAAGGAGCCATGGAGATCCAAAGCAACTGCCCTGTCTGGAAAGGGTACCATGTTTGTGGCACTTGATCTTCAAAAAAGGATAAGTAAGGGCAGACACAGTACAGTTGTATAAGATGTCTCTCCTTATTCACTTGTGTTTTTATATATGTGATGCAGAAAATACAGTCAGGGAGAAGTTTTTCTCTCTCTAATGTGAGAGCCAGGGTCCGGACTGCCAGAGTGAAAAGTGGAGGTAGGTCTTGTACCTTTCATGGTAGTGTAGAAGAGAGAATCTCAGCAGGCTTTGTTTGTTACACAACCAAGTGTAACAACACTTGCTGAAGCAACACTTACTGAAAGCAACACTTACTGAAATTTGTTTTTTACACAACCATTAAAGGCATATGAGCCATCTCCAGTTTTCAGTTTGGTAACCCTACAAGTCAGTTGTGGAAATTGAATGTGGCGAGATAATTCAGGCGAGATAAGAAGGACTTCTTCATACAAGGCCTAGTTGGCTGTAGAATTAATGGTCGCAAAGATGTAGAGATGGCTGCCAACTTGCATAGCTTGGAAAGGGGATTAGATAAATTCATGGAGGTTGAAAGGCCAGCAACGGCTGCTAATCAGTGTGGGTATCTTATCCCTCCTAGTATTAGAAACAACATGTCTCTCTAGATTCATTGCTGAAGAGTGTCAGGGAGTGCAGTTTTCCTTAGGTCCTACTGGCAAGCTTCCCATAGGCAACTGTTTGGCCACTGTGTGAAGGGAATATTGGACCAGATAGATCGTTGGTTTGATCAACAACACTGTTCATGTGTTCTAGCTGGAAAACATTTTCAGCACTATCATCTTGTTGTTTGTAATGCTGTGATTAATATTCCTTTTTGTATTCCCACTCCAGCTGAGAGGGTGCTGGAGGAACCAATTAAGTTTAAAAATTCACACCACCACAAGCCTGCATTGTTCCTCTAAACCACTAAGAAAACTGAACTGGTGCTCAGTTTTTGAACTCTGCTTGGCAGTCAAACTGGAGTATATGTGAACAAGATTTGATTAAACTCCATCTTGGTGATTGTGATAAAAGGCCCAGGTTTTCTAATCTAGCCTAAAGGGAACACTTGGGACAGCAGCTACTTTAAGATATCATCATTTATGGTATAATTTCCGCCTGAAGGGCACAAATTAGATTAAGATTCCCTTTGGATTTGTGAAACTGAGCTAGTCCTTTGCTTTCTTTGCTGACCACCTTAAAGCAGAAACGCTGATTTTCCAAACAGTCTTGCTAGCTTGGTACAGTTCTCATGCAACATGGTTTTAAAAGGTATTTCGCTTCCGTGGAAACATAGCTGTGAGCAAGAGAAATCCCTGCCTCCGTCTGTATCCCCATGGGCTTGCTTGTTTGAGTCCAATGGTGAACCAGATTCAAGATATGCATTAGTCACTTTGAAAGCTTCCCACTTCTCCACTGGGATTTATAGCAAAACGCCAGCAGCCAATTCACTCTTCAGGGCTATGTCCCACTTCTTCACATTGTAATAGTTAAATTGAGAGGAAACGATTCTTACAGGATTAATGCAAGTTGCAGCTGAATAACATCAGATGACCATGGGGACTTGGCTTCTATATCTGTCTTGCCTAAATTCTTTTTTGAGAAACTCTGGACTGTCTCTCTGCAAAAACAACACGATCACCTCACTCGTCCTTCTCCCTGCATCCTCCATTTTAATTTTTCTCAGAGCAGACTACTGCCACCTGCTGGCCATTTGTAAAGTTACCACTGTTGGCACATTCCCCCTATCCATTTCTTTTTATCATGAAAATAAAATAAAAGGCCGTGTAGAGGGGGAGCCCTTAGCCTTGCTGACAATGGCTGGGGCGGGACTTCCACTGTGAGAACGGCTGTATCAACATAATAAAGCCAAAGTATAATTTTGCATCATCAGGGGCTTTTTTCACACCACAAAATTTCAATACTATGATTCCACTTTAACCTCCATGGCTGCATTCTGTGGAATCATGGGATTTGTAGTTAAGTGAGGCAATAGAAGAGAATTCAAAGTACATCTCCCTAAACTGCAAGTCCCATGATTCCATAGAATGTTGCCATGGCAGTTAGAGTGGAATCATAGTGCTAGAATTGTGTAGTGCAAAGGAGCCCTTGAACTCTTCCAGGATATCAGAATCTTCCTCAACAAAAGTCCTGCAGGTGGTTCTGCAATGCAGTTGATGCATTGCAAATCTGACAGGAATAGGGCACCTGATTAAACTGCAACAGGGGAAGGAGGTATATTCTACATCCATGAATCCAATTCCTGTATGAACAGGTATGGTAATGCTATAGATGTAACACTTTTGAGGCACTGTCTTAGAAAAAAGTTTAACCCACTTGATTCTAAATGGCTGCCAGATGCCATGATTTTTATTTATTCTCTTTGCATCAAGGTACGTCCAGGGGCCAATTTTATGCCCCAGGACCTTTCAGGGGCCACAGAAACTGCCCAACACACACACACACACACAGGCAAAAAGAAATAAAACAAAACCAGAGGTGGATGCAAGTACAATTCTGATTTGGAAAAAAATATGTTAAAGTGTGCTCAGGGCATGTGGGGTGCAGCAATCTTTTGGATAGATTGCTGCTCTTAAAGGGTTCCAAGAAACTCAATTGTTCCCTTCTTTTGTTCAGGAAATAAAAAGTTGGCTAGGACATCTGGAAGTACTGAAGATTAAAAAGCATCTTCAAGGGCTGCATGCAGTTCCAGCATTGTATATTGTACTTTGTCCATCCTCATTTTATATTTCCAATATAAAGAAGCTTACAACAAAAGCTACAACAAAAACAGTTTTTTCCCAAATCACCACAAAACAATAACATGAAATAGTGATGATAATAATAATACATTTTATTTATATCCTGCCATTTTCCAATAATAATAATAATAATAATAATAATAATAATAATAATAATAATAATAATAATAATAATTTTTATTTGTATCCTACCTTTTCTCAAAATGATCATGATGATGATACATCTTATTTATGTAATGCCTTGGCTTACAAATTAAAATACAATACAGTGGAAACATATAGAAAAAAAATCAAACTTAAAATGGAACTAAACTACCAGCAACATTTAAAACAGTCTCCAACATATAGTTAAAATGGTAAAAAGAAGTTTTAAAAAAACAGTACAGTTGAAAACAATTCCATCATAGGCTTAAGGTCTGGGGGGAAACTGTCCTTGGTACAAAAAACAAACTAGCATGGGTGTCATGTGAACTTCCCTGGAGAGAAAGTTTACAAATGGTTTGGCTCAACAATTCTTTCCTCACTTCTGCAATGCTGACTGCAAAAGGAAATATAGCCCAATACTATGAGATGTTGAAAATTCTTTGGCAGTTGGAAAATCACAGAATCATAGAGTTGGAAGAAACCACAAGGGCCCTCGAGTCCAGCCTCCTGCCATGCAAATTAGATAGGCTTACTCAGGGCTTTCCTCTGCATTTCCTTCCAGGTACTGGTAAGGGTGAAACCTGTCTATCATAAAAGGCAGAACAGCATCACAGCAATCATTTGACAGCGGCGGTTATTTAAACTAATCTTAGGGACTGAGACATGACGCTCCAGCTAGAGTACACAAGGAGAGTTCTTTTGAAGTAGGTCCATTTAATTCTAAGACATAATTAGTCCTGAGCAGACCCTTCAGTAATGTGATTCTTATTGATTTCACATAGAAAGTTGAAACTCAAGTGCCTGTCTTAAACAACTTGCCAAATGTGAAGAGACTTCAAAGATTGTGTCCTTTTATATATCTTTGTCAAAGACAGCTTGAAAGAGGTGTGAAAAAGTCAGCCACGTGGAAACCAGCAGGAGTGGCTAAATGCTCCAGGTTCCGATTATTTTCTGATGAAGAGATTCTTAATGGTTGATCTTAAGTCATAGATAGCCACAAAACCAGCAGAAAGCAAGCTAAAGACCAACCTTAAAGCAACAGAAAGAGCCACCTTGCTGCAATGGAAACCAAGCAACTGAATCAGAATTTACTGAATCAAAACTGCGAAAAGTTAATTTTTAGATATTATATAAACCAGCCATGCTGAGATGAATTTCTGAACATAGTGGTTCAAAAAAGTAACTTTTCAAGACTCTTTGTCTTCGTGGACACTTTTGTCTTCGCTACTAACCAAATACTTCAATTTGGCTGAGAGAGGATGAATATTCTGAAAGCTCATACCTCCAACATTTCACAGATGATAAACAGGACATGTGTGGCCAAGCAGCATCAGAGTGGGGTCAAGATGGCAAAAGTTATTTTAATGAGAAAGAACACACAAGGTAGGAGAGGCTGCAGAAGGTTGCATTTGCCTGGGTCTACTGGGAAGCACATGGTTCTGTCCCTTCCTCTCCTCCTGCTGAGTTAAGTGCAACTGTTTTTGCATTTTGAATTCAGTTGGCAGAGGGTGAGTTTTAGTGAATTAAGCTGAGGACAAAGGGTGAAACTGGGAGGAGGAGAGACAATCTGGTACATTTTAAAAGCAGCTGAAAAGGGGGGATGGCAGAGGATTAAGCAAGACTGTTCCTGCCAAATCAGGACAGTTGGAGGGTATGAAAATTTAAAGCTGGTGTGGGCAAAATGTGACCCCTGCCAAATATTGTTGGACTACAATGCCCAGAAAATATCTTGAACATACGCTATTCTGGCTAGGACTACTGGGAGCTGCAATCCAACAACATCTGGAGGTCCACACTTTGCCCAGTTCCAGCTTAGGATGTCTATTTTCACCCAAAGCTGCAAAGAAGGGGGAAGTAGCATGAGCATGTGATCCAAGCATAGGCAGGTTGTTTAATTCTCATTTATCTCAGCTACACCCATAGTGCTAAAATATCAAGAAGTGGAAGTTGTATTGCCCACCAGAAGTTGTTTGACTGCAGTTCCTAGTATTCCTCATTACAGGCTATGTTGACAAAGCTGATGGGACTTGCAGCTCAGCAGCTTCATTGTCCAGTCCCCACCTTCCCATATTAAGCAGACAGAAAGGGACAGACCAAATGCAAAGGTTTGGCTTTCAAGAATTAGGAGAAGTCAGCAGGCAGGTGGCTGGAAAAGAACTTTGCTGTGCCCATTAGGGCATCATAACAGACAAACCCTGTCTCCAGCCAGCCACAGTAAAATTAAGCCCAGTACCATCTAATGGCCAAACTGTATAATGACAATATTCACGCAGGGCGTAAGAATTCCCAGAGCGAATAAACATGTGAATCTGTTGCCGCAAAGGCAGAGACAATCAAGGCACAGAAAGCGCAAGAAAACTTATTGGACACAACTTCTTTTTTTATATAAATGAAGAATTACGACCACTGGGCCCAGAGGGAATTGAAATGAACATCTAAAGTACGGCCTTATTAGCAGACGGTAACGCCAGCCTTGATCCGTACTTACACCTGCATCTGCACTACCCAGTTGTATCAATCTGAGACCAATTTAAACGTCAATTGCTCCATCCCGAGGAATCCTGGGATTTGTAGTCTGATGGGGGGGTACGTAGTATTTCCTGCCGGGGAACTGCAGCCCATCCTAAAGCACGCCCCCTATCAAGCCGTGCCGTCAGCAGCAATCTTGGGACGATCTGGACGGAGGCCGGCTGCCGACCGCCCTGATCCCGCCTTCCGGTCCCTCCTCCTCCTCCTCCTCCTCCTCCCCGGGCGCCCCCTCGGCTTCATGCGGGTCTGCCGCGGGGCATTGTGGGAAACTCCCAGGCGGTCCCTCCCCTCCTTCTCCCGTCCTCTCCGCCCGTTCCTCCTCTCTGCGGAACATCCAGCTTCCGAGGTGGGCGACATCAGCAAAGAGGAGCCGGAGGCGGGAGCGCAGGTATGGCGGTGTGGGAGAGCGGTGGGGTCTCTCGTCTTCTCCGAGGCGTTCACGTACCCTCACGTACCCGCGTGGGCGGGCATGGGGATGGAGCGGGCACGGGGGGAGCCAGGATGTTCTTGCAGGCAGGTGAACCTGCAAGGCAGACCGGGGAGGGGGAGGCGCATGTATGTGTAGGCGCACATCTGTGGGGGGGGCGCGTGTGTATGAGACGGCGGTCACTGGGCTGCGATGACAAATACCGTTTCCATCGGCAAACTCTGGGTGCGTTTGGCCCGACCCTGGCACGGGATGCTCCCTCTGAGCAGAAGCGGGGGTGGAGGGAGGCTCTCGTGGAAAGCAGCGAGTCCCAAACCCAGGGCTCCTTCCCAAGGCTCACCTTCTCCCTTGAAGGTCGATGGTGGGCGTGAGCATATGCAGAAGTGGGAGACACCTCCCCCCATCGCGATCTGTCGCAGGACGTCACTTGCCTTTTGCAAGTGGTCCTTGTGCAGCTTATGCTGTCTTTTGCATAACGCTTTGCCACCGATGGTCAGGAATATTTCAGACAACATTTTCTCTTGGGGAAATTTACCGTCCATCCGTTAACTCTTCTTCTCCCACCCCAGAAAGAGAGAGAGATTGAGTAGAGCATGCGCTTGCAATCTAGAAGCACTGCCATTTTTTAGTTTAGAGGATTTTAAAGCATGGCTGATGATGCTTAGGAATGAGATGCATGTTTATTTAAAGCCTCTTTAGACATTGAAATACACCCAAGAGAGAGAGAGAACGCACTTTTTGCTGTGAGGTTTTATTTTCAGCTGTAATGGCACAGTTTTCAAGCCTGAACAGGCAATCCTGTTAGTGTTATGTGGTGTTTTGTGTCAGTTGTCTCTACTCTGCCCCACCCCCTTCCCCATTTAATTAGCCGTGAATCCTGGAGACAGAGTGCCAGGCTGAACACAGTTTCTTGCATCCTGTCAAACATCTCTTCATCCTTTGAACTGGTAATCCTTTGGCTGTGTTCCTCCCCTTACTTAGTGCTAGAGAAATGTTATGCATGTGTGTGTGCACCAGCACTGTTCTATTAAAACAAAAGAGGGGGCTTAACGGTGCTCACTACATCTTAGCTTTTTGCAGATTTACAGTGGAAATTATAAAAACAGATGGGAAGCAGGAGGGCTGATCCATACATTGCACATAGTGGGAAACCCTACTAGCTGGGTATTAAATGCATGTCGAACTGGAGGGTACCAGTGTGAAGCTGGAAACTCTGATATTTGGCAGATATCTCTTCCTTAGATACACCCTTGTATTGCCTTATAAATTCTGATGCAGCTTTTTTGTTCCAGGACAGCAAGGGAGGGCGAAGAGTTCAGTGACCAATTATCCAAGCATTTAGAATATAAGATTTTCTAATCCTGGAAGAGCTAGCTTCTTATTTCAGCAAACAATCTACACTGTACAGTTATAACAGTTTGACATCATTTTGCCTGCTATAATTCTATCTTAGGGAATCCTGGGGTTTGTAGTTTGCTGAGATCCTTAGACTTCTCTACACCATTTCCCTGATTTACAGTATGAGAACTCTCTGGCACCAAATTCTAAGTACCTCACAAAACTACAAATTTGAGGATACCATAAGTGTGGAGTCATGGGATTTATGGTGCTGTACATTTGTAGTGTAGACACTCACCTGAGTCATTAAAAGCTGAAGACTTCTAAAATCCTCTGCCCTCAGAGCAGAACTGCTTCTATAGTATTATAGTATTCCTTAATATTAAGGAATAGGGGCTGTTATTTATTCTAGAACTGTAATCAGAGGTCCAACAGAACATAATGAATACTTCTTGTTTCCATAACGTCTTCCACTTCATTGCACTTTGATGTTTCAGTACAGATTCAGAATGCTCCTTAGGCCACAGTCCAGAGAAAGTTAGAAACAACCAAGTCCCTCTGAATTCAGTGCATCCAAGCAAAGGCAAATAAAAGTCCATTTATTTTAATGCGACTTAGGGGTGTCTAACTTATTCAGTGCCCTTAGTTCTGCAGTTCCAACTGGTGAGTCTTATTTCAGAAGGAATTGGCTAGGTCTATGTATTTATTAAGTATATGGTGGTAGGTGGATAGTTTTCCATGACTTCCAGTTAGGTTATGTGATCATTGTCTTCACAAAGGCCCCCAAAAGATCAGGGGCCTTTCCACCCTACACTGTTCTAGTGCTATTATTCCACTTTCAACATCCTGTGGAATTCTGGGGTTTGTAGTTTACTGAGGCCAAAGAGCTCTCTGGCTGAGAATGCTAAAGGCTCCTCCCTAAACTGCAAACCCCAGGATTCCAAAGGAGGTTGAAAGTGGGATAGTAGCACTGTAACAATGTAGTACAGAAAGGCCCCAGGACTTTTCACTCTCTTTCTGCTCTGTTTGAGGGGTAAATAGGACTGACTGAAATCACCTGGCTTCTAAGGAAGTTTAATTATCATTAGCTATATAACTAGGATACAGAACATCTCTATTTCCTGATTTTCCTTTCCATGCCAGTGAGATTGGAGTGATGCTTTCGGCAGCTACTTAGGCCACTGCTGTCTTGTAAAGGTGTGGCATAGAAACTTCAAGATTCCTATAGAAACCAGCCAGTGCTTGCCAATCTCTTTACCATCACCCACTCATCTGGCATTCTGCCCTTGCCACCACTTGGCACGTTTTAAGAGCTCAGTCATGGCATCCATTTTCTTTGGTCAGGCCTTTGAGTAAAGACTTACTGCAGCAGAAGGAAAAGAGATTTTCCTGGCTTGTTTTTATGTGTGTCTGTGTGCTTTTTTAAAATTTGTTTTCCCCAGTAACTTTAGAATAAACAATACACCATGAAGAGTGTGTGGGTGATAAGTCGATGATGCTTGTACTTTTCCTACTAATCCCTTTTCAGCATTTTTGGGGAAGATAGGCAGGAGGGGAGCATGACTTCTGCAGATTCTGGATAGGCCTGGGCTCACTAAGGGAGAGTGTGCCATTGTCTGCTAAAGGTCATTGCCTCGAGCTGAGTCGGGATCTCTCTCTGTCTGCAGTGGGTTCTTAAATTTCAAGTGCGACACAGCAGCTTTGGGCCAGTGCCTGTTCAGGAGATCTTGCAAAAGATCCTGTCCAGTCCTCTGCTATACTACAGCAGAGCAACTAAGAGAGTTTCTGGGGATGCATGTGAGGCATTGTATACTTCTGAATTCAGTCAGAGAGGAAAGCTGATGAGCCAAACAGAGCATTCGCTCCTGTCAGAGCCATTGTCCAACATGGTTTCATGGCTGTGAAGGGGTTTTTTGTTTTGTTTTGTTTTTCCCTAGGGGTTCGTGAATCTATTTAGCAAAGACACAAGAGGGAATGCCCACACACAGAGTATGGTGTGTGTGTATGTAGAAACACACACAAAACAGGTAGTAGGGTGACAATGCTATGACTGACAGAACACTTAAACTAACAGTGAACAAGTATGTCACCTTTACATCTTGACAGGCTTGGGGGAAAAGTTTGTCTACACTAAATCTGTACCTGTGATTGTCTTCAACTGTACACGATAGGCAACAATCAAATCAATTTAGTGGGGAAATAGATGAGACAAAAGTACTGGAGGACTAAGGACTGATTTGTGCATTTGATTACAAAACAACAAATCATGACAGTGCTTGTTTCTAGCAATAGCATTCTGGTGGTGGTGGTAGAAAGCAGAAAAGCCCACATGTATCTTCTCTTCCACCTCCACCACCCTGTATGGTACATCCATCACCCCTTCTTCTACTGATTGTGAAGAAAAAACTTCTAAGAGGACATTCCTAGGATAGCTAGTTTCCTTTCATCAGAGTAGTTCTCTCTTGCATTCATTTATCCAGGTGTGCTTCCAAACTTTCCAAACATGCCAGCTTGATTTAAATCTGCCCTCTCCATAATGGTGAACTCATTAAGAAAAAAAATAAGTTTGAAAGTAAAACCCTGTGTTAGATAAGTGTAACTGGGTCCTTAGTTCTGGTTGGCCACATTTAGTCTTTGCTAGAAACAATGTGGATGTGGTGATGAAAATGGTTAAGTAGGAGCAATGGGGCTGATTCGCACCAAGGTAGATTGGGGCTGAGTTTGCCTGTGTTATCACTTAACCATTTTCATCAGTCCATCTGTGTGTGTGTGTGTGTGTAGAGCCAGTTCCCAGCCATAAGTCAGCAAAGGAAGAAAAACTGTCTGGTACAATGCAGGACAAACAGGCCCAGACTCAGTTTGTAATGGCTTGGACCACTAGGCTCAGAGAGTAAAATTAGTCCACACCACAATGGTGTACCTTTTTAATCCTGATCTTATATATAAGGACTATGATTCCTTTCTGGGGTGGGTGTGGATCAACTTTGTACTGGGAACAAAATCTACATGGTACCAGTAGTCTGAATACAGTTTCTGGGTTCAAGAAGGGGCACATTCCTTACCTTCTTCTTCGAGGTTATTTTAAGCTTGGAGATGAAAAGAAGAGCCACATTTGCAAAAACGGGCTTGTCTGTCCCCCTCTGTGTCTGAGGTGAGGGCCTGAAAAATGGGAAGATAGGGAGTGATGAGGCAGAAAAGAAACAGGAAGATGTAGGGTAAGAAAGGACAGGAGTTTCCTATGCCTTCTTAGCCTTCCACACTTGCTAGGGACTGCAGATGTACATGCACGCGTACACACACATTACTTTGCATTGTTGTAGTGAACCTCTGGCACTCTCACATTATGAAGGGATAGTTTAGAAGCTTCCTCTCAGCAGGGCTGGGTCCGGCTTTGAAGAGGCTCTGAACTACAAACTATCAGGCGCCATCATAACTCCATGGTAAGGGTGCCAGTTTTCCAACCTGGCTCTGACTCACCAGTTTTCTTAGGCCATCTTGAGGTGGCTGACAAGGGTGCAAATTCTCCAGTTTTGCTGGGCTCAACTCCAGGCAAGAGAAAAGGGTCGCGTGCAAATCTCCAGTTCAACCAGAAAAGCAGCAGCTTGCTACAGTTTCAAGACTTAGTTGATTTTGTTGCTGCCACTTGCAAAAACTCTCCTTGGCTCCATGTATTTACTCCATGTATTTACTTGGCTCCATGTATTTACTTAGTGTCCTCCTTCCCTCCCAGTCCCTCCAGGGCTCACCTGTCATTCTGTTCTGCCTCCACCTTCTGGTTAGAAACATGTAGGCTAGGTTAAATGTTCCTTTTCTCATTCCCCCAAGCAACTGAGAAGGAATAATCCCTTCATTTCATCTTGATCTGAGAAGAGTCTCCTTAGCTAGGATTTCTGTCCTGATTTCCAAACAGGAAAATATGTACTCTCTGTGTGTTTGAACAACAAGCTGTTAGCAACCGTATAATGCGCTTAATTCATAATACTTAATAACATCACTAGGAACCATCCCTAGATCTCAGGTTTTGCCCCAGACACCCCAGGACCTATGACAGTCCTGAACTGGCAAACCTAGTTGCCAGGCTTTTCTGGTAGGCAGTGACAGCAGCCACTCCCTCTCTGAAGTGGTTTATAAAAACAGTGGCTTACATTTGTCTCTCTGAATTGTGCGACAGTCCCAAAGTACAATGGATCCTCTATGGAAGCTGTAGTACAAGAGCTGAGAATGTGTGGCTGTCCAGATGTTGGACTAGAACTCCCATCAGCCCCAACTATCCTAGCTAAGGCTGGAGGGTTATGGATGCTATAGTCCAACAGTACCTTGTAGGTCATGCATGCCCCATCTCTGCTCTAGTTTGAGAAAGGGATAAAGACTGGTGAATTGAGAAAGAGAGAGAGAGAGTCATAAATATCTAATCAGAAAAATGTGGGTCAGCGCTGCTGGCTGTGCTTCATGACTGCCTGCTTGCTGGAACTGGATGGATTTGCAATAACATGTATTCCTGTGCAACTCTCATGTGACCACGGTGGCTGCTTCATCTCTTACAAAATTTCTATAGAGCAAGCATTTGTAGTGTGTATGCTTACATGTGCAAGATCACATGTGACCAATGGCAGCCCTTAAGTGTGCAAGTACACTGGGAGTGCAATTAAGTTGATGGTTTAATTGGACAACACAGTGCATACGGTACTTTTCATACATAACCTGACTTTGTGCATGTGCCTAGTCAGAAGGATGTCACTTACTGAGCATCATCCACTGTCCAGACATGGACATGAGGACTGGCAGCTTATTATAGGTTATTTCTTCTGCCCTAATGTATGAATGTATGAATATATGAACAAGTTAAAAAGCATTGTTCCCAATAGAGACCCAGAGGGACTGCCACAATTGAAATCCCTCTATTGTGAGAACAGTTTGCATATTGTTGTTCTCAGTGTTCAGGTCTTTAACCAATCACTGATCCATAAGAGAGCCTATTCTCTTATCCTGGGTCTACTGAATTATCCCAGTCAAGGACCTCATCAAATGCCTTGGAATGCCAAAGGACTAGATCAGCTTAGCAGGGCATAATAGTCCATCAAGTCCATACTTCTTGCTTTTCTCCCTCATGCAACCTACTTTCCCGTTGTTGGCATAATTTCCCAATCACTGAGAGGTGGAAAAGTGGCCATTTAGTGTCTGACTGTGTTTTTGGAGATGACACACACAGGAGACATTACCCTCCTCAGTCCTCTGGAGTTCCTCCAAATGATCAAAAGAATGACATCTCCCATGTGTGTCTAGCTGCACAAATGCAACTGGACACTGCCTGGCTAAATCCAGTCATTAAACAGGGGGTCCTGCCTGCAAGATTGTATGTTGAATGGGAGGACTCTCATGCTGCAGAGAAGGTTTTGGATACCCCTTTCTTCAATTATTATAAAACATGAGCATACATAGGCATAATGTCTGGCTATGTCACCCACAAGATTCTTTCCATTGTGTCTGCAGCATCTCCCCATCAAGATCCCTTCCTGGGAGAAAGGCAGGATATAAATTCAAGCAAGCAAAAAAGTGAGAGAGGACTGACTGTTGTAGAAGCCAAGTTGATTATTTCTTAGAAAGTTTTCCTATGTGCTTGATAATTTTCTTTTGATAATGTGTTCCATCAATTTATTTAGAACAAGTGTTGAACTAACTATTCTGTAATTTGCTGGATCGTTTATTTGAAGAGTAATAATAATGAGCATTGGAAGACCTTTCAGTTCTCAAGTGCAGAGGCACCCCTTAAGCGCAAGTTGGATATTTTTGAGTGTATCAACAATTCCATATTCAGGTTCCTTAAGACCTCTTGATCAATACCATCTGGATCTAGATTTGTTAATGCTTTGGTATGTTAAGCTTTAGAAGAGCTTCATCATGGTGCCAGTATTTACTTAGTTCTTCTCACTCCTTTCCTGACAAAGTCAAAATTTCAGGCACAAGTATCTGCCTTTGTCCACACTAAGAAAAAACATAAGGAATACAGACTACATTCCTTCAACCTTTACCTCGGTGTCATCCAATCATTCCTTTAACGGATTTCCTATTCTTGTGCTCAGTCTCTCCCTCCCTCCCTCCCTCCCTCCCTCCCTCTCTTTTGCTCTGTGTGTGTGTGTGTGTGTGTGTGTGTGTGTGTGTGTGGAGAGAGAGAGAGAGAGAGAGAGAGGAGAGAGAGAGAATGAGAAAAAGACTAACTATTGATCTTTACATTTTTAGCAGTGCGTGCCTTATCGTACTTTCCTTTTGGCGTGCCTTATTGTCTGCTTGCCTTTCTTTCCTCAAAGTTTGTTATTTTTTGTTTTTCTCATTTGGCCAAAACTTTCATTTTCTAAATGAAGCATTTTTGCCTCACACAAAGGTGGTTTGACTGTAACTCCCAGCTTTCTCTACTGTTACCTACAAGTGCTGAAAGCTGAAATACCACAACACCTGGCGGGTTACACAATTCCCACTCCTGCAATAATATGTTCCTCTTATATATTTCTTGAATCTGCTAATTAACTACATTGGCATCCTTTTAGTGTAACCATAGAACTGGGATGTTCTTTGTGGGTGGGAGTACATGCTAATTATAATAAAATTACCACTGCTTCCACTAATTTTGCTTTGATTCTGCCTTCCCTTAGCTCTGACAACTGCTGATGTGTGATCCTTGAAACTCTCCTCAAATTTGAATTTGATCCTCAAGGCAAGAAAAGCTTCTGTGCCTCTGTCTTTAGATTTTCTGATGCCTTTTCTGGGGGATGGTAGATATTTGAGCTGAATTTTTGGCTATTTGAATGAACTCCCAAGTATTCTGGAAAGAATTAACCCACTTGCCTTTCACTTTCAGTTTCCTTTGTACCAATCTGCTCATTTTTGAGCAAATTGTGGAAGTAATGGCATTCTCTGCAACAGTGTACAACTTTTGGCATTAAATAGATAGTAGCACCATTCTTTTCCAGAGCAACACATACTCTACCTTGACCATTTATTTTGGGGAGTCCTGAGTATTGCTTTTTAGACATTTCTTGTTATTTGAGGCTGGATGTGTATGTTTCCTGGTCAAGTGGAGGGTTTTAATGTATGTTTTTACCTTTCAAAACAAGCCTCTTACATGACAGAAACCAGCACTTCCTCTACATGCTTCCATTTCCTCCAGCAGGAGAGTAATGTAAGGATGTGAAACAATATGGCTAGATTCTGGAAGTGTGGCAACAACACTTCCCAGAGGACTGAGTAAATGTCACACAACAAGAACTGTAAATTTGTACAGAATCATTTCTGGAGATTCAACTCCTGAACTCTAAAGTTTCTGCAAGGTTTCCCCCAATGCTGGGATTTTAGCTTCAAGCACACAGTGCCCCTTTCTGCATTCTTTTTAAAGTTCTAGCTGATAATTAAATTGATCTTCTCCTCATGCAGGTGCTTGACTGGCTTTCCAGTGCTTTTAAGTCTTGTAGCTTCCAAGAAGGCCTGAAGGAGCCACTAGCAAACCCTGCAATGGGTAATATAATTCAAGAATGTATGTGCAAGATTAGAAATTAAAGGACACCTAGATCCATCTTTGTCGCTAGAGGCCCAAGTGTTTGGCACTAGGTCTGATTGTTGTACTAGCTACATCTGTTCCTGGACAGGGAAAAGTTAGCCATAATAGTCCACACACTGGTAACTTCCTGACTGGACTACTGTAATGTGCTCTACAAGGACCTGCCCTTGGACATGACTTGGAAGCTATGCAGCAGCAACATGGATGACTGGTTTACCATATAAATAATACATAATACCAGTCTTAAAGGAACTACTCTGGGTATCAATTCACTTCCAGTCTGAATTCAAGGTGATAATGATTATATTAAAGTCCTAAATGGCCTGGGACCTGAATACTTGAAGAAGCACCCTTCCTATATATACCTGTATAGATAGGACTGATTTCTGTAGGAGACGCCCTTCTTTGGGTCTCACCAGTTAGGGTAGACATGAGAGAGGGCCTTCTTGACTATCCTATCCCAGCTATAGAATGTACTCCTTTGGAGGTCTGATTGGCACCAACATTGGTTTCTTTTCTGGCACCAAGTTAAGACATGGCTTTTTATTAAAGCCTTTGGCTTTAAAGCTGATTTACCTTTAAGCATATGCAAGAATGTTCAACTCTCTTAGTCTTTTAGAACTGTTTTAACATGCTTAGCTGTTTTAATTGTTCATACTGTTTTATCTGTTTGCTGCCCTGAGATCTCATATAACTAAGAGGATGCGACAAAAATATTTTAATAAATAAATAACTTAATAATGCTTCAAAAACGAGATAAATACAAACTTCAAGACCAAAAGGATGCCACACCCAGGCAACCTCTGCTCCTGTGTGCTAAAGACCCATCTTCCTTTTGACATTGTCAACAGAGTGGGCTGCTAGGCAGAGCACTTGCAGGACATCAAAGAGACCCTAAGCACCTGTTTTTCTTGCGTCCTTCTAAACCAAAATCTAAAGTTAACTGAACATATATCTCACTTAAAAGTTTACTTAGATTTGTTAGCCCTAGGAGTCCCCTTCTGGTTGAAATATATACTTTGCAGTTGATCTAGGCTTCCTGAATTAGAGCACTAACCATCTATGATTTCTTGCGAAAACTGCCCTAAAACTGGAGTCACATACGTTCTCACTTGCCTTTACAAAGTCCTTGCAACCAGGAGAAGTACCTTGATCAAACAGGAAGTACTTCAGGACTTTCCCTGAACACCCTGTTTCATTTAATAACGTTTTTGTTCTGTTTCAGTGTTATGAAAACTCAAAATAACGATAGAACGCTTTATGCAGCAAATCTTAATTGCATGGACACCAGTGTTGTCCAATGTTTCCTCTTTCAACATCTGTACACATTCATCTGTGAACTTGGGTTCGTTTTAGGAATAAGGGCAGCTCAGATTTTACTGAAGGGGCAATGGAAACTGAGAGGGGAACTTGCTAAAGGCTACTAAAGGGGTTTGGGATAGAATTTGAACCCAGGATTTCAATGCCAGGCACCCTGGGGGACTGGGGTGTTAAAGAAGAAGGGGCTGGTTGTGAATAATGTGGTCAAAGGCAACAAATAGCTATAGTAGCATGTTTCAGAATTCCAAATGATGTAGGTCCCTTTCATACTGCATGATTATAGCACTATCATTCCAATTTAATTGCCATGATTTCATCTTATAGAATCTTGGACTTTGCGGTTCAGGAAGGAGTACTGTACTTAGAAATTCTCAGCCAGAGAGCTCTAGCGCCTTAACAGCTACAAATACTGGGATTCTATAGCATTTTGCTATGGCAATTAAACTGGAATAATATAATTATGTAGTGTGACGGACCCCTGAACTCTTCCAGGGTATCAAAATCCTTCTCATCAAGAGGCTTGCAGGTAGTTCTGCATGCACTTTATATCTATCTCTGCTCCTGATCTGATATCTTTTCAGAGTGGAGATAGTGGTCTTTGGAGGCAAAGTGTAGCTGTTGTAGGAGAAGAGAACAGGCCCTTTATAATTATTATTCTGTACTGGAAAACTAGAGTGACTCATTCGCTTGGCACAGGGTGGGTATTTCTCAGTAGTTCAGGCAGAGAAAAAAAATCATGTATTTAATTTCTAATATTTTTAGACATCAGAGGTATATTTTTGAGAGCAGAATGAAATGAGAACTGAAGCCATACCATGCTGCTCAAGATGGACACATAATGTGTGTGCATGCACGCATACACGCACACACGTGTGTGAACAGGAGCAGGAATCCAACTGGTGGAAGTTAGACCTTCAAGAAATCTTCCCCTCATGCACTGTGCTGCATCTCCCACCATCCTCAAAGGCAATGCCGACTAGGAGTAAAGGAAGAGGTTGTGCAGCATAGTGCTACTCAAAGTGGTAGCCCATGGGCTGGTATTCATCCCTGAGTCACTGACTGCTAGGGAAAGAAAGAAAAGGAAGGCAGTAAAAGAAAAAGCCATAGCCAGTGGGCACACATTTGGTATCAGTCCCTGGCACATTGGGAGGAAATTCCAGTCCCTTGCCTCCACTTGAGAAGCACTAGTCTGGCACATCTGGAGGGTGCCAGGTTAAGGAAAGTGGCGTTGCAGCATGTCCTCACTCCTCAGAAGAATACTCTTGTTCAGGAGGAGTACTTAGAGTGGTACTTAGAAATTCCACCTGGAAAGCTCTAGTGTCTCCCTAAACTACAAACCCCAGGATTCCATAGGAAGTTGCCATGGCAGTTAAAGTGGAATCATTGTGCCACGATCATGGGGTGCAAAAGGAAACCAAGATACTATCAGCATTTTCCCCTCCTGCTGTCCCAGTCTTTTCTCTTCCAGCTGACACTCAACTTTCTGCAGCTCCTAGGAGTCTCAGAAATACTCATTCCTCTTTGGATGTATTTCTTTTGGGGGGGGCAGAGGGAGCTCCATTTGTATCCTGTTTTATAAAAAAATGTTTTGTATTTCTTCATCATATCCCCACAAACATGCTGATATACCTCTGATTTCCTTATGGCCCTGAGTCTTGTTGGTACTCAGCTACTTGGCTTCAGCATTGAAAGCTGAAAAAAGGAGTTGTGAACAAAAATGTTGCTCTGTTGTCCCACACTGTTAAGACAGGATGGAAGAGTGCTGCCTTCACGATGCTGCTGAACAGCGCATCCCTGCATTCCTCTCCATTAACTAAGCCAATTAAGGGATGCTGGGACTTATGGTTTAGCAACATGTGAAAGGCTGCAGCTTGCCCACCCTGCTCAGACAGAAGTGCTTCTATGCATAGGCCTAGGTAGCCTGGAGCAAGAAAACCTGTGGCACTGTTTAAGCCTTGCAGGAGAATTTTCAAGAATGAGGCAGACAGAAAGGAAATTCTTCTCTTAAAAAAAGATTCTACTCACCAGCACATGTTTAAAGAACTAATTCTGACAGCAGAATCCTTTATATTTTTGTTTGAAAGGATGTCTCATTGAGTTCAATGGGGTTCACTCCCAGGAAGGAATGCATACAGCAATGGATGATAGCTTCCACATCATTGGAATAATGACTGAGGTCCAGTTTTCACTCCAAAGTTTAATGGGAGCTATCCAAGGTGCTGAATCTGCAGAACTGCAATCTGTGTGATCACTCCTGAAGGAAGTTTTACCAAAAAAGAAAGAAAGGAAAAGAGAAAGGAACAATAAAAAGTAAAGATGACAGCTTTTTATTTTCTCCTGATGTAAAGCCCAGGGGACAAAACATATTGGGACTTACATGTATGCATTCATTTGAATGTGCCTCTTATGCTTCCTGGCTTTTTGTTCTCTCAGCAATAATTTATCCCATCATATTCTCTTGTTTCTGTTGCACTGATGTTGAAGAAACCACAGTATCAAAGAAGACATACACAACTCCCACCTCAAGAAAGCAATATGGGTTTACTTTTTCCTCCTTTTCAATTGTTTGTTTTGTTAGTCTTGCTCCCTCCCTTTCCTACACACAAAAAAAGCAAATGGCAACTTATAATTTGGCAGGGAAGAATGCCACTGCAGAGTGCCAAGGAAAGCAAAAGTGTCATGGAGCAAGGAGGAGGAGGGAGAGGGCTAGCTCTTTAAGCCATGCTGGCATGTTCCCTCATCACAAATGCTGAGGCAGGGAAGAATGAAAAAAAAAATGCAGCCAATAAATATAACGAGAGGGAGATCACATAGATCACAGTGCTTCAATGGGTTTACTTTGTCAAAGCTTGCTTTGGGTGGATTGTGGTGCATAGATGGATGCAAGTATTATGGCAGGTCTGTGGCTAGCCCAGTAGCCACACTGGCTTGGAAAAATCTGGAAGTTACATTTCTGAAAAGTAACTCTTTAAAACAGTGGGCTAGGGTTCTGTGATGTGATCTGGGATAGGGACATGGGGGATCTTAAAGAAAAGCTTATGGTACATTTGGAGTGGGTGGAATGACCATTGAGAGGGTCCTGCTCACTACCATCTCCACATTATGAAAAAAAATGATTTAAATTATATAAACATTTTCCCTCACAAGCCTGCCTGGAATGCACAATTGTTTTCTGACAAACACTCATTGTGGGATAGCTACAGTTAGCATCATTCTAAAACTCCACCTAGGTTTGGCAAGCACAGAGCAGTTTTGTTTTTCATTGTCTGTCTGTCATGGAAAAGAAAATATAGTTAAATATGGCATTGAATAGACATTTGACTATTTGGATGGTAACAAGAGATAAATCAACTTCCCCTACTTGTTTTCATCTCAGACTGAAATAACATCAAAAGAAGCGAGAAGGGAAAGATTGCCGAGAACTTCCCATTTTCAGCAAATCATGTTATTGGGGCTATATTTAGCTTTGCTAGTACAAAAGCTCACCACAGGGCTCTGAAAATCCTGAAGGCTGATGGAGAGATAATTAGTGGTGAGGGACACTTCTTGATTACTTTTTTATTTGCAAGCATACAAGTTGTGTGCCTTGTGAGCCCACTGAAATTCTGTGGAGAAACTTTCCCCAACCTCATGCCTTCCAGGCTGACTATAAGGTTATGAGAGTTGCAGTCCAACATGTCAGGAGGAAACCAGGGCCATTTCCGTACTGGACTGTTATAGTGCTATTATTCCACCATCAACATCCTGTGGCCCCTCCCTAAACTGCAAACCCCAGGATTCCATAGGGTGTTGAAAGTGGAATAATAGCACTATAACAGCCCAGTGTGGAAATGGCACAGGTTGGAGAAGGCTGCTTTAAATAGAGGGTTCCCATTCCTTTCTGACTGCAATTAGCTCACTGTAGATTTGGGGAGATTTTTTACGTGGTCTAGTCTTTTATCCAGAATTGCTGAGATCCACAACCATAGCTAGCCTAAAACATTTTGCTCCCAGAGTTGATGAACAAAATGGTGCTCTCTCTCATTCCATTTGCTGAGGCTAATTGGATCAACAGTTCAATCTTCCTTCCACACTGGTGATGAGACAGCATCCTCCGCAGTACCCAAAAGCAGCAGGCTAATTTAGGGAGTAGTGAACAGGCCACATGACACACAACTAGCTTGCAAAGAAGCTAGTAAAATGCAGGCTGGACAGTGCAATGTTAGGTGGATTTGTAATTGTTTGACAGACTGAATCCAAGGGGTGCTCACCAATGGCTTCTCTTCTTGCTGGAGAGAAGTGACTAGTGGGGTCGCCACAGGTTCTGTCCTGGGCCCAGTGCTATTCACATCTTCATCAATGACTTGGATGAAGGAGTGGAGGGCATGCTGATCAAATTTGCAGATGACACCAAATTGGAAGGGGTTGCTAATACCCCAGAGGACAGGATCAAATTTCAAAATGACCTTGACAGATTGGAGAGCTGGGCCAAAGCTAACAAAATGAATTTCAACAGAGAGAAATGTAAAGTCCTACACTTAGGCAGAAAAAATGGAATGCACAAATATAGGATGGGGGACGCATGGCTGGATAGCAGTACATGTGAAAGGGACCTAGGAATCTTGGTAGATCACAAGCTGAACATGAATCAGCAGTGTGATGCAGCAATCAAGAAAGCCAATGCAATTCTTGGTTGTATCAATAGGAGTATGGTGTCTAGATCAAGGGAAGTAATGATGCCACTCTATTCTGCATTGGTTAGACCTCATTTGGAATACTGTGTTCAGTTCTGGGCACCTCAGTTCAAGAAGGGTATCGACAAGCTGGAGTGTGTCCAAGAGGAGGGTGACCAAAATGGTGAAGGGTCTGGGAGCCATACTCTATGAGGAGTGGCTTAAGGAGCTGGGTATGTTTAGTCTGCAGAAGAGAAGGTTAAGAGGGGATATGATAGACATATTTAAATATTAGAAGGGATGTCATGTCGAGGAGGGAGCAGGCTTGTTTTCTGCTGCTCCAGAAACTAGGATGAGGAGCAATGGATTCAAGCTGCAGGAAAGGAGATTCCACCTGAGCCTCAAGAAGAACTTCCTGACGGTCAGAGCTGTTCAGCAGTGGAATATGCTGCCTTGGAGTGTGGTGGAATCTCCTTCTTTGGAGGTTTTTAAGCAGAGGCTGTATGGCCGTCTGTTGGGAATGCTTTGATGTGGTGTTTCTGCATAGTAGGGGGTTGGACTGGATGGCCTTTGTGGCCTCTTCCAACTCTATGATTCTGTGAACATTCTCTTCTTATACCTTGCTGCTACTTTTGAGGGTCTACCACCTTCTTCCTCTGCTTAATGGTAGAGCTGGCTATGCATATGTTAGTGCATATGCAGAGTAGCCTTAACAATTTAGCTATGCTTAATGTGTGTTAAATTATACTTCATAAAAGGCACTCCTTCTGAAGATCATAAGCTATGTCTTGCCAACACCTAGAACTGTCACTTAATGTTACCTGAAGAATCCCAGCAGGTACCTCCAACGGATGTCCTTTGGGGAATGGAAAATTAGTGGCTATGTTGGTTTCCCTGAACAAGAGACACATAGAATGATAGAACTGGAAGAGACCACAGGGGCCATCCAGTTCAACCCCCTGCCATGCAGGAACGCATATCAAAGCATTCCCGACAGATGGCCATCCAGCCTCTGCTTAAAAACCTCCAAAGAAGGAGACTCCACCACACTCCGAGGCAGCATGTTCCACTGCCAGACACAAATCAAAACAGACAATAGTATTTTCTTCCTTGACTGACTAGTGCAAACAAACAGACAGACAGACAGACAGAAACCTGGAAGCAAGTTTTGAAGTCAAAATATGAGTGTGATATATCCCTTTTTTGGGCTGGCCCTGTAGTTCCTAGCCTTGGATTCTTGTCACTCTCACATTGCCCTAAGGTCCCTGCTTAACCCCCCCCTTGGGTTTGGGACATGGCCCTCCAGGAGACCTTGGTGTGCACCAATTTATTTTACAAATGGTTGCTATAATGGTGAGCATGGCAATCTTTGGTTCAGGCATAAGGAAACCAGTCAGAGTCGGGTTGAACAAAGTAACCAATAGTTCAACTTAATTTTCTCAACATACAGAATGGTTGCTTTATTCAGTCCCAGTGCTCAGTTCCAAAAATATAATAATATTCAAGCTGAATTATGTCAGACCTTTTTCTTCAGTCAGTTCAGACACCAAGTACACATTCACTCCCCTCTCACTCCCATAACTGACTCCCTCAAAAGGCTTCCTCCAACTGTAAGAGGCAATCCCCCCCTTTAAAAACTTTTTCTCTCTCACAGAGACCCCCTTCCCATCGCAGCATCTTTGTGTTGGGATTGGCTGCCTCTAGTAATTCAAATGTTGCTTAGCAACCACTTGCTACCATATTTCCCAGTTTTTCTCTGCATCAATGTGACAATGAGCAATTCTGAATTTATATAAATCTGGAATCTGTTTTAATTCACACTGCTTGATGGGGCTAACTCACCATTAGGTAGAGGGAGATGTGTGCCTTTGGCTATTTCTGTCCTATACTCTTATAATACTATTATTCCACTTTCCACATCCTATGGAATCCTGGGATTTGCAGTTTAGGGAGGGACATTTAGAATTCTTAGCCAGGGAGCTCTTTGGACTCAGTAAACTACAAACCCCAGAATTCCACAGGATGTTGAAAGTGGAATAACAGCACTATAACAGTGTAGTGCAAAAATGGCCTCTGGCTACAGATGTTGGAAAACAGCAAAAAGCTGTTGCTGCTCCATTGTGCTGCTCTACAATAGCATTTCCTGTTCAGAGTTTTGGAAAAGTTACCATTTTCAGACTACAGTTCCCTGATGTTCAGTCAGTACAGCTGGTCGGGGGATGCCAGGAGCTGTAGTCCAAAAACAAATTTGTCAACACTCCACTCCTGAGCCCTCCAGCTGTTTCCACCCACATGGGCTGGGTCTCTGGCAGCCGACGTGCTACTTGGTTTGCCTATTTATGCTTTTTACCCACGTCTTTCTCCTGAGTGCCTCACAGAGGTACATATGTGTTTCTCTTCATGTGATGGACAGACTGGTACCACAAGACATGTGTTGCAGGACTTTGAGCAGGCAGCAAACAAGTGCTAGGCCATGTGAACAGCGAGTGAACAGTGTGGATGAAATGCTGAAGGGCAGAGGTGCCTAGTCCCTAAATTAGCTCCTAACTAGTGGAGGATGGTATCTATTTGCTACTGTTGATGTTGGTTCAACTGCTAGTCCACTCAGACAGGGGTGGGAGATATTTTAAATTTTGCTTCAAAGAGCAAAATGTCTATTAGGTTCTGTTCACTGACAACTCAGTCTAGAAATTATTTGAAGAGGGCTGGAGAAAGAATTGCCTTGTAAGATTCTTGACAGGGCCTTGAGCAATCTGAAGCACTTGCCAAAGTGTAGATACTAAATTCCCTTGTCCCTGTGGCCTCTTGGATGCCACATTACACTTTCCAAGGGAAACTAAAAATAAACCACTTGTATCCACTGATAAACAATGAGGAAAGATTTTACTGGAAAATTGGCAATGCCTGTGATCAAGAACTGTTAAAACTGGGATTGCAAATCAAGGGCTTTGAAAAGGGTTTTTTTTTTAAGTGCGATACAACTCTCAGAATCCTCAGGAAGCACGGCTGGTGCCCATCGTAGCTGGTAAGAGATTCATGGACTTGTAGTGCAAAAAGGAACTTTCCCCAGCTCTGTCAGCAAACAAACCTAAGGATGCATATGAAGGTATACAAGGGAATCTATTAAAAACTGAATAAAATGCTTGCACATCTAGTTCTGAGTGACTTTAGCCTTCTAGGCTTTCAGAGGGTCTTTCCTAGCCTTAATTAGAGATGCCAGAAATTGAACCTGGGAGTCGTGTGTGTTACTGCATTTATAGTTTTTTCTAGTGCTTTGAATTCTGTGAAATATACATTTAAGTTCTTTTTTTTATTTATGAGATTTCTACCCTCCGCGCCCCCGGCAGCTAACAATCAAACAAATAGAACAAGTCCAAATTAAAAACATAGGGCAGATTAATTAAACAATTAAAAGGCTTTAAAAACAAAAACTTCTGGGTCAAAGCTTAAAATGGATGAATGAACTTTGCCACAGACAGGATGGTGTTAGTGAACTTCTGCAGAAGTTCATGTACTCTGGTTTTCCCCTGCCTCTTGTTTTTTCTTTCTTTCTGATAGTTCCTCATTTGCACTGCACTCTTCAAAACAAGAGCACATTTCCCCTGTGAAGACCTGGCTGTGCTTAGCAGCACATTGCAAAGGAAATAGTAATAAAATTATGCCATCCTCCTTTGAAAATTAGAAAGCAGAGGCATCTCCACTCGTAACTGACACTATAAATAAATACTAAATGGATCATTCTTGTTATGTGCTTTCAAGTCACATCCAACTTATGTTGACTCTAAGGCAAACCTACTGTGGAGTATTCTTGGTAAGATATCTTCAGAGGTGGTTTGCTTTTGCCTCCTTCTGAGGCTGAAAGAGTGTGACTTACCTAAGGTCACCCAGTGGGTTTCCATGGCTGAATGGGGGTTTGAACCCTGCTCTCCAGAATTGTTGTCCAGATCATAACAGATACCAAATCATGCAGTCAGTATGTCATAAGTGGCCCTTGACAACCTGTATCTCAATTTTTTTGACCTAGATATTCCTCCCTGTGAAAAAAATAGTCTTCCAGTGCCTTGGTTTGGCCTGCCAGTGATGTTTTTTCTTGGTAGAAGGGGAGCTGCTACCGGGAAACAGCAAGAAAACCTTACTTAATAGTGACTAGAATTCTTTTTTAGTCATTGATAGCATCACTTCTGGTAGTTGTATAGGCAAAGGTCTGGAGGAGCCCCAAAACCTCTGACCTGTAGTGTATACCTAATCTTGTACTAGATAGCTGGTCATCAGTTGGTACATCTAGCTCCACTAAGCAGGGCTGTGACAGCAGCACTACTACTGACCGAATAATACAGTTAATTAAAATACTGTGGGTCCTGAAATGCATGTGCCCCAGACCTAAAAAGGTGGGAAAATACTGCTCTCAAAGATGACCCTGACCCTTCTGTTTTGGTTTCATTTTCTT
Source organism: Iguana delicatissima (assembly GCA_948472985.1). Classification (NCBI taxonomy): domain Eukaryota; kingdom Metazoa; phylum Chordata; class Lepidosauria; order Squamata; family Iguanidae; genus Iguana; species Iguana delicatissima. The sequence goes on from CAOKZL010000616.1 coordinate 893,770, forward strand.
CCAGGTTCCATAACATGGTCCAGGTGGGATATAGTCTGAGCAGGGTATCCTCCTGGGAGACAGAAGTCCAAGCAGCCTGAAGCAGCCCTTTTGGACTGGCTTGTGAGAATCAGGTGAAAAGAACAGCCTCAGTAGCGTCTTTCACAGCCCACCCCTTGGCTTTGACCTGAGAGCAGGAGCAGGAGTTTGCCTCCGCATCACCGGTGAGGAGGATGGAGTCCAAAGGAAGCGTCCGGAGCGGAAACAAAGCTGACGCCAAGACCGCCAGCTCAGGAAAGCCTGAGAAGCCCAGCTCCACCCCTGCTGCAACTGCCGATAAGAAAGAAACCCCTTCAAAGGAGCAGTCGGCTCCTGCTGCTGCCCCGGCGAAAAAGGGGGTGCCAACAGCAAATGAGGCAAGCATGCTCAATGACCACAGCAACATCAAACCCAGCCCTGCCGCCTCTGAGGGTGGTGAAGCAACCACTCATACTCCCACTGACTCTGAGCACAAAGGGAGCAATGCGGAGGAATCGCCAGGCAGCTGCATCTTTGAGAACATGAAGCCCCTGATTTTCTTCGGAGGGGTGGCAGTGGCTGCCATAGCGGTGATTGTGGGAGTGGCCATCCTAGCCCGAAAAAAATGAAACAAAGCAAATCCCCAAGAAGCACAGGGGAGAGCAATTCCCTGGGCTATGTACAGCTCCTTTTGAAACAAATGCATGCGGTAAACTCTATATATACCTATAAATATGCAGTATATAGAGAGAGCGCTAGGTAGGCAAAAGGGCAACACTGGCCACTGTCATCTTCCAAACTAGTGAGCCAGGGTTGACCTAGTGTAAGCACTCAGTGCACGTGTGTTCTGGTGTGTAATATAGCTTGGCTTGCACCACCATGTAGAGATGGGCTTTTTTCTGGTCAGTGTAAGCTATTGCTGTGTTGCCTTTCCATAGTCCCTTTCCCCACCTTTTGTCCAGATGCTCAAACCTTTAGTTCCAGTGGTGCATTCTTTTAAGATGGTTGTGGTAGAACCAATGAAAGGGAAAGCTTCCTGTTAACAGGCCTGCCCCTTACCACCTCTGCTCTAGCCCACATAAGCTGAGCAAGAAGGTACAAATATTCATAAGGAGGCAGCATCTTTTTTAATCCAAGGTGTGACTGAGGTCCCTGATATTCATCTTGTTCCAACTTGTTACTGATATAGCAAAAGTACACTCTTACCTAAGGTTACAAAGTTTTAAGTGGAGTGTGGCTGCCTGGCTAGCTCTCAAGAGTTCAAGAAAGTAACATGACCTTCTGAGCTCTATTCAGTATTGTCTGAAGCCTGTAGGACTACATACTTGGGTTGCCACCCCATTGTGCAATATTGCACCCATGGTCACGATGACTAAGAACAGCCAGCAAAAAGAAGAGGGAAAGGTATCAAACACAAAAACTCATGCTAATAGTGAAAACACCTAGAACAAATAAGTGAAACATGGTGAGACCATTAATCTGAGTTGACCCTGGATCATCTTAGAACTTTCTTTCTGCACCTTTCTGTTGTATATCAAGTTCAACCTGGAAACAGCTGGTCTTCTGATGGCAAGCTATCTTTAGCAAGCTATCTTTGTAAAATGTTGTTACCCAAACATTTTTAGCTTTCCAAATATTTAAATCAACGTGATTTGAAGCCTGTGAAAGTCCATAAACTCTTGTATGGACGGATTTTGAACTAATGCTGGTGTTTTGCCCTAGAAAGCTTCACACTGTTTTTATGCAATGAATGAGGTGGAAGAGAAAGTCAGGAACCAGCTGTCTTACTCATGGCACCATGCTCTTTTCGACTGGATGGATGATTTTTGGCTGGTTGATAATTTTGCAACTCCACAGGTGATACTGGAAGTAACCAAAGGAAGGGCATAATCCCATTTATTTCATTGAAAATAATGTGGAGAAATAATGGAAACTGAATCATTGGGACCATTCCCCTCCCCTTATAATTTGAACTGGTGGATGTTTAAGAGGGCAAGAAATGCCCTCTGTCTTCAGTCAGTGTTGCTGTACTGGTGGCCTTTCCAAAATAATTAAAAGCAGACTTTGAGAAGAGAATGAAGAAATCAAGTATCTTTGTTGGATACATCTTCCAAAGATCTGTCCAGGATTGCAGAAACATTTAGAACATAATGTAGGAATAATGAAGTGACAAACAAGAAGCTTACATTGGATAGTTATTTTTGCTTGGACTGCACCAGTGTGAAAGTGGTGATTGGTGTCAGATGAGCCTTGGAGGAGGAGGAAGAGGAGAAGAAGGAGAAGAAGAAATTTATTAAATTAAAGTAGTCTCCATATAGCTCTTTTTTATTATACCAGAAAAGGAAGCAAAATTTCATTCCTGTAGGAACTTGTTCAAAAGTGAAATCTAGGTACTAGATTTTCTGCATATTTAGCCTCTTTAATTCTAGACCCATATCTTGATCCCAGAATAGAACGACATGGTGACAGTGCAGGACTACCGTTCATCATCTTAAAGAACTTTCTCTCTTTCATATTTAAGGCTGTGATGTGATAGGTTAGGTCTATAAGGGAATCATTCACTGACAGCTGTTGCTTAGTACTGTGGCATCCCACTGTCTTGAATCATTCTCTAGAACCCGCCCCCAGTCTAAAAACACCTGTATTCTTGTATGAATGTATACAACCTTCCCTAGCCCTACCTTATTTAAGAATATCTGTGTATCTATATTACAGTTTCCTGAAGTCTTGGTAAGGCTGCAAACCTGTGTTATTTGTACAAAAAAGCACCAGGCAATCGTTACTTGCACACACCTGCATTCACACAAAGTGTCCCTGTTTTGTGCCATTTGCGTGCTGTCATGGAGCACCCCCCCAGCCATGTTTTCATTCTAATAAAAGAATGTATGGTTAGCCTACTGATGAATGTACAATAATCTCTCTTGTAGGAGCTGAAAAACACCTGCTTCTAGGAAAGTCTCTTTCAGAATAGTAAATCAAGATATTCCTATGGTGTAGCCAGAACAAAACAAAACAAAAAAAGAAATAGCAGAGTACATGGAGATAAGGTGTGCATGTATGTATGTATGTGTGGCACCATACACAAACCCACTTCTTCCTCAGAGTTCACATGTCTAGACTTGATGGTGATGTAATTCTGGACCTTTGATTATTTAGGAACAGAAGGTTGCTCTTCTTGCTAACCCCTGTTGAGCAGTTGCAGCTGCTCTTCAGCTCTTCCTGTGTTGCTGGCTAGATAGACACAGAACCTGAGCTGATTTTTGACATGTGTTTCTTGTGCAACTACTCTGATTTGTCCCCTTGCAACAAGAAACAAGGCCTACATCCTCCTTATGACAGTGCAACCCTGACTTGAGAATCTGTCCATTTTGACTTTGTGCATGATGTGTTTGCTGACAGTATAGAGCCTACAATGGATTAATGTAATTACGATGAGAATCAACGTCATGCAAACTTCTTAATGCGCAGCCCTGAGAACGCACAAGTTTCATGTATTCTTAAAAGCCAAGCAAAGAGGACCATGTTACCTCGTAACTTGTGCAGCCCATTTATGTGAGGTCTGTGAGAGCTGGACCCTAATTCAGCTTTGGTAACTTTATTCCAAGCTAGTGTTTCTAACATTATTTTGAGTTTTTCTTTGCCAAATTTTGCTCATGGCAAAAGACATTTTTTCCCCAGCAGAGTTTCAGAACAGCTACACTATTATTACACAGTGCATCTATTGTTGTTGTTGTTAGTGTTGTTGTTGTTGTTGTTATTATTTACCTAATTCTTTCCCATCCTTCCTCTGAGCTGAGCTCATGGGGCAGGCCACCCACTCCTTACCACCACCCTGTGAGATTAATCACTCCCAGGTAAGTAAACACAGGCTTGCAGGCTGACTTGCTTTGTGACTAATAGTATGGGTCTTTTCTATATACTGTTGAGTATACACAGTGCAAGCACAGCTCTTGCAACTGGGCTGCCTGTGGACAGATGGTGTTGATTACAGGAAACTCCTCCATGCAGAACAGAACGGGTGGGAGGAGGAATAGAGGAGGCCAGGAATGCTAAGTGCATTCTGTGTACGAGCTCTCTCTCTCCCCCCACCCCCATCACAGAAGCCTACCTAGGTTGAATTCTTCCTGCATATGTCAAAGATTGAAATCATGCCCTTTCTCTCATTCAACATCTATTTTAATTTCATGGCATTTAGGGGAATTAGTCTTGGCACAAGACTTGCTATCCTTGTATAGGGTATACATCTGGAATTTTTCGTTGCCACACAAATGGATAATGGAGTCTCCATTTCATTCATAAGCATGCAGGACTAGGGTAGGAAAGAAGAACCTTTTCACCACACTGAGCGCAGCCGGGTGATTAAGAGTAAATGAAGCTGCTGTGAACATGTTGAGATTACTTTAATGTATGCATGGAATTGGTGTTTAAAGCTGGCTGAGATATAACATTGCTGTTAGCCATGCTAAAGAGAAAATGCTCCAGTTGCACCATTAGAGGTTCGTTCTTAATCTCTTTGCTTCCTCTGTGTGGTTTCTGTCAACTGAATTTTTCATTTGTATAAACATCCGGACAAGAGACTGAAGAAGAAGATGGTGAGGGACATTTTCTTACAGTGTTCCTCTCCTGGTTTTCTGCCTTTCAAATTACTTTTTCCTAGGTCCCTTTAGCCCTACATGGGCACCTATTCCCCCCCCTTCTGACAAAGAGCTGTTTTGCACGAGACAATTACAGCACTATGATTCCACGGCAACATCCTATGGAATCCTGGGATTTGCAGTTTAGAATTCTCAGCCAGAGAGCTCTAGGAGGTAGCCATGGCGGTTAAAAGAGGTATCATAGTGCTATTACTGAGTAGTGTGAATGGGCTCTTTAAGAGTGTTTATGTAAGAGTGAGATTTGTGAGAGACTGTGTGCACATGTGTGAGAGAGACTCAAAAAACTCAGTTTGCCTACATCTTTCAGAACACTCCAGCCAGCATGACTGCTGCTGACTGGGAGAGCTTAAGAGTTGTAGTAAGTGGGGGGAGCACTGTTTCCGAGCTTTGTGTGTATGAGAGAGCAATCTGGAAGTAGAAAACCAAAGAAGAGTATTAAGTAAAAAAATGCCATTCCCTACACATTTTTGTTGTTGTTGTTGTTGTTGTTGGACATAGTGGCTGGCAGTGGAGGGGAACATCACGTGGCAGATATCTTGTGCAGTCTGAATCTGAAACAACAGCTTTTGTCAATGTGATGTATCTCAAAATGTGAGATAACTAGCAACATTTCTACTCCTTCTGCAAAGCCCTAGCTCCAACTCTCTTATGCTTTTGCTGTCTTCTCTGCCTCCTTTCCACTGTTCCATGGAAGTTCTGCCAGTAACCTGATGCAGGGAGTTTAGATGAGAAGCGATTCTTCTTACATCATTCATTTCTTCCTGAACTCTTAGCTAAGGTCCACTGTGTTATGGCTCTCCATTTTGGCTTCTCCACACAATGAAACTCCTCCTACCACCCCCCTAGGCAGAGTTCCATTTTAATTAGACTCTAAGGTCATTTTCAATGTGAGGTTGAATTCTCCTCCTAATTTGAAACTTGCACTGGGATGAACACTTCATTTTTCTTGTAATATTTTTTCTCATATTAATAGCGTTCATGCATAAAACAAGAAGGACAGGAGCCCCAAACTGCCTTGTATATGAAAAATAACCTTGCTGTCATTTTCCACGGCAGCCCCAACAACTGAAGGTCATGCTTCGGTCTGAAGCAGCTTGTTAACACTGATCAAAACTATTAATTATGGGTGATTGTGCAGGATTTATGAGTAAGGCTGATTGCAATACCCAGATGGATAAAATCAAATTAAATTCTGCCCAATGCTTTGCAATCCAGTGTTGTCATTGGCCAGTTTTTCTATCACTGTAACTCCATCTAATCTCCAAAACTAACATGAGAGCAAGGAGAATGTGAGACTGTCTGAGCATTCCTTTTGTAATGTGTTCATTGGTACCTGAGTTGGACTCCCACCCCTCTTTTAATTTTGATGTCTTTTCCTAAAATAGTGGTCAAATGGAAAAGCAAACTTGTTAATGGGAAATGCTAGTTTATTCAATCTGAATGTTCACTATCTGCTTAGGGACCACATGAATAAAATGGTAACAGTATACTAGATGACTCCCCCCTCCACAGCAAATGTCATTACAAAAATAAATAAATTTTTTAAAGTATTTCTAAAGGTCTTTCCACCAACTGTAATTATTCTTTTATATATACAAATTTGTCAATTAACATCCTAATTTTCCCCCCTGATAAACAGACCCAATTTTCACCCTAGGCCTGTGTATAAGATAACAGATTTGGGTTTTTTGTTTTGTTTTGGAATCAGCTGTTGGAAACAACATTTCTCAAAGGGAAATGGAAACTTGCCAACAAACTAAGCTAGAAAATTAATTTGTACCTCTTTTGAATTTATAAACTTGCCTATGCTTCTATGGACACTTTGTATGGGCTGCAGCTCAGCTCCTAAAACAGCAAAGAATTTTTTCCTTTCCCATATAGTACTCTCTTTTATTTGAATTTTAAAATGCGTATAAATGCAATAATGCAGGTAGACTAGAAATACTAGATTGAAATTAAAGTAGTTTAGCTTGTCCCATTGTGACCTACAGTGTTGTATGACACCCAACGCTGTATCCTAGCATTCTCAAGGCTTTCCTACGTAGCTGAATCTAGTATTAGCTTTGAAAATCCATTGTGTGAATGGCGGGTGGGTTGATTGGAAATGTGTACGCTTTACACACCGTATGTTGTTTGCATCAGAAGCTATATGGCGACTCCATATACTATGGAACTGTAAATGATTCCCAATAAACCTGTAACTCTTATCAGGATTGTGTGAAATAAACTATATATATGTATATTGTACAATTCCTATTATGAGAATCATTTTGTGTTCTATGCTTGAGTTTACATATACATTCTTGTTTTTATAGCACACGTATTTAATTGAGATGGCATACAGTTTGATATTATTATTTGATATTAAGATTATGTTTTCTGTCTACACATGTATATAAACTATGAAAGCAGAAAGAAGGCCTTATTTTAGGGACTTTTGCAAATAGAGAATAACAAACATCACTGTCGTTGGTTCAGCCTAGGATCTTATGCATATATTGAAGATTGGAAAAATAGCCAAGCAAGCAGAGTTAGGAATTACCTAGAACCGTATTCTGAATACCTTTGTGGGCAACACATTTCCAAATTTTATTATACCAATATATAATAAATATTATATTATCATTGACAAAAGCAGGGTAGGGACTTAGGTGAAACTATATTGAATCTCCTTTGTAATTGCTTCTTCTCTCATTTCTCTCAAGTCTCCTGGAAAAAGATTTTAAATATTATTTTTAGCACCACATTCAGTTTTACATTACAGTTTTGCTCTCTCTAGATTAGCGAATTAAAGATAGCAGGCAGAATCGTACTGGGGACTCACACTGGTGTAACTGGGTTTACACCAATGTAAGTACTTCTTTGGATGTTATGCAAGGAGGTGCCCTTGCACAATATGGTTTTGCCCAGCTGTGCAATCACAGTGGTGTAGTGCTACACACAAGTCCCTTCCCATTCAAAATGGCCACTCGTTGACCCCAGAATGTGCTGTGAAAGCCCTTTACTTTCCTGGGCAGACATGGAATGTACACATAAGTATGCTGGCAGAACATTACATTCTGCTAGCTTCAAATAGGATTTCAGCCCACAGAACTACAGAAGATGTATGTCTCTCTATGGTTCCTCTCCATGGCCATTTCCACACTATACTCTTATAGCGCGATTATTCCACTTTCAACATCCTATGGAATCCTGGGGTTTGCAGTTTGGGAGGGGCCAGCCAGCCCCTCCTGAAACTGCAAACCCAGAATTCCATAGGATGTTGAAAGTGGAATAATCGCACTATAAGAGTGTAGTGCGGAAATGGTCCATTAGTGTATACAGCTAATTATACTAAAGGGCAAGGACACCCTTCTGCTCTACAGTGGACACAAGTAAGTGCTAGATATCATTAAGATTCAACTGGGAAAAAACCCTCCCTAACCTCCAATAACCCCTATGTGTGTTAACAATGTCAGGTTGTGGCTAGAAACAGTAATATGGAATAATACATGCTTTAAAACATGGGATGGGAGTATAGGATGGGTTTGTACCCTGTAACATTACTAGGAATCACACCCACATGATTGTACACATGCTTTGGCTAATTCCTCTGAGACTATTTGAGCTCTATTTTATGCTGTTCTAAACCTCTAGTCCTCTGCACTTAATAAAGTCTTTTTACACACTCAGCTCAGGATAAGCACTACCTACATCTGTTTGCACATCATGTAGTGATTTATGATTTATGATTAATTTATGATTTATGATTAATGATTTCCAGCAAAAGTTTGTTGCAAAATGTAGCGGCTTGCCACACTATTCCATCACTGTATCACCCCACAAAGCTTAGTAAGACACATGTGCAGCCTAATGTACAATAGAAAAATTTTCCTCACCCAACAGAAGCCAATAATGGCAGAGTGACACCAGACAAAAATTATGATATGGGAATGTTATATATTTCAGGAGTGAAACTACCAGAAGAAGAAAGGAAAGGAAAGAAATACTTTTTCCTCCTCCACCAATGCCAAACCTGTGTTTCATTCTAATCTAAATGGAAAAAAAGGATGATTGTCATCACCATCAACATCACCACTACCACCACCACTTATTGTATTTATATGCCACCGTTTCTCCCAAGTGGGACCAAAGGCAGCTTCCAAAAAAAGTTTTAAAAAAACACTTAAAACATTTTAAACAATTAAAGATATTAAAAATACATAAAATTATAGCATTTACAATTTAAAAAAATGCTTAATAAATAAATAAAAACTCCCCAGCTCACCCACTAAAGTTCTGATTGAAAAGAAATGTTTTTGTCTGCCGGTGAAAGGAGAGCAGGGAGGAGGCCAGCCTAGCCTCCGTGGAAGAGAGTTCCACAGAGTGGCTGCAGCCACTGAGAAGGCTCTCTCTCGCGCCCTCACCAGGCAAGTAGTGGGACCAGAGAAAGCTCTCCCCAGTAGATCTTAGGGCTCTACCATATAGGAAGTTATGGTCTTCCAAACAGTCTGGACCTAAGCCATATAGGGCTTATTGTAGGACATATAGGGCGTAGTGTTTTTGGTAAAGTCAGGTGCTCTTGACCTTGACTTCTCTCTCTTGTTCTAAGCTGAGAAATAATAACCAGGTTGAAAACTTGTGGAATTAAGTGCAGGGTTTTTTTTAAATTGATATTTAGAAATATAGACAGAATCGTCAGGGCAGTTGGGCAGCTGCCAGAAAGGTGGTGGCTAGAATCCAAGAGGGGTGTATGTCCTTTTGTGATAATTGCAGGTGTGGGCTTCCTCAGCAATTGAGTGGGTGGATGAGAGTGCAGGGTGCCCACAAACTAACTGGTTGCAGCTGAAAAAAAAAGCTTTCTCCTGTCTGGATATTCATCTGGAAGGTGAAGGTCCTGGAAGGAGAGCTGTTCTTACTACAAAAGAACAGCTAGATAGTTCCCGAATGTCCTGCTTCTTCCTCTAGCCACCAAATGGCCAAGGAGGGGCATGGGCCGAGGAACCCAATCACTCTGCATGGATAGAGTGTTACACTTCCCCCTGTGCAATGCATGATCTTGGCCACAGTGACCTGCATATAGGTATAATTACTCCAGGATAACAATTTTGATTCATTCATTGGAAGTACCCTAATCATAACAAGCCTTAGGTCTAAGCTTCACTTGTTTTACCACTAAAGGCTATCACTGCAGCTTTCCCTATCTGTGTCTCTATACTTGAACACCAGAACAGTTTTTAGATGTTTAAAAACAAAATAATCCTTAGAAAGTGCTTCAGATTGCCAACTTTAGGCCACAACAGAAATCCATTGGAAGTCTGGCTCACACTGAGGAAGAAACTAGGGCTGCAGAACTACTGAAAGGAAGAGGAAGTCAGCTAAACTTCTCTAAAGATCAAGGAACAATAAGGAGAAGGAGAGATAGTATTGGCCTTCAAGCTTTTCGCCGCTCCATTGCCTCTACCGTTTACTTTCTTACCTCATTAGAAACAAATGGTGACTATGAATTCATTATTTATTTCAATTTTCTGATATAGGAACTAATTCTAATATATTTAAAGAGTTTTTGGTAATAGCTATGCTCAGAGAATTATAGCCATCTGTGCCAAACAGTTACCAGCTTTGGATCAACACGTGGAACCTAAAAGAAACCTTTGTTTTAGACTCGGTGCTTTCGGAGAACTGCTCTCTTTTGGCCTCTTTTCTCAGTTTATAGTGGGATGATAATCTCAGTCAACACTGCTAAGCCATAGTCTACTGGTCCCTGCTGAGTTTCCAAGAAAGAAAGGAACAGTTGTAGCCAATGGGCAAAAAATATGATTCTGGTCCCTGGAATGCTGGGAAAAAAGTTGTCAGTTCCCTGCGTCAGATAGTATGAGAAGCACTGATCTACATAGCTAGGTTTTTAAAAATTAAAAACTTTTGCATGTGAAACATATCTAATAAAAGCCCTTAAAACTGGTGTCTAAGAATATATGCTAGGGTTTTTTTTCGGATCAGGGGTCTTCTATACTGGCTAGGGGTGTTGGCAGTTGCAGTTGAGCACATCTGAAGAGTCATAGTTTGGGGAAGCCTGATACAGCAGAAAAATATAAAGCATTCCTAATGTGTGCATCTCTATTGTTCCATGAAAATTAATTTGCCTACAATTATACATTTAAGCAAACGTGGTATCTGGTAAGCAAACAGTGTTTTTCCAATGTGTATGCATACATGGGAACATTGTGCATGTTCGAGCCCTGTTGGAAGGATCTGGCTACTTACCATCTAAAATACCAAATGAGCAGACCATAGACTAAGCCCCAGAAAATGCATCCAGCAATAATGGCACCTAAAATGTACTTTCCAGCTGCAAGGAAAAGATAAGAAACACATACAGAATAATCCTTTCACAGACATGAAAATTATCCATTACTATCCATAATGGCAGCTGCAGAATTTATTGTCCAGCACAACTCCCAGGGAACTGAATAGTTTATACTACAATCCAATCCATGGCTGCTCAGAATAGGCCCATTAATTTCAATAGAATTTACTTCCAGGTAAGCAGGCACAGGACTACAGCTTTGCAGATAATGTTTGTGAGTGTACATTAGTACATATACAAAAGAGGATGTATATTAATGTAGGAATGATGCATACTACGACAAAAATCATTCATCATGCATCATTCCTTCATTAATGTAAGTTGAAACATGACTTGCGTCTTGTTGTTCTTCATATAAACACTGCAAAGACAATTCATGCAATCTTTCATATTCTCAAAATAAAAAGGAGAGAACAGCATGACACTGCATGCTTTAATGGTGTTTGCAATTCCACCTTGGGCTCCACACTTGCTGAATGCCAATTTTGTACCTCTTTCTTAGTTCTATAGGGCCAGCTATAATTGAATATTGTTCCCTTGTTGTAACCTGTACATCCTTCAAGCTCATTTGATCTAAAAGTAGTATATAATTCTTTAAAATAAACAAATTATGAAATTTAGTTATGGTCTCTCATTCTGGCACAGAAGAAAGAGGGTAATAATAATCAATATTTCTGATTCTGTTCCTGATAAACTTAGGTTTATTTTGAACGTGTACCGGAATCAGATGTTGAAATGAATTCAGGGATTACTATCTTAGGCTCTAGGTTCCAAGGATCTACATCCTGTCTCTGGTAACAGAGGCTGCACTGAGAAAAAAATAAATCAGAACTGGACACAATCTACTTCTGATTTACTTAAAAGCATTTTAAAAAATTTTAAAAGGTAAAAGAGGATCCAGTGAATTATTCAAAAGCTGAATTGCTACTTCTGGAGGCTTCCAAGGATGGGAACTCACTTTCACACTCACACAATTATGCCACTATGATTCCACTTTAACTGCCATGGCAACATACTAATGGAATCTTGGAGTATATAGTTTGAGGAGGCACTAAAGCACCCTGGCTGAGAATTCTAAGACCTCTTCCTGAAGTCTCGTGTTTCAGCAAGTATTGTCATAGCAGCTAAAATGGAATCAGAGTGCCACTTTATGATTTCAGCCAAAACAAACAGAATTAGCAAAAGGGTCTCAGTGATCCAGGTGGGAGCTGGGGGTCCAGCACAAAACATCCTCTTTGGCTCGCCTGAGGTCTGTGAGCCAAGTTCTTCTCACCTTGTCTTGGGATAATATCTAACATAAGGGCCAGATTTTGCCCTCACTTAAAACGCTGGAATAGATTCCCAGAAAGATCCAATGTGGTTCCATGGTTTGAGTCTTGCACTAGGACTCTGGTTCAGCTTGGCCATGGAAACCCCCATCATGATTTGGGGGCATGTCACATTCACTCAGCCTCAGAAGAATAAATCAACAAAAAACAAAACAAAACAAATATGCATTAGGGCCTCCATAAGTTGGAAATGACATGAAGGTACACAACAACAGAATCTCACTTACTTGGGAGCAAGCTCCTGAACACAGAGGGGCTTACTTCCAAGGAAAGGAGACATTAGATTGGGTTGCATGATGTTCAGCTGACATCACCTTGGTCATAGAATTCATCCCTCTTCAGTCGCCGGAGAGCTGGAAAATTCTTGACATACATCCTCCACTTCAGCTAAAACTGCTATTTGCCACAGAAGAAAACACACAATACATATCATGTTGCAGACTCATTGTTGACCAATGTTACTTGCTATTTCAATGGGCCGTTTGCTTGAGTATTGCCTAAAATTCTGCTAACATTCATAGACTGAATTGTGGTGGATTTGAATTACCATGTGTTCTCTATGTGCTTCTAAGTTCACATTGTAAGCAGCTGATAATCTACTATAGGCCTGCAGTTTTGTGATGATCATTTGTATAAGTTTTCACCAGAGGGTATTATTTTCCATATATATTTTGTATATTACTTTTCCAATTATTTATGTGTTTTAGTCAGTCATAACTGTGTTTGGTATGACTATTTGTAGGTTAGCTTAGGAAATTAGAATTCCCTGTTGTAGTTCAAGGAAGTAAACTAGAGATCTCAAGCAGAGAATCTTCAGCACCTCACCAAACTACAGAGCCCAGGATTCCATAGGGAATCAGGGAAACAGTTACAAAGTATACAATGTGGATATGCCCATTATTACAAAAATGTACGTGATGCAGAATGCATGAGTTCTTTAAAAAACGAATGTGTAGTTTATTGAATGTGTGAAAGATAAACAGAAGCATTTATGGTCAGGATTCTATTGCTGTGGCTTTTACATAAGTACTTAGCAAAATTATCTTGCATCTTAGGTGATGTAAAATTTAACAGTTCAATGTCCTTTTCTCCTTTCATTTCAAATATGGATCAGTCATCATCTTAAGTATTAAAGTTTTGTTGTTAGGTTTTATAGAAGTCTCTTTCAGATTAAAGTACTCATAAGACAGAACTGTATTGTGAGCCCTCACTTTAGCTTAAGAATAAATTATGTGTGCTGTTATATGGACCAAAAGAGAGGGAAAAAGAGGGTCTCCAGAATTTTTGCCTGACATTATCATAGTGCTAACAATAGAGCCCACATTTGGATATGATAACCTATGTGGGCACAACTTTTATCTTAACCCCTTAGTTGGCTCAAACTCAGGCACTGTCCCAATCATGCTTGTTGAGAGCTGAGAGCATCTCTGTAACTGTTCTGGTGTGTTATGCACCTACCTTCCTTTCTATTCCCAGTTCAAAAGATGATGTGGCAGGTATCTTTTTTCGGCTTGGAACTGTTGTGTATTGCTGGAATTGGTAAGTGCAAAACTTGAAAGAAAGCGGAAGAGGTTATTTTAAGAGAGTTATACAGAAGCAATAACAGGTCACAATTCTATCAGTGTGAAATTACTTATCATGATACGATACAATGCTTCCTGTTATCAAAAGAGGAACGTGTGGGTAGATATGCTTTATTTAAGAAAGCATGGGAAAGAGCCAGTAATGGATGATTGCTCCCATGTCAGTAGCGTGGTGATACCAACCCAGGCCTTAATCTAGGCTTTAAAAGAGTTTCCCATGCGGTGGAAAAGAAACTAATTTAAGGCAATCATGGCCTTTTTGAAAGCAAGTCACTAGTAATAACTGCATTTGCCTAGTAAGGACCCAGTGGATTACCAAAAGGTATAATGCTTACATCAGAAATGAAAACGAGCCCACATAGAGATGTTTTAGATTCTAGAAACCACCAAGTGGATTTCATTGTTACTAACCTGTCACTACAGTTTTATAGAGACTAAAATGATTATATAGATCCAATTGGCAAGTGCAGATCATCTCTAGAAGAAATCAGATGTATCTTGCAGAAGATATGACACTGTTGGCATACTGTCAATAAGGAACACTGCTAACTGTGACATCACTAATTCTAGAACTCAAATATCCTAGCAGTTGGGAGTTTTATATTGGTGTGAATTAAAGGAATGAAAACAAAACTTTAAAATCTAGCCTAGCAAAAGCTTGTATTTCACATCTTAACTGAGCAAAAGAGAAAGAAGCTTACATATACAATAGATATCCTTTAAAAATATTTTCTGAGCAGGAAAACAGACTGAGAAGGCTGTTTATCAGTTCTTGTGTGATTTTGAATCTGAAAACAAAGTTAATGAGAACAGAACAGATTTATTATTCCAGAAATACTCCATGTTTGTTCCTAACCAGTCAGAAGCCCTAAGCCATCTTAAAAACTAATAATGCACTATGTTCAATCTAAAATAATCAGCTAATGGGTTCTTCCAGATTGTGAAGAGTAACTAAGCATGAGTTCTTGTATATAGCTCCTTGGATTTTGCCAGTTGTTTCCTCTGCCTCTGCGTCTGCCTCCACCTTCATTCTATTCTTTTGGAGGCTGTTTGTAGCAACATATTGGATCTGAATTAGAGCTTTTCCAAAGGTGTTTTTAAATGAGGGCATGGTTTGCTAAGGTGGTCCTATGAGTTGCTGAAGAAACTTTTCTCCTCTTTGATTAAAAAAAATATATATTTTAGAGATATGGTACTTTAGTGTAATGTGCCATTTCACTGATGTACTGATGCACTAAAAGACAGGATGGTGCAGTGATCTTAGCGTTGGACTCTGGAGACTAGAGTTTGAATGCGTGTCTGGTCATGGAAACCCAGTGGGTGACTTTGGGCAAGCATGTTCTCTCAGTCTCAAAGGAAGGCAAAGACAAAAACCCCTCCAACAAATCTTCCCTGGAAAACCCTATAATAGGTCTGCTTTAGAGTCACCACAAGTCAGAAATAACTTGATCACACACAACAATTTGGGTATAAAATGTTTCAGTTGGTCCAGGGAATTGCCAGTAGATAATCTGGGTATGGATTTGGATATGTTTCAAAACTCAGAAAACTCCAGCGACAAATACCACAACCACTCAACACATTTTCCCCATCTGGAGGAACCCATTGTCTGTTTACTGTGAAACTTCCAACATTGCTGCAGCATAATCAAATCATCACAGATCTCTGTGTATAATGTAATTTATGTATCAAATCAGTAATTGGGAATTATGATGCTAGTTGGGAAAGAGAACACAAAAGGATTATGTTAGAACCATAAAATCATAAAATCAAAATGGCAAAAATAAGAGACACTGTAGTATTGCTGTGTCTAGAATTCTGTGGTGCTGTACTGTGGTGCAATAATGAAAGCCTATTATGTTCTATACCATTGGACCCATGGAGTTCTCATTTTATGTAATAAGAGGCGTTCTGAAAGTACAAGACTATCAGAACAGCTGTTCTGGAGGAGATCAATTTAATACAGCATCCTGTTTCCCAAGATGCCAACCGAATGAGTATAGGAAGCCTAAAAAAAGGACCCAACAGCACTAGCACGCTGCTGTTCCTTTTTTCCACTGGCTAGTATTCAGAAGCATATTCTCCCTGACACCAAAGTTATTATATCTCATGCCCCCCAACATTTCACAGATGAAAAACAGGACACATGTGGCCAAGCAACATCGCAAGGAAGCCAGGATGGCAAGTTATTTAGGAGTCAGAATACATAAGTTAGGAGAGACTGCAGCAGTTTGCTTTCATCTGAGCTGATAGGAAAGGGCAAGATGCTGCCTTCTCTTCTCCACCACCGTGTTTAACTGAGTGCGAACTATTTTTGCACTTTGAAATCAGTTTGTAATAATTTAAGTAAGTGGAGGACAAAGAGTGCGAGGAAAAACTGGAACGTTTTAAAAGCAGCTGAAAAAGTGAGCCGACCGTGCATCAACTGTGATTGTTCCTTCCAAACTGGGATGCTTAAAGGGCTTGATGAGAACAGCCATTTTGGATCAAACCAAAGGCCTATCTAGTCCACTGTTCCCTTCACGAAGCAGCCGAACACTTGCCCATAGCAAGTCCAGATGGTTGCTACTGTGCCTTACCTTTGTTTTCCCCAGCAACTGATATACAGAAATATATGACCTCCCACAGTGGATGTGCAGTATTGTCATTGACCTGTTTCCCCTTTAAAACATCATTAGATCTGGTGGTAACAAATTCCACAGTTTAACTATGTGCTGCCTGAGAAGTACTCCATCCTCTCTCTCCTGGATCTCCTACTGTCCAGCTTTAATGGCTGACCCTGGTCCTTATGAGGGATTTTATCTCCCCTGCTCATTTTTTCCTCAAGCTAAACAGTCCCAAACGGTGTGATCTTTCCTCTTGGGAGAGCTCTTCTAGTCCCTTTAACATTTTGGCCGTTTCAGCACTAGACTGTTATAGGGCTAGTATTCCACTTCCAACATCCTATAGAATCCTGGGGCTTGCAGTTTAGGAAGGGGCGGAATAATAGCACTGGCCTTTGATTTCCCCTACTTGGCAGTTTTCCAGCAGTACTTGACTGTCCTAACTTCTAGGGAATTATCTGATCTACTTTAAAAGCCTGATCGGAACCCACTACCATATACGCTTGCAGAAAGCTCTAATCCAAGGTTTACTTCCGTCCTATTTGGCATTTGTGGGCAAATTATTTTGGTGGGAGGGGGAGAGAATTGTGCTGCCGGCTGCAGCCCTCCAAGGTTTCCTGGGGAGCCCCCAGTTCCACCCCGTTTTTGAACTTTTCACTAACAGTCCAGTCTGTACTGCTTCCCATATAAACCTTTGCGTGTATTTGGATCTCGGCGCACGGCCAAGGCCGACCAATCGCCCCCCCTTTCCCTTCTGGGGACCCTTCCGCCCTACGCTGTTCTAGCGCCGTTGTTGCCCTTTCAACCTCCTCCGGAATTCTGTGGTTTCCCGAGGCCAAAGAGCTCTCTGGCCGAGAATTCTACAGCCCCTCCCTAAACCGCAACCCCAGGATTCCATAGGATGTTGAAAGAGGAATAATAGCGCTATAACTGCGTAGGGCGGAAAGGCTCTCCGTGCCGAGCGGCTGGCGGGCGGGGTGGGAGCACGGAGAGAGAGGAGGCGACGGCGCCTGCGCACTCCAAACCCGGCCCGGCAGGCGGGCAGAGGGCCGCGGAGGGATTTCGGGGGCTGGAGGCGCTGGCAAGGCTTCTCCCTGGGAGCGCATGAGAAGGCAGGCGCCGCCGGCCGCTTCCTCGTCCGCGGGGCCGCCCTCCGCGGCCAGCGCCGCCATGTCGGAGAGGCTCACGAAGCCGACGTGTCTCCTCGTGGCCAGCGCGGCCGCTGCAGGTGAGGCCGGCCGGGCGCCCCTCGGCGGCCCAGCCGCGGCTCTGTCCCGGCGCCGCAGCGTGAGTGCCCTTCGGGCCGGGGGAGGACGCGGAGCTCCCGGGACGGCGGAGGAAGGGAGTGGGCGGGAGCCGCTTCGCCGCCGCCGCCGCCGCCGCCGCCCCCCGGGAACCAGGCTGGCCGGGGGGGACGTGCCTGTGGGGGCCTTCCCGCCTCTGCGCCCGCTTACTTCTGCTTGGCGCGCGAAAGGCAGAGGAGCCCAGCGGGAATAATAAAAGTGGCAGTCCCAAGCCCCGCCTCCCCCCCCCGCGAGGGAAGGCCCCCGTGGCTGCTCAGACGGCGTGGTCGGTTCCCCCCTAAAAACCCCCCAGATTAAAAAGCATTATTTAACGACCTCTGGAATGACTGTCATAATGTTTTCGTTCTTCACTGAAATTAATTCTCCGCCCCCATATATGTACATTTGGAAATTGAAGCTGTTATGTTGTGATGAGGTGCCTCTTGCTCATAGTATAGCCTTCTGTCACGTCGACAGTACACATTTCTAAAGGATGGTTGGCATAATTCTCTCCTGGATTTTCAATTTGAGATGTGGCTGACTGAATAGTACAGATTACGGTAATATATTGCCTGTATTGTGATTTTATATTTGGTACAATGACCAACCTTGTAAGTCTCTCTTATTTGCTCTGTATAAAGAATGTTTGTGTTATTTAAAATATATGGGTAGCTATGTTTGCCACTAAACAAAATAAAAAAATACACATTACCTAAATTCTGCCTTGTGATGATAACTTTCCATGAGACAACCAAAAGGTACAAAGTACATCACACTAATTTTTGAAGCTTTCCAGCTTCTTCAGGCAGAGATAGTAAAATAACGTGCAGAGGAAAAGTGACGGGAAAGTGACAATGTTGTGATCATACTGCCTGTGTTTTAGGAAAGGTGTGTAGGTGAAGAATGAACCCCTCCCCGTGGTCATGTGTTGAATGGGGAAAAAAATTCCCCTTTAGGGAAGTAAAGTGATGACAAGATTTAAACAGTTAATTGAATGGAAAATGACACTTTAAAAATCTCCCGCAAACACTGTTTAATTGTTGTTCACCAGGTGTATCTGCTGATTCCTTCAATCACTCTTTTACATTGGCAAGTGCTGCATTTAATCTGCAGGTTGCTACTCCAGGGGTAAGTGAGAATGTTAGCTCTTATAGGTCACCATGCTTGAAAACTGTCAGACTCATGAAAATTCACAGGAAATAATCCTGTCCTGGTGGAGATCCCCCTTTTTTTTGTATGTGAAGTGGCTCTGAGAAAAATTGGGCCCTAGGCATATAGTTCCCCCTCACCATCTCTCTCTCTCTCTCTTTTTTTTTTTGTTTTGGAGGAAAGGGCAAGAATCCTCTTTGCTGCTGAAGATGGGCAGGGTTGCTCTAATAGGAATACGCTTACATTGTATTGTTCCTGTGTATAATTATTTGTCATTGTTTACATTGGACTAGTTGTTTTGCCTGTCAAATACCTATTTTCTTTGGTTCATTAATTTGAAAATGGCTGATACTTTATAATAATGGACTCTCATATCAAATATTGTCGAAGTGCAATATTTTACATTACGCCTATTGATTAGACTTGAAGGCTTTTTGTATATATTAGCTTTAATGTGAGCTGTGATTCTTCTAGGGAAAGGCAATTGATTTCACTGGGGTTAATGAAGCAAACATGCGCTGGATCCAGGACTTTAGAATGAAACCTTATGCGAATCCTGCCAAATTAGAATCAACTGATGGTGAGGCATCTTTTGACTTGCAACTCAATACATGTTAGTTAATCCGTAGTGAGAAAGTCATGTGTCTCTGGACCCAATCTTGCCAGACTTTGAAGTGTTATTCATTTTAGTGGGATAGGTACATATATGCTCTTTTCTAAGGAAGTACTTCTCAAGGTGTCTGATGTGGGCGGGCTGGCCATTTTTTTTCCAATTTACCAGGAATCAGTACTATATTTGTGCCCATTGGCTACAACTCTTTCTTTCTTGTCTGGAAACTCACCATGAACTGGAAGCCAATACCTTGCAGATCAGCACCGGTTGACAGACCAGCACTTTGAGGTAGTGCATTTCTAGAACAAAGTCATTACTATTACATCCCCTTGGTTTTTTTTTTCCACATTGTGGCATGGCTGCCATTCGTTCCAGAGGGAGAAGTGCTACATTTGCAGACACTGTAGCTGTGGAGATAAAGCTCAGCATGAGTAACCCAGCTATCAGTAATGAGGGCTCAGTGGAGCAGTGACCCTTATCCTTTGGAAGGCAGTTTCAGGGTTGTATTTCTAAGGCTTCCTTTTATCTTATTAGGCCCTAGAGGCTATGTTTGGTTTGGACAGTGGTTTGTTGGTCAGTTCCATTCTATTTGCCAATTATGAAAATGCCCTTGGTAGATGGGAGAACAGGAAAACTAGAAGAACCATTTTTTACTTCCTCAAGATTAAACTGTCTCTTGAAGCGACAGAGCAAGTCAGGCTATTGCAAGGTAGCGATAGAGGTTGTGGGATGCAGGGGAATGAGTAGATTTATAGAAAGGACTGAGACTCTTTATTTCTGTCAGGCATGCACAGAATGTTCCAAGAAGACTAATTAGAGAGAGTGAAAGGTTGGCAAAGGTTGTCATTTAATAAGGCCCGACTAAATCTCTGTTTTATAGTAGTGGTTCTTAACCGTTGGTATATGTAACACCAGTGAGAAGCAGATGTTGTAGGACAGAATGCAGGATTTTTGTAACAATAACGAAGAGTTTACTTCTTCTTACTCCTTGTCCTCCTGCAAGTGGATTAACGGAAGGATTATCCAGCCTGTTAAGGGAATTATTATTTCTTTTTCTTTATATTTATTCCCAGTAGTACTGCTGCAATTTTTACTGTAATTAAGACTTGAAGTAAATTCTAAATATATTAATAGAATATATGGAAACATATACATGTCCTTCTCAGAAAGAGTGGGCTTTTTGTTTCTGTTATGGTGTGAACCATGTCCTTTGACAGGGCAAGTAGTAGGATGTAAAATACAAAAGGTTGATTAAACTGAGTGGGTAGATGGGGTAATAAGAAGTTCTCCATATATTGCTCCATTGGGTCATTGCTGCCTGTCTGTGAAACTTTTTGAACCTTGAACAAATTTTGAAATAAACAGAGCTTGCATGTGTCATAGAATATCTGTGCTGTCCTGCTTCTTCCCGTGTAGGTGCCAGGTACCACGCTTTATTGATTCCTGACTGCCCTGGTGCTATGACAGATCTGGCAAACAGTGGTTATTTGGCTAGAATACTACAGCATTTCAGCTCTGAGAACAGTAGGTAAACTTCTCTGGAGATTTATGCTCTACTCTGTAATTTTACATGTCCTAGACCAGGAAGCATGCAAAGAGATGACTAATGCCTCTATATTTTTGGCTGTGGTGAAAGCCTTTAGAGATAGGCTGTTGTTGATCTTCAGTTGAATTGTTTAAGTACTGGTATAACTGATCGAGAACCAAGCATTGTATAGGTAATGTATCACAATGTGTATTCTTTGTGCTTCATATATCAACATGATTCCTTCTGACAACTTTTTACATAGCCCTTCCTCCAAAGTGATCTTTGTTGTCAGTCAAGTCTCAGTCATTAAGCATTAGTATTTTTTAGTATTTCTACGCCTTAAATATATTGCAGGTGTTTTATTGATTGCTTAGATGATGATGATGATGATGATGATGATGATATGATTTAATATAACCCTCAGATTTCTTGTCCTAAATGTTAACACATGGATTCTAGGTAAAGTCATTTCTTTTTGCAGAGCCTATTTGTGCTGTTGGACATGGAGTTGCTGCCTTATGCTGTGCTACAAATGAGGACAAATCCTGGGTATTTCAAGAATACAGCTTAACAGGGGTATGTAGGTGTAGTATGTCTAAACAATTGATTTTTCATATTTGTCTCTTTCAAAAGATTGTGTTATGCAGAGACCTGTGTGATTATAGCCTGTACTGACGTTTTAGACTGGTTATATTTTCCAGATTACAGCCTGCCCTAGGCCTCTTGTGGCAGTATGTTTTCATTCACATTTGGCACATGATTTAGTGGCATTTCAGGGTGAAGCTGAGCAGCAAACATATATCTATTACTCTTTTTTTTAAAAAAAAAATCTGTTTTATAGCTAGGCGGCTTAGAAAGGAGCCTTGGAAAAATTCCAAATGAAAAAAAAAATTCAATCAATACAAACAAAGCCGTAAGCCATGCAGTTGTGCAAAGCAGTTATTAGGGAACAAATTGGCATTGGAATAATTAAAAAATAATAGGAACATTTCTTCAGGTGGCTCTTTTTTTTTTGTTTTTTGGTAAAGTATTTCAATTTCTAGGTTATCTTGGGGAATGGGTTTGCTTTTGTCTTACATGATATTTTGTTACTACAATTGTGTGTTCTCTTAGCTGTATATCTTGCAACAATTGCAAGTGTGGGAATAATGCACCCACCAGATGTTAAACTGTAACTGCTAGCATTTCTCAGAATTGACTTTGCCTGCTATTGATGCTGGGAGTTGCAGCCCGATACCATCTAGAAAGCCATCCCTGAATTAAGTCATGATGAATCCTTCAGGAGTTGATGTTGGTGTGTTCTCCTGATTAGGAACTGGCTTGCCTGGTGTGAACAATATTGACCTAGGCCCCAGTTCTTTTTAAGAATCCAAGGAACCAACTGGTGTTGGAGGTTCATCAGAATGTAAATGCTTTCCTGTAGGAGATTTTGCTACATTGTAATTTTATGATGGTGTTATCTTCTCTCTTCTAGCCTTCTGTGTATGAACTAATTAGGCTACCTAATTTTGCTAGTTGGCCCATCATTGTTGAGGACTTTGCAAAAGATTCTGGAGCTACCTTCAGTGGTATGTCTTTTAACATACTCTGTTACTGTAGGCTTTTATCAAAACTTGATGAGCATTGAAACAGTTTGGTTCTCCTGCATTTAAGTAAATGTGATACATTGTAAGAAGGTCTTCAGGTTCAGAGCTATTGTAGAACATCTTTTGTTAGCATGGGATGTTTATAGTTCTGTCAGTGGATAAACATGTGGCTTTGCAGTTCATATGAAAGTATCTTTTATGTCTTGAGCTTGTTAGTCTATCCTAAAAGTGAAAATTGTATACCTCTGCCGTTTGTGTAGTTTCCATAGCCTCCATGGGAGAATTGTTTTGCCCAAATATAGAAAACTGTGTCTTAAGAAAGCATGGTTATCTTAAAAATGAGGCACCCCTGCAGCATTTATTTGGCCAAAAGTAGCACTTTGAAGAAGATAGACATGAACTTCCAATTAGTTCTGGTTTGTCTTCAGGCATTTGGGGATGGGTGAGAAATGGGGGTGGGCACAATCCCTAGACCTACTGCAGTTGCCCTTACCTGATGTTCAGCAAAGTGCAGCCCTGTGGAAGCCTTTATCATCTCAGCATTCCACAGTGTGCTTTTGTGTTAATGAGACTGGCCTGAAGTTTCCCTGAGTAAGCCATCATTCCTGTTATGTTGCATCTAGCCATCTCAGAAATAACTTAGAGCAGTGGTTCTCAGCTTGTTTTAGATGTACCACCAGTGGGATACAGATGCAGCAGTGGACTGCAGGACTTTCATAACAGTTTTCAAATACTAATGGAATCATTATCTCTGTTTGTGTTTATTGCAGTAGTGTTGCATTTTTAATGCCCTCTTCTGCGTAGATAAACTTGAACTTGCATTAAGTGACTTCTGAAGCATTTTCTAAGCTGTTGTGAACTCCAGTATATTTCAGGGGAAGATTACCTATCTGCTTCTTACATTTTAAGGGATAAATAACTACTAGTTTTAATATCCACTGCCTGATTTAAAAAATTATAGTGGCGGGACTACGTAGCTCGTTTTGTCAAATGGTGCCAATATATGTTGGTTAGCAAACCTACTATTTCTAAGCTGGTGAAAGCAGTGTCTCTTATCACAGTTTGTTGAATTTGACTAGTTTTGTCCCCAGACTGAAGTCAAGGTGGGTTTGCTGTAATGTGCCAAGCTGCTTTTCCCTTCAGAGGACGTGTTTTAACACTGTAGGAACATTGCATTTTTATGCAACGTTTCCTGGATTTACTGGCGTGGGCATTTACCTCTGCACTCAACCAACTTACTCATCAAAGGTTAGGTCCATCCCTGGGGTGTACTAGGTTCAAAACTGCTAAACAAGCATAACCCACATGTCCCCATAAACTGGCTGCCTTTCAGTCACTCTGTGTGTTGCTCTTGTTTCC
The DNA here is from genome assembly GCA_948472985.1 of Iguana delicatissima. NCBI lineage: Eukaryota > Metazoa > Chordata > Lepidosauria > Squamata > Iguanidae > Iguana > Iguana delicatissima. The sequence continues at coordinate 917,800 of CAOKZL010000616.1, forward strand.
TCTTTGTTGGAATACCCAGAATCTCTTCAGGCTCATTGTTGCTTTAAAGTGGGTGTGCTCTTGAGACTGGATACTGCAGTTTGTCCAGGACTAGTTAGACGATGTATGCCTCCAGCTCAGTGGCATCAAGGGGCTTCCACACTTAGTGTTCCTCCATATCCTTTCTGTATTTTTCACAGATTGCATGGTAAAGAATGCTTTTATTACTAACAGTTCAGAGGTTTTTAGTACTTTTTCTATGTTCGCATCCTTCTTTTGACCTGAACTGTCCCAAATGATATTTTGGGCTGATCTGTGGAGAACAGTCTGCATCTCTGCACTATATTCTTCTATCCGTCCCTCATATTTTCTCAGTATCTCTATATGGTTCTTTCTGGAGAGGATCAAGTCAGCATGGACTAGCTCCTTTCTTAATTCTGAGCATGTGGGAGGTTTGTTTTTCACATGTTTCTTCTCAGCTTCTTGGTGTTATATTTCATTTGTAAAATGACCTGGGACAATTTTTTTTGTCCGAATACCTTCCATTAGCTGGAACTAAAAAATACCCCAGTGGCCAAATTTATGAGGACAATATTTGTCCCATCTGTTTTATTGGTGTTTTTATTCTGGTCTCTTAAAAAGAAAGCCCTTTACCTGTCAGGTGGTTGAAATTCAGGGACACTGTTTAAAACTCTTGAGATAACAGTGTTGTAAAATGCCTATCTTATATGTCTAACTCTCTGTGACTTTTTCAAAAAAACATGACTTTGGACCACTCCAGTGTCCCATCTAGTAGGATGAAGGTTTAAAGTTACCATAACAAAATGCCTGTGAACATACAAATATCCTGTTTGGAAGAAATAGATTTTTTTCTTTCTATCGTGATGGAATACGGGTTCTTTGATACAGAGTGATTGATATAAGAATTTCATTAATGAAGATAACCTGCTGGATTTCCCCAGGGGTCCTTGTATTGTAAATGAATAAAAGCATGTAAACATGCATAAAGATTTACAGTTGCTTTTAAGAATAGTTCAAGTTCACTTTTGAACTTAGTAATATTTTAAAAAGTAATTTATGTGAATTGGATGATAACTTTATGTTGCTAGTTTGTAAGTTGACACACAAAATATCATGCCACTGAATCTTAGACCCTTGTTTGTGCTTGGGCAGATTATGACCTGGTTCAGGTTAGCATGTAAAACCTCAGTTTACTTCAGAATTTTAGTGTAAGTGATTGCAAATCAGCTGTGGGAAGCCTTGAGCATGACAGTTCCTGTTCTCTCTTTTGTCTTGCAAAAGAAGACTTCCTCTTGGACATGAAGGAAAGCATGCAAGCTCAAGGTTCACTGTGTCTAAACAGGTGATGATCCAAATGAGGAGCGGGCAGATAAGGCTTTCCAGATGTTGCACCTCTTGCTTTGGATTATGATGGGTAGGGCTGATGAAAGTTGCATTCCAGCAACCTCTGGCAGGTCACAGTTGTGCACCGGTGATCTGAACCTCAGTCTCTTGTCTTCCACACTGTACAGATATAGCACTTTGATACCACTTTAACTGCCATGGCTCCATCTTACAGAAGCCCAGGAAACGAATAGGCAAAATCTGTCCAGTTAATCTGGGAAATGAAGCAGATTTTTAAATAGTTTATCAGGAACAGCAGCAAAAAGTGTACTTAGTATTAGATATTAGAGGAATAGGCAAAGTCTTAGCATGTGAGTTTACTCATTTACTGTATTTGCTAGCATATAAGACTCACTTTCCCCCCAAAAAATACCGTTTGAAAGTGAGGTGTGTCTTATATGCTGGTGTATCTTATGCGTCGGCAAATAGTATTTGCCAGTGTATAAATGGGATGCATCTTATATGCCGGCAAATATGGTATTTGTTCCATTTATGTGCTGCTTTTCTTATGGAGTGGAACCCAAGGCAATTCACACAAAGAGTTAAGACATGTGAATATATTTTTCTTTCTATACAGCCAGCAAGGTGGATGCAGTACACATAGTGGTAGACAGACATCTTGTCACTGGACAGAATGACAATTCTACTATTGCAGCTGTCCAGAATCTTGTTTTTCTGTGCAGTGGCAGGTAAGAAATTGCTGTTGTAATGTAAGATAGCAGAACTTGGGATTTTATACTTGCGCAGATTCTGTCTTTCAGTTTCATCATAAGTTCATCGTAAGTTTAACAGAGTTAAAGTTCATGAAATCATGAACATGAATATTTTTATTAAAATTAGTCTAACCATTTTTTTGAAGCAGCAGCAAGGGCTACAATATCTTATAGAAGCATTCATGCATACAGACCCCACACAGAGCCCTTTAACTTTTAAACATTTTGTTGAGTTATGCCTTGGAAATGAAATGGATTTAATTGGCATTTTAACCACTTCATATGTATAAGATATTCAGCACCATGAAGTACCAAACATTTTTGTTGTGGGACAACCTTTAAGTGAACAAAAAATGGGCACTTGTTGGATGTGTACATTTTCAACCCTTTTGCTGTGACATATTTAAAGAAACTCTGCTGCACTGACTCTTGAAGTCATATACTCTAGAGACTCACAGTGGTGATTTCTGGTAAAATTACTGCTAACAAGTATTGACTGGTGTATATGCGTGTGTGTGTGAGTGAGAGAGAGAGAGAATATTTTTCCAACCAATATATACCAGATTGCTTTTGTTACTTAATGCTTCTGTCACAATAAAGATATTTTGCACTTTCACAGTATTGCATATCTTGTGTAGATCAAGTGGTAACAACATCAGTTCAACTCATTTTAATTCCCCAACAAAATGTGAAAAAAAATCAACTATAGGTACTTGAAATACTGAGGATCTAAGTTACAGGCAGTAGTTTAAGTGTGGCAGTTTGTACTAATAGCTTTTCTTTCTTAAAAATCTAATCTACTCTAGATAACAAGAATAGGTGGGTCTCCCTTGTATGGGCTTCTCTGCTACTGTATCTATCAATGTGAAAATCTTTGTAGTATAGATGCAAGCTCCTGGTTAATTGAAATCTATCTCATATTGCTTCATTCAGTAGAAAGTGATGAAGTGAGTCTCATGGTAAATGGGATGAATAAGTGAATAAAGAAGATTTCTACACTTTGGGAGATGGAAATGTAAAGCTTCCCACCTGTGGAAGAGAACATCAGTGTTTGCTTAAAGGCAGAACTGTAAATCCTGTAGAGAAAGAGTGTCTTCCTGTGTTGAACCATAAAACTTACAATTGTAATATTTTTCTGTTGTTTCTTTAAACCTGCTTTACCCTGTCTTTTCTACTGATGCTACAGTTTGGTAAAGGCATAGCAAAACTTGATTTACCACTGTGTGAAGAAGGCTGCCCACACTTCAGGGTGAAACGTTCCCCTTGCCCCTCTTTTGCATAGCCAAAGAAGATGAGCTTGTTTTGAAACCTACTGAGTTCACTTCCAGATATAGTCATCTGTGATATTTTATCTTGTTGAAGCAGGAATGGATCTCTAGCTTGCAAGACCTATTTTGCCTCTTCCCAGAACCCTGTGATCTCCCTGCCAGGGCCTGTGGCAAAAGCCATATAATTGGAAATAAATAATTCTGAGCCCAGGAATGTATTTTGAGTACCAGAAATTAAGAGTCTTGTGTCAAAGTCTTCTCCTGGTTATCTCATGGTGTCTTCCTTTTGGAAGTGTAATTTACTGTGGGATTATGGTTACTTTGTTGCTCTGTTGTTAAATAATTGGCAGGGCTTTCTGGCTTCTAATGTACTGCCTATCATCCAGAGATATGTTCATAGGTCCAGATCTACCACAGTTAGCCAGGTTTCCAGTTACGTCTGTTTCCAGTTGGTCCATTAAGATATAAGGTAAAGCTTTATGTTGTTGTTTGCATATCTGGTAATGTTACACTTTAAGAAAATAAGACTGAGAAGTCTGTTGGTTTCATGGTACATTTTCAGCTGCAATTTTGGCTTAGATTCCAAGCTCTTAACACAGTACTGAAATTGTTTAAAATCTATGTAACCTTCAGGCCAGTAAACTACAAAATTGTTTAGATCATGTAGACTGATCTTTTTTTTTAGATACAAAATAATTGAATGTAAAAACATTTAATCATAGGGCTGATAGCATTAATAGTTCTTTTTTTAAAAGTTCAAAGATGGTTTATTTTCTTCTACATGGTCATTCATTGTACTGGGACTCGTGTAGTCTGTAACTATTGCAGAAACTGTTACTGTTGAACCAGGTTGTACTTCATACTATATTAAATATTTGCTGTGTATGATATTTCAACAGAGGAATTGATGGTAATGAGTTGTATTACATATACATACCTTTGCTGTGTAGCAGTTGTTTTGTTTTTAAAATATAAATTGCACAATGGATACTTCTTGCTTGCATGTTACTATGTTCAGGATGGGCTGTTATTGGGTAATAATGGAAATGGAGACACACCATTTGAGTAGTTGTTTAGTTCTAGGTTTTCCTTGGCAAATGCATGCAGTGGAGTCAGCTTAATCAGAATATTTTCCTGACCAAGTGTATGTTGAACAGAGTACCTCCTAGCACAGTCTTGTGAAGTTTGTGGCTATGTAAAGTGTGGCTTTCACTGTGGTAACTAAAATTTACTTTTGATGAGGCAAGAAGTCATGTGTATCTTCTTAAATACATTTTTATGAAGGTAAGAGAAAAAGTAACTATGCTTGAAGTAATGAATTGTAAAAATCTAAAAGATGAAAGAACACTAATACACCTCTCAGCAACTGCAAGGGAAGGAATACCTTTGTTTTTTAGATTGTCAGAATCCTGTTGGGCAGTTATGAATCTGTAATATAGTTATGCACCCATGACTGTTCTGTATTGATGATCCTGATTAGCCCCTAGTTTAGAGGATACAAAGGGATGATGGCAGTCCTTCAGTCTTCACTTACTGGGAATCTGCCTTGCATGAGAGATCTGCAGCGCAAGGGGAAATTGTGATGGGTCCTGCTCCTTCCTGTCAGAATGGGGATGGCTCACAAGAGCAGGGTTAGCTGCTGCTGTCAAGAGGGAAGCAGATTCCTATCAATCACAGTGCTGCTGCCCGGTAAGCAGGGATTGGGAGATTGGGATAAAAGGTTACCGTTACATTGCTGGCTTTCTATGTAGTAAAGTGACATGATCATTGGTCCCATTGTTCAGTAGGACATTTGCCAGCATGCTGTTACACATCTTTGCAATTCAGTAACAGGGTTTCTTAGTGGCTCTGCTATGTAGTTAACTATATATAAAGTTATGTAACTTCGACCATGATAGAGGATTCCAGCAAATCTTCACAGCAGAACCAAATGCACTACCTACTACAAATAAATGGAAACACAGGTATACCAGAATTTATTTTTTTTATTACTAATGCCATCTTGAAGAAAACACTTTTACACAATTGGTCCTTTAATCATTTGCAGCCTGCAATCTCCAACAACTGGATTTCTGCAATAAGTATTTATATGTATATTTAAAAAGCCCACACACATTGAAGAGCTCTTCTTTTCGCAAATTCATATAAAAAGGCCAGAATACAGGTAATCTTTTCATCTACAACCTGTAGATATTTGTACAGCATCCAAAAAGTTTACGTCTACTTCCCATTTGCAGCACTGAACATTCTTTCCTAAAAGAAAGGGAAGAAGTATAGAAGTTTAATGAATGTCATCATATATTCAAAACAGATGAATTTATTGCAGTCAATCCTTAATGAGACTTTAGCAGGTATCAGCACTGAAGGGAAATAACTGCAAAACTGTAGAGGTGGTAGTCTTATAAAAAGACCCCCCCCCCAAAAAAAAGCCATGAATTCCTTTTGGATTCTAATATTCAAGAGAATAACATTTCAAGATTTATGTCTGAAGCAGGTACAAGCAACATCTTGAGGGTCCAAGGTCATTGTCACCTGCCATGGATGGCAAGGGGAGGGTGACATATTTCTCTGACTGCCCATGCTAAAAAATACCAGCAACTTCCTTCCTGTTTCTATTTCTTTATTCTCCTTGAAAGAGACCTAAGAGGGCCTCAAATAACCTGAAAATCAACATTTTTACCCCCCCCCTTTTTTTTGCGCTTTGGGAGCATTGGAAGGGATCTGATTACATCCGGCCACACTTTGAACTCCACTGACACAAAGTGTTAAAAAGTTCAAATCCTAGCTCTGAGCATTTTACAAACATAGCAGTCTACCCATAAGGTAAACTGTGTGAGTACTCAAAAATAAACCAGTTTCTAGAGCAAAGCTCTGATGTTTGAAAATTTCATGAAACTTTACTGTCCTAAGATTTTTGAGGTCTAAGAAAAAAACGCAACAGTCAAAACTAATGTTAACCACTCTAAGGCCTACACCCTATTTCTAGTTACTAATAAATTGCTAAATGGTATTTGTGTAAATCCTACTGATTCCATGAGCCTCTCATACTATGGACTGATATTCAGATTTAGATCCTACTATTTATGGTTTGTTCCAGATACTGACTGGAATCCTGTTGGGAATTTCCATATGTGTAAACTTCATAGTGGCCGTGCTACATAATAAAGCTCATCCTGATCCAACTGCTTCCCGACTGGCAGGTGAACAGACCCCACAGCTCACAGGGGCAACTTTCCAGTAAGCAGAGACTGGAGAACTTTCACAGTTCCTAAGTATCTCCTAAAGTAGGGGCTACATAGGGATCATGAATACAAAACAGTCACAAAAGTGTAACTTCATATAGTCATACATTATATATTCATAACTGCTTGACAAGATTCCAGCCATTTATACAGAGTTCTATATATACAAGAACTGAACAACAACTGCCTATTAGTTATTGACTAATACACTTTGCACCATTGTTCAGAAAGGTTAATTTGCCTGAAGCAAGAGCTATCAGATTGGTTGTTGTTGTTGTGTGCCTGCAAGTCATTTCCAACTTACAGTGATCCTATGATGGGGTTTTCTGGGGCTGTGTGACACTCACGAGGTCACCCAGTGAGTTTCCAAGGCCGAGCAGGGAAGCAAACCCTGGCCTCCAGGGTCAAAGTCCAACACTCAGACCACTACCCCACACTGCGTCTCAGATTGCTTACCTATCTATACTCAACTTCAGTAATGAAAACACGCAATAGAAACTGCCCATCAACAGTGTGAACTAGTGGGCCATACGCAAGCATCGCATGGCCATATCTGCTATTCTAGTGTTCAGTAAAGTGGAAGGTAGTAGGAAAGAGGACAACCCCATTACAGATGGATTGATTCAATTAAGGGGCACAGTCCTGAGTTTGTAGAACCTGAGCAGGGGTTCTGATGACCAGGGCTCTTGTAGATCTTTCATTCATAGGGTCACCGCAAGTCAAAGTTGACTTGATGGCAAATAACAAGAATAAGACCTGAGAGGTTGGCAGATCTGTTCTCCCACTCCCCACCCTTTTCATTTTACCTTTATCATCTGCTCTAATTTAACTGCATCAGCAGCAAATTTTCTGACTCCATCAGACAACTTCTCCACAGCCATTTGGTCTTCATTATGGAGCCAACGGAATGCCTTCTCATCCAGATGAATCTTCTCCAGGTTGCATGCTTGAGCTTCATTGAAGAATACATGAAATTATTAAATCTCAGATTCATCTACCTAACACCTATTCTATAAAAAACAATGTCCAGTCCTCAGAACCAACCCCCCCAGCGATTCGACTACTGATAATAACGACGTTGCGATTGCCCCGCACCCACAAACAATATTTATTCTCAACTACTGTAAGACAAACCAACCAACAATTCAGAATTCAAAGGAGCCACTGATTGTTTCATTTTGTCACTACTCTTAGCATTTCTCTACCTGTAGCCTCACAGCAGGAAGTGCTGCATGTTATTCAGCAATGTAAGTACACAAGCAAACACGCAGATCTAAGCACAGGCATACTAAAGTTAAAGCCTCTGACAAAGATGTTCCATTTTAAAAAGTCTTTTTATGGGAGCCAATCCAGCCCCCCTTCTTGCCGTCTGCCTAGCTGGAAGTTTTATTTTGTTTTTAATACTGGCACTGAGAGGAGGGGAAGGAGAGCTGGTGAAAAACATTTCAGTGTTACACTGAAACAATAAAAAATGCAATAAAGTCTGACCTGGGAAAGAATGGAACTCTAGGTGATGCTGCTGCAGCCACTGGTGACTGCCTACAACAGGCAGGGCAAAGAGTTGCTTCCAGATCACTTAACGAGCATGTATGAAGAGTAAAAAAGAAGGGGAAAAGCAGACTAGCCTGCCTCACTCTGCCAGCTTCCCCGGCATATTGAAAAAGCATAAGTTGAGAAGTTTTGCCACCAAAATGGAAGTTCGAAGATGCCGAGAGAGAAAAAAATATTTTGGGATGTATTTTGAAAGGAGCTTCCAAGTGGTCTCTAGAAGATTCAAAATGTTTTTGTTTTCTTATGCAAGGCTTACTTGACCTGGTTGTTTCTACTTCATAGGTGCATAATGTTAGTTTTGAATAAAAAGTTTGCTGAAACCTGTTGAGCTGCTCTTCTTTTTTGTTGTGTAGCAACCTATCCCTGTTTTTTTCTATCTTATTTCTACCTCTTGATACCCACAGGAACACATCTACTTCATTAACTGAGGTATAGTTGTACCCTTTAAGGCAGGCCTGGGAAATATGTGGCCATTCAGATGTTGCCAGATTGTAACTCCCATGATCGCTCACCTTTCGCTATGCTGGCTAGATACAATCTACTGACAGTATTGCAGCCCATGAACATCAGGAAGCCATGTGTTCACTGACTTGTTTTAAGGTATTCATGACAACAAAGCCATGGGAGATTTCTTGTTAACGTTTACATGAATACATTGTCACAACTTTCTATATAGTGGATAACTATTTATCTCCTCTTTTTCAAGAGAAGGTACGATACAATCAAAGAAAAACTAGAGCAAAGTACTAGAAATGCAAGATAACATACTGAACACATGATTAAAAAATTAAAAGATTAACATTTTATTATTATTACAGAGATTATTAATTTCTGTATAGAACCTCTGGGCCTATGTGGCGTAGTTGAGATTGAGTTTTGGGCTAGGGCTCTAGGAAACCAGGATTTGAGTCCTCACTTAGCCACAGAAAACCACTGGGTAACCCATGCTCTTTCAGCCTTAGGAGAAGGCAATGGCAAACCTCCTATGAATAAATCTTGTTAAGAAAACACTATGATAGGGTGGTTGTACACCAGAGTCTACCTGAACACACGTTAACAGCAAAAAATTAATTTCTACTCCACATCAACTCTTGGATCTTCTCCAAAACTTTTCATCAGTATGCAGTACTTAATTACAATCCTCCTGCTGCCAGATTCTATAAGACTGAGAGAACTAAAACCTTCAAGAATGCTACAAAGACCTTTGCAGTCATAGCAGACAAACCAATTGAAAGTACTCATATTAACTTTGATAACACACTGAAGGATTGGCGCTAGATTATTACTCTAATGAATCAGCTTTAGTGGGATAATATTTGTTAGCAGGCAAGCAAACTTACCATCTTTGACATTCAGTGCTGGTGTTAGCTTACTGTTATCTTTACTGAGTTCTCCTAGAAGCTTGGGTGAAATGGTAAGATAGTCACAGCCAGTCAGTGCTTTGATCTCTCCAGTGTTTCGAAATGAAGCTCCCATCACAATAGTTTTATAGCCAAACTTTTTGTAGTACTGGTAGATTTTAGTGACACTTTTCACCCCTACATAAAGGAATATGAGCATTTAAAAGAAATATTAACATTACTCAATACTTTTTTCCAGTGTTTACTCTCCAAAGACTTGTTTGGGCTAAAATATTTATTTTTAATTATTCTTTAAAAAATAATAATTTACCTGGATCCTCTGGTGGCTCATAGGCTTTTTTGTCTGTATTTGCAACATACCAATCCAAAATACGCCCAACAAATGGAGAAATGAGGGTGACCCCTGCTTCTGCGCAGGCAACAGCCTGAGCAAAGGAAAACAGCAAGGTCATGTTGCAATGGATTCCATGTTGCTCTTCAAGAATCCTGTAAAAAAGAAAGTCTCTCAGTGGACTTGCTTTTCCCACCAGATGCACCTAAAACTGATGATGTGAGAATGGGTATGTAATTTTAAAACATGTATAAACATTTTTTAGATCATATTACTAAGTTCTGATATTAATGATTTGTCACTATAATAAAGCTCCAGCTCTGGAAAAAGCACTGACCACATTTTAAAATCAGAGAGGAAGTTAAAGGGATTCCATCTAAATGCGGGGGAGGGCACATAAATGTGACACTAACCCAGTGGTTCTCAACCTGTGGGTCCCCAGATGTTTGTAGACTTCAGCTCCCAGAAGCCCCAGCCACTATGGTCAATGCTCAGGGCTTCTGGGAGCTGAAGTCCAAAAACATCTGGGGACCCACACGTTGAGAACCACTGCACTAACCAATTAACAGGACATTTTATAACTAAATTCCGTTAATATGCTAGGAATAAACTTACTTGCCAGCCTGAATGCCCTCCCATGTTGATGACAGCTTGATCAGGATCCGGTCTTTACTAATTCCTGCTTCCTTATAAAGATCTATGAAGTGTCTGGCCTTCTTAACCATGCCTTCTTTGTCAAAAGATAACCTTTGAAATAAAGGATTTTTAAAGAGATTATAAACAATCATTTATTTGTCTTACATTATTTATGTCAGCACTGAACTTCATGAAGATGAACTTATAGACAATGGTACAAATTCTATAGTTAGGAAGCCATTACTGCATCATTGTAATTCAAAATTCTGAGCAAAATATGTCTTGTCAGCAACTTGGAACCAAAAAGCTACTTCACCATAGTTTACCAACACAAAGATACACGTCTCCCCATATCAATGTATATCACTGTGTAAGCCATGCATATATTTTATTATCTGTGAACAATACTGAAAACCCATTATAGCTTTGCAATATGCATACTTAACAGCAACACAGCATGCACTGCTTTTTCTACAATTTTATGTTGCCTGTATTATTTATTTTAAAAATTTATATCCTGCCTTGAAAGCAGACATATATAACATGCAATTTAACAAACCAATTACATGTCCGTTACATGTCTGCATGAAAGCAGGTTAATAAAAACATATCCCACAGAAGTAGTGGGAAGCAAAAAACAACAGCAACAACACCACCCCACCACTAACATAATGAATCAATTTCTTAAAAATAGGGCTGTCGGGTGTTTTATTGAAAGGTCTTTCTAAAAAACCAGCTCTTTGCCATATAGCCACGGCATAATATTTTCATACAGCAGTGAAAGACAGCTGACGAGGGCAGCCATTATAGGGGAATCCAGAGCTTAGATATGACAACTGAGAAGGACCACTCCCAAGTCTGAACAAGCCAGACTATCTGGGATGACCCAACAAAAAGAGACCTCTATAGGTGTCTGCAGGAAGGAAGCACAGGTTCATGCAGAAGAAGGCATCCTTGCTAGAAGAAGATGTCTAGATGATGCATTAATTCAGAAAACACATACCTTGCATCTACTTCTGTGGATACGCGGCCAGGTATCCTCTTCAGTATTTCTGCACCAAACAATACAAAAAGCTTGTCGCAAGCATTTGTAACTTGATCATCTTCTGACCTGAAAACAGGTATTTACCAGACAAAATTATGAATACTTAGAAAAAGGAATACAGACACAGAAGGATCATGTGGTTCTAATGTGTTATCTAAAGAAATTAGTTACTAGATTTCAGAACAAATTGTGAATGAATGGATTCTTTGAGAACCATGTTTTAATCTTAGTCTGACACCATGACTTGTTAAACTAATTAACAGTAGAAACAGAGGGATGCAGATGCTGATACAATAACCCACAACTATAAAGCATGGCTGTCATGTACAAAAAAGAACACGATCTCACCCAAGGAGAAAGGCTGAGTATAAATTCAACAAACAAATAGACTTACCCACCAAGTTTCTTCCCATATTCAATAGCATCTTCAACCAGTTGCTGATAGGATGGCATCTGAGCTGCTGCTAATATCAGAGAAGGATTGGTGGTAGCATCCAGAGGTTTATATTCTTCAATAGCTATGGGGGCAAAGCAAATAAAAATGGTTTAGCCAACTTAACAGTAATTTTCTTCAGTAAGATGGAGCAACTTAGTTTACTAGCTATTCAGTCAGTATAATCCTTGTTAACACTGGTTAAACAAATGCCTTCTCTTCCAAGAGGCACAGCTGCCACGTTTGGAAGTTGGTAATAAAACTATCGTGCAAAGGGAGATTTAAGACTACAAAAGCTTCCTCAGTTTGGGGGGAAAAAGGCAGGTGACTACTTTTCACGAATGTGGCAAAACTGTTACTGGGCTAAAGAACTTTCAAATGGTGGTGAGGGATTAGTCAGAGTACCGGGGAATTAGATGAGAGTGCTCTCCGATACCAGAAAATGCCAGGAAGGCAGTTTCTTTAATCTAATATCTAGTTTTCTGCATGAAGGGGACCACCCTTTCTGTTTTTGCAATAGAAGGAGATTATAAAGATTTCTGTTCCACCCTTCAACCAAATTCCTAGGACAGCGTTAAGTACTGATATTGGGAAAGCGAGTTGAATTAAACAGTGCTTCCTCATTCTTTGTAAACAAGGAACTTCACACGCAAGCAGTTTGCATAACTAGGCCTCTTAACTGTGGTAAAACCAAATATTGTTTAAATGCTAGTTTTAAACTGGCATTATCAAAATTGTGCTGAATTGACTATATGTGCAAAGCGTAAAATAGGCTTGTTGATTATTGGCTGCTGAAAAACTATGAATTAAAAACAGTCATTGAACACATCACTGATTTTGACAGGTATCTCTTTAATGAAGCATTATCTGATGAGTTCTGATGTTTACAAAACACTACCCACTTACCACCATCAAACCTGCTTTTATTAGGATTTTTCCACAAAAAGATACTACAAAACACAAACAGGCAAGCAAGCAAATAAAACCAGACTCTTGCTGTCCAGTTCGGAGTGTTACATTCTTAGTAGGCTGTAGAAAACATCTGCCACATTATGAAATGGTTGAACATGATCATGAATGTCTGCATATTTGACCAAGGCTTCCTTTGGGGACAAAATAATGAACAAGCTAGTCAAATCATGAGTTTTGTTTGCACGTAGTATTTACTAAGATTAACAGAATAAATTTAAACATGACTTCTGAAAAGCTAACCAATTTAATAAGTCGTGCAGGCTCAGTGATTTTTAATAGTTTTAATAGTTATAATCCACAAAAAAACACAAGTGAATTGAACGGCAATTCAGAATGAACTTCTACTTCAGATATAGACTGGCTGACTTCAACTTTATGCAGACAATCTAACAACAAAACCCTTGTACTCTACCCTTTTTTGCATGTAGAAAGCAAGTTTATTCTCACCATCTTTTTACAAAGGGAAGGCAAAACTAACTGCTTTTGCTGTGGTTTACAAGAATCCCAGCAAAATCTCTATACACGATGTTCACTACTACAAATTGGTCAGTGGTCTGTCAAAGTCTGACTTCTGACTTCACCTTTTTTTTTTATTGTTCAGCAATCTCAGGGGAACAGTATACAGAAAAACCGCCTATTGATTTGCTAAGTAACAGCCAAAGGTTTTACTGTCACCAGTTATCATTGTACAGATAAATGGGGGAACTATTCAAAGTTTAGTGAGAAGAGTATTGTTACTATTAAAATGGGAACTCTGCCGTAAGACTATGTAAGCACAATTTGTTAGGGGCCAGGCTACCAGTTTAATTTTACACAACTCTATGAAGAAATGGGCAACCTATGGCCTAAAGAATGTGTCAGATCAAAATTTAAATACAATAATAGTATTAGAAACAATGTGCAGAAATAAGGTGGCTGAAGCAATGTAAAATACTGAGCATGATCAAGTTTCACGATGGAGTTACACTACTTGATTCAGAGATCTCAGCCCTTTCACTGACTAAAATATTTGGCCTAACAGGCATGTCTGTAAGATATTTTCCTGGGACTAAAGTGCACACTGCATAGCTGCCACTGCAGTTTTACCGCAGAAGTGCAATATCACTGCCTCCTTGTAATGTTTTGCTGTTGAAATCATGTTTGATCAGAGGCCTCCAACACATGCTTCTAAAAATGACCACCATGAGTTGCCATTCTAGCGATATAAACATGTCAGGTGCTCCTCTACTGTATCCCCTCGCAAAACAGCAGAAGCTATTTACATGATACAACAAAGCAAACTGGGGAGGAAAAGGATGATAATGGACAGATTTGGAGAAAACATATTCATGGAGACACCAAGCCAGCATGGTTTTTGTTCTGTTCAGATTAATATGTTGCATCATGCAACACACCAAAGGCAGAACACTATCCATGTAGGATAATCTAATCACTAATGCAGAAGCAGAGCAAATGTTATTGATGTCTGCCACAATGCTCAAGGTATATGAATCTGTTTCTAAAATCCCAAGGGCACAGTGTATAAACAGGAAAACTAGAGTCTGCACAGTGAAACTGCAGCTTGGTATTCCTGAATACAGCTATTGTAAAGCAAAACAACTTGTCCTGGATAATCATCTACAAATTAAATTGAGGACAGACTAAATTTCTCTCCAAAGTTGCACAAGAGGCACCTTGGAAATGTAGCAAGTCCAGCCACCTAAGAGAGATTATTAAAGCTATTATGCAATGTTTCTTGGGTTAACCTACACATTAACAGCATCCCTCAGGCACAACACTAGTTTCACACTATTGACAAAGAAATTTGGGGTCACACACTCTTTTGTCCATTCCAGATGTTACTTATTTGACCAACTGCAAAACACTCAAAACTATAAATATTTAATAAGGTCAGGGTTCTAATACAGTTTCTTCTCCATAAACCTTATCCTTCTCTTTTCCACACTGCTTCAAATATGATTTTATGGAACATTTTTTTATTTATGTCAAATTTAACAATGTATAAAGTGTAAATTGTGTCTCCTACAAGTTTTCAATCATGATTTACAGAGGACTTTGCCCTTTCTCAGTTTGCTAACTCATTACCCATCAGCAGAATGTAATCCATTGTTAAGCAACAAGTCTTTCATAAGACTATTTACAAAACACTCCTTGCTTATTTAACAGAGTTCCTCCTTCATACTAAGTTATTTTCTGTTGAGTAGCTTTCACTCTGGGCTTTGCCCATTCCTTATAAAAATAAAGAAGCATCTAATTTCGCAACCTGTACCAATTTCTACAACTATATAGCACATCAGTGGAATACATACAGTCCCATCTTCAGTTACAGGCATGAATATATTCAGATTAGCTGAATTTAAAAAATAATTCATTGACAAAGGAATAAAAATTACCATTACTTTTGTGCATAAGACATCCTGTTAAAATGACCAAGAACTGAGCTGAAATTTGCAAAAAATAACAGGAGTGCTAGGCAAAACCCACAGAAAAGCATGTCTCATAGCAACCTAGTAGCAGCCCAGTATGCAACACTGATGTAGTTTTCTGCCTGAACCAAGAGGAATCTAAAAGCCTGTGCACACTTTGACATACAGTAGATCCTCTGTACCTGTGGGGGTTCTGTTCCAGGAACCACTCCATAAGAGGAAAAATGTGAATGCTCACATCCTATAATACTAAATGGTGGCAACACACACACGGATGCTTCACCACATCCACATGCTTGTTGCCACCATTTTAGCTATAGGATGTGACATGGTCACATTTGCTCAAATCCACCTATCCAGTGACCATGGGTAAGGAGGGCCTGCTGAAGTTCTGCCCAACTGTAGCATAATAGCCTTCCCTGAGTACCTATATGACACTCTGCAGCAGAAGTGACCAAGTTTTCAAGGCTTATCAATATGATGTTACAGAAAGGTAGGAATACTATGATAAGGAATACTGCAGGTTACTAGTTCACATCTACCTCAATAGATCTGTGATTGAAATTAGTCAGTACTACAACACGATGGTCTTCTCAGCATAGGATAATATAGCCCAGAAACCACAGAAGTAATGTATTGGTCACAGTTTATCATACTAGTATTCAAAGCCCTTGTGAGGAGAGTAGTTGTGAAAAATCAATGGTAAGGCTGTCTCCTCTATAACTGTTGTCTTGGTTAACTGATTTCTCAAACCCAATCCAAACTCCTGGCTTTTTAGAGTAAATCAGAAATGGTGTCAAATTAATTAATTTTTACCCCCTGAGGCAGGTGTACAGAAAATTCAGGACAATGGCAACCCCCTGAAGTTTTTCTAAACATTGCAAGTAATCCAAATATTTGACTTCCTTTTAAGCAGCTTCTTACAAAGCAGACGTTAAGCAAGCATTGGCCTTGAAAAGTACTAATTTGGTAATTGTCTCAATGATACTGAACTGTCTCAATGATCCTATAGCTAAAATGGTGGCAACAAGCATGTGGATGTGGTGAAGCATCCGTGTGTGTGTTGCCACCATTTAGTATTATAGGATGTGAGCATTCACATTTTTCCTCTTATGGAGTGGTTCCTGGAACAGAACCCCCACAGGTACAGAGGATCTACTGTATGTCAAAGTGTGCACAGGCTTTTAGATTCCTCTTGGTTCAGGCAGAAAACTACATCAGTGTTGCATACTGGGCTGCTACTAGGTTGCTATGAGACAAGAGAAGAACTGGCCTTTTCACTTTTCCTCTCATATTTATTCTTTAGATTTTCATGCTCACTGCAATTGATTTGGAGTGCAGGAATTAAAATTTTCACACAGAACCCTTTCAAGCAGGCTTTCATATGGCGGCTACAAAGAAAATATGGCAGCTGCCTCCCCCAGCGAATAAGCCACAATACTAGTCCACAATACACAATTTTAAAGAACCGCTGATTTAGCCACTCCATGAGAACTGCAAGGAGGGGAGAAGGACAGAAATATACCCATGCCCATGCAGACAATTTGTTCTATGGAGAAAAACTGTAGCAGAACTTCTTCAAGTCTGGTCCCACTGGGGGACAAACAGCTGGAGATGTTTGCAGGATTCTGCATACTTTAAGGAATTAATCCAAGTCTTTTTCTCCACTGGTTTGGTTTTAAAATCCTGGTTTAGAAATTAACAATTTATTCCAGTATTTTAACATTTTACTAGGCTTGCACAGTTTGTTTTACTGCTAGACCCACAATGAACTGCTGTTTGGAGTAACTGTTCAGTTTAGCTGTATAAACTAAGTAGTTCAGTCCAACTAAGTGGCACTTGTAGAATATTTACTTCTACCATGCCAGAGCACAGACCTCTTGTCTCTTATGACAGCAACTAGTAAAAGACAAGAGCAAAACTAACATGTGGCCCAGTTTGAAATTCATGACTAGTTTACATTAATCATATGAACTGAATCATTCATCAAATACCATTTCAGGCTGCTTTGCATTGCTACCAAGATAGTTATGTCAGTAAATACAGTCATCCCTCCACACTCACTAGGGTTGGGGCATAGGATCCCCATGAAAGTGAAAAAAATGTGAATAACTCTAGGCCCTCCCAAGCCATAATTAACACAAAAAAACCCTATAATCCCCCTATTCAGCCCACCATGGATTCCTCTGAGGCACCCAGCACTCCTTCACAGGGCAGAAGTGGCCGGCTGGTGGGGCTTACTACCACCTCCACTGCTGTCCCATACCATTTTAAATAGGGACTTATAAGCCTTGTCCACGGTTTCTCAGTCTCATGAGGCTTTCAGTCCCTATTAAAAATGGCACAGGGAGGCAGCAAGGGGGACAGCAAATAATCCGTGAATAATCAAATCCACAAAAGTGAAACCCACAAATGTGGAGGCTGACTGTACTGAACTTGCATATTTTCTCTTAAATAAGCAAGACAGGCATACTGGGGGGAGGGAGAACCACACAGGCAGAAATTCTGCAACCAAAATGAACAAGTATGAACCTTGACCTTGTTCATGAACTTTTTAGCAAGCAAGGAGTGGATAAAGGCAGGTTGCTACTAGTGCCGGTGCCACCCTTCCCTCTCCCCACACCTAAGGCGATTGGCTCAGCAGGCCTCCATTCCTAAAACACATTTAATCTCTTCTGTTGAAGCCTAGCCAACTCTTCATTCACCACATGCCATCCTCTAGTCCCCCAGTTGCTGAGATCTGCACTTGTGAGCATGTGCCTTCAAGTCGCCTGTCAACTTATGGTGCCGTCATGAATTTCATGCAGTTTTCTTAAGCAAGGAGTACTCAGAGATGGTTTTGCTACACAATGTACGGCACCCGGTATTTGTTGGCAATCTCCCCTCCAAGTACTAACAGGGCTGGACCCACTTGGCTTCCAAGATCAGTCCTGAAGTTGTGCCTTTGGGGTTATTTGGGAATAAACGCCACTGGGCACTGTAGGGTCTTACTTCCTGGTAAACACGCTGCCCCACAAGCCAGACTTCACAGGCATGAGGCAACCGTAGGTTTGAAACCACTTGGGGCTGCAGGAGATGCTGGGAGCGTGGGAAGCCACCTTCTACTGAGTCAGACCCATTGTTCCACCCACCCCAGCACTGTCAGCTTCCATTGGCAGCCCATGGTTTTCCAAGGAAATTCCTTTCCTAGCCCAACCAGCAGATCCTTGGTATTCACCGGAGGTTTGTCGTCCAAGTGCTCAACCAGACCTGACCCTGCTTAGCTTCCAAAGTCAGAACATTTCCACACTAGACAGTTACAGTGCTATTATTCCACTTAAAACATCCTATGGAACCGTGGGGTTTGCAGTTTGGGGAGGGGCATTTGGAATCCCCAGCCAGAGAGCTCTCTGGCCTCAGTCAAGTACAAATCCCAGGATTCCATAGGATGTTGACAGTGGAATAATCACGCTATAAGAGTGTAGTGCGGAAATGGTCTGTAACAGTCTAGTGCGGAAATGGCTTCAGACGAGACCAGCTCTGTCTGGAGCGGCGGTTTTCCTTCTCAACCCACGCCCGGAAGAGGCCGCTTGTGGGAAAGAGCATTCGGCAAGGAGAAGGGAGCCTGACCGACCGGGACGGGCACCCCAGTAGCTCGCCCTCCTCCAAGCCCCTCTCTGCAAAGATCGCAGGAACGGTGGCGGCGGCGGCAGCAGCAAAGCCTCGTCTTTTTCCTCCTCCTCCTCACCGTTGAAGTCTCCGGTGTCGGCCACCACCGTGGTGTGCTGCTTGAGCTGCTCCAACACCGACTCCATCTTCTGCCTCTTGATGGGGGAGACTGACATGGCCCGTCAGCAAAGAAAGGGGGCGCAAGCCGCGCCTCGCGAGACTCTTTATACGACTCCGGCCCGGAAAGGGGGCGGGGGGTGTCCGAGAGGAGCGCCGAGGGGCTCGCGCGCTCGTCTTTCTCCGCTCGCGCCGCTCAGGGCTCTGACAGGCGCTGGTGGAGTGAGCGCGCGAGACCGACAAGCGCGGGGCGGGGGGCGGAGCTCCGCCAGCGAGAGGGGAGCCTACGCCGAGGCGTTCGACGAGTTTCTCCATTCTTTCCCCCAAAGGTTCACGCCCAACCAGGAAAAAAAAAAGGGCGGGCAGTGTCGCGCGTGCGTCGGCTCACATCAGCCGTCTCCCTCCGTCCGCCCAGCCCGGGTCTGCGTCTCCGCAATCAATCGCTGACTGGCAGCTGACCGTGGAAAAGAAGGCCAGTGGTAGAGCTCGTGGTGGCCACATGGGGAGGGGGAAGTGGCCAATCACAGGAGAGGGAGGAGAAAAGGGGAGGCGCTTGTGCAGGTCGCCTCAGTCACTTTCCCTTCTTACGGTTTAGTCAGGGCTGTGTGGGAGGGGTGTTGTTGCAGGTGCGGGGTGTGTTAAACTAAGCAGCAAACACAAACAAATACAAATTAAACGACGCTGGGCTGAGAGTGCATCACCCAGTGGGTTTCCGTGGCTGAGCAGGGAGTCAAACCCTCGTCTCCAGGCTCGTAGTCCAGCACTTAAACCGCTACACGACGCTGGCTGTTTAGCTGTGCTTTAACTTTTTATCAGGTTTTTAGCCTTGTAAGCTGTAGAGGTCTCTTGTTGAGAGAAAGGTAGCATAAGAAAGAAAGAAAGACCCTTGTAACCCTTTTCACCTTCTTGTACTACACATTAATAATTAAGGAAAGACTCCCAAAAGGACATTTCATGCATTCTTCTGTGCACTGTAATAGCCAGGAGTTGAATAAAATGTTGAAGAGAAAGGTTGGCGTTACTGCATTCTGTCTAGAGATTCTGATCTAAAATCAACAATAAAACACAACAAAATCTAAAATATACATCATGCTTTTTATATGTTTATTAAGTTTTAACATACAATTAACAGATAAAATATACCTCATGTTGATACACCTTTATTAGGGTGATCAAAATGTGCAAAATATACAACGCGAGCTTTCAAACCACGCTGACTTCTTTCTCTGGAACAGACAGTAAAAGTCATAGAGGGGGAAAAAGTGACTGTGACATTGTCACTGGCTGCATCTTGCTTGAGATATTTTCTTAGGTGTTAGTTTAAGAGACTGTTCACACTATAGAATATAGCACTATGATTCCAATTTAATTGCCATGTCTGCATCCTATAGAATCCTGAAATTTCTAGTTTGGAGAGGAACTGGAACTGTCTGTCAGAGAATTACCTTGTGAAACCACAAATCTCAGGATTCTGTAGGATGGAACCATGGCAGTTGAAGTGATGCCGAAGTGCTGTAATTGTATAGTGTGAAAAGGCCCTGAGATGATCTCAAGAGAGAGTCCACAGAGGCCCACACTCCTTATGGGCCTTAAGGGAAGTCGAAACAATAACAGTAAAAGAAATATAATCGTATCTCCTCCTTCATTAGCAGCATCAGAGGAATTCCCTTTGAGATATGGGGCTGTTATCTCTCCTTTTTAGGTCAAAAGCCACTTGGTAGGAAGAATATGGTACATCTGTTAAGGAGCTTCTGCACTGTCACTTCTGGAGATCAATACTGATTTTGCTAGTAAATCCAGAGGCTAATAACTCCCTCTTCATTTAGGAATTCTAGCAAGGATTTGGGCTGTGAGCTTGCTGGCCAAAAGAACAGTTTCTTGCTGCATTTAAGCAAACACGCATAGCTGCTTGCACTGTGAATTTCTTAGCACACCATAGATTGGGCTATTCTGCTAATAGATTTCAGGCAAGTTAGAGGGTATGATTCCAGTCTCTTTTGCTGGACTGACTTTCGTCAATGAATGGTTGGAAAAATAAAAGAGGAAAGGGCATCTGTTTTTGTTTTATGACTGTGACCTTTATTCTTTCATACTAACAAGGCATATATGCTTTAATTGTTCCACAGAGACCCAGTGTGTAAGACAACAATTACCAGGGGCAGTACAATTGCTTTCCAGAATTTACCCAATGTATTCCTTGCTTGGAGAGTGAAATAATGTGGCTGCTATACAACCATATGTTCCCAATTATTCCAGTTGAATAGGCTGTGTGTCTTTGATCTGTAGTCATCACTACAGGCCCGCTATGGTCCCCACAAAAAAACCCCAAAACAACAACACCACCAAATCCCAACCAGTTTTAAGGAGGGTTGCTTGTATTTTCAAAAAAGGAGTAGTTGTTTTTTTTGCTCGCAGCCAGCCTTGGGCTATTCAGGGTGAAAACTGATACCTGATGAGCCCTCTTTTTATTTGAGAGTATGTAGTCCCTTCCTCCCATAAAGTCTCGCCATAAAGACTAAATGTCATTCTCTCCCACCTGCCTTTCAAGTGATGTTACTCACCACTAAGAATGAGGCAGGAATTACATGAAATAAAGAACTTTAATTAAACAAACTTGCATTCAATTTCTAGCTCCCTCCCTTTCCTGCCGTGTCACTGTATGGTTGCTGGTACAGAAGGCTGTTCCCTTAGTCTGTATCTTCCCTCTTGGTTACTAAATTTGTCTTCCTGCCTGCTGTCCTAACGCTGCTGTGTAGTTCTGCATTGATACACCCCCTGCTTGCTTCTTGTAGCATCTTTACCTGACAGAGACACCTGGCAGTCTTCAAACCAACTCTATATAAACTTCACAAATCATGAATTACATGTGTTTGAAAACTTTGGAATGATTTTTCAATTAATTTCTGCAAATAAGAGGACATTGTTTTTAAAAAGAGGAAATGTTGCTTTACAATATCTTCCTGAAGAGACACGTTCACTTTACTGTGAATCCACTCAAAATTCAGCATAACATATTGCAATGTGACAGAGGTACATTTCTCCTTGGCTGTTAAAGTAGGAGATACTCACACTTTATCATAAGAATATTTGCATTCTCTCACTCACCAGGATCATAACAAATCTGCTATAAAACTAAGCTTATGATATGGCAGAGAACATGGTAGAAATCACAGTCTTCTGACCTCAGCTTGGAAGTAGGTTACAAGCAACACGGTTACTTGCAACTAATTCGTAATGAGGGTATATGTAAATCATATTTCAAAATGAATGTACTGTATTTGCTGGCATATAAGACTTACTTTTTTCTCTGAAAAATACTGTTTAAAAATGGGGTGTGCCTTATATGCCAGTGTGTCTCCTATGCTGGCAAATAGTATTTGCCAGTGTATAAATGGGGTGTGTCTTATACATGGGTGCATCTTATACGCTGGTAAATGGGTTTGAGTAAAGCTACTTCTGTAGTGTAACAACATATGCAGAAAAATCTATGTTGTGCAAAATATTACCTCACAGTCCATTGCTCCAGAGACCAGGACAAGGAGCAATGAATTCAAATTACAGGAAAAGAGATTCCACTTAAATCTCAAGAAGAACTTCAGAGCCAGAGCTGTTCAGCAGTGGAATATGCTGCCTTGGAGTGTGGTGGAGTCTCCTTCTTTGGAGGTTTTTAAACAGAGGTTGGATGGCCGCCTGTTAGGTGTGCTTTGGTGTGTGTTCCTTCATGGCAAGGGGTTGGACTAAGTGGCCTCTGTAGTCTCTTCCAAATCTGTTATTCTATGATTCTCAGTATACAAAAGTACAATTTTTTCTCTGTGAGGACCAATACTGGTCATAAGTTTAGTTTACATTAATTAGAAAGAGCATCTGCAAATTATGGACATGCCTGGACAATTCCAAGTGAGAACTTGATGAGAGCATGATCAGGAAACTATTTCAAACACAGAGACATATTTTTTGGTTCAGGATGAAAAAAACCCTGAAGAAGCAACCTTCTTGCTTGCATGGTAGCAAACCTCAAAGTATCTGCTGTGGAGAAAGATAAATGCTTTTGTGGCTTATCATCAATGGTGTACCATGCAAATCAGCTCACTGCTGTGGCTCTGCATCAGAAGTAATTGGCTGTATTGGCTGGGATAATGGGGGCAGTAGGCCAAGGCATGTGGAAGGAACTGGGATGCCTATCTCTGCTCTATCTCATCACCTAACAGCCATACAGGAGAGCAGTTTGCAGCCCCATAAGTGCAGAATCTACACAGCAATCTGATACATGCAAAATGACTTCTTTCATAAAGTAACTGACACTGAAGCAATTCTGAGCAGCTATACTGTAAACAATTGCCCACTATTTACAGCACTATAGATGTACTTTCATTAATGTGGGTGTGTCCACATCTAAAACTGTCTCAGTTTGACCTCAGGTGGAACACACTGCATATGAATGTGACACACTGACTTATTTTTCAAATCCTATCAGTACATTAATCCAGCCCTGTTTGGCTGGGTAAATATGTATAAACCTGCAGAGATAAGTGTACTTTCAATGTGATATGCCACGAATACTCCCAACTAAATCAACAAGACTATGGTTTCTTACATGCTGCTGCCAGGGGCTTTCGAAGCAGCTGTCTTCATTGACTTGTATGGGATAGAGCTATTCTCTGGCTCCATCTGTAGCAACAGTAGAGCACCACCAAGGAAGCCCACCAGCAGTACAGGGTGCAATCTTACTGACTGCGGTATACAGTGCAGTCTTACTAATCTTAGGACATATTCATCCACTCATTGGTTTGCCTATAGATTTTGCTGACCTGAGTCTGCCTTTAGAGAGAGCGATTTTATATTACAACCCTCCTACCTGCAACTGTGGAAAGATCCCCAGCTAATGCTATGCCAGTGCAAGAGAGGCCAGAAAGCAGGCGTGCCAGTTGCGTTTATGGATCCATAGGATCTAAAGAGCATATACGCACCGCACTTCACACCCTCTTCCCTCAAAATGTAACAGAACAGGGTCTGGAATTCAATCCTACTTGGTGGCTCCTATGTCAGTGGGATAGTTAGCCACGATTCATTCCAAATTAAGGGAGCTGTCCAAAGTGCTGAACCTATTGGGGAGCTACAGTAGTCCTGAGGCTAGTTGGTAGCTGGCTCTTCTTTTGGAGGGGAAGAAAAGAGAAAAATGTTTTTAAAACACACAATGAAGAGTCAAAAAGAAGAAAAAGGCTGGGGCCCTTCTAATCTGGGCCAACCAGGTATAGGAAAATACAGTTCCTCCTTCGCCATGGTGTCTCCCTTCCCCACAGGATTGCTCTCTAAATGTGTCCAGTGTGTTATCTTTAACTAGGATGGTCACTGGTTTTAGCATTAACACACAAGGAAAGATGAAGACAGAGCCATTTATTCAGTTGTTACATTTGTATCTCACCCTTTGCCCAAGCAGCTCAATTTTGTGTGTTTTTATTCCACATTTTTTTGGACTTTTATCATTGCCATCGCTTTACATAACAAGCACTTCGTTTGCTCTTTATATCTAGTCTATAGTTAAACAAAATAAGTGCATATTCTGCCAACTCTATATGTGCTAGCTTCATATATAATATATACCTTCTACTAGCTCTGATTTTTAATATGTGATTATTACACCAGCACAGCTACCTTTAAAATATAGAATGTGAACACAAATTTCATATTATAGCTTCATTTTTTTGTTTCTGTTATGAACATTGTCTAAATAATATATACAGATAATCTAAAACCACTAATGTGGCTAATGTACAAATATTAATAGCAGATGGAAAAACATTCGGCAGCCATGTGTGTATTTCAGGAAAGCTTGGTCTTGCAAAATTTTCTAGGCATGCAGAGGAACAGAGTTTTTTTGGGACTCTTTATATCATGTATAACATGCCCATTCAAAGTTTTCACAAGATTGAACTAAATTTTATATTTTCAGACTTCCAAAATCCAAATAAAATATTATCTAGCAGCCAATTTTGTTCATACGGGAATGTCAGGTTTCAGTTTCCAGATGTGTGAAAACATTTAAAGCTAAAGTATACTTTTATGCATCAACATCAACTGTGGCTATTGTCATAGGAAGGTATCCTAAGCCAAATGCATATTTTATAATGCATAGCTAAATGAGTGTGATAGAGGTGGACTGGTAGAAAGTGAGATAATCTGGACAGAACAAGGACAAAACATCTGAAAGTTTTGTGAGGTTTGGCTTCTTCCAAAGCACTCAAAGGAGACAATTGGTTTTACAAAAAGGTAGGATGTAAAGTGATACTTATATGTTAGCATGAGGAGCTGACTGAGAACTCTATTACTTAACAAATCCAAGTATTCAAATAACAAGAATATGACTTTAATGATAAAAAATTAAATTTGGGTTGCCTATGTTCTTAGAGATGTTTAGAATACATGGTATATAATATATACATATTCTCATTTTTCCTTCTCATACTATGGGTCCAAAACTTTAATGAAAGCTTCAACTCATTGTGCTATTCCTGGCACCCAAATTAAATTGCCTCAAGAGGCCACATATAGGGCAAAATCCATCTTTCTACTTAAAGATCTTGTGAGATTCTCGTCCTCTTCCTTCCCACCTGGAGCCCTTCATACCACAAGGAAACTGACGCTAGTGACGCTCTCTATACCCCCAGCTACTGGGGGGGGGCACAGAGGGGCTGCAGTGAAGTGGACGAATTGGCTCCTTCCAGTTCTGCTGGGATTCTCCCATTTAACAAGGGGAAGTCCACTGTTGGATCCTCTCTTTAACATATATCCTTGGATTAAGCATATTATCTCAAGGTGAACACACTCCAGGTGGTGTGTGCACATCAAGCAGAAATTAAATCTTATGTTCTGATTCATCTGTGCTTAGTTGGGCAACATCATGGCTCTTAAATCAAGGATGAATGCCAAGGCAAACACAGCTAATCTGGGCCCATCCCTTATGATTAACAGGTGGATTTAGCAAAACAACAAATCAAAGCACTCACTAATCAGGATATTTGAATATGTTTGACCTTCATTTGAGCTCCACCTCTTCCCTGAAGAAGCAGGGAATGAGCAGTCTTAAATCCAGAGGGAGGGAGGGAGTTGTTTCAGCTTTTGCATGTTGTTACTAAATGTTGCAGTACACTTGCAAATAGCATAAGGTACATCCTTTCTTTCTGAAGTCTGTCTGGAGAGTAGTATACCTGAATCTCATTGCCAATTCCAGCTCAAGTAGCCCCAGTAAGTCAATGGGATTTACAGAACCCATTTTGAATGGGTTTACTCTAGCTGGGACTATCCATAGCCTTAAGGCTGCAATCCTATATAGTTGTCTCAGAGCAAATCCCACTGAATGCAGTGGGATTTACATTTGAGTAGACATGTCCAAGAAGGCATTGTTAGGCCCTCTGGAAAAGAAGGTATGTTTCCTTATAGCAGTTTGTAAAATTGGTAAGAATTCCAAGTGCTTCACCAAATGATAAATCCCAGGATCCTGTAGACTGGAACTACAGTGGTTAAGACAGTAATAATACTGCAATAACTGTGTAGTGCAGATGCACTATAACAAATTCTACACTACACAGTGTTGCAGTATTATGCCACTTTAATGTGGCGCTGGTAATTTGGCAAAGCACTTGGAATTCTTGCCAGAATTCTATAGGATGGAGGCAAGTGGCATCAAAGCTGTATCTGTGTTGTATAGTAACATGCCTATGTACATTGCTAGGTCTACTCAGATGTGATCTATTTTCCCCATTTTGATTTTCCTTTTTGCACAATAATTTTAAACAACTAGCTAAATTAGCTACTTGAAGTATCACAAATGCTCCATATCACCACTTTGAAATGGGGTTATGTACCCTGTGACTGTGCAGGAAAAATGGAGACATTTAGGATTGGTTTAAACATGATGGCAGCTATTGTGAGGTTGTGGATGTGAAAGGGACTCCTGGACATAATTTTTATGGGATACATTCTGAAAATGTTTGTCTGTGGAATGCAGTGATATCATTCAGCTCATCATGCTATCACTTTCCATAGGGATGAAGCAACTAATGGTTATATTGGATGAACTGTGGACATGTTTGGTACATGAGGCATTCTTCATATCCTTTTGATTGCATCTGAAGGGAATAAAGCACAAAAGCTGGAAACAAAGCTGTTAGCTGGGTTCATTCTGGGAAAACATCCAAAGCAAACTTAAATCATTTGTCAGTTGATCATCCCCTTGTCACATGTTTGTTGGGTTTTTACATGTCAGAACAGTGGCCCCAGAGGATCCTCCTGCTTCTTTGTGCTGGCCTGCTCCTGCGGTGTAGAGAATACAGTAGGGGGCATGCCATCTTCAACACACAGGGTCTCAGAACACAGACTTATATCAGTACTTCCTGGAAGTTTCTAAGAAGCTTTCTGACAGCAGCAATCTACTGCATAGATTTTTGTGAAGCCATTTTTGCTTCAGCCTTTGCCTAGAATGTGAATGCTGGTTTTCCTTGTGCACTGAACTTTACACACGTAGCATTTATCTATAAAATACAGAGATATAAAAATAATACTTCATGCAATACTAAGCCTTTCTCCCAATGCAACGTCACATGACATTTGTGAGGAGACCATAGCCTCCCCTTTACCAACAGTGCTGAAGGAACAGTCAGTCTGGGTGGCCATTTACATTGCTTAGCTGCTGATCTCAGCAGTCTTTTTCATTTAAACAGGACATTTTATTTTTACTTTTGCTATCTTTCCCTTTCTCTCTCTCTCCAAGTAAATGTATGTGATTAATAGCTGAGGGAAATAGACCAGGTAGAATTTAAATTGCAGAATCAATCCTCTCTTGGCGTCGCTTCATGATTTCTTGAAGCTCTGACTCCCCTCTGCTTTTCTGGAATAGAAGCAAAAAAGATAAAGAATGGTGAACTTCATAATGAAAATTTCCCCTTTTCAATAGACTTTTCAAGGCATCTTTCAAGGTATTGTCTTATATAGATAGGTACAACAGACGGCATGGGAACATATCTTTTCTGTGCATCTCTCACTCATTCTCATTATACTTACTAACTTACAAGCTGCATTATATATTTATCAATATATTTAGCAATTCATTCTTCAGCTGATAACGCCTTCACCAGCTGAAGGAGAGTTAATTTTTTCCATTTATAAGAAATAGTCATATGAGCTTCTGTCAGAACATGAGTGATCATTTCAGCATCTTCTGTAAAGACAGTATTTCTGTCATCACAAAATATTTTATAGCAGATCTGTGCTGCCAACACTGACCACTTTATCCTGGACTATTGTTAATGGCTATCAAGCTGACTGAGAGGTCCCCGAGACACCCTGTCATCAGCTGCCCTCCTCGTATTCTGCAAATTCAGGACTGTGACTTCCTTGATTGAGGCTATCTACTCATACTGCAGTCTTCCTCTTTTCCTACTGCCTTCCACTTTGCTGAGTGTTACTGTCTTTTTTTTCCCTAAAGAGTCATGCCATCTCATGATATATCCAAAATACGATAGCTTCAGTTTGGTCATTTTGGTTTCTAGGGGAAGTTTAGGCTTGATTTATTCTTGTATTCTTTGTCCTTTTGGTAGTCCACGGTATCTGTAGAACTCTGCTGTAGCACCACGTTTCAAATGAGGTAACTGTTTGCCTGTCAGCTTTCTTCACTGTCCAACTTTTACAACCATATATAGAAACTGGAAGTGCAATGGCATGGGCAATCATAACTTTGGTATTCAGTGATGTCTTCATACTTCGAGATCTTTTCTGGTTCCTTCTTAGCTGCCCTTCCAAGTCCTAGTTTTCTGATATCCTGACTACAGTCTCCATTTTGATTTAAGATATTGCCAAGGTATAGAAAGTCTTTGACAATTTTGAGATCTTCATGATCCTCTTTAAAGTTGTGCAAATCATCAATGATCATTATTTTTGTTTTCTCAATATTCAATTGTAACTTTGGCCTTTTCACTTTCTTTTTTGACTTTGCTTAATAGGTGTTCCAAGTCTTTGCTATTTTCTGCTAGTAATAAGATATTTTCAGCATATTTTAAATTGCTCCTGTTCCTTCCTTCCATTTTCATGCATCCTTCCCCTATTCTAATTTAGCTTTCTATATGATATCTTTTAAGTATAAATTAAGCTGATAGGATGATCAAATACAGTGTTGCCGGATTCCTTTGCCAAATGGAAACCATTCTGTTTCTCCACATTCTGTCTTTACAGTGATGTCTTATCTTGACTATTGGTTATGCATCAGGACCGCAAGCGCTCTGGCACATCTATTTCTTTTAGAGCTACCCTTCATTTTTCAACATCTACACAATCAGATGCTTTGCTATCATCTATAAAACACAGGCTGATTTTGTTCTGAAGTTTTTGTCCAACATGTAGTGCCTCTTCCTTTTTTTGAACCCAGATTGAACATCTGGCAGTTCTCACTCTCTACATGGTAAATCTTTAATGTAAACTTTTGAGCATCATTTTGCTTGCATAAGAGATTAATGCAATCATTGAATGGTTACTGCAATCCCTGGGGTCTCCTTTCTTGGGGACTGGGATGCATATGGAGTATTTATGATCTGTGGGCCACTGTTTTGTTTTCCACATTTGTTAGCAAATTTTAGGTGGAATTTGGATGGATTTTGTTTCTGTAGTTTGAAAAAGCTCTAGTAGTATGCCATCTGTTTCTACTGATTTATTTCTCCAAGTGCTTTGAGAATGGCTTCCATACTCCCTTCTAAAACTGAGGATTCATCAATAAAAGGTTCTTCCTTTAAGGAATCTGTCATCCTTTCAGCTCTTTTAGAGACTTCTTCAGTGTATTGCTTCCTTCATGTTTTTATTTTCACTTGATCATACAGTGTGTTCCGCTGTTGATCATATAGCATCTTCTGTGATTTCTCAGATTTCTTGTTCTAATTTTTTTGTTGTCTTCTATTTCTTTGCATTAATTATTATAATAGTTTGCTTTGTTCCTACATACAAACTACTGAACAGTAGTGTTCAACATTCTGACTCTATTTCTGTCATCCTTTGCTCTGTTGATTTTTGCCTGTCTTTAGCCATTTGAAGTTTCATCTGTCATCCAAGGAGGCTTTTTTCTTTCTTTTTGGCAGCAGAAAGTGTTTTACTGCATTCTTCCCTGACAGTGTCTTTGATTTTGGTCCAGAGTTCTTTTAACTCCCAGCTTAACAGTACAAATCCATTATTTACTTGCTCTTTAAATTCTACAGAGATGTTCGTCAGGTTGTATTTTGTTATGATGATTTGAGTTAATGTAGCTCTTTTGCTTTACACTAATTTTTGATATTAGCAGTTTATGTGTCTGTGCCACACACTACTTTTAGTCTTGTTTTTGCAGAGATAATGGAGCTTCTCCATTTTCTGCTTCCAATTATATAGTCTATTTGATTTCAATATTGGCCATCAGAGAGCCAGCATGGTGTAGTGGTTTGAGCACTGAACTGTGGCCTTGGAGACAAGAATTCGATTACCATGTGGTGACCTTGGGTGCATCACATGCACACTCAGCCCCAGAAAACCGTGTGATAGGTTTGCCTTAGGGTCACCATAAATTGGAAATTACTCAGAGGCATTCAACAATAACATTGACCATCAGGTGATTTAGATGTGTGTATGTATGTGCCTTTATCATCTGTCAACTTATGGCTACTTCATGGATTTCATAGGGTTTTTGTAGGAAAGGAATACTCAAAAGTGGATTTCTCAGTTCTTTTCTTTGAAATGTAGCTGCTGCACCTGGTGGTCTCCCATCCAATTACTAAGCAGGGTTGATCCCACTTAGCTTCCAAGATCAGACAGGATCTGGTGCCTTTAGGGTATTTAAGCCCATCTAACCTGAATACCATCACTTTAATCTTGATGAAGTAAAAAAACCCGCTATCTCTATATCAATTTTTAAGAACTTTATTTGAAATTCATGCATAACCCTGATTGTGAAATTTCCAAATTGCCTCTCAGTTTTCCCACTAATTCTAATATTGCCTGGCTGATTATTCTAGTGCAGCAATATTGTTATCTATACCATGCAAGATGTACTTCAGTTGATTAGAACATTGGAACATGTGGTCTTTCAGATGTTCTTGGTCTGCAGTTTCCATCATACCTAGCCAGCCTAGCCAATGGTGAGGATGATGGAAGTTGCAGTCCAATAATATCTGGAAGCTTACACATACTTCATCCCTAGACTAGAGATTATCACTACTACAAAATCTGAACAGTCACTCAAGCATCTATATTTGAGCAACAAATATAAATGAACAGTATGCTTAACTTCTACTTGCCTCATCCTTTGTTTAGTGTCATAAAATGTTCTTAACAGCTTGTTTCTAAATTCTGTTAATCTAGGTTCCACCTTTCAGAGTTTCATGCTCTTTTGGCAAGTCTTCCCCCCCCAAATTCTTCAATATAAAAAAACGGCTGTGAGAAATGATAGCTCTTAATATTTATCCTTAATATTTTATCAGACTAAAAACAAATTTTATGATATATCACCAGATCTTTCCCACAGTATTAGAGGGAATCTTAAAAGCATGCTGAAGGTATGTTGACACTCTTTTGTTCTAATGTCCTTGTACCATTCAAGATTTAAAATGATGCTACATAGTCGCATTATGATAGCATTGTATCCATGGACATGTTGGCCACCAGCAGCAAATGGCTTGTAAAGTGTTTAAACTCTTGGTTTTTTTTTTCATCTATTCTAAATCTAGAAGAAATTTTTGCCATTTTACAATCATTGGCTGGCATCCTGTTTGTTTGTCCCAACTAAACAGACCCAATTCAATCAATTGTTGAAGGATTAGTCAACACATAAGTAAATCTGGCTGATTCAATGACTCTACTCTAGTTGGGACTAATAACAGGATTTAGGCCAGTGTATTCCTCACCTGCAGAGGTATGGCACCACGCTGATCTTAAATAATTAATATCCTTCCCTCACACCAAATTTGCTCATTCTGTTAAATTTGCCTGAGCTTCCTGTAGCAAGTTACTATGGTTAAGTTAAATTAAATCAGGCCTTCCAAAGACTGTGCTACCCAGTTTCCTACATATTTATTTAGGATCTCTCTCCAAGGAATGTAAGAGGTGTTACAATCTAACCATCCACCTTAGTTTAGATGGAGTTTTAACATGTCTGCTGTCTTAGGAACCTCTAATTTTTTTACCCTTAGAAGAAACATTTGGTAACAAAGAAGGTTCTCACCTCTAGGAGAGACTTCTGAACTGTTATTTTACTATACACTCTGGCACCCTCTTCTCCGCATACTTTTTTCAATTCTTCTTTGTTCAGAGAGAAAAGCTGAGCCCCTGTCAGTATACCAAGATGATCCACAGTCCTGGGAAAAGGTTAAAGAAGAAGCAATATTTAAATTCTTATTATATTTGGGAGCAAAGAGATAAGGAGAGGGAGGGAAAGGACCCCAAACATCTTGCTCTGTCAAAGGACAATAACTGCTGTGTGAATACAGAATTCACAGGATATTATGTTGGTAGTTCATGTCTGTGGCTTTCAAGAGGATTTCATGATCTGTGTAATTAAGAAGGCCTCCTGGACAACTTCTCAGTACTTTCTGGGAGAGGTAAGAGGTTTAGGAAAAGGACTGGCTTCTTCATTATCTAACCTCTAGAACATTTGATGAAGAACTTTGAAAAGTTACTTCTGGTCTACAATACTCTGAATCCCCCATGAGATTTTGAATGTGGTGGCCCCAAATATGACTTCTGAGCCCTCACATGCTAATACATTCATTCAGAAGACCTCCCACCACCATCCTCATCCCCACCTCCCAGAGAGTGCTTAGTTGTGTATGTTTCTGCTTGCATGGGTGATATATTAGATGTACGGTACATTGAAATAACCAACAAATTAATTAAAAAATTGTATTTCTTAAGATCTACATATTGGATTGATGTAACCATTTAATGTGAACTTGTTAATGCTACCAGCAACATTCCTAAGCTCTTGCTATGCAAATTACCTATTTGTTAAGAAAATCTTCTCTTTTGCTGTTCTACGTTGCCAAGGAGAAGCATGAAGAAAGAGGATGGTGGGAAGAATGGTAGAAAGTGATTCACAGGGACATACCCTTTGGTGAAAGAATTTGCTTCCAGCCAAGCTCTGACCTCGTCTGCGTTAGACTCAAAGGTCATGGGCACATGAACATGCTGAGTCTTCTCAACTTTAAAATTTCTTTGAGGTGCCGGAACTTTGATATTGGAAATCTTTTTCAGCAGTTCATCATTGACTTCATCCATATGATGTATCAGTTCTAAAAACAGAATACAGAAATTTGGGGGAGGAGGAATATTAAGGTTGCCAGTCACAGAAAATGATACGTTCCTAGACTTGCTTCTATATATTGTGGCTGATGACAATTTGGTAATGTGTAGATTTATTTAAATTTAATAAATTGATTGGAAAAAGAGATGATTAATTACTAAATGTCAATGTGCCAAATAATTGATTAACTTTTAATAAATTTATATATTACCAAATCTTCAGAGACCATCAGATTTTTTTTTGCTGACTTTTGAGAACAAATTTTAATTTTTTGAAAAATTTTAAGGCATCAGATACTGACGGATACTGACGGAAGCACAGGAACACATAATTTAATAAAAAATCTGCCACTCACTGGGGGTAGAGAATATCTTGAAATATTCCTTATCTCTTTATTATAATAAATACAAAAGGCTCACAACCACTTTAGAAAATGATGTGCTCTTAAGGCTCACTCATGCTACTTCATTTCTCCTCACTTAATAATAAGGATCAGAATCCTATATGGCAGTTATAAAAGTGTAACCTGGAGTTACACACTCGTTAATGTTACATATTCACAATTTCTCCATAGCCTCTAATTAAGGGGATATATACGGAGCATGAAAGCCCTCCAACCTGCACTTACTGGGCAGCTGCCACTGCAATCAATGGACGTCTGTTACTCTGTTGCTTGGAAAGCAGCTGGCTTGTGCTTGTGGTGGTGATTCAACTCCTTTGCCTGCTTATTTGACAGTCGAAGATTGTCCAGATGCTCACGTAACATAGCGCCTCGTAGCATCTGGTGCTACCTGACTAGGTAGCACACATCAGGAAAGAGGAGAGGGCTGTTCTCTACTATAGTTCCCAGGGAACCTTCAGAGAGCAAAGTCTGAAACAGCCATATGGCCAGCAGCAAGACCCAACGCATGGTAGGCAAAGTGCAACCTTCCAGATGCTGGAGGACTGCAACTCCCATCTCTTCTACCTATCATAACTAACAATGAGGAATGCTGGGATTTGCAATCCAACATCAACTGGCGAGCTGGACTTTGCCCACACCTGCTTTAAAACCTAAGAAGTGGGCATGTTCATTATGAAGGGCATGATATGTTCACGTTTGATAATTAGGAAAGGAACAAGTTCTCACTTACATAATTAACATTTGCAATTGTCCTTTCTATACATGTGATGCCATACACACCAGCAACACTGGTGTTATTGAAGTGATAAAAATGCTGTATGGCAGCAGCAGAGGTGAGCAAGTAATCTGCAAATGATCAAATCCAGGAGGGTGAAACGGAAAATGTGGAGGAAGGACTGTCTTTGGGAGGGGATCTAATGGCACAATTAGAGCAGAGAATATTTTTGTACTCACGTTCTTTGGCATCAGGAGAATTACTGGCAAGCATTTCACTTCCCCATTTATCCCCAGCATAGCTGGCAGGTAACTTATGTGAGGGGCTGGAAGGTCCCGTTCCCCTTGGACTCAAGTCTCCTCTGTATTTCT
Organism: Iguana delicatissima; assembly: GCA_948472985.1. Lineage (NCBI taxonomy): Eukaryota > Metazoa > Chordata > Lepidosauria > Squamata > Iguanidae > Iguana > Iguana delicatissima. The sequence continues at coordinate 952,720 of CAOKZL010000616.1, forward strand.
GATTACTCTGAAAAATGAGAAAAAGTTTTAAGGACTGTTTTATTAATTTGCTATGTCAGGAGAAAAGCAGGTTTAACTGCCATCTTCCAGTCATTACTGCTGTGATGAAGAGATACAAGAGTTAAACTATCACAACTCCTCCAGTAATTTTTTGTACAATATATGAAATCTCTACCTCTCTCTCACCTGCCCTCCCTTTGCAGCAGTCCCTCGGTCTCGCAGGCAGAGAAAGGAAGTTTTACTTTCTCTGTCCCTGTATACTGAGGTGTGGGATGTAGGAAGTCAATATGTATGGGAGGGGAGAGAACACTGAGTGTGTATATGTGTGTGTGTGTCGGTTCCCATGTGATATACCCTGTCAGACAGCTGGACTAAGATCAGGGTTCAAAACCATACTCAGCCATGAATCACACTGTGTGATTTTGAGCCAGTCCCTCTTTCTCAGTCTAGCCTACCTCACAGGGTTACTAGGGCCATTTCCGCACTAGACTGTTATAGCGCTATGATTCCACTTTCAACATCCTATGGAATCCTGGGGCCTGAAATTTTGAGAGGGGCCAGCAGAAATGGCAGCAGAAATGGCTTAGGAGAATCAAAGAGAGAGAGCCATGTATACCACACTGATTTCCTTATAATGCTCCACATATATTTATTTGATTTATATCCTACTTTTGTCCCAGAAATTGAACTCAAGGTGGTTCACGATATCATTACAAAAACACTGTGTCTATGATTCTCGTGACTGGTTGCATGGGATAACATTACAGAAGTGTAGCTAAACTGAAGTAACTAGATCACACTGTAGTGTAACCAGCTGCACAATAAAGCAGTATTGCCATGCACTGTCCCACTGAAGAACATTTGCTCCAACTTCCCATCCCCAAGTAAGGGCTGCACTTATGCAATCCACGAGATAACATAACTACTTCCACTGTTAACACAGGACTTGCCCAGTCCTGAATACAAAACCACTGTTGCACAAGAAGTGCAACCACTTGTGTAACAGCATTCATGCCAGCATAAAGCCGCAATGCTGATAAGTTAAACTTTGAAAACACAATTGAATTTTAAACGTTTTAAAAGCACATCAGCTCACAACGGTTTTGAAGCACAGCACCCACTCATTAAAAGCCTTGCTTCTGGGAGTCAATTGGTTTCCAAAACACACTTAAACAGAAAGGTCTTTGCCTGTCAGTAGAAGAACTGGGAGGAGGTCAGCCTAGTCTTCCCTAGAAAGAGCTCCACAGCCAAGAGAAGCAGTGTAAGCATATGCCCATGTGTGCATCAGATGTACCTCATACATTTACTGTTAAGATGGATTTGTAGCCAGTATACTTAGTTACTTTAAAGGGAATACCTCTGTGCATATTATCTATGAGACCTGGTGCTGATTTAAAGGACTCCTTAAAGTCCATTTGCAGCTAATTGATAACTAACTCTAACCTGTTCAATTGACCCATAATCCTCCAGCTTCACCAGATCCAAGATGTTATATGGGACATAACCAGCCTGGCCACTTCGATTTCGCAGTTTCCACCACTGTTTGTTGTCTTCCAACACCTGGGAATATAAAAATAATTGACCCACTGAGAAGATAACTCTTGATAAGTTTGAAATTCTTGGGGGTGGGTGGGGTGGATGTCTTTGTATTTGTCATGAAACAAGTACAGGCTTGACAATGTTTCTTGCTGTCTCGCACACCACCCTTCCCGTTCCTAGGCACCCTGGATATTTTCTTCTCCCAGAATATTCTGCTTTAGCAGCCTTCACAGGAAGGTTTTGGTAATGAGTAACAAGAGCTGCTTGTCAGAATGAGAACCATACAAGGAGCCTCTCTAATGCTCTGAAGTGCTGTAACAGGGATGCTGTACACACACTCCACATTTTGTCTTCTGGGGGCCATGGAGAGTGAGAGTTTTTATAGTGGTGTGGAACCTCAAGTCTTGGGGCTAAACCCAGCCCTTTAAAAGATACCAGTCTAGCCCTCTCGGGTTTCCCAGAGGTCTATGTCCCCTTCTCCATTATATCTATATTTCTATGGTATTTTCCACGTTCCAAAAGGAAAAAAAAACTTCTAGTAAGGCTTAAGCCTCCTCCAGATGATGCCAATGTGTCAGGAGCTTGCAATATTTGTTAATGTAGTTCTCAGGTTTGTTTTTTTAAATATTCAAATGACATTTCTATTTTCCCAGACTATTTTCTGGCAATTCCCAACATCAGCTGCAATAATTTATTCCCACCCTTGAGTGGGTTTCTTTTTAATTCTGAGACATATCAGAACAATATGCTTCATTCTCTTCTACTAATATCTTTTTAATTTTTAAGTTATAGATCTATTGTGCATCAGTGAAACAGCACTTTTGCATTATAACTCTATAATGAAAAAAAAAAGTCAGAGGAGAATATTTGTGCCTTTCAAACAACGCCTCACCAAACTGTCGCTCAGTTAAAAAATAAAATCCTTCGAAGAGCCCTAGTACAGATCCAAGAAAAATCATTACAAACAGCACCCAAAAGAATGGAACCAGTGGAAGCAGAGGAGACAACAACAAAACCAAACCAACCAACCAAAAAACAGCAAAACCTGTATCATGAAAACTCATGCTTTTCACAACCAGTCTGAAAGAGCCTCTAGTTACTGGCAGAGTTCTCAGATGATAATGGTATGTTTGTCCCCACCCCACTGCCTTTGGCTCCATCCACCTCTGGAATACAGCCACTGCAAACATTATGAACCTTTGGCTGAAAGAGTTTCTCTATCTCAGTACAGCACCACTGTCACAGAGGGCAGAATGATGGACACATAGCAAAGGTGATCAAACCTTTCTTTCTCCACAATGATTATTTTGTAAGGTTACACTGGAAGGAGTCTTCTTGGCTTCATTATTTTACCTCTAGAATTTCATCCTTCAGCACGGAAAGTTCAGTGGCATTTCGAGCAGTGAAATCATATTGAATTTTGGCATATCTCTTTGTTGGGGCCATACCCTGTGCCTCCAAATTCCTGGAAGAAACACATGAAGGGATTAGAACTAGCCTCTTCTACGTATCCAAACAGACACAGTCTAATCTACAGGAGCATCTCTAAATCACATGCACTTTCTAATTTAGATACCAGTTTAAACTGTCCTGAACTGTGCAAGGCAGCGCTAAAATACAAAACAAAGAAAACTTTTGTTTGAAACCATAACAAAACTATAATAATAAAAGAAAGAAGTTTTGGTTCTTTTTTAATAATTAAGACTGATGTAATGCTCCTCAGAAGGTTAAAGGGGCTGCTATTAACTATGTGACTACTAAAATGCACATTTTTTCCTCCAGGGTGGGGAAGTAACCATTATGCCACTGGGTGGGAATCAAGCATATTTAGCTCACTATTTTCTGTATTGACCTCTCTTTTTGTAAGTTACAGATCAATGATATTGAAATTTCATAATACTGGAAGTAGAAACAGCATGTCAGGACTTCTAAACAAAGAATGGAGAAAGTCTACAAGGAGGCAAACAGCCACTGTGACTTGGCTGTTTCCCTGCTATTGTGTCCTACTATTATGGACTGATACTCTTGGAAATCTCTATTTATTGGGTCACCATAAGTCAAAGCCACCTCAGTGGCAGATAACAATTACAAACCCTTCTTCTCACACTCTTCCTGGCACATAAATGAATATGGCATCCAAAGCCAGTAACTTATCCTTTGCTGGAGTTCCTATAATAAAGTCTATGTCCCTTCTTTCTCCCAAGCAATCTCCGGTTCCATATTACACCTCACACACCACCCACCTCCTGTATTTAACTGTGCATAGAGCTAACTGTAGGGGCTGAGGAACTATGGTGGGCGTGGGGGCTAATTTTTGCCACTGCAGACCTGCAATAGACAGTACCATCCTAAAACTCCCTAAAAATCACAACCAGAAGTCACTGCAAGTCTACTTCCAGTTGTTCTTGTGGGGTTTTTCAGGGGCTTTGGGATGGTGTTGTGTGGGTTGTTGTTACACTGGTAATCTTGGAACCCTCTAGAAGTAATAATTGACCATTTCAGGCTGTTTCCTCTCTACTCCTCTCCTACTAATATGTTTATAAAATTGTCTTCCAAATCTTTGTCAGTTAGTTCACTGACAATGACTTCTATGCAATATACATTAATATCTGAGCTAGCCAAGGGAGTTCCTCTCATGTACTGCCTTCTTTCTTGTACTTTGTAAATGTGTGTGGTGTTTTCAGTCATTAAATTTCACAAAATCTCACTTTTGGTAAAAGATGAAGTTCTGGAGAGAGCTAGCATGGTGTAGTGGTCTGAGTATTGGACTATGATTCTGGAGCCCAGGGTCTGAATCCCTGCTCAGACATGGAAACCTACTGGGTGACCTTGAGCATATCACACTCTCTTTCAGCCTCAGAGGAAGGCAACAGTAAAGGCCCTCTGAATAAATCTTGCCACAAAACCTCATGATAGCATTACCTTAGGGTCACCTACGCTGGAAATGATTTGAAGGCACACAACAAGAAGTTGCTATGGACTTGGATTTGGAATTAAGATGTGAAGGAACTCTAACAAACCAGCCAGGAAGGGAGGTAGAAATCTTTTCCAACATTTGTTCTCAAAAAAGAAGCTAAGAACCAGCAGGAGAAGGTGAGCTATGTTTGAACTGTTTGAAACATGCCAGTAACAGAATGAGTCACTGGAAAGTGCATCTGAGGCCAGGAGAAGGAAAATATTGAGGAGAATTTCCATCTTCTACCATTCCACAAACAGGCTTATAATATATTTTACAGCAGCACTGGGGAGCCTCTGGGCCCCCAGACACTATTGGACTTTTCTTCCTCTTCCTTTTCTTGGGCCAACCAACCTGCACAAGATTGATTGCATGTCTGAGGGGTCATGGACAAGGACAAGGTACCCTCTGTGGCCTCTTAGCTTGGCTCTCTTCCAGCCTATCTTCCCTATGCCCATCATCCTTGTGAGATCATGACTATGGGTGGGAGGGGGAATGCAAGAAAAGCAATATCTGGTGCTCCTCTGGGGTCTAATGCAGCACCTTTGCTTCTTTTTGCTGCCCTTCCTGGCACTCTGGCAGTACTTTTCTTCTGTGACCAGTTGCTGATCACTGGTGCTTCTTTGCTGCCTCTGCCCACCTTTAGAAAAGGGCAGGTATTGGTTTTGCCAATCTACCAAGAATGTTATTCTGGGCAGGCAAGAACAGTAGAAATAGCAGTGGCCAGAAATAGAGAAATAGCACTGCCCCCCATGCTACTCTGGACTCCCCAGGTCCTCTCTGCCCAGTGACAGAGTGCTGCAGACTTAAACACTTCTCCTCAGTTACTGGTCTAACCTGGCTAGGAACATGCCACCACCATCATCTTTCTCCTGAACTCATCTGCCTGCCAGTATTCTTGTTAGGGGTGGTGCCCAGTGGAACTGAGGAGAAAGAGGATGGTAGTACCAGGGTCTCACCCAATGGTTATATACAATGCCAGGCAATTATTAAAAAATAGGGTTTTTCCCCACTCTGTTGCCTGACTTTGGCCATTGCCTGATCATGGCAAATAGCGATGCTGACTATTCAGTTCACTACATTAAAAATTACCTGTTTACATGTTGAGAAACATGCTGAGTAAAGGCATCCACAGCTTGCATTTGATCAGACGTCTGGACTGGCTTTAGGCTACGACTGGAATACCCATTAGGCGATGATGCCAGCTTTGAAGATAAACAGACGAAGAGCATTATTTTCTTGGCGCTTCAGAATGCAGAAGCTCCACATAAGTATCATTCAAAATCATGGAAATGAAATGGGGAAAGAAAAACTGTGCTTCTTTCTTGAAGAAAAGGTGCCAGGACACGGGAACATTTCTTTCTCAAGAAAACAAGCATCTGAGTCTCACAATGGAAATAAGGTGATGTGAGTAGAAACACTTACCGGGTAGTACTCACCTGGGTTTCTGAATTAGGACCAAGCAGATCAAAGGGGAGGGAGGGATTGGCAGTGGGAAATAATGGCTACAAGTGGGGTAAAGGTCTGGGAATCAAAGTAGCGTAAAGACCAACCAGTGTCTCAATTCTGGTGCAAGCAATGGAGTCAAGAGTGAAAACCAAACCAAAACTGCTGTTCCACCTACTAATTTCTCAGTGTTTGACCGTAAAATCTCACGTTCTGGATTCTTGCCAGTAACCTGTGCAATTCTAAACAACAAAACACAGTGTTTGCTTCCCAGATGAATCAGACAGTATTTGACATACCATCAGGTACTGTTTGCTTGAAGTAAGTGAACGCACAAACTGCAGGGTTTTAAAGCAGCAGGTTTAAACCACTTGATACTAGGTCTAAGTGTGTGTCCCACTAGGTCAACAGTGTCTATTCTTACTGGAGGTGGCTCTTCAGCACCACAGGTAGAGGGCTTTCGCAGCAACTATTATCTATTTTTGTTGCTTTTTTTAAAAAAAATAATGGGTGCTGTTTGTGATTGAACCTGGGATCTTCTGTATGGAAAATACCACCAAGCCATAGTGTTTCTTTACACATGGTTCAAGATCATCACCATTTTCGCCCCAGACACTGCTGACTTGCAATAAATATGGACATAGTAATGTTTGAGATCAGTTCCAAGGAAATGGACTTATCTAGCACAAAGGTGGGAACCATGTAGGGCTCCAGATATTCTTGGACTGCAACTCCCATCAGCCTTAGCCAGGACAGCCAAAGGTAAGGAATGCTAGGAGTTGCAATGTAACAACATCTGGAGGACTACAAAGTTTTCACTCCTAATCTGCCCTCTATAGATCTGATTCTCTTCTCCAATATTTTATTTTGTTTTCTCAGTGCAGTTAAACCAATGCAATGACATGAATTTCAACGCAAGGAGTCTAAAACTTTGAAACAATGGCCTCGGATGAACTACATGCCTGCACAGTAGTGGGCTGCTGTAAAGAGCCATCCAGCAATCAGACCTATGGCAATACCATGCCAGTCAGATTATCAGCAGTAAACCCTCTGTTTGGAACAGGAGTATTGAAAATGGGAGACCAGAATCCATCTCTCCCCTCCACAGTATTTCATCAGCATTATCAAGTCACTGGACTGGATGACGTTTTTCATTACTGCATATAGTAAAAGTTTTCCTTTTGTAGTTACAATATACCAGACAATCCTGTTTCTGCATATGTAGAATGTTAGGTAGATTGCACTGAGTTACACTTAAGGATAGCTCTCAATGTGTCTTTGATCAGCAATTCAGCTGAAAAGCAGCAGGAATGCCAACACGAACAGGGCATTTTCTAGGAACTGATTATCCTTTCTTGGTCACAATTTCACTTATTTAAATCTGTTTCAGGAGTGGGCAAACTTAGAGGCAACTTCACAAAAATGTGAGCCATTTCTGTCCTCCTCCAGACCTTGGCAAGCCAAATCTGCCTGTTTTGGGTTTTTTTTTTAACAACCAGAAGTGGCTGCAAGTTCATTCCTTTAAAAAAAACAAAACGTTTTTAAAATTAATTTCTAACACGAACAATCTAATTTACTATCAGAGTAATATAAATTCAAAAATAAAGAAACAGAAGGGAGAAAAAGAAGAAAGAGGGAAAAAGAAGACACATAACTCATACACAGGAGGACTCTGACCCCCCAATCCTGAGTGTAATGAAAAGTAAAGTAAAGAAAGAAAGAAAAAAATCTACCATTAGTGATCCAACTAAATAATCTTACTAAAAGTACTAATAATCATAACCACATATTATTACATCATTAGATTTCTTATTGCTAAAAAAAAATAATCCATAAATCGTTTCCAGTCATTGAAAAAATCTTCAATTCATTTATCCATTAGAACCCACAGTAAAATTTGGCCATTTGGACTAACTTAGCAACCCTAACAATCCATTCTTTCAATGTTGGTGCTTCAGTCCATTTCCAAATTGGAGCAAAAAATATTCTTGTTGTTGTTGTCATATATTTTAAGGAAATAATCTATATTTACTACCCAGGTGTTTATCCATAATATCCAACAAACAAAAATATTTTTAGTAACATTACAAAACCTACCTTAACATTTTCTGGATTAACATATAAATCTTGGACCAGGAACTTTTCACCTTCTTACAAGTCCAGCAGATATGAAAAAAGGAGCCCTTCTTATCTTAATATCCCCAACATTGGTTTGAAATATTCTGGGGCATTTTTGACCACTTATTTGGGTTTAGATACCATCTATACATCATCTTATACATGTTTTATTTTAAATTACTGCACAAAGTAAATTTTATGTCGGTTGTTATGGGTTTTCTGGGTTATGAGGCCATGTTCTATTAGTATTTTCTCCTGACGTTTTGCCTGCATCTGTAGCTGGCATCTTCAGAAGATATGGTGGCATGGAAGTGAAACAGAGTATATATACTTGTGTAGTCCCCAGGTGGGGGGGAGCAATTTGCATGTGTTACTGTTGGCCTATTGTTATCTTTGGACCACATTTTTCCCATACATCCATATGGAGATTATGCCCCAAATTTTGGACCCACCTTAGCATGTACTCTTTTACAGGCTCATCTTTTGTACCTAAAAGCCATGTATACATTCTTTTAATTACATAGTGATTATTATACAACTCTAAATAAAATTAATATTCTCTAACCTCTATGGCTGCATTTTTCTAATCTTGACTAAATCTGTCCTCAAGTTGTATATAAGCAAACTAATTAAGATCTTTGCCTTCCTTAAAAATCATATCTTTTGATTTAAACTTCCAGCTGTCCTGTTCAAAATACAAAAGCAGTTTCCAGTTTTTAATCCATTCTTTCCTTAAAAAGATTTCCTGCAGTGAGCTAGCTAATATTATCTTAGGAAAAAGCCTCTGTTTATACTTATACCAAGCTCGTAGCAGAGCCTTTCAATTCAATGATCTATAAATTCAGGACTCTTTATTTTTGAAATTTGATCGTTTATGTTAAAAATTAACAACAACAAGAACAACAAACCATTTCAGGCCTCGAATAGCGTGGAGGAGTTGAGGAGGAGAAACAGTCTTTAAATATCCTATTTTGCTCCCCAGAAGAACCATTTTATGCCCGTTATTTTCTGGAATGGGAGTACTGGGGAGAAAGAAAGTGTGAATGCAGGCCACATTTTCCCCAAACATAGTCTACTTCTATGTTTGTAGACTATTTGGTTCATAGTTTGAATAAAGAAAAAGAATTGGAGGGTTAAGATGGAAACTCACCTCTTCCTGCAGGTGGCCAATATCTATTTCCCAAGGAGCTCCACGGAAGATTTCCAGAGGTGGCTCCCAGCCACTACGGAACTTTGGAATATAGCTTGAGATGTTGGCATCTCTTGGCCACTCAGCTCTTTGGGCACAAATGACAAAGAAGCTATTTTATATGCCACAAAGATTACACAGTTTTGTCATTTTGAAGTTAAGCACATAAAAGGTAGCATCCTGATTTTCTTTAATGTTCTCAGTTTACTTGAAAATCACAATTCATTGGCATAAATTACAATATAAGGCTAGATTAAAGTGGTCATTCCCCCCCCCCATTGCTGCTTTTTGGTTTCAGGAAATAAGTGCTGCAGATTTTTCTAAATCTTTTAGTATCTTGAATACACAGTGGGGAAAACCTGAATAATGAAGATCCATGGAAGTTATGACTCTTTGAAACAGGGTTTCCAGGCATCCTATTCTACATGAGATATCCTGTACTTGGGGGCTTGAATTCCAGTCTTGAATGAGATGCCTTATATTTCCTGATCTGGTGAGAGTGAGCACTAGCTGTGTTCCCAAGAGTCTGATCCCTGAGCATTTGGTATGAAATAATGTCAGCAGGTTTTCAAAACACCAGCAAGAGACAGTCAAAGTTCATGACATGCGGGGTTGACAAATCAAGAAGTAGTTATTAAGAACTTTGTGTTCTGCTCAAATACCAAATTAAAGTATGGACTTCAGTTATCCTAACCACACATTTCTCTGTAAAACTAACATATTGCCCATGTCCATAAATTGCACAATACACACATTTCTGTCTTTATGAAGGCCCCCCCCAAACTCTTGTTCATATCACATAAAAGAAAAAGCTTTCCAATCCCCAAATAGAGGACATGCACCAGACCTATAGGGGATAAGGTGTTGGGCTCTCAAATAAGGGCCAATCTTTATATAAAAAAGGGACATCTGGCAATCCTAGTATGAAACAGTGGCACACAAATGCTGTGGGGGGAATTGTCTGTTCAACAGTGTGACTGGTGTCTGCTTTTCCTCCTTTCCAGCTGCCACTGAGATGCAGTGCTGATCTTGCAATAGCCAGCAGCTACCACTTGAGTTTTAGGTTCCCAGGAGATTTGAGAGTACCTGCCAATGTCACAAGAGGCTCTCATGAGATTTCCTAGAGTAAAATCTCTAGGCCTTGAGGAGCTAACTGATTGTTCCATATTCTCACTTTAAAAAACTGGCAATTCTACTCTCAAAATACCTTCATTCTCTTAAAGATCATAGTAAATCTCCAGTCCAAAATGCTAAGTAACGCTCAAGCACAGTGTTGTCTGCCTTCAGTATTCTCCTTGGAAACCTTAGGCTTATAAACTAGGAGGAGGGAGTAGATTGTGGGTGAGGAACTATGTAAAGGTGGTTGGGTACTCTGCTTTCAGAATAATGTTTTAGGCTCATATTACAAACTGAAATAGTCTGCTCCATTTTCTAGATAAACTGGACACATTTATTGCCATATACGAGAGAGGGCCTTCTCAGTGGCTGCCCCTAGACTTTGAAACTCTCTCCTTAGGGTGGCTAGAATTGCCTTGTACTGTACTTGTACTTGTACTGTAGAATTGTACTGTATTGTTTGTACTGCTTAACTTTTAATTTTTTTAGAGTGTATCTTTTTAAAAATATGGTTAATTGTTTAACTTGGTTTTAAATGTCGACCTTTTGTATGTTTTTCATTGTAATCATTTTAATGCATAAGCTGCCTTGAGTCCCAGTCTTGGGAAAAAGGTGGGATATAAACTTAGGCCATTTCCGCACTAAACACTTATAGCATAATTATTCCACTTTCAACATCCTGTGGAATCCTGGCCACCCAGCCCCTCCCTAAACTGCAAACTCCAGGATTCCATAGGATGTTGAAAGTGGAATAATCTTGCTATAAGAGAGTGTAGTGCAGAAATGACCAAAGATAAGGAGGAGGATGAACACAGAGTATAGTTAATGCTACTTAATGCTTCTCTTCAAATGGTCTGTCAAGGGAGTGGTCCTTCCCTCTATCAATTTCAGAATTCTTTTAGGGTTTGCTTTCTGCGTCTGCTTCATCTTACCTTGACCTTGTCCAAGCCTCTCCTAAGGATTCCCATAATGCCATCTCCTTTGGGGTTAGATGTCCTTTCAGGAAGTCTGTGGTATCCTTAGAAAGAAGCGGGCTGACAACAGACCTTGCAACTTCAGGACCTCCACTGCTATTAACAATCTGGATTAACACAGAAGAAGCCACATAAAGATAATTTCAAAGCATGATTCAGGACATCTGGCAGAAAAAGGTTGTCCAGTTATCTATAATAAAGCAGCTGAGTGCCTGCATTCATATAGAACTAGCCAGGATGAGGCAGGGCACTCCTTCCAAAATAATTCAAGGACAGCTGAACAAACTGAACATGTTAAAAGCTATGTATAGACATTAAAAAAAAAAGGAAAAAAGGGAGAGGGAGCAATCTAGCAGCACTTTTAAGACTACGAGATAATCTTAAAGGTTCCGCAGAAGAAGGCAATGGCAAAACCCTCTGAATAAATCTTGCCAAAAAACCCCCATGATAAGTTCACGTTAGGATTGCCATGTGATAGCCAGCATGAGTTTGGACAAAAGACATTGGGAGACCAGGGTACAAACCCATGGAAATCCACTGAGTGACCCTGGGTAAGCCACAGTCTCAGAGGAAGGCACACTGAACAAATTCTGCCAAGAAACTCCTGTCATAGGTTTACATTAGGATCACCGTAGGTCAGGAATGACTTGAAGGCACACATCAACAAGAGAGATTCCCTTTTAATCCTCCCTCTTTTCCTACAACAGACTATCATGACTTTTTCATTGAAAACATATATAAACACATTATGCATATTTAAAGAATGTTTTATATTTGTTGATTTATAAGAGATTTATAAATGGAACCTGAATATAAAGGGTACCCATAATCGAATGATTCAGTCTGTATGGCTGGTTGTGATTATGGTGCAAACATGCAAGAAAGAATACAGAGATAATTATTAAGGAGACTGTACCAATTCCAGTGGTCCAAAGAGGAAATGCACTAATTCTGAAGCACTGGGATTCTGGATATGTTTTCTCAGTTTTGCCTGAAAATTAAAATAAAAGCAGATATTAATCTAAAGCAGAGATATTACTATTTTCCTAAATTGTCACAATCAGAACCGAAACCCCAAAAAAGCAAAAGAAAATGTCCAAACTTGATAAATGTTGTCGAAGATATGAGTGGTGTGTTGAAGCTGGCACGGGAATCCTGTTAGGTCTCAGAGTTCTGATTGTGTATACATTATATTCACTGCTTTAAATTGTATTAATTGTTTTAATTAATTAATGTAATTTAATTTAATTAATGTACAGAGTTTTCCTGCTCCTTGTACCACATGTTGAGATCTTTCAATATTTTTTAAAAAAATATTTAGAGGAATTAACAAAAAAACTTGATCCTTTTTGGGGAAATTTATAGTTGTCTTCATATAAAACTGAAGGGCATTCATTAAGGATTCTTGGAATTGTTTTCAGACTGCTATACTCAATGTGTGGAAACCATCTTGACCTGAGGATTCCTTTTGATATATTTCCTTAGCCTTTTAATTTGTTTGTTCATTAGATTTATATACTTTTACATACCTATGGTATACAATCGTAAAAACATCCCAAGCAGTCAATAAAATGACAACAGAAAAACAACTAAATAAATGAAATGGTCAATATTTAAATATTGAAATATTCAGATGGTAGAAAGCTAGTTATAAAGATGTAGTAATAAATGTAGTAATGTAGATGTAGCAATATAAATACAAATTATAAAGATAAAAACAACAAATTAAAATTTAAATGCCTACCAAAACAGGAAGTTGCCTGATGCGTAAATTAACGCAAAAGCTTCAGGTGAAGGGCATTCCATAGATAGGAAGCTACATGAAAAAGCTCCTGATCACACTACTGTGGGCAGCAGAGTGCAGAGAACAGCTAGATAGGAACACATGGGAGGAGCTTTCCTCCCTATAAAAGCAAAATTAGAGGATCGACCTATCCACAGCCACAACCCATAGTCATTCATTGGTATATCCATGTGCAGAAGAAGCAACAGAACCCTGAATACTAGGTGCTGAGAACCAACACCCAGGAGTGCCCTATTTTTGAGTTTCCAGAGGTATCTTGCCAGTCAGTTGCTGGACTAAATGGCCCCTGGTCGGATGGAGCAGCATCATACTAAAACTGTGGGTATATACATACTAAACAGTTAGAGTTGTCTCATTCCACTTTAGTTGCCACTCATGCTCCTTTAACTGTCCTACAGACTCCTAGCATCTGTAGTTCGGTCAGATCTTGGAATTATCTGCTACAGTAGCCCTAAAGCTCTCTAGTTTAGAACTTTAAGTACTTCACCAACCAACTAATTCCAGAAGTTCACAAAATGGCATCATAACAGTTAAGATGCTATTAACTGTTATAACTGTTTAGTGTTGACCAACCCTAAAGGAGTAATCCCAACAAATCCCAGTTTGTTATTCAGCAGATTTGAACACATGAAATGATACACTGAAATCTAAAGTATTTTATATAACAATCACAATCAGAAAGGGGCAGAGCTTGCAACAACTACTGTAATTGTGTCTATTTATTGTTTATGTGTCTTTATTGTTGTATTTTAATCTGTTTTTCCCTGCCTTACACCATAGGGAGAGGCAAGTAAGAAATCATCAATCATCATTATCATCCTCCCTGTCCCACAATATGCCCCACTGGTCACACTGAGTAGGGGATTCTTGGAGTTGTTTTTTGAAACTCTGTGGAGGAAAAAGTCTCCCTAAAAGGACAGCAACTGAATCTAGGACACCCAAAAAGAAAAGAAAATAGGGAATATTTATTAGTTCTAAAATGCTGATAACAAGAAAAAGGCAGTTCATTGCACCAAGTGACTTCCGACCTAAGTATTTGTTTGGATTTCAAATTTGATTTGTACAGAGCTTGGTTTATCTGTGAAATGGGATTTGACTTAATGTAACTACACCCAGTGCAGATCACTGGTGCTTCCAAAGCCTCAGATATTTCTATTTGCAAACGGCTGTACTGCAAAGGAAGAACAATGAGAGGGATTTACAAGGAAGTCAAATGTACTGTGTTAGCAGCTGACAGGCGCTGAGATGACTGTGCCTCCTATTTACATTGCTGAGCATTTGTTGTAGTGGCGAACAAAACATCTCTTTGTCAAAATTGAAATGATAGCAGCTCAATGCAAGACTGGATTCTGCCTAGCCTTCCTCACCCTAGTTAACTATCTCTCCTGTAAGTGACATTGTGGCAGAACTGAGGGTCTACAATACACAGTATAGACAAAAGACTGGTTATTTACTGATCTTGGCTCTGACCTTTCTCTCCTTCTGTGGGAACTGAAATGCCACCAAATGGGGAATTCAAATATTATTTAGAACACAATAAAGCAATACTGGTTAGCACTACTTCCTCCAAGCAAGTAAGCAATTTGGGCCCCCAAAACAATGCAATATTTGCAGAAGGCAAAAGCACTACCTGCAGTCCACATGCCATTCAGATTTCCATAGATTTAGCTAAGCATTAAACATTAAAATGTTAATTGATTAACTCAGTCAGACGGGCAGAAATGAGAATGGGGTTCATTTAGGAGGAAAGCTGTGCTTCTTTCTACTTTCTTTTCTTTTTCTCAGTCATTGCTATGTACACCATTGTAGAAGAATCGTTGAGAAAAGCTGGAACGGTTTTTCCCTTTCTGTTATTTTTATTTTTAAAAACTCTGTTCTTCTATAAAGGAAGATAAAAACAAGCACGTTACAACAGTGGCAGTAAGGAGCTTCCTAGAGAGACAGCCGCAGTATGTTGTGAATTTATCAACAAAACACACATGAAGTCATAATTATTTAGCTGTTTCCGTTGTCTTGATTCTGAGGAACCGCTCACACTACAAAACCAAGAGCACCATGATTTCCCTTTAACTGCCATGATTGCATCATATGGAACCTTGAGATTTGCAGCTGGACGAAGCATTAGAACTCTCTGGCAAAGGATGCTAAGTACCCCTCCATAAACTGCAAATCCCATGGTCCCATAAGGTAGAACAGCATTTAAAATGCAATCATAGTGCTATAGTGTCAAAGGGCCCCAGGATGTAAAGTGGCCTGTGAATGTAAAAACATAGGCTTAAATAAAACACTGCAGAGAGAACCTCCTCCTCACTCTTTATCAGCTCCCCTGAAGCGCTTAGAGCTGCCTGAAAATTGGCTCTGGGGGCTTTCCCAGCCTCCTGGTGGAGATTTTTGAATTTAGGGTGGGAGTGGGATTAGAATAGGAAGATGAGATTGCCCCTCCCAATTCTACTTACAGAAGCAAGTCCATATGTGGGAATACCCTGTTGAATCCTAGTCAGAATACCTAAATAGTACTACAGAATGGTGGCATGAAGTATAGCAGTATACCATTGCCTGTTTAGTTAAGATAAATGAAAATTACCAGCATAAGTTGCTTCTTACCAATAGATTCAGTGCCAGCTTGATTTTCTGGAAGCAGTCAATGAATTCAGTTTCACTTGGAGGCTTGGCCCTTAAAGTCAGAACTCCCTCTTTAGATAAGAAAAACAGGGAGAAAGAAAGGGTTAAAAGAGTTAAAAAAACAAGTATTTTCTTGAGGGTACAATTTAAAAAAACAACACAGATTTTAGGAAAGGTAGCAAAAGCAGCAAAGGGAAGAGTGTTTATTGCATCCTGAAGTCAATAACAAAAATGAACTGTTCTATTGTGTGTGTGTGTGTGTCTGTGTGTGTGTGTGTCTGAGAAATGTTTTATATCAGGAATGCCCTTTATTCTTAGAGGTCAACCTTGTTCTTCCTAAGGTCACAACTCCACTGCCTTTTTTTCAGATGGTCAACATCTCACTATAGAAAACTCAGTTCCTACCATTCCAGCCAACACTCTTCCAACACTCTTGATAAGAAACAGAGCCCTCAATTTATATGGGGTGGGGGCTGAGCTGGTTCTTGTTGCATTCCATGAGACATAGGAAACACTGTTCCAAAAACCAGGAAGAAAGCTGAGAGGGGGCAGATGTTGCTTTTCAGTCCTGGGTCCCTCTCACCATGCAGAATTATAGCACTATGTTTCCCTTTAATAGTTATGGCCACATCCTCTGGAATCCATGGATTTGCAGTTTAGGGAAAGGTGTTCACAACTGTCGGCCAGAATGCTATGGTGTGTCCCTAGAGTGGATTCCACAGGATGCAGCCAAGGCAGTTAAAGTAGATTCATAGTGCTGAAATTGTGTGGTGTGAAAGGGCTCTCAGAGCCAGTTGTCCACAAAGGGAAAGGGGAAGTTTCTTTCTGCCATCCTAATACCAAGCTAAAGTGCACTTAGTGACTTAGTAACTTCCCCTATATAACAGCGCATGACTGCTATCTATTCCTATAGGAGAAGTATTTGATTCCACTTGGAAATTTTGCTGCAGTGAGAGAAAACATTCCTCCCATTTCTGACACTGGACAGGGAGTGGACATGGGACAAACAAAAGCTTCATGGGGTTCTATCTCTCATGTCTGGAAGCTGTTTTCAAGATTAAGAGCAAAGACAAGTGTTCAAAATAAGCCCCTTGTTAGCTGTTTAATAATGAATGGGCAGGTGGGAGGTGAGAGAAGAGAAGAAGGGGGCTGAGTTTTAGATTTTGGGGTTCTTCATCCCCCCCATCACTTTTCAAATCTAATGCAATATTTAGACAGTATTTACAGCGCCCCCTCAACCTTCATGAGGGTTCGGGGTGCCAACCCTTCACAAATGTAAAAAAACCATGAATAACTCCCTCTCCCACGTGAGCAGTCCCCTTCCCATTCCCCCCCAGGGCTCCCTGCTCCATTCTTCTGCCTGTGGCCCACGTGCCCTGCCTTCTTTCTGCCTGTGTGGGCGGCAGGCAAGCCAACGGAGAAAGAAACACTCCCCCGCAACTCCATCCGTCCACCTGCCTCTGTCCCTGGGCAAAAGGCTAGTGAATGGGAGGGAGAGAATGGAGGTGAGGCAAGGGGGGACCTTGCGAATAATCAAATTTGCAAATGTGGAGGGAGAACTGTACTAAAAATGTCATCACATGGCAGTTTGGATTTCACAGATACATACTATGCCATGTGCTCAGATGGAAGGGGAGAGCCCTGAGAAACATGGTTGTTGAAAGATGCCTTACAATACAGATAATGCTGGTAGCTTCCCATTCCATGGTGACATAAAATAGCAATGCAACAACTTCTTATTATTATGTGTCTTCATGTCATCTCTGATTTATGATGACACTGCTCCAAGGTTTACTTAGCAAGATTTATTGAGAGGAGGTTTCCCACTGCCTTCCACTGAGACTGAGGGGGTACGACTTGTCCAGGGTGACTGAGTAGGTTTCCATGGCTGAACAGGGATTTGAATCCTGGTTTCCTGGAATTCTAGCCCAACAATCAAACCAATACAACATGCTGGCTCCTCGTTATAACAATATGAATATGAAAAAAATCCAGAGTATCTCTTTGGGTTTTTCCCCTCCTTTCAACTGAATGAAGACCAACATTTAACAATTTCACCTGGATTGAAAATGGGGGAGGGGATGAGCAGCACAGTAAACCTGCTTTGGGGACCAAATTCTGGCCTACTGGCTGCCAAACGACTGTCACTCCTTTATCTTCTGCAAGATTCTCCAGAGTTAGAAGAGACTTAAAATTCTGCTGACCTACTTTGAATTTGACCAAAGGGTAGAATCCCAGCCACACATTTGAGAGACTAAATCCCACAGAGGGGGAATGGGAGTTCTTTTCAAAAAAACATATACATTCTTCCTCAGAGCCAATGGCCCAACCCTTCCTACCTGCTGGCCCTTTCTTCTTGTTCTTCTTGCCTTTCTTCCTTTGGTTCAGCTGTTTGAATGCCTCTGCTGCTTTCTGAAGCTTGGCAACAAACAGCTCAATATCATCTAGGGTGCAATTCAAGGTTTGCTGTAAAGAGAGAAATGAGGGCAAATGAATGCATGGATAGTAGAAGTGGTGCAAATTAATTTGAAAGTCTACCCTGTTCTTCCTTATCAAGGGTCAAATCAGGGCCATTTCCGCACTAGACTGTTATAGCGCGATTATTCCACTTTCAACATCCTATGGAATCCTGGGGTTTGCAGTTTCGGGAGGGGCCACCCGGATGTTGCAAGTGGAATAATCACGCTATAACAGTCTAGTGCGGAAATGGCCCCAGTGTGATGCTAATTGTGCTTATTGTGGATAAAAAGAGCCATGCTGGTTGAGACTAAAGGCCTAATTAGTCCAGCATTCTGCTTAGACAGTGCGCAACCAATTGCCTATGGGGAGCCCACCAGCATGAGACGAGTGCAGCTACATTCTCCTTTTTCACATTCCTCAGGAACTGATAAGCAGAAGCATTGCTGTTGTTCTTGTGTGCCCTCAAGACAATTATGATATATGGCAACCCTGTCCTAGGATTTCTTCACCAGATTCATTCATAGAGTGGTTGCCTGTCTTCCTCTGAGGCTGAGAGAATGTGACTTGCCCAAGGTCACTCAATGGGTTGCCATGATCAAGCATGGATTTGAACCCTGGTCTCCCAGAGACTTAGTCTAACAGTCAAATCATCACACTAAACTGGTTCTCACAAACGATATATACTATCTCAATTAGTATATTCAGGAGTAACCATGTTGGTCATGTAGCAAAATACAACAAAATCCCAAATACACATTGTGCAGATACCTTTTGTGCAGCCATTTGGTTGAGCTAATAAAGGTATCACCAGGATGTTCACTTTGAATTTTGCTATATTTACCTCTAATGAGTTGATGTGTAGCCTGCTGTACAGCCAACAGATTAGGAACTACTGACGGTCCTAAACACATAATAGTATTCAATCCTGTTTTAAAATCATCCCAGTTGGCAGCCATTGCTATTTCCTGTGGCAGTGAATCCCACAATTCAAGTGTATGTGCTGTATGCTCAGGCAAGCAGTACTTTGGCCTTTAGAAAAGGCATCTTTTCCCATTTCTTTGCTATACTGAAAGCATGACGTATAGAATGGTTATTGAAACTAAACTTCTCTGCAGTGAGAATCTTCTCATTCTCCCACATGACTTTTAAATATATATATCGGCCATTATCACTAACCGTTTCTTTCTCGATCTTCTGTGCAAAAAGAGCACGAGACTCTTCCTGATCCTGAGAGCTGGAGCTTCGTCGATCATATTCTGTCAAATGCACAAAATCAGCTCATTGATTATCAGTGGCAAAGCAGATATAAATTTGAAATATCTGCTTTTTAAAAACCATTACCAAATCTGCAAAATTTGATACAGATATTAATATATGGCCGTTTATGATGGTTTGCAATGGAAGCTGAGAAAAGAACTTTAAAAATAACGCTATGTAATGATCTCAGAGGAATGAGGCATTATATGCCAATGCAAATTTTGTTAATGTGTTCTGTTGGCTTGGGTCCAGCAGAGAAGCCACACATAGAAGCGATTTACCTAGCGTGACTTAGCAGTTCTCCATCTCTTCTATGGATGTTGGTTTCAGTGTTGTATATATGAAGCTACAAGGGTCTCAGTGCCAAGCAAGTTTCTGATAAGAGCCACAATGCAATTTGTTCTTGAGCACAGTTCCTACAAATACCTAAATATGTGTCTTTCTGACCCTTCTGCCATGAAACAAAATTGGGTTGTCTCACTCTTTAAAGTGTCAAGAATGCCAGGGGCAGAAGGTGCAGATGACACCATATCTGCTGTGTTTAAACTCAATCCAGAACCCTGGTGTGGATCCAAAGTTCATCCTGCCCATCCCAGATGCCCTTCAATGTGCTGACTTAAGAAATGGAGAAGAAGCTTAGCTGTGCTCTATGTGCAAGTATTAAGAATTAGCTGAGGAAGAAATCCTCTCTACCTATACTGAAAATGCTTTGAGTCAACAGGAAAACTTCACATGCTGCCTCACGATCAGCAGTAGGGAGAACTATTGTGGAGCCAACATAAAGAGCAGATGGCATGAGTAATTGTGAGTAATTGCACTGCACATATCTCTGTGGATAACAGTTGCCATTTTGTAAAATAATCTCACTGGCTCTTGTGATTCAAGCAGCAGCCCATCATGCAGAAATTAAGCAAGTAAAGCTCAACAAAAGAGAAGGAGGAGGGGAGGGTGGCCTCTTTCATAGCATACAACTGCATCACATTGATTCCACTTTATCTGTTTTGGCTACATTCAAAATAATCTTGGGATTTGTAGTGAGGTTCTAGCTCTCTGGCCAAGAATTCTATATGCCCCACAAAACTACAAATCCCAGATTGCTACAGGAGGAAGCCATGCCAGTTAAAATTGTATCAAAGTGCCATAAGTGTGTAGCATGAAAGAGAGTGTGTGGGAAGGTACAGTTAAAAAGGTAAGCGTAAGCTGCTGAATTATTGTATGTCATGTCATATTATGGGGAGAGAGGTACAGGAAATGAGCCAGTAAAAAAACAGCTTGGCAATTCTCTTCATGGCTCCAGCAAAGGTCCATTGACTTTACATGGAAGATTTTTAGTCACAAACCACCTGGGTAAGAATAGCCAGGGGCACCTGGTTATATGCACAACCCCACACCCAGATCCTTCTAGCAAGTTTAAAGGACTTCCTGATGTAATGGAGAAAGGATCAATATGAGGTGGGATGGGCAGGCTTAAGTGAAAATGGAATGAGGGATTAAAATAAATACTGAACTGCCTAATAGCCCCAGGCTGCTAGGATTTCTGCATGACTGCTGTCCTATACAGGCTTATACAGAACTCAAAAGGGAGCCTGTAGGAACTTGTACAATCCTCTCCACAATCCCCTCTTTTTTCTTTTTGAAAATACAAGGTGAAACAAGCATATGCATCCGTTCTATAATAAAGGTACAGATGTACAAGTAACTTGCAGAAATTCAAGAGTGGCAGATCTGCATTTCACTGCATAGAGTGATTTTGGGTGAGCATCCTTCTTAGCCGTAACAAATTTCAGAAGAAAACCAGTAATTTGCCTTTTGAGTGGTGTTTTGTGACAAGAGACAAGAATGCAGACAAAATAGAGGTGGAATGTAGAAAGTAGGTGGGATGGCAAATGAACCTAAAAGCATGCCATATCATGCCTAGGTCCAGAATTGGAGGCAGTATCTGCTGGACTTAATTTCCTCCCCTTTTCCTTTTGTGTCATGCTTTAATTAGACTGTAAGCCTGAAGCCACAGAACTGTTTGTTGTTGTTGTTGTTGTTGTTTTACTTTGTTGAAGCCCCAGCAACATGCTAACTTTAGACTTCAGCTTGCTGTTGAGTCACAGGCCAGAGAAGAGTGTTGTCATTTTAATGAGCCCACAACTGCAAAAATTGCCTTCACTGTGGCCGCTCCCAGATCATGGAACTCTCTTTCCAAGGCCAGGTTGGCTCTCTCTTTGATTTCCCTTTCTCACAGCATGTGAAGACCATTTTTTATTCCAGCATGCTTATAGGAGTTGATGGTGTTACAAGAAAATGACTTTTTAAAAAGATGTTCTATTTTTATTCTTTGATTTTAAATCTGTATTTTCAATGGTTTTAATTTTGTTCACAGTTTAAAACTTGAATCCTAGGCTGAGAAATTGAGCTGTGACCTGTTCTTAGCTGGCCAGGCAACAGCTGGTGAAAAAAGTGAAGGACCAGAGATGGCTTTTTAAAGAGTTGCACAGCCTGATCAGAGCCAATGAAAGAGAAAGTTCCCTCAAAAAAGGAAGTGCTGGGGGCGGGGAGGGGTTGGAGAAATTTGCAAATAATCAAATCTGTGAAAGAGAAGCCAGCAAATGTGGACAGCTGACCGTACTAGTCTAATAAAGTGGGCTGGAGTCTATAAAAACTTTATTTATTTATGACTCACACTATATCATAAGATTGCAGGACAGTGCACAAGTAAAATGCATTTATGCAAATTAAAACAACTTAAAACAATAAAAATGATTAAAACAAAATAAAAACATATTAAACAACTTAGAATGTTAAGAACAGGTTTTAAAGGTTAGAACAGTTTAAAACCGTGTACTTAGACATTTTGGAGTAAATTAATTAGGCCTCAAAGCCATGTTTTTACTTGACGCCAAAATGAAGTGTTGGTGCCAAGTGAGTCTCCAAGGGGAGGCCGTTCCACAAATGGGGCACCACTTCAGAGAAGATTCTCTCCCATATTTTTCCCACAATGTGTTGTTCCCATTGTTGAGAGGCAGAGAATCTCTCCAGCGGATCTCAAACCTAAGGCAGACATATATAGTGAGAGACGCTTGTTTAAATATCAAGGTACTCAGCCATTTAGGACTTTAAATGTCATTACTGGCACCTTAAATTCAGGCCATTTCCACACTACAGCGTTAAACTGCTGCTATTCCACTTTCAATGCCCTGTGGAATTCTGGGGTTTGTAGTTTACTGAGACCAAAGAGCTCTTTGGCTGAGAATCTGAAGTGCCCTTCCCTAAACTACAAACCCCAGAATTCAATAGGAGGTTGATAGTGGAATAGCAGCACTTTAACACCGTAGTGTGGAAATGGCCTCAGACTGGAAGCAATACTGGCAGCCAGCACAATCCCATTAAGACTGACATTACATAAAGTCTAATCTTTCATACAGTGTTTGAACTGTTTCTGAATTCTTTGGTTCTCTCAAAGTGGGAGTGGATGAGAACACGAATAATCCTGTGTGATGACCATGTGGATGTTTTCCTTCCATGATGTTCAAGATGTGCGGTTCCTTACCATCCTGATATAATCCTTCTTATTTACAATAAAAAAGCCATCTCATCCATTTTACGATTAAATGGTTATTATTCAATTATTCTTGAAGGTAGGGGTGGTAGTTGGGGAATGAATGGTCAGCCTTAAAAAGCTGTACTATTTTTATTCTTTGATTTTAAAACTATGTTTTCAATGAGGAGGAGAGATTGCCAGAAAAAAAATTCTTGCTTTGGAACAAGAAAAAAAAAAGTCTCTCTTTTTTTTGTCTCATTTCTGAATGCTTGTCAAGGCACAACCCAATACATGTCTACTTAGGAAGTATGATCCATCAGTATCAATGAAACTTAGGCCATTTACGCACTAGACTGTTATAGTGCTATTATTCCACTTTCAACATCCTATGGAATCCTGGGGTTTGCAGTTTAGAGAGGGGTCTATATTGGGGAACAGCCCTCTTTTTCACATGTTAGGGCAATGCAAGGCTCCAGTGGATTCCTGGGTGGATCACACAACCCTGTGCAGGTGCTTCCATTAGTCAGTCATCTGCTTAAATTGCACGGTTAGGGACTGCTTTCTTTACCTGGCTCATTGTGCTGTGAAGGAGGAGCCACCCGATTCAGGCTGTTCTTGGGGGAGCTTCTTGTTTCATACTGGAAAGGGATCGGAGCTGGCCCTTGAGGTGGTGGGAGGATGGACTGTCTCTGTTTTATTTTCTCTTGGTTTACTCTGCAAAGAAAGCAGCATAAATGTTTATGCTTATATAAATTATGCAAAATAAGTAGATTTTCATAGATTGGGGAAAATGTACAGGTCAAAGCTATGCATAATTGAATTCACTGGGCTTGCTGTTGTGTCTTCAAATTGTTATCAACTTAGGGCAATCCTATCAGGGGGTTTCTGGAGCTGAGAATATGTAACATCTAAAGTCACCCAGTGGATTTCCAGGGCCATGCAGAGAATCCAACCCAAGTCTCCAGGGTCGTAATCCAGTGCTTAAACGACAACACCAGGCTGGCTCTCTCACTGGGCTTACACCTAGGAAAATATCAGATCAAAACAAAACTTTGCTTCTGCTAGTGATGAGGCAGCCAGCGGCGGAAGTACAGTATAGAAAAAGTTTCATAGGAGACCAGATCTCCTTCACAGGCTGCCTGAAATTTTATTCTGATACTCCCGTGGCTTGTACAGTTTCACTGGATATCAACTATGTACTTTCAAGACTCCCTCTGATCAGTGTTGAGATTCTTAGCTAGCTGAATCCTGAACTCAGTTACTGAGCTCAATCTTTTTCTGTGCTTGCAGAGAATCACAAAATGGACACCATGTCTACAGTCAACACTTTCGGTGCAGTCATGGATTATATCTTCAGTCGACAACCTAACTAGGGCCCATTTTCTGCACTAGACTGTTCTAGTGCTATTATTCCACTTTCAACACCCTGGGGTTTGTAGTTTAGAGAGAGGCCTGTGGAAACTGCAAACCTCAGGATTCCATAGGATGGTGAAAGTGGAATAATAGCACTAGAACAGTCTAGGGCGGAAAGGGCCTAGGTTGCTAGTGTGGGACAAACAGTACTGGCCGCAACAATATTTGTATGCACTACCTGCAAACCTGAGTGGTGAGAAATTCCAAGCAGAATGCTCCCAGGTTTAGTTTCCTTTCGATGATAGACAATTGAAGGTTTATCTTGGTAAGGTCTTGGTAACATTTGCTTTATTTTACAAACAGACAAGCAGAGCCTGAGTGGAAGCAAACAGATCTCCAGAGGACAACTTTGTCTCTATCTCTAGTCCCATCTGACTCCACCAAAACAGTTTCCCTCAACCTCTCCAGCTTCAAAAACTTCCAGCTTGCTGCATCTGTCATCTCTCTGCCTCTCCCACTTAATTGCATGGGTTATATTACTATTTCTGACTCCTGACAGGCTGTTCATGTCGTGATTTGCCACCAAGTTGGCTTCAATTTATGGCACCTCTATGAATGCGAGGCCTCCAAGATACCTTGTTATCAACAGCCCTGCTCAGGTTGTGAGCTCGGGCCCCCAGCTTCTTTGCCAGACTCAGTCTATCTGATGTGCATTTTCCTCTTTCTTTGCAACTGATTTCAAATTTACTGATCATTATCATCTTTTCCAATGAGTCATGTCATCTCACAATACATCTAAAGTAGGATAGTCACCCAAGGCCCTGTTACTGACTTCTAATGAGAATCTAGACCAGAACTGCCTTCTAGCTTATTTATTTGTTATTTTGGTAGTCCATGGTATTTGTAGAACCCTCCTCCAGCACCACATTTCAAATTAGTTGATCTTCTTCCTGTCAGTTCTCTTCACTGTTCATATTTTACATCCACACACAGAAACAAGAAACACTCTGGCACAGATAATCTTAACAGTGGTATTCAGTGATATGCATGTTTGTGTGTATTTGCATGTGCACATACATACCTTTAAGCTGCCTCTCAACTTATGGTGACCCCAAGAATTTCACAAGGTTTTCCTATACAAGGAATATTCAGAGGTAGTTTTGCTAGTTTCTTCCTTGGAAATATAGCCTATAGCACTTGATATTCGTTGGTGGTCTCCCATCAATGAATACAGGTGTTGTAGGCCATGTTTTAGAGGAAGGAACTAGCAAAACCAAGTCTGAGTATTGCTTGCCTAAGAAAATTCTATGAAATTCATGGGAAGGTTACTTCACTCACTAGGCTGACTTGGATCATAATCTGTTAACATAAGGACATCTACAGTAGACTGTGTTCCGTCTCTCCTCCCTCATGTAGCTACCTGACTCCCTGAAAAGTGTCGCCTGAAGGTCAGGAGGCCCTCTTGAATAATGGAGGAAGGCTGCCAGAAGGATGAGGCTAGAGGGAGCTTTCCTTCCATGAACATCTGGATGTTAACAGGTTTTGAGAAAAATGCTTGATTTGGGGCAATCACCCCCTCCTTCAGTAGCTCCCCACCACACCACATCTCACCCTACATTGTTCTGAATGTCCTCCTAACCTCCAAGAAAGATTGTTCAAGGAACTTCTGGATGGAAAAAGGAGAGGAGGAATGGGAAAGTTTACAATCTTGAACTTTATCTTTTAAAAAGGACAAATCCTCATTTTAGTGTAGTGATATTGATTGAAATTCATGTGGAAGTGGAAGGGGTGGATGTGCACAACTTGGAAAATTTTCTAAAGCAATTTGTTCCCATTACTCACTATAGTTTTTGAAATATGCATACAATGTTGAAAAGGAAACTTACTCTGCTAGTTTTTAATTTATTACTTTTCTATTGTTTTCCATTACTTTTTGACAGAAAATACTTAAGATTAAAGAGAATGGTATATAATTTGAAATATTCCTATTTTGAAATGCCTCTAAAATGACCTCAAAAAGTATTTGTGAAAGTAACTGGAAACCATTACACTAATATAGTAACTTTACTCTTATTTGCTTTACTCTTGCTTCTTTACTTTTAATTGCCTTACTCTTGTCTTACTTTTGAAACATGACTTCCTTGTTCCTTCACTACCCCCAAAAGTAACAGGTATAGAAAGCTTGTAATTTGTTACTTCCACGCTCTGTGGATACCAAGTTACTTTCCTCAGCTGCTGCCTCCCAAGATGCAGTTGTGCCGGTGTGAGGATTCATCATGATGTCTGTGCTGCCTACATAATCTTCTGCTGAAACATTACTATCGCGCTTTGAGACATAACAATACCAAAACTTCAACTACGCTACTAAGGTCGGACAAGTGAAATTTTCTATAAAGTCCATTCACCATAGTTCTAGCAATTCCTATTTCCTGATAGCAAAAGGAGAAAAACACCTTGAACCAGGACATTTGGTTGAATGACTGGCTCCAGTACATGATAGGGCTATATGAGAGCAACTGCTAATATCTCTCATGATGTTTTCTCTATTGTTGGGACCCCGCAGGATGATTCAGATTAGAGTATATCAAGGCTAATCTCTGGGACAAAGAGCAGTTTTTGCAGCCACAGGAAACTCACAACACACCTCTCTTGTTTTGTTACCCTCATTCAAACTGATCCAGGTGATAAAGAGTTTGTGTATAATTTTGCTCACCATTAATTGTAACAAGCTCATCTGTAAGATACACAGCTAAACCTTCAATAACTTACAAATGGGTCAGAAAATTAAATTCACGGTGGACCACAAGCCTATAAGACTTCTACACAACATTGCAATTGCCCGTCTCCCTCCCCAGGCCACATGTTGGAGCCTGCCTGTCTTCAGCAGCCACTTACTTGAGTGTCTGTGGTCGTATCTTCTTCCCAAATTTATGGTCGGCAAGTGCACTTTCTATGTCCTCATGAATCATCTCTGCCTAAAGAAAACAAAACAAAATCAGGGAGGTCTGAGAAATGGAAATGATGAGTGGCAGAAAAGAGACAAATGTAAAGATGGAAATGATTGTTCTGCCTTACAAACACAAGCTGCATTAAAGTAAGGTTTCATTAAACAATACATTCATTTTTTTTCCTATAATATTTTTTGAGTTAAAAGCCAGGCACACCAGCAGGGATTTTTTTAAATGGGTCTACACTCTGTTTGTTGAGTGTTGAAAACATTTGAATTTTATTGAGCACGTCTTCAGATTCTGAAGGCGGATTTCCCTCTAGTCTCATGTAAAGTCCTGAAGCTTCAGTTGTTTTAGTGTTCATGCAACAAATTCACAATGAATGACAAAGGCAGGTTTACGGCTCTGTCAATAGGAGTACT
Organism: Iguana delicatissima; assembly: GCA_948472985.1. Lineage (NCBI taxonomy): Eukaryota > Metazoa > Chordata > Lepidosauria > Squamata > Iguanidae > Iguana > Iguana delicatissima. The sequence continues at coordinate 980,453 of CAOKZL010000616.1, forward strand.
TCAGTTTCAACGAGAGCTCTAAATAAAACCCTAGTTCTGAAATTACATTTTCACATTTTTGACACAGTGGAGCTTGACTGGAGAAGATCTGCCTCTGGAGGGCGCTGATTAGCCAAAATTTACAATGCCAAGAATTCCTCTTCCCTTCTTCACCAATTTTGCAATATTGTTTTAAAAAGTTATTATCGCCATTTATTAGTACTGCAAGATGAGGGAAACATGCACAGACACACAAACTCTGTATGTGTTGCTTTAAATCCACATAACCTAGGAGCAACTTTGAAGTTATTATTTTAAAAGGTTATTATTGCTAGTATTAGTACTACAAATTTAGGGAAACACGTACAGACATACATACCTTGTACATGTTGATTTAAAACAACAACAACAAGATAGACACTCCAGCTAACTCATGACAGAAAGGACAAGAAGGACACTTAGACTGGTGTGGAGCCTCCTGCTCTGTATGTTCATTATGCCAGATATGAGTTAGGTTAATATTCATAACTGGAAAATTTGCTGTGATTGCTTTTTAAACATAATGTCAGTTTCCTTCACACTAATCTGCCAAAGATCACTAGTCCAGAAAAGGGTCATGACCTGACCCTACCCTGTCATCATCATCTATCTGTTTACAAGTCCCAAAGGAGATGAACAGATGTGGAGGGTGGGAAATTGGACTGTTGGACAAGGCAGCAGGGGAATGCTTCCTTCAGGAATGGCAGAGATTCCAAACGAGCCAGTCTTCCAAAAACATGCTTTCATGAGACAAGCGCCCATGCTGCTTACAATGTTTGGGACTGAGTATGGCTGGGTGTTAACAGAGGTGTGAAGAAAGTGGACACGGAGAACATTTTCTCTCTCATAATAATAGAACCTGGCTTTCCTTTTACTCTTATCATGCCTATATTTTGCCTTTGGGGAATCACTTCAGTAGCAACATGCAAATATTCCTCCCCTTTGTATACGAAATATATTAAAATTACAAATACACTGAAACCAATAGTATATGACTACAGAATAAGGAACTCTCAACGTTTGTGAACTGGCAAACCACAAACTCAAATGTGCATTGTATGGTGACCTATCATTTTATTGTCACATTAAATTTGGTCCTTCAGTCTCTGGCAGTCATCAGTCTTTTGCCTTTTTATTTCATGTTTGCATATTCTAAAAAATAACAGTTTATTAGAGAAACAGGCAAATATTTACCTATAACATCCCCATTGAATACGGGTTGGGTTGAGGTATTTATAATGTTTACAAAATTATTCACAGGTTCATGTGAAAGTAAAAGACAAAAAAACCCCAAATGTTGTAAGAGGTGTTCTCCAGTTAAGGATTAAAAGCCCTTGTTCTTTGGGGTTTACTTCCAAAGCCTCTGACCAACTTACACAGGTAGCATGACCCACTTATGCAGGGGTGGGCAAGTATGGAAGCCTAACCCCCAGGAGACTTTGGAGGGCTGCTCTCCCTACTGTGTTCCCTCTCATAAAAAAAAGTCACATGCTCACTAGGGTCAGGGGGGCATTTTCACCAAGTTTTTCGTCCTTCCTGGGTTCCCTAAAAGGCATTTGAGGTAACACACACACACACACACACACACACACACACACTTTAAAAAACTGCATTTTTAAAACTCATGATGGGTCCAGGGGAGTCTCCGAAACAAAAAACTGGAAGAAAAAGGCCTCTGAGGGTCCCGCAAACAACCCAGGGTGCTACACCCAGCCTATGGGCCACATTTTGCCCACCCCTGTGCTTGTGGGTCATGACTGAGAAACCATGCTGTAGTGATATGCATAAAAATTCTATAAAAATTCACTGGACCCTTCCTACAGCAGCCCATGGCTGTCATTTTGAGTTTTGAGCAAGCAGGAGGCATCTTCATTGCAGCTAGAGCTTTGCTGACAGAAGAGTGTTTTCCCCATTACTGCTGACAGTACTGTACTGCAGTCAGGTGCAGGGCAACTTAGATCACAGTCACAGCAAAGGTCTTTATTTGCATGTTTCCATTCCCCAGATTACCATTTTTAACACCCAGAGGACTTGGCTTTCAAGACATTGTTTGCCTCCCTTTCCCCAGTGAGGGTTTAGATGATCTCTGTTTACCTCCACCTCATCACAATTAAAGAAGTGAATGTCAGGCTTGTGCTGCTCCGAGTCCTGACACACCAGCAGAAGTATGGATGAGTAGTGCATCTGATTTAGTACAGTTTGGCAATGCTGGACTGTTGGCAGAAGGAAGTCTTCTAGCTCTTCCTGAAAGACAACACAGAAGAGAATATGGCACCAAAATATAAAAACAATTTTGGGTGGCAAGCAGCATTTGCTCATGTAATAACCATTTCAGGAAGAAGGCAATGAATAAAGAGCATTTAATTCCTTACATTAAATCTATTAGTAGCTGTTAGCTCTCATGAGATAGATGGACAAAATGATTGCAGGTACAAAACAGAGTTCTGGGTGTTTCTTGGAAAACAGCAGTGGAAAGAAGAGGCAAAGTTTTTGCAAGCAGAGCTACAGAGCTGCCTTGTACTACATCCTCCTTATGCTGTAATCTCGTATAATTCCACTTAGTTTAATATCCTTGAAGAAGCTTGCTGCTGTTGCTCAGCTGAGTGGATGTGCATCACTTTTACAACTGCAAACACAGCTAAATAGCTTGTCTAAATGAGTAATGCATCCTATTCAAACCTTCTCCAGTATGGTATCTTCCAGATGTGTTGGATTACTATTACCAAATCCAACATATCTGAAGGGCACCAGACTGCAGGAAGGCTGCTCTGCTAGGATGGCTACCTGAAATATGATCTTCACCTCAGAAGAAGATTCTCCTGTGTTCTTCTCTGGCCAGGAGGTGGTGATGTGATTTATTCATCTAGACACCATCTTATAACCCTGACTCCTGTTCCTTTAATTTGTTTCATCTTTAGCTTGCTTTATCAGTCTCAGTGTTTTATTCTTGGTTCTACAGCAGAACTATATGAGTTCCTGTTTGGAAAACAGGATTAACAACCCACCGTTTCTGTTGTAGATACCTGGCATTATAAAAATCCTTCTAACCAAGTACTTCCCAGCAACACTCTAAAGCTAGTCTATACCTCTTAATACCACTCTAATGGAAACAGCCTGGCACAAAGCGCTTTTGTGGAGCAGAATGTATTTCCATTAACAGCTAATTCATCTGGTGGCTTGATCAGAACAGCCCTATTCAGGGACAGAAATAGCATGGGCAATGAACTCGTTCCACACGTACACATGGTGAAATCAATCTGCTTTTCTTCTTTTGTTATGGTTGCACTAATTTGGTCCAATTTAATACCCTTGAAGAAGCCTATTGCTGTTATTTGGCTGAACGGGAAACAGTGTGCAGTGAAATCTTTAAATGATTACAGGCATTAAATACTCTATGTCTTTTATCTCCATCTGAAGGAGATGGTTTGCTGCTCACCTGAGTTTCGCAGTCCAGCAGTCGAACAGATTTATCATTCACCTGCAACAGCATCTCTTGCGCCCAGATCTTGTTTTTGGAGTCAAGTTGTTTGAGCTTCCTGATGGCATCATCTACTGTTACAATGGCTTCACTCTTATCCATGATGAAGGTGGCTAAATGCTGAAAGGGGGGAAATCCACAGGGAGGGGAAATGTATCATACTCATTAAAGTTGGAGAGGCCACAAGCTTGTTTTAAGGTATGACAAAGACTGGTAGATTCCATGTTGAAGAGGCAGTTAATATGCTCTGGGTGTTAATGTAAACTTGTTGTCTAAAATGCAGGATCTGTTCTGGGGATAGGGCTCAGTACTTTGGACAGCTCCTTTGATGTTCAGCCTAAGTCCTGGAATGGGTTCACCACCCTACCTACCAGGCCCCACTGCAAAGGGAGAAAAGGGAGGTTCATCAATCATCAAAAGAAAGGCAGGACATAAACACAACTCGTAATAAGAAACCAGTTGAACTCCATGAAAAATTCTGAGAATTCAGCTTCAAGATCTGAAGGTCCTCACCTCTAACACAGTGGTCAGTTGCCTTCAATTCTATCATGCTGTTTGTTTGTTACTGTTTGTAAACACTGTTTAGGTAGTGCCCTAAACAGCTCAGGTCCTGCTTATCTGAAGAATAATATCCTCCCATATGAGTCTGCCTATCTGTGTTTTGAAATGCTCTGGGAAGGCCTTTCTCTCTGTCCCACCACCTCCACAAGTACATCCAGTGGGACCGTAAGAGAGGGCCCTCTCAATGACTGTTCCCTGACTCTAGAACTCCCTTGCTAGAGAGGCTAGATGGACCCATTGCTTGCTATCCTTACGCAGGCAGGTGAAGAGCTTTGCGTTTCTGCAGGCCTTTAATGACTGATTGCTCAGAAGGAAAGCACCACTCAGAATGTGCTGCACTGTATATTAGTTGGTTTTTTTTTCATGGTCTTGCTTCTAAGTGCTTTTAATTCTATTGTTAGTTTAATTATGCTTTGAGTTTTTGTATGAAATGAATTTAAAAACTGTATCTGTATCTATTTTAACCTTTCTAAGCTGCTTTGAGGCTTGTACTGAGGAAAAGGTAGGATATAAATATAAATATAAATATAATAACGTTTCCTACAATCTTTCTCTCACATGGATTTTATTTTCACTTGTTTGCTTATTCATCAATGGACATAAACGCAGCCAATAATTTCGTATTGTATTACACGGAGGCAAAACTGTAATATCTAACAGTAAGCTCAGCAGTAACCTCAAACTCTCAGTTCTGGCTCCCTGACCAGTCTTACACGTATAGTGACCACCACAGATGCTCATTTAAAACATGTTTAGGCTTTAAGGAAACACATATTATGGGCCATATTTAATCCCAGCCTTCCACACTGCATTGTTGCGTGCTTCTCTTGAGACACAACTAGGAATGCAGCTTTTGGCAAGGAGCAGAAAACTAGACTCAGGCATGACTACACCTGCAGTAATTCCCAGCTGAGCTCTAAACCTGTTGCCCTGGTTAAGAAAACACCCAGTGTTATATACCATGGCATGATATATAAACCTCAAGGTTTGCATAAAGGGGCTATTTTTGTATGGCTTATAGCAATAACACATAGCATTCTGAACAAGCAACACTGCAATGCTGGGAATTGCAAGGAGACACCCATTGCAGGAAGTATTTTTCCTGATCTCTGTCTCCATTTTTGGCATTGCTACCATGCAAAACAATTCTTCTTTTAGCCTCAATAAAAATCACATAGTGCTTTCCCCTGTGGTTTTTATCAGCCAGCAGAGGGAACTACGCCCAAGTACAAGAGAAGAACACATTTACCTTTCTTCCATTATACCACTCAGTCATGCCATAATGTCTACTGCAAAGGCAGTACAGCCTCCTTGATTCAGAGTGCTCTCTTTTGGCCATTCCTCTCCAGGAATGCAATTCAATTCTGCACTTCCTCATCCTTCTATTTGAGAAAAGAAAGTCCACACTATCAACCCTCCACTTTGTTCTGCTTGCCTGCGCATCAGCTATAATAGGTTCTGCTGACCTACATATGCCCACATAGCCAAATTGCGTGAATCCAAAAGAAGAAGGTATAAGTTATTGTGGTTTCCATCTCCTGTGATGCAGTAGTTAGAATGCTGGACTGTGAATGGCGAGATCAAAGTTCACTGAGCCCTAAAATAACTGGGTGAACTTGGGCCAATCACTCTTTTCTTGGGAGTACCATATACATAGCTCTGAACTCACGGGAATAAAAATGTAACCTAATAATTATACTAAAAACTGTTGTTGTTCAGTTCACTTTTAAAGCGAAGCCAAGTCAACCACCTTACAGAACTGAATCTGTAATTTTCCAAGTAATATTCCTAAATGGAAAAGCAGCTGGCTGGGGAGAGAGGAAGCACTTGCTTTCTCCTAGTGAGTAGGATAGTTATTCCCTCTCTGATGTAAAGGGCTTGCCCCTAGGAGACAAAGTAATTAAGAAGGGGAATTGGCAGGAGCATTACAGGCAGGTGTAGTGAAACTGTAGCTAATCATTAACTCTGATAACAAAATGGAGGCTCCTGGAGCTGTTTTATAGTTGATGGTGGCTCCACTTAGTACTTTGAGCAATAACAGGTCACTGATAGGCTCCCAGGCAGGCAGCACTCACAGTGCAGAGCCACGGTGGCTAGAGAATTCTGAGAGTTACAGTACAAAAAATAACAGATATGGATGTACTGTTTACATTAGCTAGTACCATCATAGGTAACCATTAAAGCAAGACAGAGATTGCTACATGTCATTTCATTTGAGTGGAAAAAAAAACTAGCTCAGTTATACCCTGTTAGCTGCTCGAAAACTGGTCACTGTATGAACTTTATAATATTAAGAATGGGATTTCCCCCCTTTTCCTCCCTATCTCCCTTTATCTTGTTGTCATCTTATTTTTATTGATACATCAGCTCCTTTCCAGACAAAAAGCAGGGTGGAGAAGTTTAAGACTGAGAAATAATGCTTAAAAATTTACAACCTTGCCTTCGCACAAGAGTAAGATACAAAATGACAGAGGATTAATAATACAAAAATTATTGGCATATTGCTGTGTGTGAATAATGCATAACAATGACCCTCTCATGAAACTAGGTGCTGCCAGTCTGACAGAGATCACATTTACTTTGTCCAAAGTTCAACATGAAATATCAGTTCACAGTCAAGCAATTGTACTTAGTAGAGTTTGAAATGTTTTCTGATCGCTGGAGGGAGTAAAGTCTAGCAAAAGGAACGTCAATCATTTTATTGCATTTTGCAGAGGATTTCTCCAGTATTTGATTTCTAAAACAGAGGAGGCAAGTTTCAACCTCCTTGGTAGCTGTGTTATTTGCCATTCCAAATCTCAACTGTGGGAATGAAAGATTATTCAGTTGATTTAGGCAGGAGAACATTTCAACAGGAAACACTCACAACAGGAGCGTGTATATATTTACATATGCAGACTGAACATACAAATAGGAGTGGGAACACAACTGTTTAAATACCCTAAGGGCATCAGATCCCATCTGATCTTGAAAACTAAACAGGATCAGCCCTGGTTAGTACTTGGATGGGAGACCACCAAAAATACCAGACACTGTAGTCTATATTTCAGAGGAAAGAACTGGCAAAACCATTTCTGAGTCTTTCTTGCCCAAGAAAACCCTGTGAAATTTGTGGGGTATCCATAAGCTGACAGGCAACTTGAAGACACATACACACACCAACACACACCAACACAACTGTTAGACCTGCCTTACTCCTCTGAATTGATGAATCTCAGGACCTGGACCATTTTCCTCAGTCCTTAGGATGAGGGTGAAGAATCTCAGATTAAGATCATTGCCTTAAAAATGGGTGTGTGTCTGTGTGTCTTCTTGATTTGTTAGATGACACTTTTTGAGTAGCATCTTCTGTGCAACTGTGGATGATGATCATGGTGTGATGTCTAATGACATCAACCAGGTGTGTCCCTTGTAATGTTTCCTCATGACAGCCATCTTCCTTTGATATCATAATACCCTGAAAAGTCAGAGCCTTGGCTAGTTCTGATCTTCACATATCTCCACAAACCCAGGAAAACAGTCAACATGAAAGAAGGTTAACCTCCAGCCTGCAAGCCAAATTCAGTCTATGAGAAGTCCCAGTCTGACCCAGAAAGCCCCTCCCCCAGGGATTTCCTATTCTCCTTTCCTTCTTAATCATGAACAAAGAAGAGGGGAGAATCCCTTGCTTTTAAATCTCTGACCAGAGATCTGGAATAGCAAAGCACTGTTTCACTTGCTCTTACACTCCCTGAACGGGGAATATGTGGGGGGTTACCAAGCTTCCAAGACCCAGGTGCCAGGTGCAGGAGAGTTTCTGCATCTAGAGTTTGGCGTTCAGAGTCTGCTTTGCCCACCCTGTGATCTCCCCTATAATGGGAATGTGGGGCAAACTTCCCAGACCCAAATATTGGTGACAGGAACTTTCCTGCAGCTGTTGCTTAGGTATGTGTGCTATTTGGCTCCACTCAAAGAATCCTGTGCATGAAGGCAAGGAGGGAACAAAGTCAAATTCCAGGCTGCAGTCTTGGCTGAAGCTCCAGCTGGCAGTGTCATCAGGGACTTGCAGTCACAGAGACTTGTCAGGTAACTGGCCATGCCAAAAAACCCTCTGATCTGTGCGAACTTCAATCAATAAGGATCAAACAAAGCAGCCAATGCTTTTTGTATTTGAAAAAAAAAAAAGATACCAACACATTCGATGTATTTGATATTTAATATTAAGTCTATCTTGGTTCCCAAAGAGCTGGGGAAAACCCTTGGGGAGCTACTATTACCAACCACGTCAACTTTTTCTCAAGAGGAAGGATTGCAACAGGTTTTCCTTACACTGCCCATGATACATATGATGATTTAGGAGAATCTCAGAAGCATCAGCAAAATCTTTGAAACATGGGATGAAGAAGGGGCAGGATGACAGAAGACAATCCTAATTGGCAAATACACCCACACCCACCCACACACACATGGAGAGGGGGAGAAGGGAGAGAGATACTTGTCTATAAATCAACTTCATGTGGACAGGTTTTGGAGCCAAAATTATGGATTTTGATATGATCTATGGATAAGCCGAGGGTCATTCTGCAGAGAGGAGAAAGCACCAGCACCACCCCAGGGGGCCAGTCACCCCTGACTGTTGCCATTATCATTTTCCCACCCATGCATTCAAAAGGGCCTTTTGCCAGAGAAGGGGATAGTTCCTTTTTGATAGAAGTTAAGGTACAATATTACTCTTATCGAAAAAAGGAACCATCCCCTTCTCTGAGTAGAGTGGCAGAAGGTGAGAGCTTAGTCTGTCCCAGGAGAATCTAAAAGAAGCACCGACCTCTCTTGGCAGTCCTTTGCAGGGAAGCACTGTTTCTCCACCTAGGCATTCAAAAAGGCCAGAAATGGTGCTGCAGGGGAGGGGGAGAAGGGGTCAGTGCTTCTTTTAGTTTCTCCTGGGATGGACCAAGCTCTCACATTGTAAGTTCTCAAGCCTGTTTTTTGGGGTCAATTTTGAACTAAAATTTTTAGACTTGTCTATGAATATATACAGTATATATATATGCTACAAACAAAAAGAAGATTTTATGTTCCAACTATGAACACGCTTGGAAACAAGGCAGGATTGACTCTGGTTTATATCAGGACTCTGAGATCCACCAGTGCAACATACACTGAATTATAGAATTCTGAGCCCAGAAACTAGATTTGAGTCATAAACGATATTAAATATAATAACAGTGCTCTCAGTGCTTTCAGTATCACACTAAACTGCCTCCTTGGTCTGAGATCCTGCATCAGACATAGTTATGCATAGTTATGATGTTGTAGCTCCACTTTAACTTCTCATCTGACTCCTAAAACCTATCTTAAAAGCCAGTCAGCCATCTGTAGTGACAAAAGTCCATGTTGCTGCCAAGCAGGGTGCAGCAGGACAATGTGACCTATGCTCTTCCACCAGTGAACGATGCTGTGATGAAGAGCTGTGATGTGTCCTTTGGGGTGGTCTCTGCTTCTGCTCCTCGCAGTGTTGCTTGCTGGCAAGAGGGGGCTGGTTATGTCATCCTACAGCAATCTGCTCAGCAGCAGACCTCCTTTGCTCTGGATGCCAGACTGGCTGTTAAGATGGGTTTCAGGGTCATTTGAGGTCATATTAATCTCTGCAAGAGCACTGGGAAACCAAAGAATATTGATCTAAACACATGGGTGAAAAAGAAAGAAGGACAAAGATAAAAAATCACTACTAGCCTTCCATATCATCAGCACATTAGAGTGGTAAGTTGCAGACTATGTTGGATCATACAGTTATAAAGAAGCCATCGGAAAGATCAATGTTCAGATATCCATTGTGTTAACAGCAACAGCATTTCTGATTTATGCAATTTTATGGCTCATTAATGTAAGTGTTCCTGACTCACTTGTACATGGTACTGCGATGTCTCGTGCATAATGACATTGGAGTTGGAGTATTTCTTCCTTTGCTCTGTAAAAAGAAAAAAAGTAAAAAAAATACAGTAACACCATTTAGCTTTTAAGGCAATTCATTAATAAAGTTAAGAGCTATAAAAGACATTATAGAGGCAAACTGTGGTCCCAACCCCAGACAAGGAGCTCACTGAGAGATAAAACATTACACCATTCACATTTTCTTATTTCAAGGGTTTGAGGATGCCTTCCCCAAGCTGCTGCCATGATGTCTAGAGATGACAGGACTTGTAGTCCAGCACATATTGAGGGTTCCCAGGTTGGGAAGACTAACAACAGTACTAGAAGATGTGTCTATATGAGACTTTGGAGAGACATTACCCATTATAGAAGAAAAGATGTAACTAAACAGATCATTGATAATGTTTTGTACATCCACAGTAGCTGAGACCATTGTTGGAAGTAAAAAAGCATCATCTCATGGATCAGTGGCAGAGCGCGAAAGGAAGACAGATTGTCCCAAGCTCCCCCACCTTTTCAGAGATCTGCATACGTATACCTTTTCTTTCCTTCCTGCCTAATGAAATCACTTCCTCTTTCTTTGATGAAGATACCTGTGTGCCCTCATCTGTGAAAGGGGCGGCCATTTGGTGTTCTATCCCTCAGTAATGGCTCCTAGGTTAATTCCATGTACAAGCATTAGTTTTATAGTGTTCTGTAACTAAGTATAGATAGATTCTTTTGTTCATCTCCATTCCAAACTTTGACAGATTTCTTGAGATAATAAACATTAACTGTATTTTTATCTTACTAGAGCATCTGTTGCTTGCATTAATCAAGTATGGCTTGCAATGCATTTTTATCACCATCATTTCTGACTGTATGGACTATTAAATACTTTATCATGGCTTCTGAACCTGTCAATAAGCTGACTTCCACCAGCTCTTTGGCGAACATGAGCTTGTTGAGAAATGGACAACTCAGAAGATGCTGAAGAGCCCATCTGAGTCAGGCAGTTTTATTATTAAGAAAAACAGTCTTCTTTGAGAGTAGCAAACACCCACTACAGTTGGGAATAGCAGAAGGAATGAATGTTTAGAAAAGAAAGGGGAAAGGTCACCAATGGCCATCTATCTTCCATAACTTGCAATTATTCTATAACCAACATTCACTTCCTTGGCTTTTTCCCTTCACACCATCAGCAGCAGCTAACATTTGGACAGTTCCCCAACGCTTGAAATGTTACTTTTCAAAAAGAACTAAATACTTTAATCATTACTCTTATCATGCAGTGGATCATGACTGATTATTGTTATTATAATCCAGAAAGGTAACACACACTGAAATAGTTATTACTAACAAATTACTGGCACTGCTACTATTGTGTCATTGGAAAATACAGAAAAATGCTCTCTGGTTTCCTGAAGTGTCCAGATGTTGCACCTTAAAAATTCTGAGAAAAATCCAAAAGGTATTACAAAGGAACATTTCTTGGCTGCAGCACAAGATAGCTGTCTGAGTGCCCATTCCTTCTCTTCTTTCCATTATTCTGAGACCGCAAGTACACACACTCAATAATGACTAAAAGGCAAACAAACCATTTCAGTTCTAGCGAAAAGTACAGTAGAAAATTATAGTCAGGCCCATTGCAGGCAAAAGTAACTTAATTTAGGCTCCTTATTGTGAAAAGCAACCCGTGACCAAAGTAACTAATTAAAAAAAGTTTTTATTTCCTAAGTCTGGACATGCCTATGGCAACAGTCTATGCTTCCAAGCAGGATGAAAGCAAAGAGAGGACAATTCATTGGGAAAGCTCCTACCATCCTACTTTGTCACATTTCTGTACGGTTACTTCAATATGCAACCAGCAAGTCAGAAGACAGCAGGTTTAGGCAACTTATACATATAACTTGACAGAGATTTGACAGTGGGGTGGCTGAGTCATTGATATCATTGGCTGCTGCTTTTCTTTTCTTTTTTTATCAAACAGAGTGGTGATGGCAAATAAGAGAAGGTAATAACAGAAGGTATAATCTCATCTGAACAACAGGCAAAACACCTTCTGTTTCTTTATGTCTCATTCAAAGAGACCACTGCTTTCTCACCTTCTCCAAACTGCACTACAAGCGACAACTCAGTAGGAATGATCTGTGTGCCACTGAACATCCTCTTTGTTAGGGAGCCAGGAGCACAAGATGGACGGTGGAACCATGAACATCTGCCTGCCAAATTGGTTTGATTAGAGATCACACTGCACACTAGGTTTCTACTGGCCTAAGTTTCTAAGACTAAGTAAGAATTATTCCTAGAAAACTAGAAGAGGATGCTCTACAAACATTTATTTCTTCCACAGCCAAGTATGGTAAACTTACACATGTGATGCAGGTGGATTAGCAATAATCTTTGCGAGCTAATAATATTTGTGGACATATTTGCCAAGCTTCTATAATAAAACAGGGGAAAATAATCTTAAATACATATGGTATGAAATAAATCTGACTGTCTTCAGTTCTTCAGGGTAAAAAAAAAATGGCAGTCCATATATTATTGCAAACCCACACAACATAAATCTCATTATTTGTCCCAAACAAAAATTACAAAGCATGATGAACAAGACTGAATGACAATGTTCTCATCAAGGCAAAATTTAAAATGCTTTGCACCCAACTCTTCAGTGTGTGGCTTCAGTATTACTGACATGAACAAGATTGTTATTTGTATCATTATACGACACAGAGGAAGGTCCAGTGAGGGAAAGAATAGGGAATTAGGACAATGGAAGTGGAGGATGGGCAAGCAAGAAGAATTCTTTTGCTCAGCAGTTTTCGCTGGGAGGAACTCCTGCAGGAGGAATGGCTTTGGTAGAAGAGTTAGCCTTTTCCACAAATAAGTTAAACCTCGATTTAGCAAGTTTGTGCTCAATGAAACAGCTTGAATTCAAGTCATGTTTGCAATTGAGGGCATTGGATGATGCTTTTCAGAAACAAATTGGAGAAATCTCCAACATGGAAGACCTAGTAGTTATAGGATCCTTCCATTATTCTGATATCTGCTAGGAGACTAGCTCTGCTAAGTATAGGTTCTCCAATAATTTCCTGATGTACCTTGCAAATAATTTCCTATTTCAAAAGGCAGAAGAAGGAACAAGGGGATCAGCAGTTCTGGACTTGATTGTAACCAACAGAGAGGAGATGGTCACGCAAATTAAAGCAGCTGGTACTTTAGGGGGATGTGGCCATGCAGTGCTAGAGTTTGTAACTACCGGGACAGGCCAAAGAAGAGTACTGTCGGCCTCCGCATTCACTAGGTTAAGGATACAGGATCCTCACAAAAGTGGAAAAAACATACCTATCAAAATGTGCGTGATGATTCCTTCCCAAATAATGAATGATGCACAGAGCTTGGAAAAATTACTTTCTAGACTACAGCACCCAGAATCACCCATACAACTTGGCCACCACATTGGCTAGAGCGATTCTAGATGTAGTAAAAAAAAAAAAAAAGGATTACTCTGGTTGTATAAACATCAAATATGTGTGGGTTTGACTCTCAAACAATCCTTCGACTATGGCTGTGGCCATTTCCGCACTACACTGTTATACTGCTATTATTTCACTTTCAACATCCTATGGAATCCTGGGGTTTGCAGTTTAGAGAGGGGCATTTATTGGGCCTAGTAAACTACACACTCCAGAACACCACAGGATGTTGAAAGTGGAATAATAGCACTATAACAGTATAGTGCAGAAATGGACTGTGAGTCTCTATTGCCTAATTCATAAAGCATGTATTTGGAACCTGTAGCTCAAGGGTAGTGGATACTTGCCATCCAGAAAGCAGCTCTCTGGAACCCAGCCTGAGGTTTTAACAGAGAGACTAGTTATATATAGTAAGTATGATCTATACCTGTATACATGCTATGCAGGCTCCACCCTTACACCTAAATCATGACAAATAGGGAAAACCGGGTTTTTGAAGCGATGCAGTCCGTCCTCCCAGGAGGAGGTCTGCACCTTGGACCGGACTGGGTCGGACCTATTTAAGGTAGATCCATACCTCAGTCTGGTCCAGAACGACCCCAAGTGGTCGTCCAGCGTGCTTTTGAAAGACCTGATTTTTCCGGTCTTTCAAAAGCACGCAACACGCCACTGCGAGCCTGCTCCCTTATGCAGATTCGCAGGCTCACACCAATGTGAGCCTGCGATCTGCCCAGGGGTGGGCTTTAGGCTGGTGAGCTTCAGCAGTTGGTCGAGACCCTCGACCACCGGAAGCCGCCATTTGGGATGCTGGAGCAGTGCTTACTGATGAGCATGCACTGCTCCAGAGTGCCATGGACCGGACCGGGGAGCCGAAAGGTCCGGTGAGTAGCGGCGCGGGGAGATTCCCTTGCCCCGTGTGGAAAAGGCCTATGTCTGAGAAGTCTGAAGGAGAGAAGATCCATGCCCCATCAGTGGAGGAGAAAGACTGCATTAAGAAACAGAGGGGAAGAAAGTAATGGAGGTTTCTAGAACCTGGAAGGAGGAAATCCAAACAAATTGGCTGCATATCCAGATGGCCATTATCCATAGTGACAGCTGGAATGTGCAGTGGTGCTACTGGAAGCATAGAAAAAGTCCCTCAGAGGAGGCTTCCCTAACTCGATCCATTTCAGATGTGCAGGAAGGAAATTCTTATAATTCCCCTGTACCACACCATAGTTGGTTAGCGGATGGTGTGAACTGTCATCTGGACGACACTGGTTGGGAAAGAGCCTGCCCTAGAGAAAAGACAGGCATGCTCCTCTTGATCTCTGCATCACAAAATTAACAGCAGAGAATCCAACTTATGAAGACGGTAGTGGAATGGGGTTGTTCCAGGAGGACTCAACCAGACCTCTTTGGGGAGCAGTGGCAGCTACACATGCTACCCCACAATGTGCCACACAGCAGATAAGATAATGACACCTCTATAAAAAGTTCTGAGTGTTACTATGAAGCTAAATAAATATATACAAACATTTAAAAATATTAAACAAAAATTATCTAAAAATAATTAAAATGCAATGGAGGGAGAAATCACCATGCCTTGAGCCAGGATGCCTCTGTTAGCTTTAAAGGGAACTTCTAAGCATCCTTGTCATTATTTTATAGCTATAAACCTAACAGTGCAACAAGGCTATACATGTCTACAAAGAAACAAGCTGCACTGAAAGGACTTACTTCAAGGTAAATGAATATGAATAAATGAGTACAGGATTTGCAGACCAGGGGTTCTCCTTCAAAAAAGTAATTAAAAAATAGCTGGACACTTCATTAGTTACTGGATGGGATCTCATCAGTCACTTCATATAGCTTCATATAGCTTCTGGGAGTGCCAACTGTTGTTTTCCACTGTAGCTGTAGCCTACAGTTATTTCTCTGCCTTATTTACTTCATTTGTGCACAACTTACATGATTTGCTTTTGGAGAAAGTTAATGTCAGCTAAAATCAGCTTGACAGCCAGAGTGGTATTGTGGTTCAAGAGTGTGACTATGACTCCAGAGACAGGGTTTGAATCCCCACTTGGCCACTGAAACTCTCTGGATGACCTTGGGCAAGTCACACTCTCTCAGCCTCAGAGGAAGGCAAAGGTCCCCAAAAAAATCTTACCAAGAAAACTTTGTGCTAGGTTCTCCTTAGAGTTGCCATAAGTCAGAAATGACTTGAAAGCACATAACAACCCTAACAAAATCAACTTGCTCTGGAATCAGTGTAAATGTTTGCTGGATGATCAGCTAGACCATGACAGGCTCATTAAAATCTATATCAAAATGTTAGGAAGGTCTGATCTGAGTGGAAACTGTTTCCTTAATTGTTAAGGCTCATTTTTGCCAGAAAAGCTGATCTCTTATTATAACAATTAACATTCCAAGAGGTGAGTCTGTGAAACCTAAGCAAAGCAGTTTGTAAGACTAGTTAGTTTCCAAGCAAGCTAAGAAATCCTCCAAATTGTAGTTCTCTGTTTTTTAAACAACCAAACGACATTTATGTTGTTCTGATTTATTTTCTAGAAATTCTTGGCACCGTTTGGAACACTTTATTCCCAATCTCCAGCAGCTTTCTTTTAATCCCAAAGCATACCAGAATGTTTTCTTCCCCTTTCTTCCTTTTTTTTTTTAAAAAAATAGAACTATAGTGCTATAGTACATCAGCATAATGACACTTTCTCACTTTAACTCTATAAAAACATTGTTAAACATTTAGAGAGAAGAAAATTTGGTCTTTAAAACATAGGACCACCTCAGGAAACCATGTCCTAGTTTTTTTTTTTTACCTTTACAAGACTCTGGTGCAGATCAAGACATCATCCCAAAATAGTTCACATATAAACTCAGAATTCAATGGACTGAACTCCTAGACAAGTGGGTATGTTATTATTACTTTCACTATTATTATTTCACTACTGAATTTTTAAATTCAAGCACTTTTATACTGAATTTTAATTAAAGCACTTTTATACTGTTTTTCAAGTAGTTCAAAGCACATCAGATGTTTAAAAATACGGTACCTCTGTGGCAAAAACAAAAAACAAATCACCACTACAGATTTAAAACAGTATCAGAAAACTAATTCCTAAACTGCAAACTAAACAGAGGATTAAAATTTCCTGGGTACAGAGCTAACCTGCAGCCAAACAGACATGGACTTTAGAACACATTTAGGGATATAATTTGAATGAGGGCAAATACATGCCTTGTTTGTCTTGAGCTGTGGTAACTTTAACTACAGATCAGTGAAGATGCTGGTATTTTAAAAAAAATCCTTAAAAAGAGAAAAAGCAAGCTGGAAAGCATTCCTTTCACTGGCAGAAAGTTCTGGTTTTGGCCTTAAGCAGGATCAGATATATAATGTAAAGTATCTGCCAATTAAGTCACAAGGAAACCAATTTTTAGAATGTGTTCGTAACAAGGTTTGATCTTGATGTTGGAACACCCCAAAAACAGAAAAGAAGAATAACAGAGAAAGCCACACACACAGCATAAGTAATATCTGCCCATGGAATCTTAAATGGTGCAGATGTAGGAAACATACCTTGCATGTAGAAGGCCCTGGGTTCAATCCTTGGCATCTCCAACTGGGACAGGAAAGAAATCCTGCTGGGCACGTTGAAGAGCTGCTACTGGTAACAACTGGCCAGATGGATGCTCATGGTCTGACTCACAATATAACTGATTCCTAACATCCTATGCGTTTTCCTAAATAAATAAATAGTTTAACCTTATATTACCTCAGAAGCAAGTGCCACTGAGACAAGCTGGACCTACTCCCATATAAGTGTGTATACTACAAAATGAATGACCATTTGTTTATATCTAGATTGTGCATCACTTAAAAAGAAAAAAGAAAAACCATTAGGAAGCATGTTTATTTATATATTATTTATATTCTGCCTTTCTCCCAGTATGGGATCTAAGATAGTGCACATCAAGTTAAAAACTAAGTGTACTAAAAACCTATTTGACACATAAGTTAAAAGAAAAAGTTCTATTAAAAAAAAACTAAATTGTTGTTAGGTAATGTCTATTTATTGTTTTATTTCTTGTTGATTTATTTTTGGTTTTGTTTCTAGTTTTGTTTTTGTTCATGCTAAATATGGCTTGGTTTATACATAATAAAAATATATTTAAAAAAAACTAAATTACAATAATTAGAAACACATTTTACTATGATTTAGGTAAAGAGAGAAAAACAAAAGAGATCCTTCTGCCACAATAACTTAAACGTCAAAAGCCTTCTTAAATAAAAAGGTCTTTGTCTGCTGGCAAAAAGAATGCAGAGAGGTGGCCAACTGAGCATTATGTGGGAGGGAATTCCACAGTTTGGCAGCAGCCACTGGAAATGCTGCTTCCCTCATCCTCACCAAATGCACCCGTGATAGCAGCAGGAGCAAGGGGAAGCCTTCCCGGAAGATCTTAAAAGTCAGTCAGTCAGGCTCATAGAGGGATATATAGTCTGGACTCAAGCTGCAAAGCCTTGTATATTTGCAGCTCTCTCTCTCTCTGTGTGTGTGTGTGTGTGTGTGTGTGTGTGTGTGTGTGACAGAGAGAGAGAGATGGAGAGAATGAGAGAGAGAGAAGCTGCCATCATACTGAAGGTCTTGCACAGGTGAAGAATCAGTCCACTTCCAGTAAGAACTAGTCCCAAAGCAACAAGTTTTCTGCCTCTGCCTGCTTGTGTTGCATCACATGAGTGAAACCTGAAGAACCTTTGAGATCTGGAGCAAACTTACTGAAGCAAGTAATAAGGGACAAGGACAACTTATCACCTGCCAGTGAATATTTCACCCATGAGGTTATAAACATTCCTTCTCTGACCTCTCGGTCCTTGTCCTAGCCCTAGGTAGAAACCTGCAATAATTGTAAAAGGCATACCTGTGAAAGAGAATTCAGAACTTTGCAGCCAGTGAAAGTTATCGCCAGTACCACAGTCCTGTCTTTCCTCATTGCAGAACAATGCAACATCATTCTATTTGTTTTATGTTCTATTTGCATGTTAAAAGCTTTTGAACAGCCATGTCACACAATCATTTTAACTATCTGTAAATTGATGGTGGTTGTGGGAGGACTTCTGTCCACTTATTGCCTGTTAAGATGGATGCCTCTTTGTATAGTCCAATAACTTCACTGTCTTTCCTCCAAGTAGCATTTCTGCTGCAGAGGCACTGCATTTTGCGAGCGGTCAATGCTCTATATCTTGTCCCTAGGGAAATACAATATTATTTGCCTTGGACAGAATATTCCTTTGATTATAACTGCTATACTTAAGATTGTATTTGCACAAATATAGAAGTTATCTATTGGCTAGGATTTCTAATATAACAGGGATAAGGGACACATCTTTTAACTTAAAACATTTAAAGAGTATTTAGATTTATTACTCAGTACTCAAAAGTGACATAGATTTAGAGAATGATTTGTGGTATATGTGTTGCTGTTTTGGTTTGTTTCTGAGATCAAGCAGCTATTATATTCTTAGCAATATAATGAAAGCTGATAATTTGGCATGATCCAATTACTGTCATCATATGACACTTAGTGAACCAAACATCTGCTGGTTTAAGTAATACATAAGGCTATTTCATGTTGGTGCAAATGCAATAAGCCCAAGAAACTGGAAGTAAAGACTAATGCCTTAACCAATGGGCCTTATGATTACGAATAACATTTCACAATATCATTTATTCGGTGTATTCGTGGATTACTTCTCAACCTACTAAGATCCCAGAGGGAAGGTATATTGAATAAAAACTATTAAAACAGAGTAAAAACATCCCTTAAAATTAAAACAATTAAACAGCCAGAGCAGCCATCTCAATGCTGAAGACCAAAGGCCAGGCAAAAATCACAGTCTTTTCTGCCCAGAAGAGGTAGGGCTCCTGTATTGTGAGAAGAATCTCTTCTTTTGTTGACTGCATGACAGTAGTATGCTGAGACTTCCAAAAGTTCCCAGCAGATCTTGGTGACAGATGCCAGTGATCTGCACCTGGAGACACAGTCAGATGCCTTGCTGATCCTTTCTGTTCTCTACTAGCAATGAATTGGCTGCTGTAACATGGCAGGGGGCTATTGGAGTGACACAGTGTAGTGAGGGAAGCAATAGTGGAATTCAGCATGCAGAACTCTTATGTGATGCATGAGCATAACCATGATTTTTAATAATTGAAAAACAGTTTTACAAATGTCAATCTGTTCAGTCTTGAATGGCTCTCACTATGGCCATTTCCACACTAGACTGTTATAGTGGAGGCCCCTCCCTAAACTGCAAACCCCAGGATTCCATAGGATGTTGAAAGTGGAATAATACCACTATAACAGTCTAGTGCAGAAATGGCCTATTTCAGACAACAAGGATATTTAAAGCAATATTGCTTTCTATGTGTGCACATCTAAACACACACTTCATTCTGATAAGGTTCATTTCATCATCAACTGTGCATATTTCTGTAACAACAAAGAGAGTTCACAAAAAGAAAGCTAAGGCTACTAGCTTGATAATATTGGTACATTTCTTGGGAAGATTTTCTATTAGTTTGACTTCTATTCATTAGACGCTATTTTCATTGTTATTTGAGTTGCAGAAAACTCTTCAAGTTTCTGAGCTGTGATTAATATGGTTCTTATATTCAAGGTGCATAACTATAAAATAGATAAGGCAATAGGAAAATAAAACCTTTCCATTTTCTTTGAGGGAATTCATTGTCTTACTTTCAAACAAGGCAGTGTTAGAACAATAATGCCTTGTTTCTGTGAGATGTTATCTTCAGATGACAATCCAGTTCTTCTGAAAACATGCCTGGTTCCTAGTCAGTCATCATCATCTGTGTTGATTTCTTTCTGTCAAAACCTTCATCAGACCAGAAAACAATGACTGCCTTTATGTTTGATCACCTCAATGCCTGAATACTGTTGGCTTATCCAGATAATTGATTGGAACTCTGGCTCTCCTACATTGCAGCCTTTGTAGTATCAACCAGCAATTCAAAGGCAATAAAATGATATTCAGTGCAGGTTCCTAGATTTAGCCTTGCCAAACCTGATGCTTCACAGATGTATTGGACTACAACCTCCATCACCTCCAGTTAGAACGCAAGAGGGAAAGGTGGTGCCTCTTGGGGAAAGTTAGATGCCTCTAAACCAGAAGGGGGCAACCTGGGCAACCTCCCTAGAAGTTGTTGCCCTACCATTTCCACCACCACCACCATCTCACCATTGACTAGGGATGAAAAGAGTGGCAGATCCATGGCATTTGAAGGACCACAGAATGCCCACCCCTCCTTTAAGCGCTCTCCAAATTAGTGTGTGATGACTTGGACTGTATCATGTTTGGTGACCTCTCAATCTGCTCCAACCACATTCTTTACCACCTGCTGTAGCAAATCAGTAGATTCACATTTTACAACAGGTAGATGAAAGGACTAGCCAATGGATGGAGTGGAGGACGCAGCGCCCTTGTGCCCCTGTGTTTTCATAACAGCTTGTTGAGCAGAAAACAATAAGTAAAGCCAGAGCATCAGTGTTAGTGTGGAAGAAACTGGTACATAATTATTATAAAGCCTCCCCTTCTCAGACCAATATCACATTCTCTTATCATTATACATACAACCTTATAAGCCAATAAAACCTTTCTATTAATTCTGAACAGTAATTTAATTACTGTCTACATTTCTGAAAAAATGTTTGCTTTTGCTGATGTTTATTTACTCATAATGTTTATTTAATAATAATGTCCAGCCTTAAAGACCTATAAATTTGCTAGTCAATAATAAGGGGATTTTTTGTTAATATCTTAGTATTTTTGTTCTAATAGACCATCCGCAAACATGCAACCAATTAACAATAACTTTAAGTCTTTGTTTTTTGCCCCTTTTGCATTGCAAAACTATGAACTGCAGCTTCACACTGAACAGACAAATTGCAAAGTGATTTAATTATTTTTGCTCCATTACAGAACACCTTCAGCTTTTGGTGATTTCTAAGCTTGCTGAAAAGCAGCCTAAATACCCTAAAGGTACTGATCTTGGAAGCTAACCAGGCTCAGCCCTAGTCAATACTTGGATGGGAGACCACCAGTGAATACCAGGCGTGGTAAGCTATATTTCTGAGGAAGGAACTGGCAAAACCACTTTTGAATATTCCTTGCCTTAAGAAAACCCTATGAAATTCATGGGGTCTCCATAAGTTGACAGGCAACTTGAAGACACATACACAAACAAACACACACCAACACAACTGCTAGATCTGCCTTACCCCTTAGGACTGATGAATTCCAGGGCCTGGACCCTCTTCCTCAGTCCTCACGGTGAGGGCAAAGAATCTCAGAGTAAGAGCACTGCCTTAAAAATGGGTGTGTGTCTGTGTGTCTTCCTGATTTGTTAGATAACATTTTTTATTTGAATAGCATCTTCTGTGTAACTGTGGATGATGATCAAAGACAGCTTAAAAGAACACACACACACAAGCTTGCTGAAACTTTTTCTTGTTTCTTGTTTCTTGAAAATTAGTTATAATTACAAAAAAAAAAGTCAGAGAAATCTGTGGGATACTAGTGAAGTAAACATTTAAGATCCTTGAGCACTACTAACATATATTTTAGGAATGAAGAGAATGTGATGTTATTGATTGCTTGGAACGAGTGCTCTAATGTGCATATGACATTGTCAAAATTGTATCAAAGGCATGACTGAGTAAATCAGACCAAGGTTTCCAGAGTGAAATCTGGAGACAGTTTCTATATCTATAATGACAGTGTAGAAGAGGACATTGCAGCAGGTGTTGCACACAAACAGGTAATAAGCAATACATGCTGAAACTTCCTCTTCTGCACAAGCGTTAAAGACATTGCAGCAGTCTCCAGTTCTCACTCTGGAAACCCTAATTTAGACACTTATTTGAGGGCCTACAAACCATAACAGAAGGAGCAACATTCACTCCTGCCCTTTTACAATTCTTTGTTTTGTCCTCACCCAGCACCTTTTAAAATCAGATCTCCATTTCTTTTGCTTATCCACGAAGAATTCCAGGGTCTACCCTAAATCCAATCGCTAATCCTAGCTACTCACTGAATCAATTCACTGAATCAATGGTTGAATTATAAGTCAACACTTATATAAATCCCACTGATTCAGTGGGCCAACTTTAGTTAGAACTAGCAATTGGGTTTTGGCCTCTGAGATTTGTAGTTCTTTATGAGATGCACTATATCAAATAGAACAAACTCTTCATACCTCTCTGTCTTTTTGTGTCACACAGTCCTAGTTTACCTGCACAAACATACTCTCTCTCTTCTAGAGAAGATCTTTAAACTCTTTGGCTCAAGGTCATGAGATCCAGCCATTCAAAATATTGTTTGAAGTTGCTCTAACATACCTTCTGCTTGATTCCAGCAAATCTCATAAGAGTTGGACAACAAGTACATAGATACAAGGAAACAAGTTTCTATAAATATTGTAGGTCATGACCTACAGTTCATCTTCAGCTATTTCCTCATTTAATTGGACTGTAAAGTAGGCTGGGCCCCTCTGGACTGCTGGACTCCAGTACAGTGTACTCTCTCCTCCCTATTTGGGGGCCTTGGATGAAGCATTTCACATCCTGGAGATCAACATTACCACCCACAAATGTCAGCATATAAATCAGGAGTGGACAAAGAATCTTCTGGATTACAACTTCCATCAGCTCTAGCCACCATAGCCAATGGCATTCTAGAGAACCATGTTGTTAACCCTGACATAAAGCTACAGCTGCAATCACCCATCAAAATGACAACAGTCATTTTAATTCTTAGCAGGGCTCCTGAACTTTTAAACAGCAGAATTCAACAGAGTAGGATTTTCCTACTATCATAGCTCTGTATCTGGAAAATATGCCACTTAACGGATTTTTGTTCCCTAGGCAAACCTTAAAGGGACAAGATCACTGTCAGAAAAGAGATGGCAACCCTATACGAACAACCACTTTTAAAAATGAAAAGGTCAGAACCATCAGAAGAATGTTGCCTTCCCAACCGTGGGATTGGGGTTTCAATTGGACTGACACAGTTTGTTGTTGCTCTGTTGGCCTATACATTCTTTTTAAAAAAGAAGAGCAAACACAAAGCTTTAGCTGTTAACTTGTTTTGGCTTTTATTTGGCTGAGCACAAGTCTCAGCCAGCATGCTTATGCCCTTGTCTGTGTTGCAAAAATTGCCCTCTCTTTCCTACTTCCTCCCCAGATATATAAGTGCAGTGGGGGATTCACAGGTGCAGCTCAACCCACTCAGTTACCAACTGGCTATGAGGTTGTACCTGGGTGAGGTTCAGGCTGCCTTCACATAATTGAGGAAGAGCAAGTATCCTTCATCCCAGGGTACAGTTTCTCTTTCTTCCCCAGGAGTACAGTCTGACACTGATTAGTGGCCAAGAAGATAGACCTGCATCTCCTGGGTGGAGGGAACTTGTGCAAGAAGGTCATCAATACCTCCTCTTGCAACTTCCCCCAAATATATACATAGACATAATTTGGGTTGCACCTGTGTATGTTGCCAACAGGATTCTAGCCACTCCTTCTACTAGCAACAAAGGATAAATACATAAATGCCAGATAAAACCAGCTTACGTGAAAAAAACAAATACTGACTAGGGAAGGGATTATCTTCCTTTGAAGAGCCTTTTTATTAATTCCATAGTGTCTTTTCTCTACATACTGCCAAGGTCTAGCAGTCTTTTATTATTAGTAATAGTGGACCTCAAGAAAGATGATTTCAGTGAGCTTAGGGAAATAGTGGGTAAGATCTCATCATCAGAAATGACCATAAAAAGGGAGTTCATAGTGTATTGGAGTTTCTTAAGGTGATATATTGAAGGCATAGTTGCAAACAATGGGGAAGGAAAGTGGGAGGCATCCAAACAAACATGGGGGGATGTACAAAGAGCTATCAAATGAACTGATATTTAAAAGAGACATGTATAAGAAATAAAAGAAGGGGAAAATCATCAAAGAGGAATACAAATGACCAATACTTGTAGAAGGAAAGTCAGAAAAACTAAATCTCAAAGTGAGCTCAGGATTGCTACAGAGGTTGAAAATAATAAAATTCTGTCCTGGGTCTGGTGTTGTTTGATATTTTTATAAATGACTTAGATGATGGAATAGAAGGCACACTTATCAAATTTGCAGATGACACCAAACTAGAGTTGCGGAGGGTAGGGGGGTGGTAGTTAACACTGCAGAAGACAGGAACAGAATTCAAAATGACCTTGAAAGACTGAAGAGCTAGGCCAAAACTATCAAAATGAATTTCAATAGGAATAAATGTAAGGTATTACATAGCGGCAGAAAAAATGAAATGCACAAATTCAGGATGGGTGACATCTGGCTTGAAAACAGTACATGTGAAAATGATCTAGGGGTCTTAGTAGACCACAACCTAAATATGAGTCAATAGTGTGATGTGGTGGTTAAAAAAGGCAATCCAATTCTGGGCTACATCTACAGGAGTACGGATCAAGATGATCAAAGGTCTGGAAACCAAGCCTTATGAGGAATAACTGAAGGAGTCAGCTGCAATGGATCCACCATATATGCGACCCCCAGATCTGCAAGTTCAAGCAACTGTGGAGCATCATATTCTAAATTTAAAATGGTGGCAACCTGAACACAGACACTCTGAAGTATCTGAACGCACATGGCTGCCGTTTAATAATATGGGACATGATGATTTGTGTTTTTTGCTATCTGCAGGGGCTCCAGGAACCAAAACTCCACATATATGGAGGGTCCACTGTATGTAGCCTAGAGAAGAGAAGACTGAGAGGTGACATGATGGCTTTCTTTAAATATCCAAAGAAATGTCATGCAGAAGAAGTAATAACATTGTTTTCTGCTGCTCCTGAGATTAAACATTAACCAATGGATTCAAATTACAAGAGCTTCTTTTTAAACATTAGGAGGTGAACTTTTTTACCCTAAGAGTGGCTTGACAGAGGAATAGATTACCTCAAAGGGTGGTGGACCTTCCATTTTTGGGGGTCTGTAAACAAAGGTCAGATGGCCGTCTTTCAGGAGTACTTCAGTTGGATATTCCTGCATAGCAGGGGGTTGACTAGATGACCCTTGTTGTCTCTTTCAGCTCTAAGATTCTATGTTTCTACGAATTGTCAAGGTTGTTGCTGGGCAGGCAAAGTTTTCCTATGAGTGGACAGCAGGGGAAAGAGGCAGTGTGGCCAGACAGCCAGATGCAAGGCCAGCAGGATTGTTATGGCTATGTCTTATGTATTAGAGAAGGCCACACGCCAGAGCACTGGTTGGGTCACCCCACTTGTTCCAGGGTGACAAGGTAGTATAAAAAAGCTGATGTTTGCCTTGACCAGCTGCCAGTTAGATATCCTAGCTGGACCTGCCATGCCATTGGCAGTATACTGATTGTAAGGGGAGATGCTGCCTGATTTTTCTAAGTTATATTCTGTTATTCCTGTTTGTCTAATAGCTGGAATACTAGTATGTTTTTGCTAAGCCTTATCTTAGAGTGCGGCAATAAATCAAGCCTCTAAGTTTTACTTAATGAGCCTCTGGAATTTTTTCTGCTTCACTGGGACCCTCTGCTGCGGCGAAGCCTTGCTTCACAGATCACACTCTGCTCATGCTCAGAGGAGCCAAATCCTGCCAACCCTGTAATTAATTACAATTAAAGCAAAATGTTTTTAGAATATCAAATCACTGATAAATGCCTTAATTGGACAGACCCCTTCCCCACAAAGGCTTTTGGAGGTAAAAACTAAACTTCAAAAGCATTTGACACATAACCTCTGAGAGGTGAGATGAAATGTAATCTGAGACATTCCACTGCCAAGAAGGATTTACTTACAGCATGATTTTGATCCATTTCAGCCCTGCTCCTTACAACACAACTCAGATTTTGGTCCTTTTAACTGATCGTTTTTACTTCTCAGCTGGCACACATTTCAGAGGAGGGGTTGTAGAACTGAAAGTGTCAGGGGCAGAGAGAACAAGCTGCATTGGTCGTTCTTAACAAGGCAAAATACTCGGTCTAATGCATCCACTTATAATACAGTTCTTCCTTAGAGCTTTTCAAATGCTACCTTTTAGATCAGTGGTTCTCAACCTTCCTAAAGCCCTGACCCTTAATACAGTTCCTCATGTTGTGGTGACCCCCAACCATAAAATTATTTATTTATTATTTACAAAGCCTCCCCCGGCAAAGGCCGCCTCACTGGCCAGGAACGGGGGGGGGCAGGCAGGGAGAGAAGAGGAGCCGTGCGTCTCCCCCAGGAAAAAACTCCGAGAACCCCTTCCGGGCTCTGCTTCTGCTTCACTCTCGTTTCCGCTGGGGGGGGCAGTGTGGGAAAAGTTTCCAGAGTGTCAACCCTGGCCGGGGGGGGGGAATCCCAACACCTTTGTCTTTTGCGCTGGGCGCAGCTGGCCCCCCCGGAAAAGTGCCGCCTTGCAGCCCCCGGCCCTTCCACAGCGCTCCCCTCCATGGCGAGTGGGGCAGGGGCCGTGACAAGGAGGGGCCTGCCCCCGTGCTGCCGCTGCCCCCCTCAAGCTGGCCCATCAGACAGGAGGTTCTCCCGGTAGCAGAGAAGGGGAACGATTTCAGTCCCTTCTGAACAGGGGCCAGGAGGATGCGAGTGTGTGGCTCGCGCTTGCGCACCACCACTCCTAGGCCTTTTCCGCACGTTACCTAATCATGGAGGTGGGGGGTGCCGTTTCCGCAAGCAGGTTCTTGAGCGAGGTGCTCTCTTCGCTGCTCCTTCGTCCCGCAGCTGGCTTCCTGGTCGCGCGACCGCACCACGCCTTCCTCCCCCAGTGCAGCCTACCGCTCCCAGGCAGCAGAGTAAAGCAAATGTGCACGTCCATTCGCTATTCCTTTTCCTCCCTACCCCAGATATGAGGAAAAGTCTCCGCACTAAGAAACCTGAGCGGGTCTCTTCCCTGTTTCCTCCATCAATTTGTTCAGCCAAGCCCCAACAGCGGCGACCCCCACCTTCACTACAGGACTTTCCTTCCCTCCCTCCCTTAAAGTGAGCGCGGCTGCTCCAACGCTCTCACTCCCACGTCACACGGGCACCCCTTCCTTCCTCCTTTTGTCCCTGAGGGCTCAGGAGTGGGGTGCGATACCCGCTGTAGGCCCTGGACCACACTACACCCGCGAGCCCCTCTCGCTCTCTACCTCCGGCTCCACCTCCGGCTCCTACAACGCCTCCCCACCCGGCAGAGAAAGACGGGGAAACATCCCCACACGCACCCAGCACACCTCCTCTCCCCTCCTCCCAGCGTGGGGCCTCCTCTCCCCACCTGTGCTTCCCCACCCGGCAGGGAAAGATGGGGAAATGTCCCCACACGCGCCCAGCATGCCTCCTCTCCCCTCCTCCCAGCGCGGGGTCTCCTCTCCCCACCTCTGCCTCCACACTCTGGCTCCACACCCTCTCCTCTCGGTCTCCGCACCTCCACCTCCACACTCCGGTTCCACGCTCTCTCCTCTCGGTCTTCCCACCTCTGCCTCCATGCTCCAGCTCCACGCTCTCTCCTCTCGCTCTCCCCACCTCTGGCTCCACCTCCGGCTCCTACAATGCCTCCCCACCCGGCAAGGAAAGATGGGGAAACGTCCCCACACGTGCCCAGCACACCTCCTCTCCCCTCCTCCCAGCGCGGGGTCTCAGAAACAGCGCTCCCATTAGCTGTGAGGCTGCCTTTTTTCAAAAGGGGGCGGGGCGGGATAGAGGAGCGGCGACCCCTGTGAAATGGTCATTCGACCCCCGAAGGGGTTGCGACCCACAGGTTGAGAACCACTGTTTTAGATGCTGCACTTGAATGGAAGAACAAAGAAGAGCAAACAGCCTCCATTTGTTAGCATGCATTCATTATAAGTTATTGTACTGTAGGCTAAAAACTGGAATCTAATTCTGACTAGGACTGTTTCCAACCCTTCTAACATACTGTGAAAAAAGTCAGGTTCCACCCATGGGTTACACAAGAAGGCAGTTTTTCAGGAACGTAACAACCATCCTGCAATCCTGAGTTATACATTCTGGTAACAAGTAAAAGGAAGGGGCTGCCATGGTCCCTTTTTGGGCAGGACAAACAAATTGACAAGGTAAAACTTTCCCACCATGTGTCTCCATGCCTCATGAAAGCCATGTTTAATTTCTGGCTACCAAAACCTGAACAGAAAAAGAAATCTGCCTGTATAAACATAGCAACTACAGTAGTTGTAAATTTGACATTTCATTTTTTTAACTTAATTTTGACTGTAAAATTTTCATTTGGAAATTTGAATTGTAGTTGAAAGATACAATGTAAAATTGCAGTGTAAATATTTCAGGAATTCCTTAGCTAATTTGATTTTCAATAGGCCTTGAATATGATCTAATATGAAGATAAGCACAGTTGCAAGGCTTATACTAAACAGCATCAATTAAACTGCCAAATACTGACACAAATACAATAAAATGTTATAGATATTACATATTCTGAGAATATATGGTACATTTTTAAGAGAACATCAACAACATATCCAGCAATGAAGTTCAGAGCAATTAACTGGAGGAAGATTTTGAGAACAGAATGCTAAACTTGTATTCTGCAGTAGAGAGGCCTTTAGTCTAATTTGCACAGTTCTTCAGATGTTCTGAATCATTTCTCATGTCAGCTCCATGCATGCTAACTACTACACTGGTGCGCCGGTGATAAAATATAATACTTATGTTTCATTGTATATATAATGGGGTCTCTGTTTTTTTTTCACCATCAGGAACCCCAAGTTGAGAAAAATGCAGTTTATGAAATTATCCTTACAATAATTCTTATACACTTTCAAGTGAGCCTAGACACCTCTACCTAGTGGTGCCACTGTTAAGAACTTACAGCAATAAAACATCACAGTGGGATTCTGCTTAAAAAGAGTTGACAAGGCTGAAATGCCATGCCCTGATTACAGAGAAATCTGGCTTGGACTTAGTTTATGACTGCTCCAATTAGAATGCACTGCTTTATTTACAGTGGGCTGGCACACTTTAGGAGGAGTCGCATGGCTAAATTCCTTTGCACTGTGCTTAATATTTACCTCTGGATCAGTGCAGAGTGCCTGCATTCCTATGCTTATTAGCTGAAGATATAAAACAAGCAAAAAGGGCAAACCTCAATACAGCCAACATTTCCTGCTTCTTGTGCAGTCTCTGCGCAGTAAAAAGCTGTCAGAATCGCCAACACCCAAAGCATGCAAGAGTAACAATGTTTGTAGAGTGACTATATAGTGATTTCAGTCATTCAGAATGCTTTGCATACATTATCTACTTGCAGTTGTTCTTGTGGTGGTGGTGGTGGTGGTGGTGGTGGTGGTGTGCCTTCAAGTCATTTCTGACTTATGGCAATCCTATCATGGGGTTTTCTGGGCGCTGAGAGTATGTGATACACCCAAGGTCACCCAATGA
The DNA here is from genome assembly GCA_948472985.1 of Iguana delicatissima. Taxonomy (NCBI): domain Eukaryota; kingdom Metazoa; phylum Chordata; class Lepidosauria; order Squamata; family Iguanidae; genus Iguana; species Iguana delicatissima. The sequence goes on from CAOKZL010000616.1 coordinate 1,010,344, forward strand.
GTTTCCATGGCTGTCCTTACTGATTTCCTATAAGATAAGTTGGTATTATTCTCCCCATATCACAGATGGGAGCACTGAGGCTGTAAAAAGAGCTTACCTAAGGCCACCTAGTAGATTTATGTCAGAACTGAGACTGAACATCTTGATCTGCAACTGAGTCTCAGTCTCACAGGCAGGCCAAATTTGTTTGTTTTTTCCCCAGGGGATGTTATAGGACATTTTGGTTTTCTAGCATATATAACCAAATATAAAACTACAGTGTACAGCAAAGCTTATGAACTGTACTTTTGGGACTATAATTCCCATAACCGCCCCCAGCTAGCATGGTCTTTGGCTGGGGGAATTCTGGGAGTTGTACTCAGTGGCATATCTAGTGTAAACAGCACCTAGGGGAAATGTGGAAGTTGTGCCACTTCTTTCTTACCCCTACTCCAAGCCCCCAGCCCTACATGCACAGCTTTTTTGTGTCCCCCTGGCATTGGCCCCCAGGGTACATTTCCTACTTGCTCCACCCTAGATATGTGTTACCCTGTGAATTGGGGGTCCTGGGAGGGGCGCCCAAACTACCAACAACAACAAGCAAAGATGGGGAAATTAGCTGGAGCACTCTCTTGGCTAACGAGAGGCATGGTAACTTAGCGGGGATCTTTTATCCAATGTCTACAGCGTCAGGTCAGTGAGGAGGCAAACAATCAAGATTTATTAAACAGTTATTAAAGAAAAGCACAAACACACTCCTAACTAGAAAAGGAAAATAGACTTCAAGGAGAATGGATGATACGCCACCTTTCCTGTAGTCCTGGAAACGCCGACTGTAGAAGAGGAAACCCGGCGTGGCGGCCGAGGGGAATCTGCTGAACCGAGCGGCAGCAAGGCAGAGTAGAAGTCCAGAGCGATCCGGCGAGAGTTCCAAACAGCTCTCAGAACTGGGGGTTTTTATTAGGGAAAAAACAACCATAGGCTAGTCTGGTCTTGGGCGAAAACAATAAGTTTTGGGTTGGAGACAATGCCTCCGAAAGGTCAGAATTTACATGATTGAGTTACGTTCTGAACTGACAATGGTATGGCCGGTATGTAAATGCGGCTAGCTTGGCAGTTAAGCATTTAGCTCGCCAGGGTGCCCTCTCAGGGCAGAGGGTCTCTTTGTTTATCGAATGAGGGTGTTTGTTTCGGGAGGTCCCGTAAAGCAGATCTGGCAATCTCTGGCTTGGTTTGGTGAGAGCAGCAAATAGTAGCCATGCCTAGCTTCGCGCTTGTTCGGTGGCCTCACAAACACTTGGCTAGTGGCAGAGTAGGGCCGAACTGTGATATCAAAATGATATCTTTGGTTCACCAAAAGCCAGGCCAGTACACGGTGGTAACATATGCCTCTGGTTGTACAGTAGGCCCTCCACGTTCGTGGGGGTTAGGGACACAGAACCCCCATGAAAGTGAAAAAAATGTGAATAACTCCCCCCAATGAGCATTCTTTCCCTGTAGTCTCCTGCCTGCCCCTGCCAGAGCACCCATGCAGGCAGGGGGCGGGAGAGTGCAGTGGCGGGGGGGGAGATCTTTTCTCCTGCGACAAGGAGAGTCTGTTTGACTTCCTTCCTCCCTCTCTTTCTTCAATTTATACTCTACCTTTCTTCAAGAACTGGATCTAAAAACAGGTACAAATAAAAACATGTACCTCTGAAAGTGCAGAGACAGAGAGAAGAGTTTTCCCCAAAACATCAAGGAAGCCTGTATGGAAGAATGCAGTCATTCAGACAGCACGGATCCATCATACAGGGCTTTACAGATCATAATCAGCACTTTGAATTGTGCCCACCAACAGACTGTTAGCCAACAAAGCTACAGCGGAACCAAGGAATCAATGGGAATTTGGTAAATTAACATTTATGTAAGTTTCAATGGTTCTACTCTATTAACAATTAGCTTTAGACCAAAGGAGTCATATATTCCCAGTAAACAGCTCTAGTCAACAATATAAATTGTATCGTTTTGGAGGAGTGGATGTTTCCAAACACTCTTTGAAGGCAGTCCCACATAGAACACAGTACAGTAATCTAAACAAGCTGTAACTCAGGGATGCTTCATCACAGCCAGATCAGACAGCTCCAGGAACAGGTGCAGCTGGTACATTGGCCTTGACTGTATAAACACATTCCTGGCCACGAAGAGAATCCAAACTTAGGGCTGAATCCAGGAAGACACCTAAACTGTTTACACATGACTTTACAGAGAGTGTAACTCCATCCCACACAAGTTGACTTTGGATTCCCTAATCTGCCTGATCTGATCAGTAACACATCTGCCTTATCTGGATTAAGTTTCAAGATTAAGTTTAATCACCTTTATCTAGTCCACAGGGCCTAGATACTGCAAAGGTACTAGATCCCATTTGCTCTTGGAAGTTGAACAGGGTTAGTCCTAGTTAGTACTTGGATGAGAGACAGCCAATGGATACCAGGTGCTGTGGGCTACATTTCTGAGCAAGAAACTGGCTAAACCACCTCTGAGTATTCCTTAGCTAAGAAAAGCCTATGAACTTCATGGGGTTTCCATAAGTTGACAGGTGACTTGAAGGCACATGCACAGATCTAGTCTACGAATGACATCCAGTACTAGTTTAGGACTAAAGCAGCTTCTTTGAATTTACATGGAAAGCAGAGATAGATTAGGGTATCATCAGGATATGGATGGCATTAAATCCCCAAAAAGCAGTTTCATATAAATGTTAAACACTGTAGAGGACAAAAAACAGCCCTGAGAAACCTCACAGACCGTGTGCTACAGTGTCAAAAAGGCATCTCCCGTTAACACCTTTTGAGTCACCACTCCAAAGAAGAATGACAGTCACTGCAAATCAGTGACTCCCAGCTCCATCCCATGTCCCAGCAAGTCTAAACCTCAGCAGGCATGATCTGTCCATCACAACTAAGCTACTGGTAAGGGAGATGGAATGATTATAAACCACTGCAACTCCATCTCCCTGTCTCTGAGGTCTACCTGCTGATGCACAGAGAACCCAGACATGCAAAACTGAGAGAGACCAGACTCTCTACCTCCCAGCTTCATTTAGCCAGATCTCCGTTGTATAGGCCAGGTTGGCACACTCTTTCATGATGAGGACCAAGGTGTACTCATTCTAGGTAAAAGCAAAGATAAGTAAACCAGAATGGGAGTGATCTAGAAAAATTGTTATCTCACTAAAATTGTCTTGCCCATAGCCTACCTATTGACCCATAACAGAGTTCAGGTCAGCCTTCACTGCTCTGTGATATCTTATGAATGCTAACAAGACAGCAAAGTAATTCATATGTTATTAAGATAAACACTCTGGTTCTTTGTATACATTTTTAATAATACATGTAGGGTGTGGCGATGGAATCTAGAGTTGTGATTTCTCCTTTTCACGAACATGGGAGGGGAGGAATGGAAATGTTACAAAAGTTTACTTGAGAGAAGAAAGCAGAAAAAAAAAGCCCAAGCAAAAAAACAAATTGACACTGTACTTACAGTGAGGGAAGGGGTTTGAAAGGAGAAACTGAAATGGCAGTGGCTAAGATGCTGGAGCAAACAATGGAGTTATTCAAGGCCACAGAGAGGGAATATGGAATTAATGTGCCCAAGGCATTCTGGTGGCACCCTTCCATTAACCTAGATCTACTTTATACCAACAACTTTCTCAGGGGGATTGTAGGAATATGCACACCCATAAAAGGAAGGACGACAGAGAGTCTTGCAGCGCCTTATATTCTAATGCATTTATGACATCACAGGTTTTAGTGGACTAGAGACCACTTCCTTCACTTCCCTCACATGACTAATAGCTTCAGGCAAGGGAGGCATTTTTATGGGGAACATTACACAGAAGGAGAGGGCTAACTCCCTTATTATCATCTCCTCCCCTCCATATACACACACTTGGCGTTTTTAAAGGATAAACTACAAAAGTCTGCACTTAATGTCATGTGTCATTTGGCAATGAGTAGCTCTGCCTCAGCAATGCTGTAATATTCAAAGGGAAACATGTACTCCTGAATACAGTCAGCCCTCCACATTTATGGGTTTCACTTATGTGGAACTGATTATTCATAGATTACTTGCTGTCACCTCTGCTGCCTCCCTTTGCCATTTTTAATAGGGACTACAAGCCTTGTGAGAACAGAGAAACTGTGAACAAGGTTTGTAAGTCCCTGTTAAAAATGGTGTGGGGCAGCAGCAGAGGTGGCAGTAAGCCCACCAGCTACCCATTTCTGCTTTGGGAAGGAACCCTGATGCCTCAAAGGAATCCATGGTGAGTTGAATATGGTGATCATACTTTTTTTGTGTGTTAAATACGGTTTGGGAGGGCCTAGAGTTACTCATGGTTTTTCCACTGTCATGAAGGTCCCATTCCCCTAACCCTAGCGAATGTGGAGGGATGACTGTATACCGGCCTCTGCTGCCTGAACAATTCCTCCTTGTTTTTGAAGCAATTTACTGGTCTCGGTGCTTATCAACACAGAGAATCTGTGGCAACACAGGTTGCCATTTCACTGTTGCACTGCACTTAGTGGTTGATTATCATTCCTAGCTGCCAGGAGTAATGCTGATACATAAACCTTCTCTGTCCGAATGTGCTATGCAGAGAGGGCAATCTGCTCTTGTCTAGAGCCTGGGCAACCCTGATCTTGCCTATGCTTCCTCAGAGTAAATCCCACTGGCAGCAATCCTGTTGACTGCTATAAGTGTGCCAGCGTAGGTGGCAGTGTAGGTAGGGGCACGGCAGCAAGGTAAAATGGTCACAATCTCACCAACAATGATATGGGAAATCCTGTGTCAAGAAAAAGAAAAACTGGTCTGACAGATCCCAAGCTATGTGGGAGCTGTTAGGGCAGCTTTCTTTAGTGATGGGGATGTCTTTCTCTTCTGTCCCCTGCCACTCCTATGTGCCATTCTAAAAAGAGTCCTATGCTGACATAATGCTGAGAGTTATACCAGCGTGAGCCACCAAGAGGCTTCCAAGTACTGTTTGCAGTGGGAATTCATTCCACATGAATGTATTGTGGAGCTGGAGCTTCTAGCTGCAGTTCTAAGCATATTTACCTGGAAATAAGCCCCACAGAAATCAATAGCCAGGCTTCCAGTTGAGGTACAAAGTACAGTTTAGTACAGCATGTCTTTCTTATCTCTACTGCAGCATATAGATCTGGACTGTGTAGGTCAATTTGTGTTGGGGGGGTGGCTCTGCCATCTATAGCTATGGAGTGCAGAACCAAATGAAGGCATTGGCTCCACAGTAAGAATTCTGGCTCCACAACTGAAATTTTCCTTCAGTTCCTACATTTCTAGCACTGAAGAGAGTGAGACACTGAAAATCATTCACCCCTAGAAATCTGATATTTGCTGTGTTTGCTTTCCCTTGGTCACTCCTCCCGTCCCTTTTCTGTGGGTACCTAAACTGTATTTCCAAACGCTCAACTGATGTTTTGACTTATTGCAATGCTAGAAATTTGAGGCTCAAGGAAAATTTCAGTGGAGAGGCAAACTTCTGATGGGGCGAGCAACTCTGTCTTTTTGCCATCCCTGTAGCTACACTCCTGCTTCTGCCTGAGGACTGTTCTAAATAACCATCTCTTATCTGCCACCTTCCAAATGTGTTGGATTATAACTCCTATTATGACTAGCTGCGTGGCCTGTGCTGACTGAGGATCACAGGCATTATAGTCCAGTACAACTGGAAGGTTCCCAAGTAGAAACAGTCTTTTTTTTTTTGGTTATTTAATAATGCATACAAGGTTGTGACAGAAGGTGTGAAGCATCTAGAAAGAATACTTTACGATACTGGGCAGACATGTGGGAATGTCTGTGTCCCTCATGCTGGCCTACAGGGTACTGTTACAGCACTAAAACCTTTCTTGGGTTACGTAGAGATTCTTGTATCATATGATCTTGGTGTGCAGGCAGTAGACAACTGAATGTTTGTCTGGTCTAGTTAAAGTATTTCAGCACTCACAGAGGATGGGCTTCCCCTTAGCAGTGGATGCTTTCAGCTGCAAGCAAAGTGACAACATTCAGCAACTCATTCCTGACTTTTATGTGCCACCTCCAGGAGGCCACAAAGGGAGAACTGTGTCTGCTAAGAAAATTTACAACATTTTCTTGATATTACAGAGAAACCACTGGGTGAATTGTCATTTGTGTCTGATGTTGGGAAAGATTCTTTTTTGCAGCCTCCAGAATCCTCCAGACACTGGGGGATTCTGTGTGTTGCAGTCTCAAAGGTAACTTCTCCAAGGTGTGGTCTGAAATATCATTTGAGTGGACAGATATACAGAGCTTTGGAATAGTTAATGGAGTTGTAAAAAAAAAATCTTTAGAACAGTAAATGAAGTAGCAAAAAAAAAAGAAAAAAGGGAAGGTTCATGGGGTTAGGTAATGAGATGTTGTGGTTTGCAAATATGCCCCTAGGTACTCCTGTAAATCTCTCTAAGGATGCTTGAAAGGGAAGCTCCCACAGGCCCCCACTATCCTGTCTCATTTGTGCCTTGGATCACAGCTCAGTTTTCATGGACTGTAGCCCATGGCATCTGTGACACTGCAGGTTTATTTCCAGTCTCTCAAGTTGACTCCCACCCTTGCACAACTGGAAATTCCTCCCAGCGTTTTACTGGGGTTCTTGCCAGCCTCCCAAAGCTGACTCCCACGCTTGGAAAGACTGGCAATCTCCCCAGCTCGATCAGGTATGCTGCCACCACACCCCTGAATTATGAATCAGTTGGACAGAACAGGAGGGACTCTGCCCAATCTCTAAGCATAAGGAACTTCCACCTCCCCCTCCCCCGAGTGAGAGAGGTCCTATGTAGCATGTGCCAAACCTGGCGTGGAAATGGAGAGAAACGGAGGTTTACAGAAAGTGTTTAATCAAGGCATGCAAATAAACAAAACCATATCACACTTGAGAGGCTCCCCCCTCCCAGGTACGCTTAGTTACAAGAAGTTACAAAAACAGATATAACAGCACAGATACATTCTTAAGATCAGCCAATTCCCAAAATAACAACATCCCTAACGCGACTAACTACTTATTTCTAGTTACTCACAATTAGGTTATAGGCTTAAATGGTCTAAAGGAGAAGGGGGGGGGTCCAGGAGACACGGCATGCCTGCCAGCTCGACTGGCCCAGCTCTCCTCTCTTTGTTTCTCTCTCTCTTCTCTTTCTGGCCACATGGCCTCTCAGAAGTTTTATATTTTCCTCCTTGGAAGGATCTGGAAGCATCTCCAAGATGCCCACCTCTTTTCCTTTTGGTTGGTCAATTCTCAGCTTGTGACCTGTGATGCTGACCCTTTCCTTTGGTTGGTCAACTCTCATTCTGTGACCCTTAATGTAATCCCAACACCTCATTAACCCTTGGTTTACCTGAAGAGGGAAGTATCTCCCTTTGATAAGCCTGGATAATGGGAAGCCCCATTACCACAGCATCAGATGAATGAAATGTGCTGCCCTAAAGGACAAACTAGACAATATTTTTAATACTTTTGCATAGGTGCTCCCCAAGTGATGGAAGGTGTTTGTTTGATTTTCCGTATCTACATATTTTGCATTTAGCATGCTTTATTGTGTGGCTGGTCACTGGGAGATAAACACAAAATCTAATTGTTGAAGCATGATTCTCCAAAGAAATCCCATTGGGGGAAGGAAAATGAATTAATCATAGGAAATACACATTCCTATTAATGTTCAATTTCACCCTGAGTTGTGGGTATATATATAAAGTATTTTGACATGAGAGATTATAGAGAAAGATTGTGAGAGAGAAATTAAAATACAGAAAGTTAATAAAGTGATTGTCACTTTCAGCATTTTCTGCATTTAAGTACTCACTGAGCTCACTGTCTATGACTTCCTTCCTCATGTTTCCTATAAAAACACACGCTTCTGAACTTCTGGATAGTACTTAATGTATCTGATGCACTTGGCTACAGTCCACAAATGCTCAAGCTGTAATACACGTAGTAATCTTTAAAACATTAAGGGACTCTTTTCTACCTATGCCCTTTGTTCATCTTCCTGGGCACTTCCTGCCGGATGCTTTTTAAAAAGAAAATGTACATTTTGACAGCCCACATTCACCTTATCCAGCAAGAATTGGTACAATTGAAGCCCAAATGCCTGGAACAGAATGGATGGTTTATATTGTTTGCACAGAACTGGAAAAGTCAGCAAACACAGACAAAAGAAGAGTGGCTTTTAAAATTATTGGACTTAATTGAAATGGATAAGCTAATAATTTTGATCAAAGATGATACATAAGTAGGTTTTTAAAAGACTGGAGAAAATGTTCAACATAGAGGAAGTAAGACATAAATACCCACAAGACTCTTCCTAAATAGTGCTGGAAGCTAATTAGTTAGGTGGTTTCTCCCTAAGTTTAGTTTAGATTGGGTCTAGTTAAGGTTTAGTTTTGTAATTTTGGGGGCGTTGTTCTTTGGTGGTGGGTGTTTTGTGTTTCCCTTGTTTTATGTCCATGCATTTTGTAGTTCAGTCCTTATATGTAGTGTTAGACATTTACAATTTGTGTTTAACCAATAAAAATATTTTTTTTAAAAAAAGGATAGAATGGACAGTTCATAAAACCAGCAAACAGAGATCCATGGAGCTGGGCACTGTTTTCCAAGTAAAAGGCTTCAGGGCATACAAGCCAACCAGCAGTACAGTAGTGTTCTCTTAAGCCTTGAAAAGAGTTTACCGTTGGTGATTTGGGTGCTGCTGCTCATAACGTGACAGAAAAGGCAGCCTAATAAGCCTGTTGTATAAACCACTAATTATTTTCAAATACTTCCTTCCCAGACATTCTCTTGAGCTTGCCAAGAATATAATGGATTTCCCTCCAATGTCCTTTCATGTTGCTTCAAAACAGAAGCCAGTAAGCAGAGAAGCGGTTTTATTTATTCATGGTCCACATTAACATTTATTCAGCTGGCAGCTGGGCACTGCATGGGGCAGTAATCTGATAGCTAGCTGCTGCACCTGTAAGCCAAGGGATCTTTCGGCAAGTGTAGGTTGGCAAATCTTCTAAAATATGGGGCTTAGCACATGAGATGCATGTATTTGAGTTGCCAGAGGCAATGAGCAGTCAGTACCTGAATGACCTCAAGGGGACAGAGAAAAAAAAAAGAACACATGTGGCAGGCAAAGGGCAACTCATTCATTCATGGAAGTCGGATGAAGGTCATTCATTGGATTCTGTTACTACTATGCCAGCAGAAAATGAAGAGATTCTGTAAATTATTTCCCTCATTCTGCACTGCCACCACAACTTCAATATATGAGCAACAGCAATACAAGAAGTTTGGAGTATTCAGCATACTTCACCCAACCCTTTACACCAACCCTCTAAGGCAGTGGTTTTTAATCTTTACTTTTCTTTACCATGACCTCCCTTTAAATATTTTTTGTTGCCATGGATCACCAAGACCTAACTTGAGATTTAGACTGTGGTAGCAAGAAATGTTACATGCTTTCTCTCAGCCGCTCAGTGCCATTCTCTTGTATGTTCTCTCCATATGCAGAAGTAGTAAGTGCTGACAACATTTTTTGCTCTCAGTTATTTTCATAACTTTTGAACAATTTGAGATATTGTAATGAAACTTGTACAAATAATGTCTGTCACCAACAAAAGACTCTTGCTCTTTGAGATCAACGTATAACTGTCTGCCTTCCTCCTTTTCTTAGCAGTGAAAGCTTGTAACATTCCTTCAACAAAGACTGCCTGTGAGGATGCTGCAGCCCTCCGGGGGTCCATGGACCACAGGTTAAGAACTGCTGCTCTAAGGTTTTCTCTGTCCCATATATTTATACTATGCTGAAGCTCAGAGCTGTAGTTACAAGGAGCAAAAGGAGGGCACCCTCCATTAGGTTTGCTACTTTGGATATGGGATGGTGCTCTTTTCATTATAATTCTGCACAGATCACCCACAAATTTGATGAAGTCTTGTTAAGATGAGCAAAAGTACCTGTCCTCTTTTACTTTCAAACTCCAATTTTCAGCTGCAGCTATCCTCCCTCCCCTCCCTCCCCTACAATATAGATCTTGCCTTGCATGTCCAGTGACAAGAACAAATCTGGGCACTCTGCCCTTTGCTCTGTCCCCCACTGTCAAGTTGATACCCAAGTTGGGAGGGGATGGCTGCAGGTAAAAGTTGGATTCTGGAAAGGAAGAGATGACAGGTCCCTTAATCCAGCTTCATGGAGCTTTACAGTATCGCCTTCTCCCCGTCTAGGATCTGTGCAAGATTAAAGTTAAGAGCTCCATCTCATATCTATCCTGACAACCTTACTCCCAATTAAGAATTTCCTTCAGCTACCCCAGTTTCTAGCACTGCAGAGAGTGAGACACTGAAAACTGTTCACACCTACAACTCTTATATCTGTTGTGTTTGCAGACTTTGCTTGCCCCTTTCTTTGGATGCCTATGCTGTATTTCTAAATGTCCAACTGAACTTTTAAGTTACTACAGTGTTAGAAATTTGGGAACTAAAGGAAAATTTCATTGAGGGGTAGAATTCTTAACCGGGTGTCGATGCCCTCATTTTGTACTCTTATGCTGAATAAGCAGGCAAGCCACTGTGACCATACTTTTGTGAGTTTGTGGCAGAGGTGAAATGTGAAGCAGCAACTGGGAGTCAGAAATCCCTGCCAACGTACTGTAAACGGCTGGGTCACAGCTGATGCTCTTGGCCACTCTGGTTCACCAGACCTCACCTATACAGCTCCAAACAACTGTGTGTGACAGGATGCAACCTATTATGTGGCAAGAAATATTGTAATCTAAAGGAGATGAAAATAAATAGCTATTGGTTGTAAAACTAATATGGCAGATTACTCAATGTGTCATTTCCTTTCACTTAGTACTCAGGTATCAGCCCCATTATTACCACAATACCTCAAACAATTCCCTCTGTGACATGCTTAGCTCCATGATGATAGGATAGGGAAGTGGAATGTCAGCATTCCTATTTCAAAGGTAATGAGACAAAAACTGAGTCCGTAATGCCTAGAGAGAAACGTCTTTGTTTATTTTGTTCTTGCAAACAAGAATGAACAATTTCAAACATTTTTTCCCTACTGGGTGAGACTGTGAGAGTTTCTACATTTTTGGATGATTTTTTGCACTTCGGGACTTCCTTGCAAAAATAATAATAATTTTTTTTGACACCCCCCTTACAAAAACACTTGGAGATTCTGCACCAAAAAGCCAAAATGTTTCTGCAGAGTACACTGTCTTTTGTACAAAATGCTGGTTGTTTTGCATAAAACCAATTTTTTGTGTATATATATTTTTTTTCCTCACAAAAGCCTCAGAATGTGAAAGAGTGCACAGCAGTGACTGTTTCTTCACTGGGGTGTCTCAGTGTTTGTAGACATTTTTTCTTGCTTAGGATGAAAAAAACTGTGGATATTCTTTATATCTCTAGCATTGCCTAGGCCAGTGGTTCTCAACCTGTGGGTCCCCAGATGTTCGTGGACTTCAGCTCCCAGAAGCCCCAGCCACTATGGTCAATGCTCAGGGCTTCTGGGAGCTGAAGTCCATGAACATCTGGGGACCCACAGGTTGAGAACCACTGGCCTAGGCAGTCTTAGGGGTGTGAAGCCTTCTGCTGCTCTTTATAAGGACCCATGCAAGTGTGGGACTCTCATAAGAAATAATTTAGGACCTAGGATAGGGGCCACTTCAGATATAGAAATCGAGATAAATAGACTTCATTTTTGTGGAACTCTGGAGCAAACCGCCTTATCTCCCTCCCTATTTCTCTGCAGCCATGTACTCATGATATTATTAGGCATCATTCTTTTTACTAAAACTTCTTCTTTATTACTGGTCACAAAACAAAAAAGTGCCATCTGCTTATGTAAAAGTTATTTTTGTATTTCAGTCTGATATTTAAACACCTACTAATAATGGGGGGGGGGAGTGAGAAGGCAGAACTACGTAATACCTTCTTTGCCTCAGTTTTCTCCCAAAAGGATAGAAGTACCCAACCTGGGGCACAAGGAGCAGGTGAGGAAGCGAGGGAAATGCAGCACAGAATAAGTAGAGAAGTAGTACAGGAATATCTGGCTAAACTAGATGAATTCAAGTCCCCAGGGCCAGATGAATTATATCCAAGGATATTAAAAGAACTGGCAGAAGCCATTTCTGAACCACTTGCAATAATCTTTGAGAACTCTTGGAGGACAGGAGAAGTCCCAGCAGACTGGAGGAGGACAAATGTCATCCCCATCTTCAAGAAGGGGAAAAAAGAGGACCCTAATAATTATCACCCAGTAAGCCTGACATCAATTCCAGGAAAGATCCTAGAGCAAATCATTAAACAGTCAGTTTGTAATTACTTAGAAAGCAATGCCGTAATCACTAAAAACCAGCATGGATTTGTCAGAAATAAGTCATGCCAGCCTAATCTTATCTCTTTTTACGATAGGGTTACAAGCTTGATAGACGAAGGAAATGCTGTAGATGTAGCATATCTCGATTTCAGTAAGGCCTTTGACAAAGTTCCCCATGATATTCTTGCAAAGAAACTAGTAAAATGCAGCCTAGACAGGGCTACTGTTAGCTGGATTTGTAATTGGTTGACCGACCGAACCCAAAGAGTGATCACAAATGGTTGCTTTTCATCCTGGAGAGAAGTGACTAGTGGGGTGCCACAGGGTTCTGTCCTGGGCCCAGTGCTGTTCAATATTTTTATCAACGACTTGGATGAAGGAATAGAGGGCATGCTCAGCAAATCAGCAGATGACACCAAATTGGGAGGGCTTGCTAATACGCCAGAGGGCAGGATCAAAATTCAAAATGACCTGCATGGATTGGAGAGCTGGGCCAAGGCTAACAAAATGAAATTCAACAGAGAGAAGTGTAAGGTCCTACACTTAGGTAGAAAAAATGGAATACAGAAATATAGGATGGGGGAAACGTGGCTGGATAGCAGTACGTGTGAAAGGGATCTAGGAGTCTTCATAGACCACAAGCTGAACATGAGTCATCAGTGTGATGCGGCAGCCAAGAAAGCCAATGCAATTCTCGGCTGCATCAACAGGAGTATGGTGTCTAGATCGAGGGAGGTACTGGTACCACTCTATTCTGCATTGGTTAGGCCTCATTTGGAATACTGTGTCCAGTTCTGGACACCTCAATTCAAGAAGGATGTCGACAAGCTGGAATATGTCCAGAGGAGGGCGACCAAAATGGTGAAGGGTCTGGAAGCCATGCCCTGTGAAGAACGCCTTAGGGAGCTGGGGATGTTTAGGCTGCAGAAGAGAAGGTTAAGAGGGGACATGATAGCCATGTTTAAATATTTGAAGGGATGTCATGTTGAGGAGGGAGAGGGCTTGTTCTCTACCGCTCCAGAGACTATGACAAGGAGCAACTGATTCAAACTGCAGGAAAGGAGATTCCACTTGAACCTCAGGAAGAACTTCCTGATGGTCAGGGCTGTCTGGCAGTGGAATATGCTGCCTCAGAGTGTGGTGGAGTCTCCTTCTTTGGAGGTTTTTAAGCAGAGGCTGGATGGTCATCTGTTGAGAATGCTTTGATGGGTGTTCCTGCATAGCAGGGAGTTGGACTCGATGGGCCCTGGGGTCTCTTCCAACTCTATGATTCTATGATTCTATATGCTCAAGACCTCCAATAATTTGAGCACTGCATCTATTCCACAGTGCATCATGGCATTATGATGCCATTGGTATCATGCCTATGGTAACACAGAAATTACTAGTTAATTGAGAAAGATTCAACATGTAAACTTTAATGTTCAAAATACACTTCTTAATGTACAATATGCAAGTCTGAAGATACATCTGACCATCCTTTCAAGACACATCAACAATGGGGACTACTGTATTGCTTGGTAAATTACAGGCTAATAGGTATACTACCATTCCTAGAATTTAACATTACTTAAGTAGTATTAGCTACTTCCAGTCCATAAAACATGCTACACAAGTCCTAGCCAGGGTGTTGCTCACTTCTATCTCCATGCTATTTTTATATAACTTGCTCATTAATAGATTGATTTACCTACAAGAATAGTGTGTATCATTGCTTTACAGTAGCAATAAAGAAAATCTAACAATTATGTTTCCTTTAATGGCCCTGTCTACTTTTTAACCATTCATTTACTAGATTTCCTGCTGCAGATATATTAAAAGTATTACCAACAGTTCTCTGCTATCACTCCCGAGATTTGTAATTTATCTTATCTTGTCATTTTCATTTTAGTTTTGCTCAGTTGTACTTTTCTTTTTTATATTACTGTTTATTTGCTTTAATACACAAACCGAACTCATGAATTCAGAAGTGAGAAGAAGGTAGATCTAGATTTTCTGGTATACCACTGAATAAGTTGCAGCAGATAAGTCAAGATTTCTGACTCACAACTGCTGCACAAGAGCAGCAACAAAATAACTCCCCTCTCACCTGAAATCATACTGTTGCAGTGAAGAAAGCTGGGGTAACTAGGGCCATTTCCGCACTAGACTGTTACAGCGCTATGATTCCACTTTCAACATCCTATGGAATCCTGGGGTTTGCGGTTTTGGGAAGGGCAGACCGGCCCCTCCCGAAACTGCAAACCCTCAGGATTCCATACGATGTTGAAAGTGGAATCATAGCGCTGTAACAGTCTAGTGCGGAAATGGCTTAGGAGTGGACTTTTATACAAGAACCCTGAGCACTATTAAATTCTGGAACTCAAAACAAATTCCTGGATTCAGAATTGTATGAGTATGTCTTGTTCACCTGGCTCCAGTAGGCTGACCTGAGGCTCTAGTGAAAACCAAATTAAATACTTGAAGTCTGCCCACTGTCCTCTTAGAACATGCCATATGCTGAAAAGCAAATAAATGTGCTGAGTGGGAATTCCCCTCCTTACTGATTCAGCAACTTTATGCACTTACTTTGCCCCTTCTTTTCCATCAGATTCTTTAAAAGCATTTCTCTATAAAATTATTATCTGATGCATTTGTTTTCATGCCAAGCTTCCATCATCAAAGCAACATAACAGAGGAAAGCTGGAGAGAGACTTGACACTGCCATTCAGAATTACTAATCTTTAGAAGCTGCTACTTTCATTCCTCTTCTTTGGGAAAGGTGATATCTCCACACTAGAAAGTACCTAAGCAAACCATCTAAGAATTGTGGAGGGAAATGGGAAATAGGATAAAACTGCCTGGATTATCTCTATTGCCATCATTGCTAGCCATTGTTCTGACTTCTGGTGATCTTATGGCAACCCTATCATAGGGTTTTCTTGGCAAGATTTGTCCAGAGGGTGTTTGCCATCTCCTTCCTCTGACACTGAGAGAATGTGAATTGTCAAAGGTTAACCAGGCAAAGGTTTCCACGGCTGAATGGGGTTCAGACCCTGGTCTCCCAGAGTTTTAGTCCAATGCTCAAACCACTACACCATGCTGGCTCTCAGTGCTAGTCTTACCAAGAGCAGAAAGACCAATACAAGCACCAATACTCCCTTATCTATTTTCCATATCATTCTCTTGCAGCTAACACTGAATTTCCAATGGATACACTTTTCAGAGGAATGGCCATTTACAGGGATACCTGAAAGGAGTATTCTCTCCCCGCTGAGGTCTTACTTGTACACAGGACATTGGGCTTTGTTCTGGCAGTCCAAACACACATTCCTTGCACCAGTTTATATAGCCTCATTTCCCAACATCAATCACAGTTTCTTTCATACTGCAATAAACTTGGCAGTTTAAAATAAAATCCAATGCTTGTTCTTGGTATGTTTCTCCATCTACAAAATAACACTTTTTGTGGGGAAGAGACTATCTGATGTGAGGAGTAGGATGCAACTCTGGGAGCTAGTCCACTCAACAATGGGCTATCTCACAGGCCAGTTGCATTACTAATGCATCACAAATGCAAATCCCTCTCACCCGGGGATCACACAAGTATATATACTCCATTCCACCTCCATGTCTCCAGATCCTCTGAAGATGCCAGTCATAGATGCAAGTGAAACGTCAGGAGCAAATACTACTAGAACACTGCCTCATAGCCCGAAAAACCCACAACAACCCATGGATTCTGGCTGTGAAAGCCTTTGACTTTACTACTTCTGTTTGTTCTTTCCACTGAATAGAGGATAGTTTCTTAGCATCAGACTACTGTGACTGTAACATAATCAAAAAGAGTCACACCCAGTTTTCTTCAGCTACTTGAGTGGCTCCTACTGACTTCATTTTGTGTGTCCAGAGACTGGAAAAACTACTTGCCCAAATACCTTTCAAGTGACTATTCCAATATCTCTGACTATGTTGACTGGAGGATTCTGGGAGCTGTAGTCCAAAAAGTTCACACCATATGTACACATGTTCCAATATCTGTAAGAATCTTTGTACCTGTACCCATTCCCAATTGGTACTGAGGTACAAGACTCTACCAGTGAAAAAAATAGAAACCTATGTAGGAGTATACACACATTGAACGTTACAGGTGAAAAGCTCTCTTTGTGTACAGATCAACAATTTGTGTTGAAACATGCACAGACAATACTTGTATTGAACATAATGTACAAACACCCAATGTTCATTTCTAAACCACACTGGAACAACAGCAACATGGCAAAAGAACACATCCTAACTGTCCAAGCCTAGCAAGAAGCCTTAGAGAAGCAGAGGTTGTGGGGACTAGCTGTGGTGATGAACTGAAAGGCTGGCAGTTTTGCTCTGGCCATCAAGACCTGAATCTTGCGGGGAAAAGAGAGAGGTTTGTGCATGGCCAGTCAAGGCCAGCAAAGCCAACCACTGGCCAGAATTTTAGTCATGGCCAAGACTTGGGAAAGTCAGTGTTTTGGACTAGAATTTCCAAATCCTTAGCCAGCAGCGGGGTCAGGGAGTTGTAGTAAAAATGCTCTAGCTCATGCTATGGTCAGGACAGTGACAGCAAGAAACAGTATCCCAGAAAACACTTGATGATCCAACCTGTGACACTGTAGAGGTATGTAACAGTATAAAATGGGTTGATGAAGATGAAGACTGGACTCTATATGTTTTTTCTGACATACCTTCTAGTATCTAGAATATAACCATTCACATTACTCTTATACCAAATTAAAAGGACGCCAACTTTTTACATAATAAGTTTTTTACCAAATCATGGCTTATAAAGGAACATAATCTATTTGCTGACAACAACAAACACTTCAGTCTTAAACTGGCCAAAGCTAATATGCAACAGCAAAGCCAGTATATAATTCATTAGGAAAACTGATATTGTAGCAGAAATTCTGAACATCCCAGACTGGATGTTCAATATGCTGGTAACATTAATGGAAAATAGATACATGCTTTTATTACTGCCAAGAAAGGTGTACAGGAAAAAGTGATTGTCCTTTTTTGCTTCTTTGCAAACCAGTGAATGTCATGGAATCCATCAGCTGAGGAAAATGTTCACTGAAAAAGTGTTAATACACTCAGAGTTCTTGAGACACATGGCAGTTTGCATAAAACTGTAAGGCAGGATTTCTGGTCAATCCTGGCTTGCCAGGTCCAAGTTGCATTTGGGTGTATGAAGAATGTTTGCTTGCAGACAGCTCTTCCCAACAGTGCTAATGTGCTAAAGAAACCAGTAATTGTTTGTTCAGAATGTCATCTGAACCTGGAATTCTGGCTTACTACTTCTTTTATAGGTCAGAATTATAAATTGTCCTTGGCTCATTAGGCATGTTTGGGAACAACAAGACAGGATCCCAAGTTCACAGCTTATGCAAGTAAGAGAAGCCACCTAAGAGCCAATTGGTTGTGTGTTCAAGCATGCAGTTCATTTCTGCTAAATCAGAATTTGTCATAAAACTGGCTTACTACTGAAAACAAACATGGCAACATTGAAAATTGCTTTTTCCTCCCAGGCACAATTCTTTATACTGTGTCATTCAGTATAATTTTCCTGAATTCCAAGAGTAGGTGGCTGGGCGATAGATGGCACTAAAATCAGAAGAGGACAGAGAATAAAAGAATCTTGGATTCAGTAGTCTTGATGAGAAATGGTCTTTTTGTATCACTAGGGATTTATCGAGAGGAGAAACATGCCTCAATTGTCAGAATTCACTCATCTACAAAGCTCAGAGGGTATTCAGTGAAATAAAATATTGGCAAAACAATTCCAGTTAGTGTAGAACCATGAAATTAAGAGACTCTTGGCAAGTTCATTGATTCAATGGGTCTACTCTACCTATGACTGGATTTAGACTAATATGTGCATTTTAAAGTGTGAATGACTTAAATGCACACAACTGAACATATATGCACAAATATGCTTTAATCAGTGGAAAGAAATGCATGGATTAGGTAAACCATGTAAATAAGTGCAACCATTAAGAAGAATAACCTTAAAATCATCCCTGAACACAAATTTACATGCAAAACTCCCCATCTCACAATTTGATAGGAACAAATACAGGAAGGAAAAAAATATGGGATAGGGAAATTGAAATATAATGAAATTGAGATTCAGGACTCTATCACACAAGGCAGGCAAATCACAATTACAGCAGCACAGCAACACTTTTAGCTGAGACTTATCATGTGATGTCATCCCTCTTCTGTTCTCTTGGTGGGAGATCAAGAGATCATTTGGAAAGTGCTTCTTTTACAACACAAAAAAAATCTGTTAATAGCCTCTCTTGTAAAAGAAATGCTTTCCAAATGGTCTCCCACCAGGAGAACAATAGAAGAGGAAAGAAGTAATATGGTAAGTCCCAGACCAAGTGGCTATTATCCTGCTGTAATTGCGATTTACCTGCCTCATGTGACAAAGCCCTGAGAGATCTTCATACCCCAGAACAGGGGGACTCAGAACCTGCTGCACACACCAACCTGATTCCACGGCCCTTCCCATGTTGCCTGAAATATGTGCAGTACAAAGAGAAGTAGTCTTCCCACTGGTGTTTACACACTATACATCTTACAGCCAACAACAGCTTCCTCTGAAACACCAACAAATAGCAACATTTCACCATCCACTCAAGCTTTCCTACCTTAAAAAAAAGGATCCAACATTTTACACATTGACAAACTTCATTAAGCTGATTTGATCATGAGAACTTACCATATAAATCTTTTGCACTCATTTTGGCAGCTCCATCTGCTTTCCCCATGCTGCCACTGCAAAGGAAGAAAGCAACGGGGGAAAAAAAGTATTTTTCTTAACCACACTCAACATATATTTCAACCACGGCAGCAGCTTAAGAGTGTGATAAATTTGACAATAGAGTCCAGGGTCCCATTCACGCTACATAATTATAACACTATATGACACTTTAACTGTCAGGGCAACATCCTATGGAATTTTGGGATTTGCAGTTTAGGCAATGTATTTAGAATTTTCAGACAGAGAGCTTTAGTGCCTTACCAACCTAAGATGCTGCCATGGCAATTAAAGTAGAATACAGTGCTATAACTATATGGTGTGAAAGGGACCCAGGACCTTTTACACAACCTGATTAGAATGCTATGGTTCTACTTTAACTGGCATAACTGCATTCTGTAGTATCCCAGGTTTTGTATTTTGTGAAGGTGCTAGCGATATCTGGCTGAGAATTCTTTATGCCCCTCTCTAAGCTGCAAACCCCAGGATTCCATAACATGCAGCCACTGCAATGAATCAGAGCACTATAAATATGTAGTGTGAAAGGGCCCAGGAAAATGTATGAGTACATTTCTTTCCATCTTCTTTATACCATGAAATCAAGAACAGAGCCTGCACATTTCCTCTTGCCCTCAGCCCTGAACTTCAAAGAAGTGAATCCCAAGATTTTTTGTTATTGTTGTTTGTGGCACAGCAGCAAAATGGCGCTCCTGCACCTACCCAGGTCAAGGGAAATAGTAGCTTTCCTTGTTATTTTGATCTACAAACCTTGAGCACTACCCAAAGACTATCTATTACAACTTTAACTATGTTCACCAAGAATTTTTGTCTCTTATAACAGCAACACCAACAGCTTTAAAGTAGAATTAACTCATGGACTATATGGGTGTCTCCAGATTTTTGTCTCCCATTAAGATTCCATTATTAATCTAGTTATTCTGGAACTAATATCACAACAGCATTAAAGGAAAAGTAGTTTTTCAGTGGCTGACCAGTGATGCTTGAATCTTACTTCAATACAGCTCATGGGTCATCTTCCACCAATACCGAGGTGAACAAGATAGCTTAGGAAGTGCAGAGCAGACAGCACAGTACCCAGAAAACTTCCCTGATAACAGTTCAATATTGCCTGCCCACCCCTTGCAGGCCCTTTCCGCACTTGGAAGGGGAAATGGGGGAAAACGTGCTGAAACGGAGCTTACCGGTAACCGGGTAAGTCTGTCCCCATGCGAAGCAGTGCGAGCTCGCTGTTCCACAGTCCCTGGCCTCCAAAATGGCAGCTCCGGCGTCTAAAATGGTGGCTTCCGGTTGGTGGAGGCTCTCCACCAACCGGAGAAGCTTGCCAGCCGGAAGCCCGCCTCCAGCAGATCTGCAGACACGCACTGGTGCGTGCCTGCAAATCTGCATTGGAGCGCGGGAATGGAGTGGCATGGAGTGGCGCGCTCCGTGCTTTTGAAAAACCTGTAAAAATAGGTTTTTAAAAAGCACGCTGTGCGGCCACTTCGGGTCGCTCCAGAGTGGACTGAGGTGTGGAACTGCGACAAGTAATCTGACCCAGTCTGCTCCCACGGTGCAGACAATCTCCATCAGAGGTCGCACCAAACCATACTACCTACCCCGTGCGGAAAGGGCCACAGCCTCTGGCACCTATTGGTATGCTGCAGTTCCTTTTCCTCTATTGCTTGCTCTTCCACTAAATGTTTGTTTATTTATTTAACATTTAAGCATCTTACTTTGCAGAACCAGAATGGCTGCTCATAGATCCTTTACGGCTCATCCTGCTTTCAAGACATCCACCTGCAACAGGAGAGAGACAGAGACATATTAGCCAAGAGCCCACGATGCTTTGATTTTATTCATTATTTGCGTGACACTTCATCATTTTACTTCATCAAAAAGATTACCCTGCAGTAGACAACATATATAACCCAGTGGGTATAACTGATTCCACAGACACCCTTGCTCAGCTGGTAGGCTCTTTTTGAAAGATGGAATTGTAGGTTACTAAAGCAGCATACGGAAAAAATACTTCTGAGATGTGCATCACTCAGAATCTCCCAGCTAGTCCAATTAAGCTGACTGCAGGATTTGAGGAGCTGTAGCCCCAAAAAGTCAAATTTCCAATTTTGGGAAAGGGTTAGTCTTGTTACTATGTTGGATCATAGATTGGGACTGGAATTACAAGAGAATGACTTTGATTTGATAGCTCAAAATGTTCCCCACAACAGAAAGGCATGGTTGAGGTGTTCTGAGGGTGACTATGTGAAATACAAGAACTATTTTGGGGGAAATGGCTCATTCTATTCCAGTCTGTCACAACTGAGGACTGATTTTGAAGATCACTGTGAAAATAGTAAGGAAGCATTTCCTTTTCTCTCATTCTCTTCATTGGATAGAAAGAATTATGGTTAAAACATCTGACACATTATTTCTCTAACAGTTCATCATCCTCTAGTGTTCATGGCCCTAATGCAGATTGAGACCAATGTGCAGAGACAGGGGAGGTTTAAAACTTCACCTTGTTACCACCGTGAACTGGCCTGGCCTTTGGTAAACTTTAGATATCATTTTGATATCACAATTCGGCCCTGTTTTGCCACCAGCCAAGTGTTTGTAAGGCCTCCGAACAAGCACGAAGCTAGGCATGGCTATTAAAGCTGACTCATATTTGTTTACACCAAAGCAAGCCAGACACAACCAGATTTGCTTTAGGAGACTTCCCAAAACAAACACCTTAATCAAGGTACGCACACTCACACAAAGAGACCTCTGCCCCAAGCGGGCACCCTGGCAAGCTAGATGTTCAACTGCCAAGCTAGCCACATCTGCATACCGGCAATACTATTGTCAATTCGGACTGTAACTCAATCATGTAAATTTTGACCTTTTGGAGACATTGTCTCTCACCCAAACCTCATTGTTTTCACCCCAGACCAGACTAGCCCTCGGTCATACTTTCCCTAATAAAAACCCCCAGTTCCGAGAGTTCCTTGGACTGCTTGGACTGCTCAGACCGCCCTTTGGACTGCTATCCAGCCTTGCTGCCGCATCTCCCGGCTAGCTCCCCTTGGCCGCCACACTGAGTTTCTTCTCTTCAATTGGATTTCTTCAGGACTACGAGAAAGGTGTCGTATCACCTATTCTCTCCCAAAACTCTCATTTCCCATTTCTAGTTAGCTGTGTCGTTGTGCTTTCTTAATAATCTGTCTGCTTGTTAATAAATATTATTGTTGCCATTTTAAACTGTCTGACTGCTCACTGACCTGCATCTGTATACATAGGGTAAAAGATTCCCGCTAAGTTACCCTGCCTCTCGTTAGCTTAAGAGAGTGCTCCAGCTAATTTCCCCATCTTTGCTTGGTTTGGTTTGGTTATTTGGGTGCCCCTCCTGGGTTCACAGGGTAACAACCTCAACTATTTTTTTAAAATTTAAAAATAATCTCAGCTTTCAACTATAATAATGACCCACTAGGTGATCAGAGTAATGTAAGTGATTCCTTTGAAGTAACAGCATTCCAAATTCTGTTCAACACCAGCTGAAGCCCCAAAAGAATCATCTAGACATTTCCACATAGTTGTATACCCCTAACTCCATTTACTAGTTCCAGCTACAGTAGATCCACTAAATCAGTAAGATTTAAATAACTGTTGACTTACCAGTCAACAATTACTTCTATGTGTCCATTCTACTTGCAACTACCAGTTGGATTCAGGCTACAGATCAGTGGTGTGAATTGTGTGGACTTCCAAATGCTTTTGGACAGCAAGTCCCACAAGCCTGAGCCAGCACAACTACTGGTGGAGAATCTTCGGAGTTGCAGTCCAGGAATATTTGCATATCCTCCAATGTTTCATAGATGAAACAGAGTCACGTGTGGCCAAGCAACATCAGAATATGGTCAAAATGTCATACGTTATTAATAAAGAAGAATATACAAGTTAGGAGATGTTGCGGTAGCTTGCTTTTACCTAAGACTACTGAGAAGGGCAAGATTCTACCCTGTCATCTTCTCTCCTCCCTGCTGAGTTAAGGGAGGACAAACTACTTGTGCACTTTGAACTCAGCTGGCAGCAACTTCAGTAAGCTGGGACGACGAGGGGAAGTGGGAGGATGAAAAAGGAACTGGGACATTTTAAAAGCATCTGAAAAACAGGATGTCAGGACTGTTCCTATCAATCAGTACAGTTGGAAGGTATCCATATGGAGGGCCACATTCTGCCCACCCCTGTCATAGATACACAGATGTATTATGGCAGGGTTGTAATACAGATATTTCTAGAGTGTGTTCTTAAAAGCTACAGACAGATATATTCTGAACATATGGTGGTAACAATGCTAAAGAATCAGAAACAAAGGAGTATATACAACAATGTAAGTGTATTATGAATTTGTAATAACATTATTTTAAGCCCAGGTATGAAGGTATTCCAATCTAAGTGTAGGTTCAGTTATTCTAGTTCTTGAGAACAAGAATTCCATGATCATAACTTGATGGAATGAGGATAAAACAGTTTGGCTTACTCCAAATTGTTGATACAAATTATACACTGACATCAAGTATAGACAAGTGCGTATGCACATTTGCTGTGTCTCTTCAGTTTATGGTGCAAATTTGTTGCAGGTTTCCCTCAGGGTAAACAACTTGGTCACACTGGAAGCCAAGATTTTAAAGGCACTCTGCCTGCCTTCTACAGCATCCACCATCAATTATGAATGTGAATGACAGCATACGGGCACACATCTCCTTCTTGTCCCTAGGTCATTTGTCTCAGTTGTTTTTCCAACAGCTACACATCTTGCTGAGAACTCAAGTGCATGCGATTTTTGTCATGTCTGCAATCATTTTGCAAATAGCATTTATAAAATTCAGCAGTGTATTTGAAGGGGAGGGAGGGAAGGATACACTATAACTGACTGGCATAACTGAAGAAAGAGGGGGAACCTAGTAGTGTTAAAATTTAGAAGTTAAGTAACTTCTTTTTAACTATGCATTTTATGTATTTTAATTTTTTTAATCAAATTTTGCAATTCATAATTTTACAAATAGCTTTATCAGAAAAGGCCATTTAATAAAACAATAACATATAAACAGCAAAAAGTTAGTTTAAAGAAAACATATTTATGTTGATACCACAAAGACTTGAGTTGATTTCAGAGAAGAAAAATACCAATGAGCTTGGAAACAGAACAATCATTCTTTATGAGGTGATAGGCCTTTGCCTCCTATGACAGACCTATTGTTACCTTGGGTTTTGCCACTTGCATCTGTTCACAGACTACTTAAAAATAATGCTTCAAAAATCTGAAGAACCTGTTCAACCAGGTGGGGCAGTGATGCATGGGGGTGGAGGTGGGGACATGTATACACTGTGATGAAATGAAATTGTCTATCCAGCCCCTCATCAGACTTCTCCAGCCCAACAGGCCAGAAAAGGAAGGACACCTAGTCCTTTCTATAATTAACAGTACAACCAATGAATAACTACCTGTACCTGTGAGACAACAACACATTATTTTTAGATACTGGTTAATAAATTCAGGTTTGAGGAAACTGGCCCTCCCTGTAAAAGGAAACATTGCAGTTTTTTTGTTAAAAAAAATTTACCCCTCCCAATATTTTAAAGCCAAAAATTTCAGGCTAAGTGTTTTAAAGAGAGTGTTATATCTTTTCTAAAGATAAACCAGATTACAAAACAAAGCAATAATACACATACATTACACAAAGTAACATATATTGGTCCCAGCATCGGAGCATAACTTTCATTCTTTTTTTAGTTTTGAAATGTTTATCCTATCACACAGTTCACAGAACTCTCAGAACACTCGTTTATTTAAAAAATAAACAAACCACCAAGAAGCACTTGGCACTACCTCTATTACAAAAAGATTTAATCACCACTGTCCCATTAGTTTTTTTGGGTTTTTAAAATGATAATATCTTAAATTCCATGTAGCACACAGGATACTGAAACAAAGCATGTATGTACTTAAGAACCTGAAATAAATGTTTTGGCCAAGATTTTGCCCAAGCCTTGTCCAAGATCAGTCTTGGGTTATAACTAACAGGGGTGGGGGGTGGGGAACGAAGGCACTGTCCTCAAATGAAATTTTTCTTCAGTCCTCAAATTTCTAGCATTGTGCCCACTTAAAAGTTCAGTACAAACACAGTTTACGCATCCAAAGAAAATGGTCAGCCAAAGTGCCCAAGGGAAGGAGAACATGACAAGATTCTTAGCTGGGGAAAAATGTCCTTACTTTGCCCTCCAGTGCCTATATTCCTGCCAGTATCAGCTTACAATCTGAAGCCAACATCAAGATGATTTTCCCCATATCCTTTGTTGGAAATTATTCATACCTATATCTTCCCTGCCTTTCTTCAAAAGCTCATACAGAACAACTGGAGTATCCTACCAAATCTTACATTTAATACGAAGAAAGGGAATGCAATTCCCTACCACATCTTATTTTCCTCAATCTACCATCCTCTAAAACATTTTTGTAATTTTTTTTTAGTGTAAAGCAATGCATAATAGCCTTCTTGATCTTATATTATTAACACAAACTCAAAATATTTGAATAATAAAAAAGAAAACGTAAGTCAGGACAGCAGCCAGCTCATCTTTTAGCATTAATTCTCCTGTGTTTGAAGTAATGCCCAGAGGCTGGGATCCTATTTCAGTCTTCTAAGCAAGCAGTACCACTTTTGTCACATTTGCACAAGGAGGAGGCAGTGGAGGGGGAAAGGTGCGTGCCTGCCTCTTGTTATCTGTTTTCCAAATGGGAAGGGGCAGAGAGATTCGGCAATATGGAAAGGCTAGACTGGACAATTGCTTATTCCATAGCAAAATCAATTGTCCACGTTAGCCTTCCCACATTATCTTGAGTCTGTGGACCCTTACCTCCAAGCCAAGCATTCAGGAAATAGGTGGCATGGAGCTGGCAGCCTTCTTGTCCAGCTACTGTTGCTGCTTTTTCTTCCTTCTTCTCTCCTTACCCAGCTGCTGGTATTGCTTTTGCCTCTGCCTCCACTGCTGCCATTATGTCCTCAAGGGAGCAACAGGATCCTGGCAACAATCTAGAAAAGCTGTCTAGGTTCCTCTGGTCACTAGCCACAGGGAGTTTTCAGGGGTGGTCCCATCTCCCTGGAACTTTCTTCTGAAGCAAGTGTGTATAGCCCCCTCTTTGTTAGCATTTAGACAGACATTAAAAACATTTTTGTTCAATATGTATTTTATTAAAAGTGCTGAGCTAGGCTTTCAAACAACTTGTGCTTCCAGTTTTCTAAATAAATCATTTTCTAGTATTTTTAAAAATTATGTATTTTGTTTTAATTGTTTTTATAAGATGCCTCTGGAGAGTTTTGCCCTGAAAAGCAGCATATGCTGGTCAAATCATAAGAAGCTCTGTGTCAAAACTGACTTGCAAATGAAGTCTGTGCTTACATTGGGATGACAATCACAAAGCAAAAGCACGCTAATTTGCAACATACAAAATTCATGCTAGGATAAATAGATTTATTTTACCTCATAAAGAAAATTCATATCTAATGATATGCTAATTGCATTGCTTAGTTTGGCCTTCTCAAGTAAAGTAACCAAAGCAATTTTGTCCTGAAAAAAAAAAATACAATGCTTCTATCACCCAAGTTATCAAAATGTATGACACACAGACAGGATTGGAGGGCAGATGGTTAGTCTAGAATCAAAGCATCCTTTTTCTCTTTAATATTTTTTTCTCCGTTTGGGTGTGTCTGCAAACACAAGATACAAAGTCTATTCTGGACACCCATATAAAGCTCATTCATACAAACAGCAACTTGCTTTGGTGGATGAAGTCAGTTTCCAGTATTTGCTGCATCATGAAAAGCTCGCATTGTGTCCTCTTTGCTTTCATCTGATCATTGCCACTATGTCTCTTGGCACCTCTTCTTATCTGCTTTGCCAGTATCATGAGCTTCTTCACATTTCAGAAAATGAGGGAAAATGCTCCAAAACAAAATTGAACATCCAAATACCATGACTATGAGGACAAGGTAAATTAGTTCTTTCTCTGTCCCCACAGTGACCTCCCCCTATTCCTCTCCTCCAATAGCATTTCTTTCACCTGTTTCTGGATGACAATATGAAATTCAACCATTTCTCACATTAATCCTGAGATCTTGAGCATATATTGAAAAATGGGACATTCAGGATGCTATAGATAGAACTAGTTTACTCACTATAGGTTTCTTGGACTCAAGACACTTCTGTATTAGAAATTCTGCAAAACCTGTGTGTGAAACAGTCATCTTTGATGAGCTCAATCTTACCTAGTCTGTGGATATAGGACTGAGCATCACACAGAGGAAATTAAAGGCTTTTGTGTACAATATCTGAGATAATAATTCATGCAGCCCAGCAGCCAAGAAGTAAAGAGGGCTATCACATAATTAAAGAAATGCTAAACAAATTCAGCTTACGAGATAGCGTTCAGTTCAATCTCCTTGCAAATTAAAACAAAGTGTAGCTGTGAAACAAAACAGCTGACCTTTTTATATATATATATACAGTGCACACGTGTTTTGTCGCAGGAACTGTTATAGGAAAGGCGCTCCCATTTCTGTGCGGGAAAACCCAGGTCTCCCTAATAAAATGGTGGCTGCTGTTTACAGTTTAAGTAGTTATATTCTACATTAATTCATAAAGAATATATGCTTGATTCAATCCAGGCATCTTTTTGGTCATTTAACTAAAAAAAAAAACCTAATTAATTTGATAAATCTATTAAAGTTGCAGCTATAATAACATGTGAAAACAGTGTTAAGAGTTTAACTAAAAATCTAAAACGAAGTTTATCATCCACATGGCAAAGCAAGATGAAGGAGGACAGGTAACTGAGGACACTTCCACACTAGACTGTTACAGCCCCTCCCTAAACTGCAAACCGCAGGATTCCACAGGATGTTCAAAGTGGAATTATAGTGCTATAACAGCCTAGTGCGGAAATGGCCTGAGAGGAAGGCAAATGCTCTCTCATTCAGCTTGTTTTTAAAACTGTTTAAAACAGTAGAAGATTTATATTCCAAATAAGTGGGGAAACAGAAAATAATTTAAAGCAGCATTTAGATAAATGCATTGCCCTTAAATTCAAAATCAGTTCTTCGGGATGGCACAAATGGGCATGAGATTTATGTGAGTCCATCCATGTGGAGAAAGTTCTAGAAGCAACATTAGAAGGAATGTCTCAGCTCTACTACGGCTTTCCTATCTGCTTGATGCTTCAGATAAGGATGTAAGAATTTGAAGAAGCTTAAGTAAACAAAGGCTGCCACTGGACACTTTAGCCACGAACAGTCCTATGAAGCTGCCTTTTAAACTCCACAGGATAACAAAGCTGCCTCTGTTTGGCTTGTGAGGCCTCAACATTTCCCAGAGTGGAGGGAAAAGGCTCTTTCAAGATTATTAGATTGCACCTCACAATCAGACTGTGCTTCCCAAAAGAAACTTGTGTTTTTAAAAGTTTTTTTTTTTTTACAGACAGAACTCTCTTGGTCCACAACTGCTCTCCCATTAGGACTGAAGCAGTGGATGTTGGCGTCAACTAATTCCTTGTTCTTCCCAATCCACCCAGACAGTATGTAATGGCTCCTTCAAATTGTTACAAGCACCTGGAAGGCCATTCACTGGGGCAGGAGAGAACCAAGGTGGGTTTGCAACGAGGATCACCAGAGGAAAAACTGGAGAGGGCTCCTGTACCTTTCATGGTTGTGTAGAAGAAGGAACTTCTGCAGGTGTTGCTTGTTAACTGGTTGTGTGACAAGCAATACTTGCTTAAATTCCCTGTTCAGCACAACCATTAAAGGTACAGGAGTTGTCTTCATTTTTCAGCCTGGCAACACTAGTTGCAAGATCTGCATTTACTGACACTTAAATCTCACTTCAGCTGCAATGGACACCAAAGGAGCCGTTCAGGAGGTATCTAGTTTCCCTCACTCTGGCACCCCTAAAACTATATCCTAGAAAAGTGGTTATTTTGGACAACAGCTCCAGAGTGGTGGCTATGCTACCTGTAGGATTCTGGGAGTTGCAGTCCCCCCAAAAGGAAAATTTCCAAGCTCTGGCTCAGATATTTGTTGTCGTTCAGTGCTGTCCAGCTGGCTTTGGCTTTGACTCTATGAATATGTGACCTGCAAGTCATTCTGTCATCAACAGCCCTGCTCAGGTCTTGCAGACTGAGGGTTGTGGCTTCCTTGACAGAGTCTATCCATCTGTGATGCAGCCTTCTTCTTTTCCTACTGCCTTCCGCCTTACCAAGCAGTACAATCTTTTGCAGCAAATCATATCCTCTTGTGATATGTCCAAAGTATGACAGTCTTTATAGTAGAATTCAGGCATAATTTGCTCTGTTGTTTTTTGGGTGTCATTTCCAACTTACAGCAACCCGAAGATGAACCCATCACAGGGTTATCTGGGGCTGAGTGTGTATGACACACTCATGGTCACGCAGTGGGTTTCCATGGCTAAGTGGGGAACTGAACCCCAGTCTCCAGGGTCATAGTCCAATTCTCAAACCATGCTGGCTTTCTTGATTTGCTCTAATATCCATTTATTTGTCTTTTTAGCAGTCCATGCTATCCACTGAACTCTTCTCCAGCACCAAATTTCAAATGAGTTGATTTTCTTCCTACCAGCCTTTTTCATACACAGTTTTCACAACCATTTACAGAAACTGGAAATAAGATGGCATGGGCAATCCTAACTGTAGTATTCAATTATATATCTTGAAGGATCCTGTCTAGTTCCTTTATAGCAGTGGTTCTCAACCTGTGGGTACTCAGATGTTTGTGGACTTCAGCTCCCAGAAGCCCCAGCCACTATGGTCAATGCTCAGGGCTTCTGGGAGCTGAAGTCCACGAACATCTGGGGACCCACAGGTTGAGAACCACTGCTTTATAGGAATAGGACTTCATAGGAACAGGAAGGAATAGGAATAGGACTTCATACAAAGTCCTAGCCTTCTTCTGATTTCTTGACTGTAGGCTTTATTCTGATTAATGATTCAGCCAAGGTATAGAAAATCTTGAACTATTTAAATGTCTTCACCATCTGTTTTAAAGTTATGAGATCCATCAGTTTAATTTCCTGATCTCTGTCCTGTCCAGAAGAAGGCTCAGGAGAGACCAAGTTCATTGGACTGCAAGACAGGTATTGATGTGCTCCAGGACCAAGAATGGCTCTGCATAACTTCAAGTCTCTAAAGTAAATGCGGCAATTAGCCCAGCTTTAACCTTATATCATTTTTCAGGTGCTATACTTTATTTAACTGGTATTTGAAATGTAAGGATGACTTTTGTTGTGTGCTGTTTGCATTTGTAGAACACTTCTACCAAGATAGATGGAACTGCTTTGGCTGTCTGGCTCAGGATAGAAATGGATTAGCTGGGAAGGCATCTTTTGCCAAATCCCATAACCAGCATCTATACTGAAAAAATAGGACACCATTAACATCACTACCAGGTGTGTCAAGAATACTAAGTTACTGGACACGAGGGAATATACTCCAGTAAGTTATTGTCTCTCTCAGCGTACCCTCCTACAGTTGGCAAAACAGTGGATTATGGACAAGAATTCAAATGAAAGTCACCTTTGGGACACAGGGTGATCAGCTCAACACTGTTCTCTCTCTTTGTTAGTGAAAATAAAGCAATATCCTGTGATAATGCAGGACTGTAAAATACACAAGTGTAAGTAAACTTCTAACTCAATGCTGTTTCAAAATTTGCTTTATTGAAGCAAACCTTAACAGCCTTTCCCAGCTTCCAGTTTCAATGAAGAGCTCTGAGAAGCAGATACCTGCCTCCCACTTATGGAAGCCTCTTGCTAGATTACTGCCTAGGCCTTAGCCTTGCTTCTTTCAAGCTGAAATCATTCTCTTTCAGACTTCCCCGAATCCAGGATTTTCGTCAGAGAATCTCATTAGTTTATTCCTATCCTTAAAATTATGGTTTTAGCTTTGAGGATTCTGACTGCCTTCTCCTCTTATTTGCACTGCTCCAACTAGAAGTAAAATACTCCTCAGTTTCGCTCCAGGAAGGCCCAATGGGGCCAAAGAGACAGAACTTTTGTCATCTGTAAAATCTGACTTTCAGAGAGTATTTCACTGCATATTGTAATCCCCTCATCCCCTGTTCTCTGGTGTGCGTGTGTAGATTAGGGAAAGTTCAGTCTGCCATCCATATCTGCAGGTTTAATATTCATGGATTTGATTACAATGGATTATTTGCTGCCACCACTGCTGCTAATAAGTCTTGCCTTGCATTTCCAGCGTTTCTGCAAGCCTTCTGAGACTGGGAATGCAAGGCAAGGCTTCTAAATCCCTATTAAAAATCATATAGGGAAGCAGAAGAGGTGGTGGCGAGCCTTGCCAGCTACCCACTTCAGCCTTGTGAAGGAACCTCATCGCCTCCAAGAGAAGGAAATGACAGAGAGTTTGGGAAGAACAGCTAGGGACCTGCCATTGCTGCTGCCCCAGCATGGACTTCCACGTGCCGATGCCTCATTCTACCTAATGCTAGGGCTGACCTTGCATGCAGAACTGCATGTAAAAAATCCCCATTTTGTGTCCCAGACTTGGAACCTGTACATGGAAGAGCATTTTCTCAGCTGCACCATCTCAATTGTGGAATGCACTCTCCTCAGAGGCTCAATTGGCCTCATTTCATTGCCAAATTAAAATTTAGCTATGTTGACTCCAGTGTTTGAGGCTCTGTGAGCATAGCTTGATTTTGGGTCCACTATGGATCATATTTTGATGTGTTCAATTGTTCTGTACCCTGAATATCTGCAATTTGTTCAATGTACGTGGACCTTCTGCTAATGTTGACTAAAATTATTATAAATATAGTTGCAACAACAATACATGTGGTACAGATTGCACCTTACCCTGAGATTCTCAGGTATACGACAGGGTACAAATACTTGAAAAAATAAAAAAAAAAGACATGAGTCTGCTGTCATCATCTGTGGTATGGCACTGAGAAAGCATCAAACATCCACCTACTGAAAGCTGTCCCCTTTAACAGATCTTGTTAAGCCTCAAGGAAACATTCAGTTTCAAACCTTTGTTTAAAAAGGGGGAGATATTCAACATTCAGAGGCAGGCAGCAGCATTTCAGCAACCCAGGACAACAAATAGGAACTTGGATGTGATACAAGGAAAAAGGGTGGACCTTGCTACAAACTTGAAATCACCATCACCACCACACCTTATTCTTGAACATAAATTTTTCACATTGCAGACACTCAACAGAAGACAAACATGAAGCTAAAAATAATGCAGCCAAATAAGAGACATCAGATACTGACAGCCAACGCCCTTGCATTTAACTAAAAATGAATGTGCAAGACAGAATATGACAGGTGTGCTTAAAGAAAGGCTTAGGAAAGGTAGAGGCATTGTATCAGTGTCCAATATGATCATGAGGAAATGGTAAACAATGGTTTCAAATTAAACATGCTCTCAGGACTTCATGCTGCTATCTATGAAGATTCTCCCACAGTCAGTTTCAACCAGCAAGTAGAGATAGGAAAGACAGTGAAAAAGTACCTGTGTTACACTGAGACAAAAAAGGTAAAAAAATTATCCTAATTATACTTGTGAGGAAAGGAGGATTATTGTAAGACAGAGACTCGAAACTCATGGATTTGCAACTGGGATTTCTTAAGGAGGTGAAAAAACAAAACAACAGTACAAGATTGATACCCAGGAACAACTGACTATGGGGCAGACCAAAAACAGAAAATGACAGAACACCTACAGCCCCCGCTGAGACCATTCAAATGTGTCATCAATGAGCTACAACCAGTTTTGGAGAATAATACAGCCTTTTCATAGTTTCTAGGTGGCCAGGCTCTACTGGCTTACAGACAACTTCCAAGCCTTTAACAGTACTCAACTACCACAGGATATATAACATGGATGGTAATACAATGACAAGACCCTGCCAAAGACCCAGTGCTAACTCTTGTCTCCATGTCTATCCTGGCAGCAACATTACAGGTACTAATAACATCACTGACAACATCAGAGGTGTATTTATTAGATCATCATCCAACGTGAGATATACTATCCATATCAGCAATGCCCTTCTACAACTCACATTAGACAAGAAGGACAGTCTCTACAGAGAATAAATGGACACAAACCCAGTATTTGAAATAGCAATACCATAGTGGAACATTTCAGCCTTCCTGGACATATAATATGAAACTTACAAGTGGCAGTTCTCAAACATAAAAATTTCATAGTAAGGTTGGCAAGATTAAAAAATGACTTGAGATATATTCACAAATTCTAGTCCATTAGCAGAGCAATTTCTTAGTATACCACATATATTAATATATGAGTCCTCACAACTGCTCATATAACAAAAGGAGTTTCCTAGAGAAAGTTTGCCCTCAAGGAGACTACTACTACCAGAAAGGCCTATAGATCTCATACAACCCTTTGAAGATTGATGGCCAGGATCACAAGTTGCACCTTTCTTTATCTATTAAATTCTATCTCTCATAACTGTGTAACTGTGGTTAAAAACCTGTGGCTTTAATAACATTCTATCAGAGCACCTGAAGAAGTGGACTGATATCCACAGAAGCTCATGCTGGAATAAATCAGTAAGTCATAATGGTGCTGTTTGGTTCCCCACCACCACCATTTCCTTATGCCGTGACAGACTAACATGGCTATCTCTCTGAAAATTATTTTCATTACATGAATTCTAACCTTGTGTTTGAATTTGCATTACATGAAAGTGCTGAAAGCCTTTCTAATATGAAGATTTTAAAAAATTCCTTTTGCTATTTAGTCCTTCTCCTATCCCACATTGTCTTTGTTTTGAATGTGAGAGAAAGGTTACATGAATTTCCTGGTGAAATGGAATGAATAAGCTTAAAAAGTAACAGAGAATGAGAGGTAGGAAGGGTGCAGGAAACCAAAAAAACTCTGCCTATAAATCTAACCAAAGCCAGTTTTTTTTTTTTGCATGTTATTGGCAATATTTGTGTGGCCACTATTGTCCATATTCGCCACAGATTCTATGGTGTCCTGTTTCCTCTGTCCACTAAGATGCTCTCCTGTCAGTCATAGATACCTACTCTCCTCCAAGGCCATCATTAGGGATTCTGTCTTCTTCTTCTTTCATTCCTTCCTTCCTTGGGTGTCTCTCTCTCTCTTTTACTCCCCTCCTCCCCTCATTTTCCTCTCTCATCCGTCTACACAACATCTGTCCATTTTTTTTCTTTTTCTCTCCTCTCAACCTCTCATTGTCTTACAATAATGCCCTTCCCAGGCACATAACCTGCACCAACTGCACTGCTCAGGACTGATAAGAGGATGTCTTGTAAAACTTAGAAAATTCCTGGAAAAGATACCTCTAAAACAGCATGAACTTAACAAGAGTATGCTGTATTGTTTATCTGTTGTTTTCTTTCTAGAGGCCATGCTTTTAATGGCTTTTAATTCTACTGTTAATTTAAATGTATTTTAAATGTTTGTATGATAAGAATTTTAAAGCTGTATCCATCTCTTTGAACCTTTGTAAGACATCTTGAATCCTGGGCTTGGAAAAAGACAGAATATAAATATGATAATAATAACAACTTTAAAATTTCCTTTCCCTCCTTGCATTATTTGTGAAAAGTATTTTTATGCCCATGCCCAATAACTATTCTTTGTCTCCTTATTATTTCCAAACTCTGAACCTTATGTAGTCAAACACATTTGTGCTTCTGAACTTTTACTTTCCATCTGACTCCAACTGCTAATACTAAAGGTTTTGTAGGATCACTTTAAGTCTCTGCGTCTATTCTGATCTGCTACTCTCCTTGTTTGATTCAAGTTAAACACTTCCATTTCTCATGGATTATTCCTAACATGTAATAAAGTACATGTTTTCCTAAAGTACATATTATAAAACTTCTGTACTTAGAAGCTGAGAAGATTAGCTGCCACGGAAACTGCAACACCAGTGCCCATCTCCACAGAAAAATAAATGCACCAAAGCAGGAATTAGTTTTTTTTCCCCTCAGTTCAAATGTTAAGGAAGAATAAATTGCTCAGTATTAGTGAGGACATGAGACAGATCCAAACTAAAGCAAGACTGAATTAAAACTTAAAAATAATTGAGAATTAGAAGTGATAGATGAACAGGAAAACCTGGTGTTATCTGAGGTTGAACGATAATGTCTACTGTCAGTAATATCTGATGTTAAGTGGGATATATACTTCGCTTGTTAGCATCCTATCCAGCGGAAAGGTAGGATATACATTCAATAAATAAATAAATAAATAAATAAATAAACAAACAAACCAACCAACCAACTAACTAACTGTACTTTTTCATTTTAAACCATCAAAGCAATTCGCACTACTTATAGCAAATGTCCTCTTTGTTCCTGTTGAGTGTTGACTTCTGCAAAGATACATACTAATTCAGCTGTTTCATTCTCTCAAAATGGGAGTGGATAGGGGCATGGATAATCCTGTGCAGTGTTCCCGTGAGTGTGTCATGATTGATGTTGCCCACCTTTTCCCTCAAATCAACTTGACATCCAAGCAATCTGATGCCTTACTAGCTTGAAGTACCTTTTTTTTTTTTTGAGTAGAAACATCTTCTGTTTCACTTTTAAATGCTTATTTTTCAATTACCTCATGCCTTCTCAAGCTTTATACAGCACTAGTGTATGCACTTGGTGTTGCCTGGGATTTTATTTTCTCGTCGGTAATACTTGTTAGAAAGATTTGAGATCCTGTGTCTCTAATTCCCCAGAATGTCTTGTCCAGTACCTGTAACTTTTCCCCATATTCCCCAATCCAGTCTGTATTCAGAGCTATTAACATACAGAGGTTAGGTTTTTGAGGGAACATACTGGCCTCCTTCTTGCTGCTCGGCCTCATCTCCATAACAACTGGCCTGAGCCCTCTGGCTGAGAATTCCAAAGGCCCCTCCCTGAGCTGCCAACCCCAGGATTCCACAGAATCTTCACAGCCAGCCAATCATAGGAGGTCTGTGCCTCCCTAACACAGACCATTTCCACAGGAGGATATAGCCCGCGCTGGGACGACCTCACCAGGAGGTCGTCTACACCGCGGGGTGCGCTAGGGCATTTTGAAAGGTGAGGATCTACACCTCAAAGCACCCTCGCGTGGGGGTGGCGCCATATGTTTTAAAAAGACCACCTTTCAAGTGGTCTTTTTAAAACAAGAGCGCGCTAGCCCGTCGCAGCGCCCCGTGAAGAACTGCAGGGGCACGCAAGCACGTCCCTGCAGAGCTGCCCGGGGGCGGGCTTCCGGCTGGCGCGCTGCCCCGATTGGCGGAGTGCCGCCGGAAGCCACCGGACGCCATTTTGGGCGCCGCCAGATGCCACCGGCATGTAGAGCGGTGAACGCATGTTGTTCCCTGCGGGGACAGAGCCACCCGGATTAAGGTAAGCTCCGTCCCCGCGTACGCCACCCTGTTCTGCCGTGTTCCGGGCCCCCCCGTGTGGAAAGGGCCACAGACAGACAGAAGACAAGCTCAGTCAAAAACTTTGACTTTTATATAGTAGATATACAGTATATATACCACACACACACACACACACACTGTATATATACTTTATACAGTACAATCCAATCCAGGTCAATTCAGATGTAAGTGCCCTGATTTCAGTGAGATTTACTCCCAGGTAAATGCTTGTAAGACTACAATTTTGCAATGTAGTGGATGTGGGAGCTGGAGAAGGAAAATTCAGCCAGCCAGGAGGGCAATTGCAAAAACAAATCCACTTTAGGACAGAAAAAAAATCTCTTCTATTCTCTGCCTTTCTTTCTTAAATGTTTCTCAAGCTAAAATCCTGTATGCATAAGCTCAGAAGGAAGCCACAGGGACTTCAATGGAAGGTAGCCCTTCTGCCCCTTCCTGGAAAGAAAGGCACAAATGGGAAACAGGGGAAGGAGAAGGAACAGGGTGACTGAGGTGGGTACAGAGGGAAGAACCCCTGGATTCTGCCACTAAGTTTCTGCACTACAGCTGTGCAGTCAATAGGAATGGAATGTATATTCCAATCAAGAAATCTATCAATATGGTCAAAACACATGCTTCTTAAATGCGAGAAAGCCCTGGCAAGGAGAATCCTGGATTGACGAGAATCTTTGCAGTTCAGGACTAACTCTGCCTAAAATTAATGTTTAGCAGTTTGTTTGTTTTGTACAGAAAGCAGCATTTTATGCATATGAAAGAGCATTCTTCTATAAAGAAAAATTCTCTTTTCTGTTTAAAAAAAAACATGCAAATTTTGCACAGAATAAGTCCTAAACTGTGAATGCTCTTTAAAAACTGCATGGCTTTTGAAGACTTCATTGAAGGGAGAAGAAAACTGTTAAAATTGCTTCTTGCTTCCTTCAGGAATGAAATTAGCAAAGAATTGAATCCCTAGTGGAGGGTTCCATGCACACATCAGCCAGAGAATGTGGCAAAATAAAATAAAATAAAATAAAATAAAAGGCCAGTGGAATGACAGGAGGCAGGACTTTCCTAATGAGGCCAGAATGTCATCAAAATTAGTGAGAAACAAAAGGAGCATAAGATCACAGGACAGCAAATACGTGCCCCAAAGAAGCAACTGCAACTGGAATATTATTAGAATATCAATATTGCTGCAAAAAAAGAAAATATTGCTGGTGAAGGCACAGGACCAACAGAATGGTAACCAATGGCTTTAGAGGTGTGGGTATATCATATGAATCAAGAACTGAAATGCATGAAAATCAGTATACTGTCCAGAACAGAGAGCATCACATTCTTCTCAGCTGAATACACCCAATAATGAACTGGATGAGGACAAACAAATGAAAGTTTAATCTCCAAAAGGACACAGGTTTGCATATTTGCATATATAAATCTGTGTACAATTTTAAAAACAATGTAACAACTGATGTTGGGGAAGATTGTCACTAGGTTACTCGTATATTTGATCAGTCTGCTACCCACTCCCTGATCTGATGAGACTCTTCATATTTAAATTGGATTGGGGCTGGACAGAGGACTGATCTTTATAAGGGAGGACATAGGGCTCTCTTACTGGGAAGATCCTCTTTGTTTGGGGCAAGCACAGGGGCGACAATTGAAAACAATGACTGAACTACCCCTGGGTCATAGTAACGATTTCTGCAGATCAAGTTTTGTCTAGTCTAGTTTCTATTTTCTAAAAAGGCCAGCAAGATGCTTCTGCAGAACTCACAGTCAGGGCTGGAAATCATAATGAAGTTACAGGACAAATTGCAACGTCAACAATAGCCAGTATCTGTAGATCTGTCACAAAACATTTAATAGGACGCTAGTTGAAAAAAAGTATCTCGAGAAAAGCTTACATTTAGTTCATGCCTCTCTTGTTATAATTCACTTTCTACAGATGCAGCCATGTTGGTCTGTTATTTCAGGAAAGGCAACAGTTTAATGGTACTATAAATACTGACATAATTATTATGACATAAACCTTCCCTATAGATTAGCATACCCTCTTAACATTTCACAGATGAAAACTGAGACATGTGTGGCAGGCAACATGAGAACGTGATCAAGATGGGAAAAGTGATTAATGAGAAAAACCAGACAAGCAAAGAGAAGCTGCAGCAGTTGGCTTCTGCCTGAGTCTTCTGGGAAGGGCAAGACTCCACCTCCTCTTCTTCTCTCCACTGAGTTAACAACTAAGGGTAAACTACTTTTGCACTTTGAACTCAATTTGCAGCGACTGAAGTAAGCTGAGGATGAAGGGGGAAGATGGGAAGAGAAGAAAGAAACTAAACATTTTAAAAGCTGAAAAATTAGGATAACAGAGGTTTAATCAGGACTGTCTCTGCCAAACAGGGGCAATTGGAAGGTATGGATTAGAGCCTGGCTATGCAGACTCCATTTGTCACAATAACTCCAGTATTCTCTAAGGAAGGACAAGACTTTTTTTTTTGTCATGTCTTTTTTTAGTCAGTCTGTCTTGCTTTACTACCATATTAGCAAAAATCTGTAAAATCCATAAATGGTGAAAAAACACTGAGCACATTTAAATGAATCATATGTCCGAAGATCCTGCCGGCTGCTATTTTGCCAAGGGTGCAGTACCATAAGGCTCTGTGCTCATTACTTTGGCTCAGAAAATTAGTGCTTGTTCTCATGTATTTCAAAAGTCCTTAAGTCTTTCATGGCTTACTCTTGGAAAAACCCTGTGGCTAAGCAGAGCCTTAAAATACAAAAAGGCTTTGGGTCTGATTTCTCTGCTACCAGCACTAGTTGCAGAAAAAATATTATCATTTATTTATGCATAATGTTCTTTTCAAATGAGCAAAAAGAAACCAAACAAGATCTGAGTGGGTGTGTGCTTGCTCCTGAAGGAGAATTAGTTAAAATGTTCAAGCACTCACTTAGTTTACTCAGACATAAATCTTAATGCTTACCTGGGGCTAATGCCAAGGTAAGTGAATATAGAATTGCAATGGAGGAGTTGCAATGGCATAGCTCAGATATCACAGATTTCACAGACCGCTCTCCCTTTTCAATGCTTATATGTAACTAATTCCTGCAATTCCTGCCAGATTCAAAGACAAGAATTCGCAAGACTGTCTCCCCACTTTTTGGGGGATCTCTTCTGAACAGGCTCTCTGAAGCAGGCTACTCCTAATCAAAGTCTACTCATGACTGATAGGGTTGACTGGCACAGTGTCAGTAAGGGTCCTCACAGTACACAGTTATAGCACTATGATTCCTCTTTAACTGTCATGGCACAATCTCATGGAATCTTGGGATTTGCAGTTTAGGGAAGGGCATTTAGAATTCTCAGGCCATTTCCGCACTAGAGTGGAAGAGCGTTTCACTGCGTGTCATGAGTGGTGTTTTTTATTCCAACTTATCCCAATTCCCGTCTGGACGCCCTCCGGTTTCTATCGAAGTAAAGTGGAGAAAATCATTTGTAGCTTCTACATCGTCAGTTCTTGTCGAATTCTTATTCTCCTCCCTTGTTCCACCCCGCCGCTACTGATTAGTCAATTAAAAAAAGCAACATAGAAACCATTGCTACATTTTAGTGCAAGTGATGTGAATCAATGTAACGCTTCTGCGTGTAGGAAAAACACAGCAGAAACGGTTTGGGTGGTTTACATTAGAGTTTTTCAGTTTTTACAATACATTGGTTTAACGTCCATGTTAACTGCGCTAAGACCTCAACTCGTGCGGAACCACAAAGGACAGAATGACGTCAAACCGGTTTAACATGCAGATGTAAAAGCGACAATATGACGCTATTGCGATGTATCAGCCTTGTGCAGAACGGGCCTCAGTCAGAGAGCTCCTCTAGTGCCTCAGCAGAGTACAAACCCCAAGATTCCACAGGACAGAAGTGGAATCACAGTGCTGTAACTGTGTCTTGTGAAAGGGGCTTTTGTCACTCCTTAGTAATGCCAATGCTAGGAAAGGGAAAGGAATCAAGAGGCAAGAGATCTGGATAACCCCTCCCAAATTAACAATACAGTGGCCCCCTCACTTTCACAAGGGTTTGGGGTACAGAACCCTTCCAAAAGTGGAAAAACTGCAAATAACTCGCGCCACTCCTCCACTCTCATTCACTTCTTGGGCTCCCCTTCTCATTCCCTTGCCTTTTGCCCTGGTGCACATGACCTTCTTCTCTGTGCTGGGTCAAAAGTCAAAGAAACGGGGAGGGAGGCAGGCATACACCTTCATTTTTCATGTGCGGTGCTCCCTCTTCTCATTCCTTTGCCCTTTGCCTCGGCACACGTTCTCTAAGCCCAGGCAAAAAGCAAGGGAATGAGGTGGATGGAAATGCAGGTGTGCACTGTCCTCCACACACAGTTCTCTCCCTTCCCATTCCTTTACCTTTTGGTTCTGTGTGCCTTCTCCATGCTTGGGCAAAAGGCAAGGGAATTGGGGGCCACACAGGTGTGTGTCTTCCTTCTCCATATGTTGTGCTCCCCCTCTTATTCCCTAGCTTTTAGCCCTGGCACAAAGAAGGAAGGCACACATCCCTGGGCAAAATGCAGGAGAATGGGAGGAGGAGAATGGGGAGGGGCATGGCAGCCTTGCAAATAAACAAATTTGCAAAAGTGAGACCTGCTAAGGTGTAGGGAGAACTGTATTCTTGTTATGGTTTGGCTGCTGTTGTAGACCTATCAGCAACTGTTGCTCTAGAAGCATTCCACCTGGCAGCTATGCCTGGTATAACTGGGTTGGATCCAGACCTCCCATGAACAGCACTTAACAAGGTGTCCTGCTGAAGGACGGTGGGAGATGGTGCCTTAGCTCATTTTCCCTTCACCAATAAAAGCTGCCCTGAATGGGCTGGGGGCACTCCAAAAATGGGGGGAGGTGGTATGAGGAGGGTGAATTTGGTGAGAATCACTTCTCTGCTAAGTTCCACTCCTTCCTCCAGTAAAGAAGTACTGTTGGATCACTGTTGCTATTGTGAAGGGTAAGCTTAGACCCACTCCATTACATCTCATTAACAACTCCATCATATTTCATTAATATACAGTGCTACACACATTTACGATTTCCCCCATTAGTAAGAATTCTGTTGGCCAGGCAAATTTCCAGGGAGGAAAAAGAAAATAACAGGTGCTGCAGGTTACTGCTTGTTTTGGAAAGTCTGGCTCTGTAAGGCAGAACCTTAGCAGGCCAGAGAAGAGATCTTTTTATCAAGGCTGACATTTTTGGAAGCCTGGAGAAGAGTCAATAAAGCATCTCACATGAGAGCATGCAGCAGTTCCTCAGAATTAAAAGCCTCTGCAGAAATGCCACCTTGGAACGGTGTGTGCAACATGAGTCATTTACCTTCTCTTTGGGAAAAAATACTTCACGTTCCTCAGCCTGCTTGGGAATAACTCAGTAACAGTTTGGCAGTGATTTCATCATGTTTTCCTGAGCAACGCAAGAAACCTTAGGAAATCATGATCATGCTGGCTATTTGTGGAAGAAAGAAAGGGAATGAAGAGGCATATACATTCCTGCAATTGATCTTAAGAGTTCAAGTGCTGTGACTGCTTGTTTAAAACTATATTCAAATGACAATTATCTCTTATTAATATCATTGTAAAAACCGTATTATTACTAATTTTTGCACCATTGCCTCCATCTGACCACCGTACTCTAACAACCATACATCACTGAACACACATGACTTCATCTGATTCTAAAAGCTAAGCAGGCCCTCGCCCTAGTTAGTACTGGGATGGGAGACCACTACAGGTACCAGGGATATCCAAGTAGAGCTGGGAAAAGATCCTGACTGAAACTCCAGACAACCATTGCCATGCAGAATTAGCCAGACTCGGCTAGACAGTCCAATGCTGTAAGTCTGTTTGAGAGCACTTCCTATACTTCTTCCATGGGAAAGCTACTATAGCTAGCTATCACCTCAAGACCAGATATTGCTGCAGCAGTTGGATTCCTTTTAGAAAAAAAGCAGCTCACTCAGCAAAAGAGATTGGAATGAAATTAGAAGGGTAGCCAGACATTTAAAGGGCATTGCACATCTAAAGTTGAAGCTACAAGCCACCAGCAGTCCCAAACTTGTGGCTTACATAAGATACAGATCAGGCCATGGTACTTGCAGATAACAAATCTATTGTTTGTTACCTGTTCCTCAAGAGAGGTGGAACATTTAGGAAGATAATCAAGAAACAAGCCACAGCAGCTCCCTGATCTGCTAAAGCAGAATCGTATCAGCCATCCAAGTATGCCAGGAACTTATGCTGCTCCCAGTTGCTACAGAAACTGGAAATAACTGAACCAAAGCCCCACAGAGAACCTGGGAGACAACCAAAGCTGCATAAAGCTCTGGAAAGACTCATTCATGCACAAAACACATTGACGTGGAATACCACCTGCTGAGAAATATGCAAGAAGAAAAAAAAAGAAATTGTTTTGATGAAGTATTGTCCATCAAGAGTCATAACTGCAGACTTCCCAAAGGCTATTTCTGGGTCCTGTGAAAGAAGATGAACCTTGTAGATTTGAACAAGCATTGCTTGCATATTGGAAGCAAAAGGCATCAAGATGTATAATAAGCATTCAGTGGAAGGGAACAATGGGCAGATAGGCAGTTCTCTCTGTATACTGATTTATCAGTGTCTGAATCCTGATACTCAGGCCTTTTGCTTCCTTCCTATATTTTGAGATCACATTCTCCCAGTTCAAGAAAAATAGAAAAAACAGTGCATTTTGTTGCTGCTGCTGCTGCTGTTTGTTGTTGTTGCTGCTGCCGCCTGAGTAGATGGCAGCTTCCTGTGTCTTCCAACTCACTTTTTTTATCCATTTGTTACACAAACAAAGAACACAATTCCTACAAACAAATCCTGTATAATAATACTGTAGATCTGAAATCTGCTGTTAACGTACAAATCACAAAGAAATTGCCTTAAAAAGGAGAAAGTGATCTCAAGGGGTTGTATAAAAACAGCTGAGGTAATGTGAACATCACACCATCCAACATTTCACAGATGAAAACCAGAACACATGTGGACAAGCAGTATCAGAGGGTAGTCAAGATGGCAAAAAGTTATTATTGAGGAAGAACACACAAGCGAGGAAGGGCTGCAGTAGTTCACTCTTGCTTGAGCCCACTGGGAAGGGCAAGCTCCTCTTGTCTTCTCTCTTCTCCCCCTACTGAGTTGAGTGTAAACTACTTTTGCATTCTGAATTCTATTTGTAGCAACTGAACGAAGCTGAGGACAAAGGGAGAAAGCGGGAGGAGGAGAGAGAAAGAAAGACATTTTAAAAGCAGCTGAAAAAGAGGGCTGACAGCGGAGGATCCATCAGGACTGTCCCTGCCAAATCAGGACAGCTGGAGGTTATGGAACATCAGGAAGCAAGTCACACAAATACAGATTCATAATTAACAGAATATACTCCAAAATAAGTCCCACAGCCAAGCTGCTACTTGGCCTGTCAAGTTCTCCAGCAATTTTTAACTGGTCTATGAGGCAGGCCTAGAAACACCCTAACGACACTTGATCCTTTGGGATCTTGGAAGCTAAGAATGGTCAGCTGTGATTAGTACTTGGATGGGAGACTGCCGATGAATACTAGGTGTTGTTGGTTATATTTCGGGGAAGGAACTGGCCAAACCACCTCTGAATATTCGTCGCCAAAGAAAACCCTATGGAATTCATGTGGTTGCCATAGGCTGACAGGTGACCTGAAGGCACATACACAGACTTATGAGATAGGATGAGGAATCTGAGTATTGCTGTCCCAGGCCAATGGAAAGAGTGATGGAAAAATCTGGATTCTGGGTTCTACACTAGAGAACAGTGCACAGTTATTTCATTACCCTGGTTACTAAACAAGTGCAGCAAATTAATAAGTGTGCTCAGGACCTAAACCTTTCTAACACTATTCAGTATTGGGTCAATTGAGTAATAACAGGGTGTTTCTCACACATAAAGTATCTCTTCACGTTCCACATTCATATTTGTCTCTCGGAACTTCTAACAACTTTCTTTTCTTAAACCAATTTTAGGTATGCTGTTGTTCTGTGTCTTAACAGTGACCCTAAG
The DNA here is from genome assembly GCA_948472985.1 of Iguana delicatissima. Classification (NCBI taxonomy): domain Eukaryota; kingdom Metazoa; phylum Chordata; class Lepidosauria; order Squamata; family Iguanidae; genus Iguana; species Iguana delicatissima. The sequence continues at coordinate 1,055,057 of CAOKZL010000616.1, forward strand.
GCAAACCTATCATGGGGTTTTCTGGGGCTGAGAGTGTGTGACATGCCCAAGGTCACCCACTGGGTTTCCATGGCCAAGCGCAACATCGAATCCTGGTCTCCAGAGTCTGTAGTCCAACACACAAACAACTATACCATGCTGAGTCTCAATTTTATGTATAGCCATATAATATTCTATAAGAAAAAAATCACAGCTGAAGAGGTGTTACGAAGTTATGAGTGACAGGAAGGTAACCGGCAGTGTGTGGGGCAAAGAAATGAAATCTTTCATCTGAAAAAATGCTATCAAATGCTCTACTCCAATGTTTAAATGTCTCCAAATCATGTATCAAGAATCAGTGTGAGGAGTCAATCAGGTAGGTAAGTCCTGGTATTTTCCCTATAAAGATTTGTGAGCTCAGCTCTTTTGCTGATCATCACTAATTTGTCACCCTGTTCCTGGAATCACACATAAAGCTTCTAAAAGAGAAAGTAGCTACAAGGTAAAGGTATTCCAGCCTAGACACAGCCCAGAAGCCATTAATATGTATATAAAGGGCATACCAGCAGGATCATGCCAGCACGGTTTCACATTTGGTTTTGGATTACGCAAAATGTTTCAGAAAGAAGATTTGTTTACCGCAGTGGCTTGCTGCTCTGTAGGAGTTTGTGGGAAATGTTCCTGCTAAGAACCTCCTATAACCCCACTCTTTCAACAGAATTATTCATTCCCTAGGCCTAAGAAATCTGCAACCATGCTTTTCCCATAAACACTTTTAGCTCCATTAATTTGGAAAAGAATTTTGATCACCCACCAAAAAGTTGCAATAAGGTAGGACGGTTGATATGATATGAAAACAGAAATATTCCTTCCGTCCTTTGGAAGAGATACAAGTCCTATGAGAGAAATATAATAGTGCATCCACACTATACAATTACAGCATTTTGTTCACACTTTAACTGCTATGGTCTCATCCTATGGAATCCTGGGGTTTGTAGTTTTGTGAGGTAATTACAAATCTTGGCCGGAGAGTTCGAGTGCCTCACCAAACTATACATCTCAGGATTTTGTAGGATGGAGCCATGGGAGTTAAAGTGGAACTAAACTGCTATAATTCTGCAGTGTGGGTATACCCGTTACAAACAAATACAGGAAAAAGAAAAGAAGAAGAAAATTTTTTTCAAGCTTCATTCTCTGTCAATGAGCTAGCCTTGGGTTGTATGATCCAATTCCGTTCATCAACCCTATGCATAACAACAGACCCAATTCAGGCATTACGTTCCCGATCTGTCAGTGATGCCTTGGAGAATTTGAAACATACCACGAGAATCTGAAACAAACCATGTATAATGAGTTGGGCCTCTGCCATAAGGCAGAAGGTTTTGGACTCCTTGTTAGTATCATGGCCAAATGTTAACTACTGTGCATTTGCATTAATGACCTTGCTGGATCTTACTTGCATTCACTTTGCAGTTTCAGGCTGGGAGAAGACTTGAAGGTTGAGAGCGGGTTGGGGGGGTGAATTTTTCTCTGTTGCTAACCTGCTTGTACAGTTCACATAGCTGGGGGTGGGGGAAGACAGGTCACACTTGTACGCTTTGATTTTGTTTGCTTCTGCACTATATAACCCTTGGAGCTCCACTTCCATTGGCTTTGGTCTGGGGGGAGTACACTCCAATACGAGTGCCCCACAACAGCTGGCTGAGGGACGGTCTGGGCAGAATGTGTGTGGGAGCCAATTCTACCACTGGCTGTGAGGGGATGCTGGACCCCACTGGGCAAAGGGCTGGAATGTGTCCCTGCTGTGCACCATCAGCTACATCATTTACCACCAATAGAGCTACGGCATACTATAGCAGTAATGTACGTCCAGATTGGGCCCTGAAAACACTCTTGAAGAGGCCTGGAATTACATCTCATTCTGAAACAAGACAACATGCTTCCTTTTCTCCCTCTCCATTCACTTCTTATATGCCTTCTGGATTTGTATAGCCATAAGACAGGCAGGCAGGCAGGCAGGCAGGCAGGCAGGCAGGCAGGCAGGCAGGCAGGCAGGCAGGCAGATAAACAAACAGATTTATTTATTGGATTTATACTCTACTTTTCTCTTGCGATGGGATCCAAGGCCATTTCTGCACTACACTGTTACAGTGCCAATATCCCACTTTCAAGATCCTATGGAACCTTGGGGTTTGCAGTTAGGGAAGGGCATTTAGATTTCTCAGTAAACTAAAATACCTGGAATTCCACAGGATGTTGAAAGTGGAATAATAGCACTGTAACAGTATAGTGTGGAAAGGCCCCAAGGTGGTTCTAGAAGTTCAAAACACAATTAAACTGTTATTTTACAAAAGTTTTACAAAGTATTAAGTAACAATATATTTAAAACCATGATTAAAACAGTTAAAAACACATTTTAAACATAATGAATTATAACAGATTTAAAAAGTAAAATAAAGCACACTACTTCACACACACTACCACTATACAATTTAAAACTCAAATGTCTGCCTGAATTAAAAAGTCTTCACCTGCCAGCAGAAATAGAGCAGAGAGTGCCAACTGGACATCCTGTGGAAGGATGCCTCACAACGTGGGAACAGGTATGGAGAAGGCTCTCTCCCGTGTCCTCAGCATAAGATGGTATGATGTCCCCATTTTGTCTTAGTGGGATTACTTCCAAAGCATAATTTGCATATTCATTCCAAAACAAGATGTGGAGGGAATTTCTGGCTAGCATCCATCAAAGATGGTCCAGTAGCACCCAGAGTTATTCACTGAAGCTGTATGATAGATCTGGGACAGATAAAAAGAACTATTTATCCATAAACTGCACAAACTGTAGCATTCACTATCAGAATATAACAATTGGATGGCTGCCAACATGGACAGTTTTAAAAGGGGTTAGACCAATTCATGGAAGAGCAGCTTGTGGCTAGTAGTCATATTCAGTATCAGAGGCAAGATGACTCTGTAGATCATTACTAATGAGCAGGAAAGCAGTTGCACTCACATCCTCATTTTGAGTTTCTCAAAGCCACTTAGTTGGTCACTATGGGAATAAAATGCTGAACAGTTTCTTTATTTCATCCAACCATGGTCTTTTCTTATGACAGGCCAAAGCAAATTATGGCTATGTAACCTAGGAGATTATGGCCCAAGCAAGCATCTGTAATTCCCTCATGTTCCCTACAGGAAGAACACAAGAGGAGAAGAACTGATAAAAGACTGGGTTCTACTTTCCAACCAATTCCACTTTCTGACAGTGCTCTGGTCCCTAAAGTGTTAGATAAGCAGGGGATGCACGTACAGTGTTAGATTCCAGATTCATTGACAAAGGCAACCTTGCTTGTGAAGCCTATGCACTCATAGCAGATGCACCGACAACAAGAAGACAAGTGGAAAGGTCAGCCCACACCTCCCTCTTGTCAATTCTTGTCACAGAAGCAAAGCAATACACTATCATGCATGTGTTTCAACTTTTGCCAATTTAATGATGTGGATCATTATTCTCATTATTCCTCTAGTCCTACATTTTTGGCTTTTGCTCACATCCTGTCTTTGCATATGTGTATATGTGTTTGGGTACTTGCTAACGATTCATATTGAGTTGCAACTTGGCACACACACATTATGTCAGCAGGGAGTGCCACTTCTGCAAAACAAACAGCTTGGGCTAGTCTGGTGACAAGGCTTGCACATATTACATAAAATTAAAATACATCACAGTTTTGCATCAAGCACCACTGATGGGTTTTTGAAGGAAATCCTCCCAAAAGCATTAAAGGAGCAGACAGCCCAAGACTAAAGCCTTGTAACAAATGTGAAAGAATTGTAGGAAGTGTTTCATGGTAGACTGGCAGAAGCTGATAAAAACATGCCTTCCCCAAACAAGTTCTCAGTCGGTTATCTTTCCCAAACCTGACACCCTCCAGCTGTGTTGGCACTTTGAACACAAGTCCCATCATCCTAGCAAGCACAGCACTGGTTGGGGGCTGTAGTCCAGTGCATCTGAGAACCCTGGGCTGGGAGAGACAGCCCTGATATTTCGACCCTGTTGGGTTACCAGAACAGGTAGACATTTTATATACATTTTCAAATATTTCATCAAGGCTGTGACTCCAGTGAGGTTTACAAGTAGGGCCCAAGCCTCAATCACCTCCCCAGGATACATTGTCTGGGATTCATGTAAACTTGTTTTACAAGTTTTGATCTCAATGCACAACCACTTCACTCCATGTCTTATGGAAACCAATGTGACTTAACCGTATTCTTTCTCCCACTTTGCTGCAGATTGTGGAAAATGAGGGGTGGAATAACAAATTGCTGTAGGATACTCCATTTCTCTTTGGATCTAAAAAATGTTAATGAAACAACTGCTATTCACTAAGCAAGGGACCAAAACCTTTGATGCCACATATTGAAGGAGACAGTGTTACAATCCCACTCTTCTCATAACCCAAGATGACAAGTCATGACTGGCTCTGCTGAGTTCCCTAAACAAGTCCCACTTCTTTCTTGGGCATTAGGAAACTAAGATACCTGAAATTTTAAACAAACAGTCCTCAAGCTTTTAGCTTTTATTGGTCCTTGGAAAAACAAAAATGCAATGTGAGCTGGTCTAAATACCTAAAGGCACCAGAGCCCATCTGATCTTGGAAGCGAAGCAGGGCCAGGCCTGGTTTGTACTTGGATGGGTGACCACCAATGAATACCAGGTGCTGTAGGCTATATTTCAGAGGAAGGAACAGGCAAAATCACCTCTGAGTGTTTCTTGCCTAAGAAAACCCTATGGAATTCATGGAGTTGCCATAAGTTGACAGGTGACTTGAAGGCACGTGCCCCAGAGGCACAAACACAAGACCATAGCCTTCTGATGACTGCTGGAAGTTTGAGAAAAGAATGATGGGTCTGTTTCTTTAGAAGCAATAAAGCTGATCAGTTGACCTCAGTGTTTCCATTAATAATGATCATAATATTCCATATTCAGTGTCAGTAAACCAAAAACAGGATTTTACCAAGGATCAAGCAGAAACACTATGGAAGGAGATCTATACAATACATGGTAGCAGCATTAGCACAACAACACAAGCATAATTTCTTGCCTACGAGTAGTTGTAAATAATACACTTCCACCCAGCATGTGCCCATCAAAGTATCTGAACCCTAACAGAGACCCAGAGTTGATGAAAGACTTTTTGGATGTCTAAGGCAAAGGACAGGATTGCCTGCTTCTGCCCCTGCCCCCTGTTCCATGTACAAAATCTGACTAGATTGGTAGCTGAACCTATTCCTCAGGCCAGCAGGCCAGTTTAAGGAGCTGCAGGCAAGAGCTGTGCAATGCACACAACCCTGTCCTCCCAGAAAGAAAAATGGCCAGAATGGCTCAGGAGGAACAGCAGAGAGGAGGCACCTGAGGTGATTTGCCTTCTCTTCTCTAATGTCTCTGCAGTGCACCTTGAGACAGCCTGAAGATCTTTATGCTATTTCAAGTTTTCTTTTTAACCCCATTTCTTTCTGGGGTGGACAACAAGAGTTTATTTCTTGGAACTTCCCATTCTGAGCCCCAGACCAGTGCAGATGAACCTCAGTTTTCCAAATGATATATGCATGTTTACTAATGGTTAACATTTGGATGTCAATGTTCACATTTGACTTTTCATAAATAAGCTGCTGCCCACATAGATTGAATTTCTTGGCCAGTAAATGTTTGAGGGATATAGAAGGTAATGGGGTACTACAAAGGGCATCATTGTGATCCAAAGCTATTTCCTCTAACAGATGTTCTTATTTGTAGAAATTATGTCATTTATTTTTCAGTGTTTCAGTTTGTGTTTCACATCACTAGTAACATCTTTCAGATCACAAATGAAATGCTAGCTCAAAAATGTGACCCACTTTTTAAAAAATGGCCTGGTTCCTTGGAGACAACAGACAATTGAAATCAGTTGGAAGCAAACTCAGATTGAAGAAAGGCCTTCTGAAAGGAAGAGCTTTTATTTCAGTGTATCTGCTACAAGAAGATTCTGCTTTGTTGTTTTAAAATCAGAACTCAGAGGGGCACCTGGTGAAATAGACATAAAGTGTATTTATATTAAAGTGTATCTAGATTCTTGTCTCTTTAACTCCCATGGTTTCATCCAACAGAATCCTAGGCTTTGTAAATTGGAAAGGTACTTTGAATTCTCTGCTAGACAGTTTTAGGGTATTCCCTTAAATCACAGTTCCCAAGGGAGCATGATTTAATTCTCAACTCCTCTCCCCAGGGTACTTTGGGTACTGTAGTTCAGGGTGAATGATACAGCTACCTAGTTCAGAATTCTAGATACCACTCAAAGCTATATACCCCAGGACTACACAGGACAGAAACCATGATAAAGTGGAATCAAACAGCCATAGCTGGATAGCATGTAAAATATACACATACAGTTGGCATTAAAAGAATCTTGAACTCTGGAATTTTTTTTAGAGTACAGGAGGTCACTAATGTTCCTCACAAAAGCTCACTCCTACTTACTCAAAAGCTTTCTTTACTTCAGCTGTATAATGTAGCTCAGCTGGCAGTCAGAAATCCTTGTTGGACTGCTAGAGTAGATCCAGGTTATGTTTTGCCTGCCTGTGTACTAAAGTATATTCCACAATGTCACAGTAAACAGAATGGGGCAATAGAAACAACATGGAAATATAAACAATACAGACACATTGGGTCCCGTGCTGGGAGAAAGGGTGGATATAAATTAAGTAAATAAATAAACAAATATTCTTTCTTCAGAGAATGACAAACTATGGTCCAGAGCATTCTCCACATATGTCTGGCAAATAAAGAAAGGGCTTGGGATAAATTTCTCTTGCAGCTGGGCATATTAAATTCTACAGATATTAATGGTGTTACCACCGTGAACTGGCCTGGCCTTTGGTACCCTTTAGATATCATTTTGATATCATAATTCGGCCCTGCTCTGCCACCAGCCAAGTGTTTGTGAGGCCACCAAACAAGCATGAAGCTAGGCATGGCTACTATCTGCTGAGTCACATTTGTTTATACCAAGAAACTGCCAGATCTGCTTTAGGGGACCTCCCGAAACAAACACCGTCATTATTAAAACAAAGAGACCTCTGCCCCGAGAGGGCACCCTGGCAAGCTAAGTGCTTAAACAACCCTAGCCGCATCTACATACTGGCCATACTATTGTCAATTCGGACCATAACTCAATCAAGTAAATTCTGACCTTTCAGAGACACTGTCTCCAACCCAAAACTCATTGTTTTCGCCCAAGACCAGACTAGCCCATGGTCATTCTTTCCCCCATAAAAATCCTCAGTTCCGAGAGCTCTTCGGAATGCTCGGATCTCTCGCCAGAATGCTCGGACTTCCATCCCGCCTTGCTGCCGCTTCTTCTGCGAGCTCCCCTCAGCCGCCACGCCAGGTTTCCTTTTCTCCAGTTGGCTTTCTTCAGGACAACGAGAAAGGTGGCGGATCACCCATTTCCCCCAAACTCTCTTTTCTATTTCTTATTTAGTAGTGAGGCTGTGTTTTTCTTAATAACTGTTTAATAAATATTGTTGTTAATCTGAACTGTCTGACTGCTCACTGACCCGACGCTGTATACATTGGGTAAAAGATCCCCGCTAAAGTTACCCTGCCCCTTGTTAGCCAAGAGAGTGCTCCAGCTAATTTCCCCATCTTGTGTTTGTTTTGGTTATTTGGGCGCCCTTCCTGGGACCCCCAAGTCACAGGGTAACAATGGTATCTATACAGTTATGTAGCATTGCATCCCTCCTGGTTGTTGTTTCTTTTAATACATAAACATATTCACATTTATTGTTACAGTACAGAAAATCAATCACGCACGAGACATTGTTTACATACTAACATGCCAGCTGATTTCACCTTACCAGAAGGCAGTATTTTCACTGTGTGTGTATAATCTGGGGAAAGGGACAACACAGAAGCACATAATGCTTGTCAAAGAAGTTCTCAGCTAATCACACACCAAGACCCAGGGACTTATGCTAAAGAAGGGTGAAGCCTGAGACATGCGGTCAGGCTGGAATAACCCATCCAGGACAACCACAAAAGCCTTTAATCACAGAAAAAAAATGTTCAAAAGGGTGTAGTTGTATAGCTAGTTTGACCTCTCTTCCTTACTTCCCCACCCACAGCAGTTGGTGGGACTGTGTCGCTCACTGAAAGGAGAAAAATGGGTTATGTGTGAATTTCCTGCCTTTCTAACCAAAGTGAGAGAAACAGAAACAGCAGCAGTGGATTTACATGATCCTGCATCCATGTAAATACAGATTAAAACTCTGCAAAAGACTTAAGGTTTTCAATCTGGTAACAGAGTAGAACTCACAATAGGGTTTTTTCTGCTTATGAAAGAATACCTGTTGTGAGTGCAATTTCCATTCATAGAACAAGTGCTAAGATCAATGCCTCATTATGGATTTTTAAAAGTTAGCATTACCCCACATTTCAACAACAAAATATGGATCTTTAACCTCTGCATACTAAGAAATGGATTTAAAATAGCCAAGAGTGAATGTGATGACTCCCCAGGCTAGGTCCATCTGATAGGCCACAAGTTAGCCATCCCTGAACCAGGCTAAACCTCATCGAGCAATCACAGATCTTATCACCAATGAATGACAGAGCCTCTAGGCCACATGCAGCATGAGTGTGTGCTTGTATATGCACATCAGTCATTTCTGTGGCCTGCAGAGCCCCTGGACACAACCCCTGCACCATTTTTTCCTGCTCCTCAATGTCTCCAGGAGTAGCAGTCTAAGGCTAAAGCAGGGTGCAGGGCCCCACAATCCCTGTCAAAAGCCAAAAAACACAAACATTAGCTACCAGAAGACAAAGAGTGGAGGAAAAAGTAGTTTCCCAGATCTGTGCTCTAGCTATCTGATGTGGGGGAACTGCATTCATTATTTTTCAATGTGCGAGTGACCGATATTACATGTAGCCCATTGGTTGCAACTGTTTCTTTCCTGTAAATTTGCCAGAGACCAGCAGCCAACAGCTCAAGGACCGATGCCAGTGCAGAAATTACCACCCTGAGTAGCACTTCTCTAGAGCTGAAAACAGGATGTATGCTACAACTAAAAAGTATATCCTATACTAGGGACTCCAGTCAGCACGGTGTAGTGGTTTAAGCACTGGACTATGTCTCTGGAGATCAGGGATTGAATTCCTACTCAACCATGGAAACCCACTGAGTGACCTTGGGCAAGTCACATTCTTTCAGCCTCAGAGGAAGGCAAAGACAAACCCTCCTGGACAAATCTTGCCAAGAAAACCCTGTGACAAGCTCACCATGAGGTAGCCATAAGTTGGAAATGACTTGAAGGCACACAACAACAAAGAGATAGGCAACCTCTGTCCTTGCAGATGCTTTTGGACTACAAACCCCACCATATTTCAGCACAGGATATGATAGCTAAGGCTGATGGGAGTTGCAGAAGAACAGTATCTGGAGGACCACAAAATGCATATCATTGCCTTATACCCATTGCCGTACACACAGCTGCACAACCTCTTTCATATATGGAAGATAGAAAATTATAAAATAATATAAAACTGCTCATGTTGCAAAGGGACACAGGCCTGGGGTGGTACAACAAGCACTATCAAACAGATATGAATTGTATGACTATATTCTACCAGCAATCACAATGGCAAAGGATGTGCCAAGCTGAACGTATATTGAAGTCAGGGCTAGATATGTTGGCTGTGTTTGATGGAAGTTGTCACCCAAGACATCTGGCAACTATTAGCTTGGGTGGAGTAGGAGGTCCCACTTTGCATCACGGCTGCATTAGTTCAGGCCCACCCCTTAGTTTTGGAATCTGGTTGCCTCAAAAGGGCAATGGTCCTCAGCAAGGACCCACCAGGTTCCAAATGAATCTCTCTAACACTGTTGTGCTGGATCTCTAGAATGCTTTGTTCCCAAAGATCAGGTCTGCTTCATGTTCAGTCTTCTCAACTTGCATTTTAAAAATGTCTATTAGTGCATTTTGTGAGTCTTTCAGATTGGTATCATGAGTTCTCATGATGTAACTCCTTGGCTTCTGCTTGCTGTTGTGGCCTCCTTGTCCACTCATTCCATTCGTTTTGAGAGGGGTTTGTAGCAGTTTCTTGGAAGTGGATGGGCTGTGTGTGGGGTGTGTGTGTGAAAATCATTCATTTTCTTCTCGGAATTTTTAAAACATACATTGATACATTGATTGACTATAGCACTATAACTCAAAATAATAATTAAAAAGAGAAAAATGAGAAGAGAAAGATATTTGGTTCCAATATGCTTCAGAATTAAAAGGAAACCCACTTGACAGGTGAGTTTTTGCCCTGTCTAGAGGAGCCCCAAGCCTTTTCTGCCTAACTTTCCTAAGACATCAGGCCCTTACAGTAAAATAAGCCTGCAAGCTGGGGCTTTCTTATGTCTTTTGTACAGCACCTGAATCTTGATTTATTTTTGTTTTAAACAAAGCTTAATAGTTGCCTTGAGCACTATTTTTCAGTGGAAAGGTGGGATAATAAATAAATCTTTTGGATTATCTTCACCTTGTTTCTAGAGAGGGGCTCCATGGGCTAGAAATTAAAAGTCACAGTGCAGCAATTTTGGCTTATTCCTCTTAGTGGATTTTCCACGATAAGGAAAACAGAAGCAGCAGTGGAAAAACAAGGGTGATTACGAGCAGAGGACGGTGACACCTGAAGCCCTTTTAAAAGTCAGTCACTAAGACAGGGTGATGGTTCTGCATCAGGAACAACTTCAGGATTCAGACTACAGCAAAAGAGATTCCACCTAAACATTGGAAAGAACTTTTTGATGGTGAGAGCAGTTCAGCAGTGGAACATGCTGCCTCAGAGTGTGGTGGAATTTTCTTCTTCGGATGTTTCTAAGCAGAAGCTGGAGGGCCACCTGTTGGGAGTGCTTTGATGCATGTTTCCGCATAGCAGAGGGCTGGACCGAATGGCCTTTGTGACCTATTCCAACTCTATGATTCTGTAATTCTAGGAGAAAAGCCCCTTACATACCCAAACATTCTGCGTACTGAAATACTGTGGCCTTCATATCTCCCTCACTGTGAAGTTAAATAACGATAAAGAAAAGGCCTCCATTCAACCTCAGCATCTAGTTAAGGCTTCAGATGTACAGCTGAGTTGGCCCTTTATGTACCCTCAAGGAAGAAAACAAAGAGGATATCAATTTAAATTAAAATGCATATGGTAATTTATATATACAGATGCAAAATTATAAGTGACTTAATTACAATACATCTCACCTAAATGGGAAATTCTGTGAGCATGTAGTCCGTGTCCCTGCTGAGTCTGTTGGCCAGGTAGTTACAGTGGAAACAAGAAAGTCAGGGTCTCCACTCACAACTTGCTCTTATGACAGAAGGAGCATCTCCTTGACAGAACTGCACTCAAAAAATGCTCCCACAAGCACAAAGGAAATTAAGATACAAGCCATGACATTTTCAAGCCTCACATAAATTTGCCCTGGGGGTAAACTCAGTTGAGCCCATGAATATTTAGAGATATTTGAAGGTGTGCCAATATGGACTCAGTGCAGTTGTAATGTAAAATCAAACAAATGACATTCATCAAGAGAGAAATACGATTTTTAATGAAGGCATTCAGTTATACTGTTTTACCAACCATATTACAGGTATTACAAACTACATATTTATTTACTGGGAAAAAAATTATCAGCCACCTTTCCAACAGGTTACGATAACCTATAAGTTATGAAGAAACTAGAAAAGAGCAAATAATGAGAAATATTCAACATATAATATTCAAACCTTTAGCAAACACCAATTACTTTTTATCTTAAAGTTTTATGTATTGTTATGTATTTTAATTTCTTTGTCATGGCCTTTGGCTAGCACAATAAATATATTGATTGATTGAAAATATTCAAATCTTTAGCAAACACCAATTACAAATCAAAGAAATGTTCAATCACCCCGAAATGAGCAAGAATTGCTCTTCAGACAATGCTATTTCTCTATACCTACAGGGATAAAAGCTCTATGGATGGAAACCTGAATCCTCCAGGTAGCTAACCCTTCTGCTTCTTGTCTTGGAGTAAGTAAAAGATGGCAGCGTACGAAGCAAAATTCTGCACCCAGCAGTTACAAGTGCACAAGTAATATTCCTGCATCCATCACGAAAGAGAAAAAAATGGCAGGGGAAGAACATTTATTCCCAGGAAGCCACAACACTTCCAGAAAAGCACCACTGACAAACTCAAAGAAAAAGAAAAAAAAAAGAAGAAGAAAAAGAAAACCTCCACAGGTTAAAAACAACATTTATTTTAGGCCTAATACATTTCAGGGAAACAAAAAACTTCCTCAGATGTGGTCCTCCAACTATTACTGGCCCGCAGTTCTAATTATCCCTCACCACTGGCTATACTGGCTAGAGCTGATGAGAGATGCAGTCTAACACCCTCTGGAGGGCCACATGGTTTTCAGGCCTGCAAAACGACTCCCATACATTTATTTCAGCCACATTCTTTTACATTTCTCTCTCTCTCATGAGAATATTTGACTTTGTATACGTTCAGGATAAAATTCAGCAGCATTAGCCCCCTGCAGCAAAACTCCCCTATTAATATGTTTGAATGCAGTCATCAGACCCTTCATGGCATGCAAGGTAGGGGTTAAAATTAACAGTCCACTGAAATCTTCCCACAAAACCATTAATAAATTGGAATATGTTTTCTCAGAGCAGAAAATCTGCCATGCCATATGCACCCTCAGTCCTTCTGAATTCCTAGATAATAACATGATTTCAGTAGGTATTTTGTTTTAGGGTCTTTGTTTGGCAGTCTGATGTTTCTTAGGAGCCCCTCCATCCCATCCCTATGGGTAAGAGAAGCTTTTAAGGAAGGTACTAGAGACGAACTAGATATCACTGCTTAAGCATGGCTGCCACATGTCACTATTCACAGCACTCTTACTGGAACCCACAGCTATGCTAACAAATTGCTTCCTTTTGAACACAACTGAACACAAAGAGTCACAAGGGAAATCTTGTTGGATGGGTGTGTGGTTCCCTCACCCACAGAACACAATGAGTCAACTGAGCTCACAGATAACACCCTGGTCATCATCATCGTCATGGTACACATGGGTTAAGCTGTTGGAGCCATAGATCCAGTGCTCTGATTCTTACTGGCCAGCAAAATATTCTCTGGCCAACCAGAACTGCCTAGTGTTTCTCAGGATCTAGCTGCAGTGTTTTTCTTCTTAGCTTTGTACAGATCATTGAGACCGACATAGAAGGCAATGGTTGGGGACTTTGTCTGCATTCCATGCATGCCACTCTGCCCAAGCTACCTAAAAACGCTAATCAAAATTACTGAATGACCTGGGAACTCAAACTACTGATTACTGCACAGTGATTCCTGCCTGAAAACTTGCTACTTTGGAGAAAAAAAATACACTCCATTATCCTCACTCATTTTGCTCAATAGGGAAATAAGAATAAGACTCTTCTGGAATGCATCCTAGAAGGCTTTTCCTTCCCTTGTTCATCATAATCAAAGAATATCCTCAGCACTGTGTATTTTGTGTAGTACCTTAGCAATCTCTTTTTTGGACCATGCCACCTGCATTGATCTCATTATCATCTGCTCTTTGCATCAACAGAAATCGCAATAGTCTTCAGGGGCTAGGTGGTCTTTTTCGTAATTTTTTTTTTAACATTCAAAAGGGATCTCAGTTACTTATGATACTGTTACATATAATAATGTTCCTGTATAACAAAAGCACGACAATTTGAAAAAGGAAGAAAAATAACTACATTAGTTGTAAGTTTCTATAAAAGCTGCCCAAATATCCAAATGTAAATCCATTTGTAAATTTCATCTATACATCATTATTTCAAGTGTTGCTAGACCTTCTACCCACTGGATCACAGGTGGAGAAAAAGTATTCTTCCATATCATATCAAAAGGCTATGATATGGAAAATCCACTTCTGTTGGCTATATGTTCATTTCCAGGAAACAGATAAATAATTCAGAAGAACAAATATCAAAGAACTTTTCAAAACCAAATCTATTTGTTTGATTGTTTCCTCCCAAGATGTAGCGACTATGGACCAATTCCAAAACTTCTGCAATAAGGAAGCATTATATCTCCAACAATTTGCTAGTTTAGAAAGCCCTTTCTTGAATAGATGGCGACCAATATACTTGAAAGAGTAATCTCTGCTGTATAAGATAAGATCATAGATGCATAGCCATACTAGTTGTTGATGTTAAAACCAATGGCCACATATTAATCAGAACTGGATATTCCAATTCTCTATTCCATTGGTTCTCAAACATTTATACCTGTGACCCCCTTTATATTTACATGAGGATGTTGCTCCTCCACTCCATGTTGTGTCCCTGTATCCTGTCCTACACCCCTCTCTCTCGTTCTCTTTTTCACAGGCCTCTTGTGTCACGTAGGCAGTTTTAATGCTGAGTTCTCGTGCTCTCTGCTTCCTCACTTCCCTTCCCTCCTGCCCCACCCCAGAAACTGCCTTGTGGTCAAGAAGGAGCATGAGCCTCCTGCACCAATGACAGAACATTTGGAGAAGGAGAATGGGAAAAGTGGGGGAAAAAATGGGGGAGCCAATTTTTTGCTATGTCTGAGATTGGAGGAAGGCAAATTAGGAGGATACGTTGTGTTGCTCTTTTGAAGAGACTGTACTTGCCAACTGAATTTTTTTAGGGTCCCACCCACAGTCTGAAGACCACTGCTATATTTCATTCTTGCTGTAAACCTCGCATGTCGTATTTATTTATAGATAACAGAAATGTATATGCCTAAAGTGTTGGTTTGGATACTTGGTTGGTCTCAGTGTCTCTAATATTAAGTGAACCTTGGATGCACTTAAAGCTTCAGGGCCAAGTCTGGACTGTAATAAATGTTTCAATTGTAAATATTGTCATTTAATCTATACTGGTAGTTTAAAGTGCTCCTAGAAAATCGAAAAAGAGTTTAAATTTATCAAGTCTACAACCAATCAAATATTATGGGCTCCTTGCCTGTTTTGGATAAATTCTGCTTGCACAGGACTTACTGATGATGAAATGACTTTTTGTAATCTATGAAACAAAATAGCTGTCAATATTTTGATATCAACATTAAATAAGAATATAGGACAGTAGTTAGCACAGCAAGTATGATCCTTACCAGGTTTAGGTGTCTGAGCAATACAGGTATTATTTAATGACGAAGAGGAGGAACTGAATTCTAAAATATGTTTGTAAAGTTGGAGCAGTCTTGGTGCTCACTGACTGGAAAAATCGTACAATTCAACTGGAACCCCTCAGGGCCAAGAGACCTTCAATTTCTTGTATTTGCTGTTTAAAGACTCCAAAAGAAATCGTTGCTGGGACAAGCTAAGATGGAGAAGGTCAATATGAGAAAAGAAAATCTCTGTATCCTGCTTTCGTTATTGAAGTTATAAAGATCTGCATAAAACTTCAGAAATTGTAGATATATATCTATGGGTGATGTATACAAATTATTGCTTTCATCTTTGATCACTGAAATAACATTGTGTTGCTATTGATGCTTAAGGCAATGTGCCAGAATCTTATTGGAACACTCCCCATTTTCCCAATAAGCTTGCCACATATATGTCAAAACAAGTTTGTTGCAAGAGAATATTATTCACATCCTATTTTAACTTTTTTTTTTTTTTAAATGGCAGGCACTTGGTGGTCTTAAGCATAACTTGGAAATGTTACTTTACGGGGTATAACTTCCAGAATGCTCTTCCCAGAAACCTCTACCCAGCAGGTCCATGGCTAATCTCTAATCTCTGGTTGTTGAGTGTCATGACTATGTCTGATAGGCAACATTGCCAGTCTAGAAATACCCATTGTATCTGGGGCAAGTACAGTATTGTGGCTCAGTGCAGACAGCAACATATGATGGTTAATCAGGCCATTATAGCACAGTCCTATGCATATTGATTCAGAAGTATATCCCAAAGAAACCAGTAGGATCATCTCTTAGGTAAGGACACACAGCACTGCCACTTCTGGGGATCTTGTGGCTTTTGAAGAATCTACTCCTGGCTTGATCATACTTGATCAATTCTGCTAACCACGTGGCATTCCAACCTGCTCCACATTTTGCTCTAGTTGAAATGAGCTGTTCTTATGGGTTTGTTTTCCTTTTGTATTATATGTATCACCTTTCATCCCTATAAATTATAGTAAGTGAAACACATAAATAAACTATTTCTGCAAGCTGATGCCATCATTTTTACAAAGCTGTCCTACCTTTTTGTTAACAGCAATACATCCAAATGTGTGAAAATTAACTACTCTTTCTCAGGTGGAAAATACCATCCCAGCAAGTGAGGAAAAGTTAACTGCAATCAGGTAAACAGAGACGTCTTTTTTCCCTAGTGAAGCTACTTTGTCATTTGTAGACATCAATGCAACTATTTTATTGCTGGGGGGATGAAACAGCTTACCAGTCCGGGAGAGGTTATTCAATCTTTGATTAACAACGTTTGCCCAAGCAGTAGCCACATTAACATGCAAGGCTGTTCCAAGCCATTTGGTTGCCTGAGGCAAAGGACAAGATGGTGCCCTGCCCATTCTATGTACAGTGGCTGACCAAACTGGAAGCTGAATCTTATGTTCAGATGGCACTGATGGGTCCTCCTAAAGAGAGCATGCTAGTTTAAGGAACACAAGGCCTGTCAGCTGGCCTACCACCATTCCCCATCCTCTAAGTTTCTACTGCCTGAGACACTGTCTCACACTGCCCAATGGCAGGACTGGCCTCATTAAGCTTGTCCACATCTTTCAGAGCAAGTGACTTAGGGTTTAGACTGCACCCTCACTGGGTGAAAGTTGCATTTAATTCCATTGCATTCATTTTTAAAAAGACTGTAAAGACAGAATTGCATTGTTAAAGCTCTGGTCACTCTGTTTACTCTAGTGTATCGAAGACTCTCAAAGAAAAACTGCATTCAGAACCTTTCGGTGAGACATTTGTTCTACATTACAATGCCAGATGTTACAGTACCTTTGTGAGACTCGTGTAAAATAAATATATGACTATAGAAATAAATGGTTATGATTACTGCAATGGTGAAGGAAATTTTGCTAAGCAGAAATGATACAATTAAGACAGAAAATTACAGAAAATGTTCTACAATTAGTAATTTCATACACAGTAATATGTCTAGGTTTCAAAAAAAAAAATGAAGAACTTGTTCTATGCTTTAATTGTAATAACAAAGGCTTTAGACATGCTTCTCTATCACCAAACCTATCCATGCTACATAAACTCCTCTGAAACGCCTTTTTTGGATAATTTCAAAATCAGATTGTGACAGAGAGCAGATCAATGGTGGTCATCTAGTGTTAAAAACGAAGTAAAAAGTCTCCACTGGAGATAGCCAAATCTCTGGACATGCCTCAGACTCCTGATCACGGCACATAACATCAACGAGGAGGGGTGGGCAAAGTGTGGCCCTAGGGCTGATTTTGTGGCCCCAAGAGATCAAAAAATTGCTCCAAAATGTCCCCAAAAGGGTGTTGGAGGGCATTTCTACAATATTGGGAACCTCCTGGGCTCCACAGGGGTCAAAATAAAATTTTGTGTACTTAAAAAAAATGCCTCAAAATGTCTGTTAAGTATCTAGGATGCTCTCAAAACATGTCTCTATGTCCCTTGGAGGGCATCTGGGTGCATTTGGGCACAAAAAAGAGGGTTTTTTTGCAGATGCTGATGTAGTGGGTTTGTGTGTGGCACTCAAAGTCCTGGAAAGCTAATGCATCCCTCTAGTCTTGCACAGCTGCCCACCCCTATTCTAGAGGAACATGTGGTTCTCTAGATGCTAGTGGACTCCAATTAATGTGAACCCCAACAACCAAGATTAATAGTCAGTGACTGGGAGAATTAGAGCCTGAAGAAAAGAATGAGCTCCACCTCTGGCCTGAGCCATCCAACACGGATGAGGTCTGGAAGAGACTTTTAATAATTTTTTTCTTTACCTTTTCTATTACACTTAGCTGCTTTGTTTCATTTGGCCAGGAACCGGATCACCTCCTTACAGAGTAGTAATCTTAAATAGTCCAAAGTAGAGATTGAGAAGTTGCTGGACTTCCTTGCTGGAGATAGATGAGTCTAGCTTCTGTGCAGTCTCCCAGTTTGATAAGACTATACCGATAAATACGATAAACCAAGGATTTTGAAAAATAAAGAAACAAGTTAATATTTATCACTCCCTGTCTGTGCTACTGTAAACAAGATATAGTTCAGAAGTGAAAGACACCTGGTCCTCCAAGCATTGTTGGACTATAATTTCCACCATCTCCTCCACTGGTTAGGGCAGGTGGGGGTGCAGTTCACAACTTCCAAAGGATCATATGTTCCCCATTTGATGTAACCAGAAATACCTTAAGAGATGTAACACCAAATTTTACATGCTCACAAACTGTAACGGGCAAAAGCTGCCCCAACTTTTGACCACATACCCCATGAAAAATTTTCTTTGATTGCTTTCAGGGATGCTGATCACTTGTTTTGCCTTATATATCCCAGAGTTACATGGGATGCCCTGAATTTCCTCACCAGTTATAGCTAGCCGATTCCTGTTCCAAGCATCCTTTGAAGCTGCTAGGACCAGAGCAGAATGGCCACAACTGTGCTATTCTCTTAATCTTCGTAAAACAATGACAGGATGGGTGGAGTGAGAAGTGCAAGATGTGAACTAGTTTTTAAAAATACACAAGCCTCATGAAAGCTGTAATTTGGAATGACTGAAAGCTTGGAAAAGTTACTTTCTAAACTTCCAGAATCTGCAGTTGGTATGGCCAATGTCAAGCTGATTAGAGAATTCTGGCAGCTATCATTCAAAGAAGAACTTTTCCAAACTCTGGGAAGAAATGGTGACATGATGCAGACATAATTTTGATGGAAATAGAAGAAGCTGAATTACAGTCAAAACACTACAAGCAAAAAAAGTTTATTATGAGGGTCAAACAATGGTAGTTTTCTTATTTATTATCAAATTGTAAGATTCAGCTTGGTAAATGTAGCAGCCTGGTATATGCAAATTTTCCATTTTCAGATCTTACCAACACTGACATAACAATGTTAAAGTGAGGAGTTCATCATGATATCTCCTACAGCCACCGTCTGATCCCAAAGTGAGTCCAAAAGGATAAGCTGACAAGTGTTAAATACTGAGCTGGAGTGGCATAACAGATAGTATGCTGAACTTTGGCTGGAAAGACCTGGAACCCACTCACACTACATAGTTATAGTGCTATCCGTCCACTTTAAGTGCCATGGAATTCTGGGACTGGTAGTCTGATGAGGCACTGGAGCACTTTGAGAATTCTACATTCCCCTCCTTAGACTGTAAGTTCTCGGATTTCCTAGGACAGAACCATGGCAGTTAAAGTGGAATAAAAGTCCTATAATGTTAACATCAACACTGATGCAATTCATTGGGAAACCATGGGCAAGTCACTGTCTGAGTGCAGCCTAGCACTCAGAGGGTTATTATGAGGCTAACGCAGGCTAACCCATATCCATGTATGCTATCCTGAAGTAAGGGGAGGAAGGGTAAGACACAAACATGAGAAACATTACAGCTCACAAAATGCCATGTGTCTACCATTTTGCATGCTGGTAACACTCACTCTAACATATGTTCATGGTGAAGTATAGACACTTTTCCTTTGTTTGTTTGTTTTTAAAAATGCAGCTAAGGTTCCTGTCAGTCAAATCTGTTATTTTTTCCACTCTGGCAAAACAGCTCCCTGGCTTCTCCCTAAAGAACCCTGAACTGTGCTCTCTTGAGATCAGGAGTGTACCTACATTGAAGTTACAGCAGTCTGATATCACATTAAATGTCATGTCTCCTGAACTACCATGCTACAGTATTCTAAAGATCTCACCAAAATACAGATCACAAGATCTTGCAGGACAAGGCCATGACAGTTAAAGTGGAATCAAACTGCTTTAATAGTCTTGTGTAGATTCCCTCACATAATTCCTCTTCTGCTCCGCCACTGCTCCTACAAGCTGGGACAATATATATATACCGTATATATATATATATATTTATTTATTTCCCCCCCAGTGTGGACTGAAATAGTGCTTCAAAAATAGAATTATTACACTATAATTATACATGTACCTTTCAATAAAAGCTGCAAGAGAGAAACACAAGAAGAAGGAAATATATTACAATGATGAGTGGCATATTAGAAGAATATCCTGACTGAATAATGAATATGAGTCTAAAGCAACAAATAAAAAAAGATCATGAAGGTTAATAAAACTAGAACACATAGCTGTGTTCTCAGCCTAACCAATAAAGACCACAAAAATCAAGATAGGAAACAGAAACTTATAGTCTAACAGTCCAGCCAGTTAAATAGTAACAGAGGATGGCATACAGAGACTCTGTTGGTCCCATGGCTGAAGGATACTGACTACCACCAAAATCCTGAATTTGCAGATTACTAATACAAGGTCTATGGTCACAAGGCCACTTCCACTTGCTATGCATCTCCTTTTACAAAAAGCTTGTCACGGCCTGCGGAAACATCAAAGTATCAACATCAAATCAGTATGCAGATATCACACAGGATGATCAGATAGGCTGTAACCCTGTGTACACAAATAGGATGGATTATAAGAGCCATTAATATGTACATAAGGACCTTATATGTATGTAAATATACATCAGTAAGGGCGACTACCTAATATGTGTGTGTTACGAAGTCAGCGGCTCAAAATTTCATATATTTGAGATGCCGTGAATTACATCACTTAGGATAATTGACATGTCAATTATTATCTTATTATTTAAAAGTACTTTCCATGCAATACAGAAAGGGGATGACAGACAGGATGGACAAACAGTTTTGGGCAGTCGCCAACTCAGAAGACTCTCCAGACAATATTGTATTAAAATGCTCATAAATCACTGTTTTTATTATATCTAAAATAGTTATATGGAGTGTAAAACAGCTTACACTTCAACATAAACAATGGTAAACTACAATAATATAATAAAAATACAGGACACCCATAACAGAAGAGAACAACAGAGAAAACCATAGAATTATTGGAAGATCGTGCAAAGATCAGTAGACTAATCCTACACATTTATTTCAGAATTAAATCCCATTGAGTTAATGAGGTTTACTTCCATAAAAGCAGAAACAGGACTGCCACCTAAAAGTAACATTTACAATAACAATACAGTAATAATAATGTTCCTTTTAGCTATGTTAGGTTTAAAAATATATGGTTTTCATGAATGAGACTTAAATACTGCTTCTTTCATTTCCTCAACCACAAATATGAATCACAAGGCTGGTACCTTCCTTTATTTTGAATAAAACTTAATGAGAAGAACATAAGTTTCTAACTACCAAGCCAAAAATACAGCAGGCAAGAGGTGTTTCTTCATTATAGCTGATTTATACCTACAAAAGTGGCCATACAAAATAGGTTTTTTCAGAGGTACTTCCAGGGGGAAAAAAGTGGGAGATAATTTTTCATGCTCTACTCAGCCAGACAGTTCTGCTGGTAACTTTTAGCTAAGGTGTGCATAAATCATAACCAAACATTTCTTAAAGTATCTTTCACCATTTCTGCGGCAATACTGATTCACTCTTAAGACAAGAATTTATTGTAGGCAACCCGCTTTTCCTGTTCCCCTGACTGGTCAATGTTCTAGTTGCATGTCAAATACCATAACGGTCAGAAATCTTCCATGCTGGCCATGACTCTTTAAGCCCATCTTATATATCAAGAATTCTCCAGGCATGACATCAGATGCACCTTGTTTTTCACTGTCTTTTCAAACTCCAGTCATTTCCTCTCCATCTTGCAGAGAATTTGAGTGGCCGTGAAAATTAGCTCAACCAATAACACCCAGAGCAAGACAGGGGGAATCTGTGGCCCTCCAAATGTCACTTAGTTCAAATTTAGTCCAAGGCAGTCTGACTAATGTAACAGAGATGAGAACAGTAGCTTGTCAACATCTGGAGAACTGAAAATTTCCCTGGAGCTGGGAGTTAGCTTGTAGACAAGCACTGTTTGACAGCTGTTTGGCAATGATTCCTTCATTGTGCTGTGCTGGCCATGGTTGAAGTGAACTGCAGTTCAACAACATCTGGCAGACAAGAACTGGCCCACTACTCGCTTAGCAGTTGCTCATCAACGGACAACATGAGTTGACAATTGCCTACAAAAGTAGAGAGAACACAGTGTAGTGGTTTGAGTGTTGGACTATGACCCTGGAGATCAAAGTTTGATTCCCCACTTGGCCATGGAAACCCACTGGGTGACCTTCAGTGTATCCCACTCTCGGCCTCAGAAAGCCCCATGATAGGTTCTCCTTAGGGTCATCATAAGTCAAAAATGACTTGAAGGTACACAACAACAACAACAACAACAACAACAACAACAACAAAACTTTTATTGGTACTGCATCTTCTGATTTTGATCCTGCAGCATGATTAGCCATGCCTTTCTTCTACATATCTGTTCAAGGATGGTGGAGTGCTCTCTTCCATTTCAGCTGATCCAAGAGACGCCTTACCAATGAGCAGGGTTAGATGGCAGCATTTCTATATTTCTTTTAAGAGGGGTCAATTCCAATCAGAGATTTCTGCTCTTTTGTTGTAGCATCCTTTGGACCTGCACTGTTTACCACCAGTAAAACCTATTATAATTGCATTCAGTCCCCTGCAACATACAGACCTTATAATTTTTCTTGTGGTATTTTGTCACAAAAAACCCTCAAATAGATCAAAATTAGACCACCAGACCGATATTCTGATGTATCCCCAAATTGTACCTGCGTAGTTAAAAGGATCCTCTCACAGCCTAGCCAAGGGCATAAACTTGAGCAAGGAAGTAACATTACGCTGTCCTCAGTGCCTCAAAATGTACTCATATAACCTGGTCTGTATTCAGCCAATTACTCACAGTATTCCCTACAGTATTTCCTCTTCCATACTTGATGAACAGCTTGCAAACCTGAACGGACTTGGACTGCTGTCACCCCTGATCCTAGTTGAATCCTTCCCTGTCTACAACCTTTTGTCCAGTTCATTGACTCTGACCTTGGCTTGTCCCTTGAATGCCAGACTTGGACTGTCACTGTTTTTGGTTTCTTTGTTCTGACTGATCACCGTACTGAATGAAGAAGCTATAGTTGTCTACTGGCAGGTCAGATCCTAAGCCTCTTTTAAGATATGCAGGGGAAAGTTTTCATGCCATGGAGGTAATCATTCTTGCCTGCTAATTGCTGCATATCAAACTTCCAAGGCCAGGCTCAGAGTTCTCAGGCGCACACAAGTGTTTCTGGATACACATGAGCTTTTTTTTTTTTTTTAAATTCTAATAGCCACTTCTCAAGCTATGCTGGAGATAATGCTCAGAAAGGGTTCTCTCCCTCCACTTTTTTAACTGTAACTTCAATGACTTTGGGAACTGTAGTCCAGAACAGTAACTTTCCCAATCTTTGGTTGTAGGACAATGTTCAAACTAGTAACAAGTACACTTATACATTTTTTTAATCAGCTCCTGTATCTGTCATCCCCTTTCTAAAGGACAAAACAAATGCATTGCTTTTGGCTCCATAGCTCCTCTATAGTTAAGTAATGTGAGATGTTTCTGAAAAAAGAAAGGGGAAAAATGGAATAGAGAGGAGATGATGTTGGGCTAGGCTCACTGCAATCTTAGAGGTTAGCAAATATGGCTGAGTCTTTCCTGAAATTTAGACCAATGGAACCTGAATTTGCAAAGGCCTACATCTGAAGCAAGATATTTTCCTTCCTTCCTCATTTGTTATTCTCTGTCTCTTGACTTTAAGTCAAAAAAATAATTGACGCAGAAAGCCCATGCAAACTGCAGTGAATTTAGTTTTCTTGAACATTCACTTTCTCTTAAGTGAAGCTTGGGCAGGAATTGTTTCCAGCAGCTTTCGCTCAGCGCTGTCATTCTCTACCTTGAGCCTGGCAATTTTTCTAATTTAGTCAGTGTTTTCCAGAAGAAGAACAGCTGGACACACCAGAAGAATTGCACAAGCCTCAACCTGCCTGAATTAAGATAGTTGTTAATCACAACTCCTGCTGTCATTCATGAAATTAATAAAACCTATTTGTTGTTTGCTGTGGGAGTAGCTTTCCTCCCAGCCTTCAAGGATAATAACTTCTGGATGAAGTCTGACATCCTTCCACATGTAAACAAAAACTGATTGCAAGCACTTTCAAGAACCTTGGAGCTTTACTACAAAGTAGGCTTATTGTTTCTGTATTTGTGAGAATATTCTGGGGTGCAAACACAGCAGCAGGTATAATTGTCCCACAGCCACATCTCCCAACCACAAAGGTAAACTGTGTACACCAAAAAAAGAAGGAGAGGTGAGATGGCTGTCTGGCAGTGAATCCATCATCCCAATGTTACTTTCACTTTTGATTAACTGAACTCTCCTCACTACCTTCTAAGTACAAGAGTTCTCTAGCTCAACAATGACTTGTCTGAAAATTGACAGTCTTAGGGAACCCTAAAAGGTGCTTGCAGGCAAGGCTTTTAAGGTGCAGTCATTGCACCCTGTTTATGCAGTTTGGCAGATGTTCCACAAAAGGTTATCATCCGGCTGTGATCAACCTGTGTTTCCCCACCACTCATTCCATTCTTTTTCTTCTCAGTTCAAATCCATTATGGAAAGAAGAGAGCAGGAACATAATCCCTTTGCAGGCATGGGTAGAAAGACTGAGGTAGCGTACATGAAGTTGTGCCTGGGAAAGATGGATGACGTATGGCAATTCGCGCAGGGGTTTTTCTTTTTTCTCTACTAGCTGAGCATTTCCTGTTTCAGAGCCAACTTAACAAGCAGCTCAGCTATGTAATTGACCATTTCATGTTATCTGATAAGATCTCATGATGAAATTGCCTAGACCAGAGACTGGCCACTGTCCAGTGAAACTGATGGGATGGGACTTGAGCCCCATCCTCAACCATGTCTATTTAAAAGTAAACTTAATTGCAGTCTTCTTGTCCTTTGTTGCAATCATCACTTTTCAAAGAAATTAATTATGCAGAGAGAGAGAGAGAGAAATGTCCACAATATTTCTGTTTCAAAACCCGTGAAGCATAAACTGGAGCGCCATCACAGCACTGAGAGAACTCAACTTTAGAATGTCATATCAGTCACCAAGGGACAGGAAAAGGGAGGTGTTAGCTTCATTTTCCTAATCTCATTTAGTGCAGAAATTCCTAGGTGGTCACTGACACTCTTAATTTTGCAGAGAAAGTACTCGTGTAAGAAGCCATGATTCTATCTAGTAAGGATTTGTATACAAGCTGTCTGAATCCACCATTCTGTCCAGTAGACTGCTTCCATCATTTCATCATGGCTTTCATAATTTCATGCTCATGTTTCCATCTGTTCACAGGCCCCACACTCTGATTTGGCAACCGGTACATATTATCGGGACCTGGTGGCACCATCCTTAATATTGGTGTGGCGCTGGAGCTCCTGATAATGAAAAATTGCTCTAAACCAAATAGGAATGCAAATCTAGCAGCACTGCCCTAAATCTAATAGGAAGCTGAGGAGAGGCAGGCAAAGCATGGGCTCAGGGCCACAACCAGCTCCCTGCTTTTGTGTTCCTCAGTCAATATAGATTCTTTGGATGTACCTTTTCTGCCACCTCCCAAAGTTTGAATTGCCTTTACTGGAAACCACTGGGAGTCATGGCAACCTTTTAAATATATTGCAGAGACTTCTTGCATTGCTTAATAGTAAAAATTTAACTTTTCAAAACCAGAAGTGCACTCCTGACCACTTCCTGATTGGTTGATTGAATCATTTGCATTTTCAATAGTCTACATGGACTCTTCAAAGGGCCTTTCCACCTTACATTGTTATAGTGCTACTATTCCACTTTCAACATCCTATGGAATCCAGGGGTTTACAACAGAGCTCTTTGGCCTCAGTAAACTACACACCCCAGAATTCCACAGAATGTTGAAAGTGGAATAATAGCACTGTAACAGTACAGTGCAGAAAGGTCAATAGAGTCACCGCTGCTGAATATTTTCTCCCAGGGCTGCTGCAATTGCCCATCCTAAGGTCACCCAGTACTGTCAACTCTGACTAGCAGAAATGGCTTTCCACAGTTTCAGGTAAGATTTTCTTAGCCCCCCACCTGAGTATATCTGGCATGATCTTGTGGTTTTCCATCCAAGTAGCAACCCAGGCTACTTAGATTCCAAAATCAGATGAGACTGGGTGTGTTTAGGGTGGCATGATGGTTCCATGACTTAACAATGTTTATTAGCAGGTATAACTGTGTATGTTTTAACAGTTTATACCTAGTCCTACAACATAAAAGCATTTCCTAGATGTAGAAACTACGCTGAATCTTGAACAAGTTGATTCATACAGATGACTCATGTAAAATTATGAGTGTGGATTCAGATGGCCATTTTCTAGGTTGTCCATTTCCACACTGCCCATATGACTAACTGGTAAGGCACATGTTTGTTATCATCCTGCCAACTTGTAAGAAGAATCTCTCCCGCACAAAAAATTTGGTGGAAATGGATAATGAGATGGCCATCTTTCTTCATTCTGAGAGACCCATTATGTTACAGCAGTTGCATACAAAAAAGGCTTTGTAGGAGCACTGTCTTATTTATTTGTTTGTTCATTTATTGGATTTATACTCCACCTTTCTCCTAACGGGATGCAAAGTGGTGGTATTATTCCATTGTGGGGATTTTTGGGGCCAGGCACGGTCCCCCTGCTCAACTCTGCTAACTATAATGGGCTGGGAAAGAGCTATATACCGGGCTCCACCTGTGTTGCTCTGTCTTCCAAATATGAGGAAAGCATTCTAGGAAGAAGTCATGGGGAAGCACCACTGCATGCTTTAGTACAAAAATGGATTAGAGATATTCCTAGCATTCCCTGCTTCCTTCTCGTAACAATGGCAATAGATTCCAGCCTCTTCTTTCATAACAACAATCTTTAACCTAAAAAAAGACTAATCAACTGGGACTTTTAAACTGGACCATCTCTTCCTCTAGACAATCAAAGAACTAGATCATATTAATACAGAACAATCTCTTTTCTCCAAATATTCAGGACATATTGAAAAATCAGACATTTTTAAAAGCAGTTTCACCTTGTTTACATGGTTGTACATTGGTATTAAGTGACATGGTCAGAATGCAGAAAATTCAGATATCCAAGATGTTTGTACATTTCAGATGAGAAGGTTTAAAAGGCAGTTGTGATCTTGAATATACAGCACCACCCTTGTACCATTGGATCAGATTTTTAAAATAACTTTCCAAAATAAGATCTGCGAAAGTGTGATGTCTGGCTCTTTTGAAAGAAACAACTTTCCCAAAGAAGGAACTCCTTAGGGCCTCTACTTTTGTAAACGGACACAAATTCCCCAAATATCTGTAACTTATGATGCAGGTAAGCCTGGGCTTCAGGACTGAACATCTAGGGCCCTTCATTTGTGGTGCAGGGGAAGATGAGTGACTTGAGGATGGCTGAAGACAAAAGCAGAGAACATATAGGCCTGGCATTATCAGCTGGACTGGGCCAAGTATCTTTTCTTATTTAAACAAACAAACAAACAAAAAGCCCAAATCAGACTGGAGTTGGAGGGTGGCGGGCAGCCAAATGGGAATAATGTATATGCTTCTTTTACTATGTTTACTAAAACACTTTATCCTTTCCTTTTAAAAATGGTGCTTACTTCCAAATAATAACGTTGGGAAGCAGAAAATAATCTTTTCATCCCTGGTGTCATGGCAGTGTTGCCATTTAAGCGAGTGTAAAATGTAAACTCCACGTGCTCAAAAGTATTTTTTTTTTCTTTTCCTCTTCCAGCACTGGTGAACTGTCTTGTTTGTTTTCTGTTCTAACATGTCAGGAACATAGAAGCAGTTGTAAGGCATGGAACTGAGGTTGGGAGTGGAGAAATGTTAATTGTGTGCTTCCCGACAGAAGTAATACATACAGTTTGCTTTTGTGCTCGGTGGTGGTGGTGATTACCATTATTACTACTATTATTATTAAATGAACTACAAAGGTTTTAACTTAGAGTATTAATTTTAGAGATGGTGATTCTTATCTATTTTGTACTAATGTCATCATAGGTGCACATTGCTTTGCAATTGTTTCTTCTTTAATAAAATATATAAAAAAATTGAAAGCCTGAAGGGTTGGCCAAGGTGGCCTCCATAAAATCATTACTTCCAGGGTCAAAAATTATCGAAGTTCACCACTGATTAGTGTAATTTTTGAATGGTGTCCCCATGGATAAATTGTGGCTTCCACACAATATATATCATCAGGGCAAAGGGCATGATTTATGTAAGTGTACAATTCACAAACAATACTTTGTATGTGCGTCTTGTACTCAGGAACAAATTCCAGAGTATAAAATGTAAAATAAAAAATGCACCACATTTCAAACCTTTCAGAATAACTTGGAATTCTTGAATGAGAAAAGAATGCTCTGGTCTCTCTCTTTGCACTTTCAGGCAATTCTTTAGCATAGAAAACAATCCTGCGGTTCAACAGGACGTAAAATTGTGCTAATTACCCCATTTGTCTGACAATGCCTCGATTAGATCCTAAGGTTTAATATCAGGCAACTTTTCAAAAAGTTCTTCTCTCACATAACTCACATCCTTCAGAAGACATTTTTAAAATTAGCATTATTTTCTATTTGCCAGCATGCATATGTACACACATAGAACATTGGCACACTGCTAAATTTACATTTCAGAGCACGATTTCACTAAATTAAAAATAAAAGCAAATGTTTTCCCATGACTGCTGAAAGTTGAGGGTCATCTCACACAGCTGGTAGAAAAAGAACATCTGTATCAGTGCTTCTTTGCTCTCTCTTACACACACCTCTACCTCTTTTGGATTCAACATAATTACAGACAAACTGAGCCATCTTTTAAACACAAACAAACAAGATATTCAAACTCACTTATATAACTCACTGGTCAAGAAGGCATTTCCTGGGGGCCTACTGGCTCTTTAGTTTTGGGGCAGGGATGTGTTGTGCCACACAACGCTGAGAAAATTCTGCCCTTTCCCCCTATTTTCTATATTTAACTTCTTCCAAGGCTGTAGCTTACGAACTGCACACTCCCTTTTCCAGATACACACACACTTCCTTAACTATGCCAAATGTCATTCTGTGGCTTTATATCAAACTCGGAGGGGAGGGGGGATGTAAGACACACAAAAGGACTCACCTTTTGCTCAGAAGAGTCCGCTGGAATCTCCCCGTCTCCTGGGCTTCTGAAGTTTCTTTTCCACTTCGCAGTTCCCTTTTCCTACTCCAGGTTTTCTGCCATTCTCGACTCTCTTCAAGCTTCCTCCTCTCCTCTATGCGGCAAAGGTAGGAGAATGATGATCACCGGCCTCCCCGAAAATTATAAGGGTGGAGAGAGGATCACACTGTCGGCTCCGCTTGTCTCCCGCTTCTTGTTCTCTGTCCTCTTTTCTTCCCTGTTAGACCTTCAGCCTTCTCTGAGAGCAGGTGGAAGGGCTTTCTTCACTCGGTGAGAGGAGGAGGGAGAGGTGGAGCTCCAGCTAATGCAACAGGTTACTGTATAACCAGAAGCCTAGGCGTCTGGAAGCCTGGAGCTTGCCCTGGAGCCTGGTATCTCTGCTGACACCTGGTGCAACGCTGTAAAACCAGAACAAGCCACTGCCTGTGGAGACTACAGAATGGGCTTTATTTTTGTTTTGCTTCCCTGCTGAGAATGTTTGGATCCCAGAAGCCAGGAGATGGAGCCTTGGCTTGAATTTTGTTGTGTTTTGTTTCCCCGCTCACAGTGTAGGGAGGGGGAATGACCAACCTAGCTCCTTTTGGTAGGGAAACAAGTCAACATTTGTCAAGCAGAAGCCACCCCTTTGAGAGCTGGCGGCTGACTTGTGAGCTCTCTCTGTCTGGTGCAGAGTTCATCCTGCCAGTATAAGCTGTGCCCACCCTGTCTTGGCATCCCAACGGTGGAATATTTGCTACAAGTTTGTGGGATGTGAATGAAGGCATCTTTCAAACTAAAAGTACAGAGAACAGATTCAAAGACTACCCAAATTCAGCTAGATGGACAGATCCGACTCCCATTTTTTTTAATTTTTTTTTTTTTGCCCAGCCACTGATTCAGATGTTAACCGAGCACATCACACAGTTGAGCCATCCTGCTTTTGCTCAATCACTTGGAGAGAACAGGACTGCTGTACTTTTTGAAGGGGAAAGGGAGCCAGACTGAGAAATTAAGAAAAGGGAGATGCTTAGACAAGTATGGTTATGTTGTTTAGTTATGAAATGGGTGGCAATGCTTCCCTTGACTTCAGTGGGCTTTGGCTTGGCTTGGTCCCAGAATATGAGGCAACCTCTTCACAAATAGAAACTTACAGCCCAATCCTAGAAATATTTATCCAAAAGCAAGTCCAGCTAAGTGCAATGGTACTTTGCTCTGTCTAAACCTCCATGAGATCTTAGCACTTTGCTTCATAAGTATTTGCCTGCAGAATACAACAATATAAAAGCAATGTTCACAAAGCGGATGTCCCAAAAGTTAGGTGACTTTGCCCACAGCATGTATAACAGAAATGACTATTGGCCCTTGGAGATGAGTATTTCTATTTTGACTTATAGCACCTTTTCAAGGTAGGGAGTAAGCTCCTCAACAAAAAAATCTGCTCCTTGTGGAAGTGCCTTGGATGGAATCTGAGATCTTCCATATCCAAAGCATGTAGCCTTCCACTGGATTATGGGCTTGCCATGTGATGACAATATTATGGAGGGATGTTGGGGAGCAGTTGAAAATTGCCTTAAAGCAGGGGTGGGCAACTGCAAACAAGGCAGGACCCATTTTTCCTTCCTGCAACTGATCAGCAGGCCATAGTAGCACATTTCGGTGTGCCCAAAATGATGTGATGTCACTTGCAGCCACCATTTTGGATTATTTTCAGCCATTTTTTGTCTGTTTTGGGAAGGTTTGGGAGAGCTAGGGGTTAAGGAATGAACTGTTATCTTTTATGCCACTTGGGGAGATTTCCAGTGGTTTGGGGACAAAAAATCACCCCAAAATTAAGATGTGGTAGGTTTGAGGGGCTTCTGCAGTGTCCAACAGGCCACATGTAAGGTGGATCCCAAGGGCCACATGTGGGCCCCCACAGGCTGCATTTTGCCCACTCCTGACTTCAGGGTTGGAGAAAGCCTTGTTATATTAACAACTGTTATGTGTCCTTGTTCGCCAAAAAAGCAACTGCCTCCTGTAAATTAGTGCTGAACCACTGGTAGATCACTGTGTGATCATATATGTGATTTATAAAAAATTCACTAAGGAATTCTAATTCCCAAATGTTTTACAACAAAATGATCCTGCCCCACTAGAAATTACCCCCTTTAAAAAGAAGAAGGTGGTGGGGCAATAACGACGTTTGGATTTTTGTGTGGAAGGGCAACAAGTTCCCTTTGGCTCAGGTACAAGACAGCAACAACCCATCAAATTCCTGGCCTCAGAGCCGAGGGTGGGGTGGGGAATAAAAAAAAAAAGTCAAAGCAGAACCCATAAACACAAAGAAGCAACACAAACACTCCTGAAATAATAGTATATGTTAAATTCTTACCATAAATATAACCAAATTATATATTTTGGGCAGGTTGAGTGTAAACAAAGCAAGTAAACTGTTACACAAAAAAGTAATTGTTGGCTCCTTTTCTTGGGCATTTATATTTTGATGTACAGTAGAAGGGCATTGGGTCATGCCATAGTGATATGGCTTCAACACTGCCAACAGTATGCATTAATGGATTACGGAGAGTAGGGTGGAAATGAGTGGCAAATGTTTAAGAAGGATGGGAGAGATCAAATGTGGTTACATATTGAGTCTCATCTTGTTTGGAGCTAAGCACTATACTCTTTAACGCTAAAATTTAATTCTCAAGGCAGACTTTCAGTAGAGATCTTAAGGGGGAGTTGTCACCAAAGAGAGCACTTAGGGATAGGAGACAGCAAGGGATAGGTACAATAGATCTTAGTAGGAGGAATCCAGGTCATAGGCAGGGATATGAGTGAGCAAAGATGGATATGCAGAATACAGTAACACCCATTACCGAAGGTGCATTAGCCCTCTTGCTGTTTCACAATCTCCTTTTCCTGCATTACAGTCCACAGCATTCAAGAGGGTTCCCTGACCCTGAGGAGAGATCTTCAGAGCAAGTGGGTGCTCCTGCTGTGCATGAAGCAGTGGGAAGCCAAAAAAAATCTGTGAAATTGCTTCTAAAGATATTTCATACAACTTATTCTGGTGGGCCTTTGAAGATTTACTTTTCAGAGGAAGAAGGTCTTGTACAATGTACTGGACTTTTCGTTGTTGCTGCTGCTGCTGCTGCTGCTGCTGCTGCTGCTGCTTTAATTTAACTGGTTTGATTTTTTTTATGATTTAATTGCTTTTTAACTTTTATAGGCTGTTCATCTTTCACACTTTTTATTTTTAATGTTGTAAGCTACCTTGAGTCCCAAGCTGAGGAAAAACTAAGATATAAATAATCACAGCATGTTTTTCAAAAGGAAGTTTCCCCCTCAGAGTTTTTGTTTGTTTGTTTGCCTTCCAGTCATTTCTGACTTGTGGCAACCCTACGGCAAACCTATCACCGTTTTCTTGGGAAGAGCGGGTTTGCTTGTGCCTTCCACTGAGGCTAAGAGTGTATGACTTGCCCAGTGTCATCCAGTGGGTTTCCATGGCTCAGCAGGGATTCAGACCTTGGTCTCCTGAGTCATAGTCCAATGCTCAAGCCATTACACTTCTTTAAAAAGTTAATTTCCTTAATACAAGTAATCTGAAGTTCCTGCAATCAAGCTGTTTTATGACTGCCCATTCCTGTAACAACTTCTTCCTCGTGATAAATTATCTGCCCTATCAGCATGCCAGTGCAAGGATGGCTTACTATGAGACCACATCAGGCTAAGAGTTTCACACTAAATGGTATTTGGGGCAGAAGGCCTGGAGAGGTGTTGTGGAGTAGCTGGTTTCTGGGATTGTGAAGAGGCCAAGTTTGCACACTGTTTAAAAAAAGAAAAAAGGCAGAAACTTACAAAATTAATATACTAACCTAAACATTATTGGGTTCTGGAGGAAGGATGCATCTGTAACATATCTAAAGCCAGTCATTAACGCTTTTAAAAAGTAACCAAAACTAACTTTCACCTATATGCTTTGGTGTAATACTGAATTATTAGGCCCTGGCAATTTTCTGGAAGTACATTTGGCTCTTCACATTCATAGGTTTGAATATTCAGATTTGTTTATTCACAGATTATTTGCTGTCACCTCCACTACTGCCCTACAGCATTTTAATAGGGACTTAGAAGTCCCACCTCACATTTGCAGTCCCCCTGCAAGCCTCACAAGACTGTGAATGCGAGGTTAGGCTTTTAAGTTCCTATAAAAATGGCAGAGAGATGCAGTAGAGATGTTGGCAAGCCCTGCCAGATGCCCATTTTTGCCATGCAAAAGAAATCCTACCCACCTTAAAGGCAAAACTGGAAGGCTGGCATGCTCCCCACCGCAGTCCCCCATGCTGTGCCCCTAAGTCTTATGAATATGGAAGGATAACTGTAGTCTGTAGTAGTAGTAGTAGTAGAAGACTGTAATCCAATTTAATCATTCCTATGATTTCCCAAACTCTAATATTCCATCCATGTACAGAATGCATTAAGCAACTAATTCTGTAAGCAACTGATGTAAGAAGTAGTCTTTATATAGGATACATAGTGCTCCAGTGTAGACTCTGAGTGGATTTACAAAGAATTGGCTGGCAGGGCTTAAGTCTCATAGAATCATAGGAAGAGACCACAAGGGCCATCAAGTTCAACCCCCTGCCATGAAAGAATACAAATCAAAGCATTCCTGACAGATGGCCATCCAGCCTGTGTTTAGAAACCTCCAAAGAAGGAGACTTCACCATACTCCTAGGCAGCGCATCAAACTGCTCTTACCATCAGAGCATTTCCAATGTTTAAGTAGAATCTCTTTTCCTTAAGTTTGAAGCTATTGGTTCACGTTCTAGTCTCTGGAGCAGCAGAAAACAGGCTTGCTCCATCCTCCATATGATATACCTTCAAATATTTAAGCATCGCTATCATGTCGTCTCTTAGCCTTCTCTTCTCCAAGCTAAACATATCCAGCTCCCAAAGCCTCTCCTCATACAGCATGGTTTCCAGGCTTTCTACCATTTTGATCGCCCACCAAGGTAGTAACGGTATCAAAAGAAGAGATGAGTCTGGCATGACTTGTTTTTGAGAAACCCACGTTGACTCTTAGGTCATTTCCACACCAGAGTGGAGG
Source organism: Iguana delicatissima (assembly GCA_948472985.1). Classification (NCBI taxonomy): domain Eukaryota; kingdom Metazoa; phylum Chordata; class Lepidosauria; order Squamata; family Iguanidae; genus Iguana; species Iguana delicatissima. Next base: position 1,089,470 of record CAOKZL010000616.1, read on the forward strand.
AGCATTTCACTGTGTGTTGTGAGTGGTGTTTTTTAACCCGACTTACTCCAATTTTAACAGATTGTTACCTGCATGCTCTCTGGTTTCTGTTGAATTAATGCAGTGAAAACCATTCGCTGCTTCCTCGCTGTCAGTACTTGTGAAACTCCCATCATCCTTTCACTCCCTCCCTTGCTCCACACCACTGCCTCTGATTGATCAATTTAAAAAATAAATAAATCCATTGCTACGTATCAGCGGAGGCACTTTAGTTTGTTCTTACAGAAGGCAAGCCCCCTCCTCCGGTTTGCTAGTAAAATTACTGTGTCATGAAATGATGCATGTCTAAAAAGTGTGTGACCCACATGAAAAGTTTGGAAAGCTCTGGTCTGGATAGCCAGAAATTGAAAGCAACTATCCTGAGGATCCCAACGTATTTCATTGTATTCCAGCACCCGCCCTGCACTTGAGGGGCGGAGACAGGAGCGGACAGAAATGATGCCAGGGAAAAGGGGGAACACCTACAGAGAACCACCCGTGTGTGTACACTTTCCGCATGTTGTCAGAAACGCAGCTGAACTAGTTTTTGTGCTTTACATCACTGCTTTTCCGGTTTTACAATACATCGGTTTTATGTCGATAGTAATTGCATTAAAAGCTCAAGCCCTGTGAATCTGCAGAGGAAACATCGATACTAATCGGTTTAACATGCAGACATAACAGCAAGAATACGATGCCAGTGCGATGTATTGCCCTTGTGCAGAAAAGGCCTTAGTGATCATGCCATTCCTTTCTAAGTGGTTACAGTCAGTCTGTTTAATGATCTGCTTTAGAATCTTTCCTGGTACTGATGTCAGACTGACTGGGCAACAATTGTTTGGATCTTCTTTTTTTCCCTTTTTGAAGATGGGAACAATATTTGCCCTCCTCCTGTCTGCTGGTACTGTTCCTGTTCTCCAGGAATTCTCAAAGATTATTTCCAAGGGTTCTGCAATTACTTGTCAGTTCTTTTAATACCCTTGGATGTAGTTCATCTGGCCCTGGAGACTTGAATTCATTCAGAGTAGCCAGATATTTCTGTACTACCTCTTTACCTACACTGTGCTGCATTTCCCCTACTGCATCATCTGCTCCATTTTCCGCAGGTACAGCGTTGTTTTCCTTTTGGGAGAAGACCAAGGCAAAGAAGGTGTTTAGTAGTTTTGCCTTTTCTCTGTCCCCTGCTAGAATTTTACCATCCTTTCCACAAAGGGGCCCTACCATTCTTGTTCTTCTTTTTGCTGTAGACATAACCAAAAAAAAATTCTTATTGTTTTTAACTATATTTGGTTACAGGGGTACAGATTTCTTTACACCTAAACCATATGTTACCAAAAAAGTGTAATACAACAAGGTCTCAATTTATGTCAGCGTTGCATTCCTGAACTTGTGATGTACAAGGGCAGGAGTCAGTTCCATAGGAAATCACTGAAGACCAGGAGACATTAAACAGTTTTGTGAAATGGCCACAAAGTTAGCAATTTTACTCAGTCCACTACCAATTTTAGACTGCAGTTGTTTTCTCCCCCTACCTTCTCCCTCAACTGAAATCAGTCAGATATTTTAATGTCAGAACACCAACTTACTTGACCGTTTTCACTCTCTTATCTCACCTGCACAAGTTCTTTTGGAAAACTATGCACTATAGGTGAGACTTTAATTTCTTTCTTGAATAATGTTGTAAATCTGAAATTTTATGTAATAGAGGTTTAAGCACTGGACTATGACTCTAGAGACCAGGGTATGATTCAATAATGGAAACCCACTGAGTGACCATTGCTAAGTCACACTCTCTCAGCCTCAGAGGAAGGCAAAGACAAACCCACTCCGAACAAATCTTGCCAAGAAAACCCCATGATAGGGTTGCCGTAAGTCAGAAACAATCTTAAGCAACAAACAACAATAAACGTAAACAGGGACTCATCTGTATATTGAAGCAAATTGTGAAGTAAATCAACTCCTCTTTTTTTAAAAAAGTCATAAAATGGTGGGGGAGGCTACAGTTGTCAAAGGGGTTTCACTAAGTGTATGTAGTACTTAACAGATATCTATGGATTTCTCTCACTACTTCAGTGACGGAAACTTTTGGGCAGGTGTTTACATCTACATTCCTCTCCATTCTACTGGCATGGCCAGTGCTAAAGGAATTTGGGAGTTGTCATCCAAAAGCATCTTGAAGACCAAAAGGTTCCTCATTATTGTATTTACATTGTTCAAATGGGGTCTGAACACACTCAAGGAAGACAATAATTGTGTATGACACATTTCTCTTATTTTCTCCAAATAAAGACTTCACAATCCCCATGGATGACTTGTTTAACAAGAAGTGAGTTCTCCTTTAAGTTATTCAAAACATTTATAACTTTTCACATTATGAACAAGAAGAAAATTGCTGACTGGTTCTTGAGGAATGCAGAGCTTTATTTGTATTTCATTTCCTTTCATTTTTGTTCAGCTTGCAAGCAAAGAAACAGTTTGGAACAATGTAGTCTTATCATTGCAAAATATCTCAGTGTGCTAAATCCCAGGAGATGAATTTTGATTTCCACTATCAGGCTTTTTAATCAACTTGAGGGCAGTCACCCCAACTTACATGCAGAACAATGGCTTTTTACTTGAAGTATAAACACCACCCACTTCATGATCTCAGCTTCTAAAAAATATGCATTCATTTCATTTCTAATTCAGTTTTCATTAAAACTTGTTCATCCTGTTTCAGAAGGGATGGGCCTTTTAATTATATACTCCATGAGCCTAGCATGTTGAGCAATGATTGTTTGCAACTTCACCATGACAATTCATGCTCATGCTCACAAAGAAAACTCTCATATGCATCACCAAATGTCTTCAGCAGGTCAAGGGTAACATAGGAAGATTTGGTCAGAGTCAATTCCATAGACCAATTAAAATAACTTAAGTCAGGGATGGATGACCCCCATGAGTTAGTACAACCTCACACTGACATACAGTGGAAGCTCTGTATTTGTTCAACATGTTGAGTATGCATATTTAAATGGTTGTTGTTGTTGTTTGCCTTCAAGTTGTTTCCTACTTATGGTGACCCTAAGGTGAATTCATCACAGGTTTTTCCTGAGACTGAGCGTGTGACATGGCCAAGGTCACCTGGTGGGTTTCCACAAGTAAGCGGTGAATCAAACCCTGGTCTCCAGGATTGTAGTCCAATACTCAAATCACTACAATAAGCTGGTCCTCAATTAGTTAATTAATTGGTATCTATTTAGAAAAAGGCATGTGCAAAACAAGTCTTACTACATGCAGATTAATCCCATAGAAGTAAGTATGATTAGGTCAACCTACATATGCATAGATGCAGTGGTGTGATGTAGTGGTTTGGGCGGAATAGGACCCTGCAGACCAGGATTCAAATCCCTGCTCAGCCATGCAAAACCCACTGGATGACCTTGGGCAAGTCACACTCTCTCAGTCTCAAAGGAACCCCCCCCAGAACAAATTTTGCAAAAGAAAAAGAAAAGAGAGAGAAAACCCCCCTCTGTGCTAGGTTTATCTTAGGGTTGCCAGAAGTTGGAAATGACTTAAAAGCACACAACAATAATCCATGGATGACATAGGGCCCACGACTACAAATCAAATTAAATTATTCATAATGAATTGCTGGCAACATTAAATGATCAGTGGTTGTGATAATGGGGCTTTCCATTATCTAGGCTTATCAAAGGGAGATACTTCCCTCTTCAGGTAAACCAAGGGTTAATGAGATGTTAGGATTACATCAAGGGTCACAGGGTGAGAGTTGACTAACCAAAAAGAAAGGGTCAGCATCACAGGTCACAAGGTGAGAATTGACCAACCAAAAGGAAAAGAGGTGGGCATCTTGGAGAGGCTTCCAGATCCTTCCAAGGAGGAAAATATAAAACTTCTGAGAGGCCATGTGGCCAGAGAGAAAGAAAGAGAGAGAGAGAAAGAGAGAGGGGAGAGCTGGCCCAGTTGAGCTGGCAGGCATGCTGTGTCTCCTGGACCCCCCCCTCCTCCTTTAGACCATCTACGCCTATAACCTAATTGTGAGTAACTAGAAATAAGTAGTTAGTCGCGTTAGGGATGTTGTTATTTTGGGAATTGGCTGATCTTAAGAATGTATCTGTGCTGTTATATCTGTTTTGTAAATTCTTGTAACTAAGTGCATCTGGGAGAGGGGAGTCTCCCAAGTGTGATATTGTTTATTTGCATGCCTTGATTAAAACACTTCTATAAACCTCCGTTTCTCTCCATTTCCACGCCAGGTTTGGCACACGCTACATAGGACCTCTCACTCAGGGGAAGGGGGAGGTGGAAGATCCTTATGCTTAGAGATTGGGCAGGGTCCCTCCTGTCCTGTCCAAATGATTCTTAATTCAGGGGGGTGGTGGCAGCATACCTGATAGAGCTGGGAGACTGCCAGTCGTTCCATGCGTGGAAGTCGGCTTTGGAAGGCTGGCAAGAACCCTAGTAAAAGCACTGGGAGGGAATTTCCAGTTTTGCAAAGGTGGAAGTCCACTTAAGAGACTGGAAATAAACCTACAGTGTCACAGTGGTAAGTAAATGGCAAAACCAAAACCAACCAAACAAACAAATATATGTGGTTTCATTTCCTGGGTGATCAAGGAAAGTTGTACAAAGTAAGATTTATTAATTGATTTCATTTGGATGCCACTTTTCTCCCAGAGTGGGATCCAGCTTCCAGAAAGAGTTACACCCCCCCAAAAAACCTGAACAATAAAAATATAAAAACAATTAAAATCCCTTGCATAAAACAATATAAAATCCCTTAAAAGGCATGAAAAGTAAAAAAAGATAAATAAAAATATCCTAGTGAGAAGCTCCTCTGCTTACATATTAAAAGCCTGCTTAAACAAAAAGGTCTTTGCCTGCTGGTGAAAGGAAAGCAGGGAGTCTTGCCACCCATTGAACGGAGCTCCAGAGGGTGGGAGCAGGATCTCTCCTGTGTCCTCACCAAGCAAGCCTGTGATGATGGTAAGACCAAGAGAAAACCTTCCCCTGCACATCTTAAAACTGACAGGTTCGTATGGGATTGCTATCCTATGTACACTCACATGAGATAAATTCTTTTGATGTTATAGGTAAATACTTCCAAGTAAACTTGAATAGCAATCAGGTTGTGAGCAGTTCTGAAACTGTCCTTTTGTGTGAAATGCCTCATTACATACAATATTTCCCTCATGTGAAAGGGATCCCACAAAGGGTAAAGAAACACTGAGTCCCCTTCCTGCCCTATTCTCAATACAAGGAAATATTAAAGAACACACCAGTCATCAGAACCTGTTTCAAGGTTCAGGTTGAAAAGGCATATCCATACAGTTTCATGGGTACCTTCAGCTGCCGTGTGTTTCCCACCTATGTTTTAGGTGACCCACAAGGGTAGTACCCCTTGATACTGTTTCATCCTTAAATTAGATTGTGTGTGTACGTGAGCGCATGCCTGTATGTGTTACAGAAGCAAGTCTCACATAAAATGGGATCTTCTATTAAATGCTACTTGATGCTTTGTTAAAAAAAAGCACAATTTTATGAAATATTTACTTCATAGAACAAAAACCTACATAGTGGAAAACATTAAATATTACACATTAAGCTGGCAAGTAAAAATGAAGGAAAAAAAATACTGAATACTGTAGTTTGCTGAGAATACTTGCATTTCACCTTCCCAAAAGTTATAGGGGAGCTGAATTTGTGGTGAAGTCCCTGGAATCAAGCTTTCTAATTAAAATAGAAATAACAGGACTCAGTTCTTGCATCAGAACCAACTTTTCAGCATTATGATGGCAAAAACAAGACCACAGCAATTTTACCCATTGGATATAATACTTAAAAGTATTTAAACCATCCAAACTAAAATTTTATACATTATAGTACGTGGGAAATAGTGTAACTGTCACTTAAAAACTCTGAAAATAAATCTTAGAACCCTTATTGGTTTGAAACCATTATGGAAATAGAAATTAGGCACATGAGGACAATGTTTACCTTGGAAAGAAATGAAAGAATCCATACAGAAGGATGGTGGCTTGCTTTGTTCAGATACAATGCCAATGCCGAGCCCTCTTTCCCTATGCCCCTTTTAATTTCTCTCTCTCTCTCTTCTCTCTCCCTCTCTCAAACATCTGAACTATGCATAGATCCTGAAAACTTAACTGGAAAAACAAAAACAAATGGCAGCTTTCAGTCCTGGTTTGTAAGCAATTATCTGCAGAGACCACAGTTTATCTGGCACATATATAACAACAAATAATGGCTTACTACCAAGGAGGGAGGAACTGGAATATATGAGGGATGGAGGGTGGGGGTGACCACAAGGTTTCTTCTTGCAATATCTGTGTGAGCTAAGTTTTTGAGACTATCAACTGCATGAAGGATCAGAGAAATCAAGAGTTCCCTTTGGTAAAATCTACTGATTTAACTAGATCTGATAGTAAATATGTTTACAGCTACAAAACCAGTTTCCAAGTAATTTGAAAACAAAATTAGACAGTAAATATATATGGCATTTGATGATACATGAATGCATGTCCTTCCATAGTGAGCCTAATGGAATGTGTAATTCCTTTGAACAGATGCAAAAATATATGATCCTGGCCTTTAGATTTGTTCTTAGGGATGATGAGTATTTTACTTTCATTCACATGCATGCCAGCAAACACATATCCCTGTTCTCTGAGAATAACCCAATAACACCCTTAACATTAAAAGGGAAGATCATTACCTACAATCATGTAGTCAACACACAATGGGGAGCATGGGCATTGCAGAAACAGCTCCTTTCCTGAGACATAAAAGTACTCACCAAGGATATGCTCTGGACAAGCAACAAACTTGTCTGCCACAAAAAATGTGGATCAGCCTTGAGCTGGGTACAAATATTTAATCCTGAATTCCAATGCGTGCATCCATGACTATGAAGTAAAATGCTAAAACTGAATGACCCCACAGAACCTGTTAAGCACTACTTTATGAAGGCACTGAGACTATTCAAGTATATTTACAAGAATGTCATTTAAAAGGTGTGTTGCTTCTTTTTGAAATATACATGACAAATATGCTACAGGCAACAACATGGTTTAGCTGACAAATGCAGCAATGGCTATGACTTGCAAAATTCCTTCAAGTCCATATGTAACAAGAAGTGCAACATTAAGAATGACATCTGCTCTCAGGACGTAAGTTTGCCACACTAGAAAGTAGACAGACAGGATTACACAGCTAGCAGTAATCACAAGACTGAACCCGAGGGGAGTCTCATCTTCTTTCAGATTCCCTTTAGTACCTAGTGAAGATAAAAAAGATGACATAACCATAACTTCTGACAGTTGTGAATAAAAAGACTACAAGAATACAAATTCAAAAGGGAGCAATAATTTAGGCTTGCATTGGAGGAATGGTTAAAGGACAACTTGCTTGTGCTGTAAAAATTTAAATGAGTTATTTTAATAGCTATAAAACTCTTAAAAACAAAAAATGTTTGGTTATAGCCAGAGTTTTTACTCCACTGGTAAAAGTAATATAGAACAGAGTTCTATTCAGAACAATCCTGCTACCAGGAAATGCAAGGAATCACCAGTTTTCCTCATCTTTATGTAATTTCCAGCACAACTAGCCCTGCAATCCTGAAGGGTTCCACAACCCTCTAGAGCAAATGGGAACGGAGGAACAAAAAGTACTACAAATGGAAATTGGTAAATATCACCTCTGCTCCACTGAGTCAAAAACATCTCAGTGACAGAACAAACCTTCCATCTCCCAGAGACTTCTTCTGGATCCAACCTATTGTGTACTAAGGTGCCACAAGCTCTTGCATACGATCAGCTGGACTAAAATAATGTATTAGAATCATTCTGATTCCCAAGACTTCACAAATTTCAGCTTTTATATTACATCTGATGGAGTTGTATGGATGCAGCTCACATTTATCTTGACTCCTTTTATCTTGTACACACAGCCAATATAGTGGCTCTAAACATGTATTACAGTATTATTTTCAGCTGCTACCTAATTCACTGATCTGAAGAATTAAAAAGCAGCAACACACACACACACAGAGTAATTATGATTCAACATCCTACAAGAGACAATTCAAATTATTATTGATAGAAACCACAAGCCTTTCTTTAGCTTTCTTTGTGTTTCCAACAGTTCTAATTACCAGAGCATCTGATACAGAGCTTTATCTCCTGGCTGGAGTCAGAATGGAACAGAAGGAATAACTAGCTACTTCTACCCCATCTCAGTCTCCTGCAATGCCACATACCCAAATGCCAGAAAAATGTGTAGAGGTTTCTATTGGTCTTTTGTATTTGAACCCGGTTATAAGCGTTAAACACTGCCTTTAAATAGCAGCATAAAAGATGAGTCTCTGTATCTGAAAGTGCAGCCTATAATACTGTAGAACACACTTCTGGTGTCAACATACCCACAGCAGGCAGCTATATGACTATAATGTGTAGGAAGTATTGTTAACCATTTGTCCACTACTCAGTGTAAGGAAAAAGAGACTGTAAGCTGTCACTGGCTATTAATGTGTATGAAATAAAGGAAGCACAGTCACTGATGCTATTACTTTTTGCAATGCTTTTGTGGTGCCTCAGTCACATAAAGCAATTTTGCCACAGTTGAAAAACTGTCCCCCAATTTTTTAATGGCATTTATTCCTTCCCATGCCACCACATATCCAGAGAACACAATGATATACTACATCTATATTTTATGTGGCAACATAATCTTTTATACTCTTACACACACTTGCAGAAAAAGTCCTACTAGTCTCAATGGAACTTGCTTCTGAATAAATATACATCAGATCGGGCTTTCTGTCTGTCAGTTAAAATACCGTTTTTAACTAGTACCCTGAGTTGAAAGAATCTCATTTGCAGTTCTGCCTATATAGATTAGACATTTTAATATTTCACATTTGTGTTTCAATACCTTATAATGTAATTAACTATTTCTTTAGAATCAGCATATTTTGACGCATATCTTCATTAAGGGATCAATATTTAATTATATTCCCAATATGAACAATGCTACTGAACTCACCAAAATATAGCCGGATTGCTTCTAGAATTGCCATAATAAATAGCAATATGAAATCAAGCGTCAAAAGATTACCCGGGTAAGTGAAAACTTGACCTGCCAATGAGTAAAGTATGCATGAAGAAAAAGGCAAATTACATCTACAGTTTTCAAAAGGAAAAAAAATCCTTTAGCTATAGTCAGTTCGCCACATTTGCAGGCTTAACTTTCACAGATTTGATTATTTGCGTTTCTCCAACCCCTCCCTCCACACCTCAAGCACTTCTTTTCCAGGGGAATCTTCCCTCTTGACAGCTCCAACCAGGCCACACGGCTCTTTAAAAACGTGCCTCTGGTCTTCCTCCTCCTCCTCCACCAGCTGCTGCCTGGCAAGCTAAGGATGGATCTCAACTGAATTTCTCAGCACCACTGGCCCTCTATGAATGCCGCACAAATCCAAAGAAGTAGAGGAGTGAAAGAGGATGTATAGGGCCACCAGGCTGCCCTACCCCCTTTCCTCTCCTTTCCCTGAGCTGGTTTGGACCCATGCGCCTGCTCTCCCCACTGTGCCTTGGTCCCTGCCCACAGAAAAACACATACACACACATTTTGATATTTGCAGTTTTCCCAGTTTTGCAATGGTCTCACACCCCAACCCCAGAAAATGTGGAGGGTCAACTGTAAAAGAAATAACTTACTTTTATAAACAATCATCAGCAAGGCTGCAAAGAAATAAAATATATAATATACTCCATTTAAATAGAAAAGAATCTGTAACGGAACAGAAGACAGCTGATAATTTCTGTTAAGGAAACTAGTTTGTAAACAGTTATTTTTCAACATGTTATATTAACGCTAGAGTAGACTGTAAATAGTATCAGCATATTATAATATTGGCCATTAATATTTACAGTGTTTTTCTATTTAAGCTGCTGACAGCTGGTATTATAGACTGAATCAAAAGGAGTATCTCATAGCTTCCAGACTTGATAATTGGCCTAAAGGAGTATAATTTATACAGACTGATACAATGAACTCTCAGTGTATTGTCATTAAACTCCAGAATATACAGATTGGTAGTAAATGTTGATCATTATTAGGTTACCAAAGTAATGTAAGTTTCAGTGAACAAGCAACTAACTATTATGGGCTTCAGCCTAAATCTCTATGGCCCTTTCCGCATGTGGAGGGGGAAACGGGGGAAAACCCGCTGAAACGGAGCTTACCGGCAGCTGGGTAAGTCTGTCCCCATGCAGAGCTACGTGAGCTCGCTGTTCCGCAGTCCTCCGGCGTCCAAAATGGCGGCTTCAGCATACAAAATGGTGGCTTCCGGCTGGTGGAGGCTGTCCACCAATGGGAGAAGCTCGCCAGCCCACCCCCGGCAGATCTGCAGGAATGCACTGGTGCGCGCCTGCAAATCTGCACCAGAGCGCGGGAACAGAGCGGCACGGAGTGGAGCGCTCCGTGCTTTTGAAAAACCTGTAAAAACAGGTTTTTAAAAAGCACGCTGCACGACCACTTCGGGTCGCTCTGGAGTGGACTGAGGTGCAGAACTGCGACAAGAAGTCCGACCCAGTCCGCTCCCAAGGTGTGGACACCTCCGTCAGAGGTCACACCACGCCATACTACTTACCCCGTGCAGAAAGGGCCTATGTTTGTTTAAAATATGCATTTTGTACTTCTTAGCCAGCTAGGGCTCCCAAGTCAATCTATGTCAGATAAAAATATTCTACAGAAACAGATCAAAACCATTTTAAAAGCCAACATAGTTTAGTAACAGATTAAAGCTCTCCCTTAAACAAAACCTAAATGAATTTAGTCACTACAGGTTAAAGGACATATTGCAGGGTCTCCACACAGGATCTCAAATTCCAGATAGGCTCATGTGACACAGGGTCTTTCAGATATTCTGAAACTGTTTAGGGTTTTGTAGGTCAAAAGCAGGACCCGGAATTGAACTCAGAAGAAAATGGAAAAACATTGATACAAAGCTAGTGATCTCTAAAGTATACTTCAGACAAAAGCCTGGATGCCACATTTTGCACTAGCTATAGCTTCTGAAGGATAAGCTCTTTGTCAGTAGTCTAATTGGGAGGTAACAAATGCATCAACCACTGTGGACAGATCTGCCTGGATGTGGGCAAGGGAGCCAGCTCGCCTTTGAACAAAGGCGGAGTGTGTTCCCCTTTCCATCTAGCAAGTGGTAATTTGCCCCTCATTCACAGAATTAAAGAGAGATTAATAGCTTATTTCCCACCATAAACCTGAGTTCTCAGCAGGTCTCTTTCTGAATACTGGTATTTGTTTGGAGGTTTTTAAACAGAGGCTGGACGGCCATTTGTCAGGAGTGCTTTGATGGTACATTCCTGAACAGGAGGGGGTTGGACTCAATGCCCCTTTTAATCTCTTCCAGATCTAAGGCCATTTCCGCACGAGAGAGGAGGAGCGGTTCACTGCATGTCAAGAGCCGTATTTTTATACTCTAATTCAGAGAAATTCAGAAACTGTGCTGTTTGCACTCCTCCATTTACATCGTACTACTGCAAAGAAGAGCGGTTGCTGCATCCACAACAGCAAGTCCCTGGCCATTCCCATTCCCTTCTTTCATCCCGCCCTGCCATTGCTGATTGGTCTGTTTTTTTTAAAAACACACACACACACACTTTTAATACATTTCTGCGTTGCCACATTTGTGTGTAGGTAGGTATGTTCGTTGATACATGGAAAAAAACACATCTTAACAGTCCATTACCAGATCCACTCTCTTCCTGCTGTCCGTTTAACGCATGAAGACAATAATGATGGCAGCCTGTCCGTTTGGGCAGAAAGAGATAGGGATGGAAATGATGGAAGGGACAGCCTGGGAACTCCCCTAGCCGGCCACTTCTGTATTGTGAATTGATGCTATCCTTCTGCATGTAAGCGAAAACCGAAGCAGAACCGGTTTGGGAGATTTACATCAGAGTTTTTATGTTTTTCACATACCACAATTTCTCATCGCAATGAACTGCAGTGGACCATTCTAGCAGCTGAAAACGTGCAGAATCACAAGGAAAACTATGAAGCTAAAACGGTTCAACGTGCAAATTCTACATTACTACGATGTATCAACCTTGTGTGGAAATGGCTTATGATTCTATTAAGTAGTGCTCCCATTTCTCTAGAAAGTACTAGCACTAGAAGGCTAGGAGATGTTTCCCTCACTCCCAAAGAAATCCAGTTCAGATTTTTTACCCTTCCCTGAAGCAGCTCCCCTTCATAACTTAGTCTTTTGGCTTTTTAATCAGCATCTGTGATTGGTGCAAAACTTGATTTACTTTTCTTTATGCTGCTGAAAGCCAGATGAGAGAGAGCAAAGCTACAAGTGTGTTTGAAGAATGGAGACAGGAAACAGAGCTGGATATTCACACAGAATAAAGCAGACACTAAACAATCCTTGCCAAGCTATGTATTTATGATTTCTTTTCCTTTGTACATGTCTGTTCTGTTTCAACCCTGTTTCAATACTATAATTTTCTTTTGTAGAAGTAGAGATCTTTATGCTAAATTATACATAATAACAAATCTTAATTTCTGTTTTATAAATAATGAAAATATTTTAGAATAGCATTCCTTTTATTAATACAGTTCTGTGCATACAGAAGGGGTGTACAGAATATTGTCAGATTTTCTTTGACAAGAAAAAGCACATTGACACATTGAGATAACCTGTTAAAAATTGCTGAGATGTTTTGTATTTCAGGACTTGCAAAACAGTATATTTGCTCAAAACCAAAGTTGGGATAAACTTTTTGAAGTCCCAAAACATTCAAAATAATTTTCAAAATGTCTGAAAACTCACATGACCTCATCTAGAACCTCTGACATTTTTTCGTATTTGCATGATAGAAGGAACTGAAGATATGTATTCCTAGCATGAAGTCTCACTTTCTAAACCAATCTCATTTCTGTGATTAAGAGTACAGTTGTGCTGAGGCAGTACTGGACCTTACAGTTGGTTAGCAGGAGTAATGGCTAGCTACTAAGTTCAGCCAGCCACAATTTGCTAACTCCTGTCAAAATATTCAGAAATTAGTTAATTCAATTCAAATCAACCAAAGCTGATTCCAGTTTCTTCCAACTCACAAATTACCCGTGGAAGAAGCTGGTCAGCTTCTCCACAATAAATTATGGTATCACATACAAGATCATTTTATTCTGTTTTACTGTTAATAACCATGACAAAAAATGAGTCTGAAAATAAACAACTTCAAAATAATACAGTCCTTCTATGAAATGTCTATACCATTACACTTTTCTTTTGCTACTTTTATACTTCAACTGACACAAATCCAACTACCTTCTTGCACAGCCTCTCAGAAAAAAATCTATTACATAACTTTATCTTAATAACAATAACACTTCCCTGAGTTTACACTAATTTCCCCACTTTTCAGAAAGTGGCAACCTAGCAATAAAACCAAGTTCTTGCTCCTGTGCCTGTTGGACATCTGCCTTTCCCATAAAGGCTGTCTACCAGCAGCAGCTCTTTGATAAGCAACTTCATGAGGCTTTAGTTCTGTTACTGTTTATGATGATTAGATTGTTTAGTTTTAATGTTGTTTACTAGGTTTTAATTAGTGTGCTTTGATGTTATGTATAAGCTGCATTATAGCTGAAACACCAGATATAAATAATGGTAATAAAAACTAGTATGTGCGTGTGCCTTCAAGTCACTTATCACAAGCCGATGAATTTCATAAGAGTTTTCTTAGACAAGGAATACTCAGAGGTGATTTTGCCAGAGGTGATTTTGCCTTCCTCTGAAATATAGTCTATGGTATCTGAGATTCATTGGTGCTCCCTCATTCAAGAACTAACCAAGACTAACTCTGCTTAGCTTCCATGATCAAACAGGAGCTGGTGCCTTTAGGGTATTTAGGCCACCTTTTAGGAAGCATATCTGATATGCACGAATAGAAACATCTGCTACCTGTTCTTCAGTTTTATAAATTCACAAGAGCATCATACAGGCTAGAAAAGAGCCCGCCTTCCACATTAGAGTAATGCTTCTGAAGATAAAATTTACTTGTTTTGCATTTTTGTGACCGTCCTAATAATGTATATTATTTTTACTGATAAAGAACACACATCAGTCTTGCTGGAGACATACACTGCTGTGTGCAAGGCCTGCAACCACCCACACATGAATATAAAGCCAAAAATTTATTGGCAGAAATGCCACTAATGGAGTGATACCCATTTAACTCAGCAGAAGATTTTATAGGTTAATATCTACTCTCACGTAAGTTGTTACTTTAGGCACGGGAACTTAATTGCTCTCTAGAAGCTGTTGAACTGCATATCCCAGCAGCCCTGTTCAGCATAGCCAATAGTGAGAAATTCTAGGAGCTGTCCAACAATAGCTGGAAATGCCCCGCTCTTTATTATTTAGAAGCTAATACTCCTTACAAAAATGTACAAGTAATATGTGTTTTGTTGGCTTTACTGACATGAAGCTGAGTTATCCATATATTCACCTTCTTGAGGCTGAAGTAATAGGGACTGAAAATAAAGAATTGTTATAGAAGAATTATTTATTATTTGGATCTCTGGAATGCTTTGGGGGGAACTTCTTGCAGATTGAATTAGTCATGTCTCATGGCTGTATTGTTTATACAGTATAGTCAACCCTCCATTTTTGAGGGGCTTAAGAAAGCAAGACCTACAAAAAAGTTGAAAAACCACAAATTTCAATAAAAATTGTGAATGCTTTCTTTTTTTAACCTGAGAAAACACTTACCTAGGAATCTCTAGGTCCTCTAGTGCAGCTTTATGGTAAGCTTCCAGCAGAAGCTGACCACAGAATTGTGATGGAAGACTTAGAGACTGCTAGACAGAAAATATTAATCAACTCCACAACTCATCAGATCTGTGAAAGGGAAACCAGTAAATATGGAGGGTTGACGGTGTATTTCATGAGGTCATTCTACTCCCCTCATTTCTTAGTTTTGCAGATTGATATCAATAATGTACTAGTCAAAATAATCTGTTTCTGCGTATCTCCACTAAAAATCACTAAGGCCATTTCCACCCTACACTGTTACAGTGCTATTATTCCACTTTCAACATCCTATAGATGTATCTTGGGATTTGCAGTTTAGGGAAGGGCATTTAGAATTCTCAGCCAGAGAGCTATTTGACCTCAGTAAACTATAAACCCCAGAATTCCACAGGATGCTGAAAGTGGAATAATAGCACTATAATAGTGTAGTGCGGAAATGGCCTAAGAATTTAGAAAGTGCAACTATGATATGTGGTACTTCCCTGCTTTTCCTCAGAGAGCAATCACCTCACTTGTTTGCTTTGGAACTCCTGTGCACTGCAAGCGGTTATGTACTGAGGCATACCTGATAGATAGTCCACAGTCTATTCATGCAAGGGTCACATGAGCAGAAGCCATGTCCTCAAGAACAGACAATATTCCCTCCAGCTATCTATTGCAGAAGATTTGTATGAACAGGCAAGCTGTTATCAGTGAAGTTTATATACCATCTTCTCAATGAAAAAAGCTTTATAAACTTTCAAGGAATTGTGGGTTCACAGACAAAGATGCAAATGTTTGATGGTCTGACTGAAAAAGAAAGGATACAACAGATGACGTTCTCCCTGTATACAAAACAAAAATAAGTTTATTAAAAATTATACTTTTATGCCAAAAATTAAAATCATAAGAATGGTTGGGCATAAGTTAGAGCAGAAAGAGCTTTATTCTCTTCCTTTTTAGGAAGGCAGTATTTTCTTGGAGGAATCAATTGTGAATTTGAAAATACATAACCCCCTCCAATGCTAAAAAACAATTCTGAGACATCTATTTTATACTGTCTCCATTCAGTATAAAGTTAATGGCGTGATTCAGAAAATTCTTTAAATAGTCAGACTTTCCTTCAGCAACTAATGGAGAATTGCCAAAAACAATGATAGCTAGAAATGATTATCAAAATTTTAAAGCAACAACAAAGAATTCAGTAATAATAATTAGGTCTATGTTTTAAGTACCTATAAATCTTTTCAAATGTAATACAATTACACAGTACAGTTCTCTGTCCCCCTCTAGTGAATGAACTGTAATATGGTTTGGAAGCTTGCTAATTATTTCAGAAGAGATCAGATTTTTTTTTTTGCAATAATCTTGAAATAAAATGCACTTTTAAATGCAGTTCCTTTCTTCTTCTCAAGTTTCTACTTTTGGTGACCCTAAGGCAAATCTCTCATGAGATTTTCTTTACAAGGTTTGCTCAGAAGGGAGTTACATTTGCCTTCCTCTGAGGCTGAGAGAGTGTGACTCATCCAGGGTCACCCAGTGCCTTTCCATGGCCAAGCAGGGATTTGAACCCTAGTCTGCAGTGTCACAATTCAACAGTCAAACCACTACACAACACTGGCTCTCAGTCTCTTTCTATTAAAAATAACAGCAGGCCAACATGACTGTATGATTGAACTGCAGTATGCCTATACATTCAGCAATCACTAAACATACGTAAGGATAACTCTGTGTAGATAAGGCTCAGTACACATCAGCTGGATCCTACACAACAAAACAGTTCTGTTAGATTAGACTAAGGCCATTTCCGCACTAGAATGTTATACTGCTATTATTCTACTTTCAACATCCTATGGAATTCTGGGGTTTGCAGTTTAGGGAGGGGCCTCTGGATTCCATAGGATGTTGAAAGTGGAATAATAGTACTATAACAGTCTAGTGCGGAAATGGCTTAAGAGTCCATCCAGTTCAGCATCCAACTGCATGATTTTGCATATTTTCAATTATGTCTCTGGGAAGAGTCATATCTGTGTGAATTTTATTACCGAATGTATTTCAGTAATGCTGCCCTATGTTAAGATGAAAATACTGAGATCTGACTATTACTGGTAGAACACCAGTATGAGTAACTATGAGTAATTATGAGGGAGAACGCAGGGAGGTCAAGGAGGGAAAATATGGATGAGGCATTACGCTAAGGAACTGATCTTTAAATGTTCCTCTTCTTTTCTGAGAGTCTCTTCTAGTCCTCCAACCAAGACTATGTGAGACTGTGCTAGGTCACAGATCATGCTATAAAAAAAGCATGATAATAATATTTACAGTGGTGTTTTTATGGATCTCCAATCTTTTGATTGTATAGCAAAGTTGCCAGAACAAGGTGTAATCCCATTTGAAAGTAAGCCTATTGGAAGGTAAGTCCTGCAAAGCTCAGTGCTGCTTGCATACAGGAAACTGGATATAGGGCTGCAATCTAATTATTTTAAAAATGGGGTACAGGTTACTCATCCTGATGTCACTTTTCTAGAGCCTGGGACCATATCAGGGCAACAATCTTAGGCTTGTTTGGCCATACTGTTGGTTCTGAAGTGATGCAAGCAAAGCAATGCCACAATTAGTGGAAACAGATTATTTAGCAAAAGCTTCCATAGGCAACAGTCTACTTCATTATTTAAAGACTTTTATACTAAACAAACCTGCTTATTATTTAAAAAGATAGAAATTTAATTACCAAGTACAATCATCCCTCCACATCTGCTAGGGCTAGGGGCACAGGACCCCCATGAAAATGGGGAAAATGGGGAAAATGTGAATAACTCTAGGCCCTCCCAAACCATATTTAGCACACAAAAGTAAGATCACTATATTCAATCCACCGACCTTTGAGGCATCTTTTACAAGGCAGAAGTACATGGCTGGTGGGGCTTACTGCCACCTCCACAGCTGCTCTACACCATTTTTAATAGGGACTTACAAGATTCATTCGCAGTTCTCAGTCTCACAAGGCTTCATTCCCTATTAAAAATGGCATAGAGAGGCAGCAGAATATTCAAATCCACAAAAGTGAAACCCACAAATGTGGAGGGCTGCTATATTGAACATACATTTGCTAGAGAGATGAAAAACAGGACAGGCCTCCTATATCTTTAACAGTTGTATAGAAGGGACATTTCAACAGCTGTAGGTTACAAAACAAACTGCACCTATTCTGGCTTTTATATAACTCAAAGAGAGTTTCAGGAGCCTAGCAGTCTGACTCTCCTGTGAGTCAGCAAAATTCTATTTCGCTCAAGAAGACATGTAGCTTAGTTCTAACTTTATGCAGTAACTCTGGGTCCTTCACATTGCACACGTATAGCACTATGATTCCACTTTAACTGCCATGGTTGCATCCTATGGAATCCTCAGGTTTGTAGTTTGGTCAGAGGCACTGGAGAAATTCTCTGGCTGAACACTCTAAATACCACTTGCTAAACTATAAATTCCAGGATTTCACAAGATGCTGCCACATCAGTTAAAGTGGAATCATAGCATTGTACCTGTATAGTGTGAAACCACCCCCTCTGTTTACGCTTGATTACTGGCAGTGTGTGTGTGAGAGCTTCCATGACATGTTTTTATAGTCATATATATATATACACACATACACACACCTTTTTCATACAAAACTATGGTAGGGAACAAGGCTGGGCTTCAGTCTGTTTCCCATGTAAAGTATGGCAATGGGGGTGGCATAAAAATAAAAGTATGGCAATGGGGGTGGCAGTCAAATAAACCGCAATTTCTCTGTCTAAATACTTATTTAAAGCTATAGCCATGTTAGTCTGTATCAATGTAGGAAGGGATATTGTTGCGCTTTTGAGGCTAAACGACAGAAAGAAGCCTGTAGCATAAACCCTCACAGATGAAGCAGACTTATGCTAGTAACGTCTCTGTCTCAAAAGGTGCCACAAGATCCCTCTGTAAGACAGACCCCTGCAGTCTCAGTAACAAATAGGCCTATTACAGCTTGCAAAGGTTACCTTTTGGATTACAACTCCCAGAATCCACCGGCCTGCATGGCCACTGGGAGATGTAGTCAAATTTTCTTTTTCCCAAACTCTAGTTGTTGCCATCACTTATGAAGTGCCTAAAACTCATCTTTTTCCTTTATTGCATTGCATCTGTCACAGAGAAGTTCAATTAAGAATAAAGAAAATAAGGTTCGGCAACATTTTGTTGAACTGTTGCCATAGTAACCCATTACTACCCAAGGGCAGTACACAACCACGGGCGACCTCCTAGAACAAGACTGTCGACTAGTGTGTAAAGATGAAGGAAACTGGGGCGGGCTTCCGAAAGCCATCCTGCCTTGCGTAAAGTCCGACCTCGGAACCAGGAGCAACAACTGCCCGGACGCTGCTAAGCTCACCTCGCCTGACAGCCGCCATTTTGGCATCCCCTTCTCAATCCCCGCCCCACTGAAATTCATCCAGTATCCCGACAATCCTTGCGCAGCCTCATTGGGGTTTTCGTGAGCTTCCGCAAATTGTTGTCCGTTGATGTGAGCGCGGGACCGCACGATCGATTTCGTCATTCTCACCCCCCTCGGAATCGTTCGGGCGACATCGGACCGCTCCGTTCCGTCTATATTGTGAGGGGCGGGAATTCAAGAAACCCTTCGTCCTTGTTCGGCCCCTTCCACTCCATTCGGTTATAGCCGGAAAGACTCGGGCCTCTTCGGCAAACGCCGTCCGTCGTTGTTTTTAGAAGCCGTGGGTAACCTAGGCCTGTTCGGCCACCTTCGCGAGCATTCGGCCTAGTTCTAGGTCGCCTCAACGTGCGCTTAGGATTGATCGGAAGGGATCGGATCAGATCGGGGACTGCTCGGGTGAGACCGAAGCGGGCTCTCAGGGAGGGGCGGCTCGGGAAATTTTGCCATCGGCGGGACTCGGATAAGATCGGAGGCCTGGGGTAATTGGGCGCCTTCTGTTCGGGCTCCCTTAAGGTGGAGTTCGGGTGAAATCGGAGAACAAGTCTTCACTCGGGAAGGCTCGGCTAATCTCACGGGCTTCATTCCCTCTCCCTCCTCCCCGCTCGAGGCCCCTTCGGATGGAGGACTCGGACTCGGCCGCGAAGCAGCTGGGGTTGGCCGAAGCGGCGGCGGTGGCTGCCGCTGCTGCGGTGGCTGCCGCGGCGGCGGCTGCCGCGGCCGCAGACGGGTCAGAGCAGCGGCATCCACCGCCGCCACACCAGCCCCACGGAGAAGCGGTTGGCTCGGAGGCGGAGCCACAAGAGGAAGAGGAGGTGACGGCCGTGACCGTAATGGAGGCGGACGCCGAGCACATCGAGATGGGGGCCGAGTCCCTGCCGAGCGGCGACGAGGCCGCGGCTGCCGCCTTCGCAGGTCAGCCTGCGGCGCGCATGCGCAGAAGCGCCGCTTCAGCCGGCCGGTCGCGCGTCCCCCGCTGACGTGATGGATCGGTGGTGCGAATGGTCGCTGCTCCCAGGCTCAACGTTAACACGTAGAAACACCGAGAGTTCCTCAGCCCCTGGCCCTCCAGGGCATAATAATATGCAGTAAAAGTGTGTGTGTAAAATGAAGGAACTATCCATGTGCGCATCTAGACTGACTGGAAACCGCAGATATTGGCCATTTCTGCACTAGACGGTTATTTATGGTATTATTCCACTTTCAACCTCTTATGGAATCCTGGGGTTTGCAGTTTAGGGAGGGCACCTGGGCCCTGTTTCCCTACACGGTTTTTGTTCTCCTTTGCCTGAGCCAAACTCCAGGATTCCGTAGGATGTTGAAAGTGGAATAATATCATAATAACAGCAGTGCGGAAATGACCATTGTCTCTGTTTCTGAATTTACACTGGATTAAAATAACACAACCTGGGGAGCTGTTTTAAAAAAAGTCATCATCCTGGGAGCTGACAGAAAATATTCTGGAATAAGCAAAAAGCGTATGGATCTCCAAAATCAGAAACATTTGTATTAGGACTGCATCTGTGATAATGTGCACTAAACATTCAAACTTTAATCCTTGGAGTCAAACCTCAGAAGTACGAAGTTGTAAATTTCCTGATTTTTTTTGATGGAAACAGCTGGCCACCTTACAAGTAAGCAGGACGCTGGTGGTCTGTCGGTGATTAACTGCTTTTGTACACCGGCTGTCTGTGTAAAAAGATGCTTTTACCCTTTGAAATTTTACACTTTGGGAAAAGAGAACAGATATTGGGATGTAACTCAACATTTCTCAACACTGGCTATTTGGGTTGCAGTTGTTTGTTGTAATCTAAAAACATTGGTGCTCTGCATGATTTCTACCCCTGCTTAAGATGTCACCCTTCAGAATTTGTTTCAGTGAAAACAGAACCAGTTAGAACAGACATGCAGTTGCATGTTTTTATGCTTGGATTTTATAAGATCCATGTGATGACAGCGCAAAAGTTTATGTTCATTTTGGTCATCTTTTACAGAAGTGACCACAGTAACTGTAGCCAACGTGGGGGCCTCAGCAGACAACGTATTCACTACATCAGTGGCAAATGCAGCCTCTATCTCTGGGCATGTGCTGGTAAGGTCACAGTTAATTTCCACCTTTCCAAACCCCATGATAGGTTCACCTTAGGGTCATCATAAGTCAGAAATGTCTTGAAGGCACACAACAACAACAACAACAAAAATGACTAGCCTAAGAAACCCCTATGAAGTTTGTGGGGTTGCTGTAATTTGACAGGGTACTTACTTAAAGGCACATACGCATAATATGACAAATAGCGTTTACTCAATATGACAGTGTTAACTGTAACAGTCCCTTTGATCTACTTGCACAGATGTACCTTTGCCAGAGTTTTGGACTACAGCCATGCTGGCTGGGTGATTCTGAGGATTATAGTCTAAAAGTTAATTTTCCCAAGCCCTGGCTTCAGCAACATCTTATCCAGAACTAACAAGATTAATCTGTCCTTCTGTACTATTGCTGAATGAGCAATCTCACACATTCTATGGAAGTAAACCCACATGTGCAATGAAATCTAATTTCAACAGGGAGCGGCAGCCAGTCACCTGTATATGTGTAAAATATCTGGTGTATTTTTGCTGATGTTATTGGCTGTATAATGCTGGTGCCACTGGTTTCATAGTGGCCCTCTTTATAGCCACGCACTGAAGTCACAAATGTTAAAGTACAACATTTTAATGCATGGTTGATATCCAGATTGTAAGATCTAGGGGCAATGGTCCCATTTCACATTCTTTGTAATTTACAAACACCATGTACATAGTGTTAGATAATAATAATAAGAAGAAGAAGTAATAAACGACAAATTGTCTCCCTTACCTGTTAGTTGTAGTTACAGTTTTATTTATTTCTTGGCCTCAATCTACTCTCCTGGCACAGCAGAATGTTGATGTTATTAGATTCTTCAGTGTAAAAGAATAGGGAGAGGGACTAATTCCTGCTCTTCCTCTTAAGAAATCTAATAAAATAACAATCTGTCAAGATGGAGTAGCTAAAGCTCTTCATTTCCCTCTGCAGTCTGGAAGAACAGCTCTTCAGATTGGGGACAGCTTAAATGCTGAGAAAGCCACTCTGATTGTGGTTCACACCGATGGCAGCATTGTAGAGACTTCGGGACTAAAAGGACCATCTGCACCTCTTACACCAGGTACAAAGGAGATCTTGTGGGGCTTATTAAAATCATGCTTCCCTTGTTTCATTTTCATTCCATCCTTAGGTAGGACCTTAGCTGTTGAGATGCAGAGTCAATCAGTTCCCTTAAAGTGAACATACAACATTTAACTTGTTACCCACTTACATTTTGTTGGCATATTTTCTAACTGTCTTCTTTTATTTCCCAAATGACAAATGAAGGCAGAAAAGGCACTCGAGTTAGTTCAGGTGACAAAACTGAGTGGCATTCATAAACTGAGAAATGGAAACCCAAAAGCAAGAGAAAAAGAAGGCAAAAATCAATAATCAGTAAAGTAATAGCTTCATGAGACTAATAAAATATCATTTAAAAGGTGAGTTTTCAAGTCTTTTAGAACTCTTTCAGGTTTGGCAGTGCCCAGCCTGATGAAAAGGGCTGAAGCACTCGAAGTCTAGCATTTTAAATGATACTTCACTAGACTAAGAAAGGTATTATTTTTTAAAATAAAGATGGTAAAATTATATTGTATTTTAGACAAATAAGGATATTGTATTATATGCGCTTAAGAAATACTTCAAATAGACCAGAATTTGAAATTGTGCATCTTTCCAGATGTTGCTGGACTGCAACTTCCAGCATTCCTAGACAGCAGAGCCAGCAATTAGCAATGATGCAGGTTTCAACACTGGATGGCCACACAGTTCCCATCTCTCAGGTGGAATGACTGTACTTAATTGAATTGTGTCCCATTGATTTGAGCAGATCTACTCTAAATATGACCAAGTCTGGATCCAGCCCAATATTAATATAAATGTGTATCAGGGGGTTCTTTCCATGTGTGCAAATGAAATTTTGCTTCTGGAGCAGTAGTCCCACTTCCCCTCTGCCCTGTTCAGCTGATTTAGGGGGTTCGCCAGACTTCTGGAGCATATTTAGAGGGTGCAGGTAGGAGGTGGAAACAGTTTCACCATCTATGTGTTTTTCTTTTTTGAATGGACACCACTGATGAACACCTTTGCTTTTCAATACTGTGAATCTTACAAATAAACATGCATAAAAAGTACCCCTATCTAGAGGGCACCTGCTTCGAAAAGTCTGTCCTATTTTATGCGTAGTTTACAATTGTTCTTGGCCTGTTATGTTGGCATCTCATGATTCTCCATGTGGTGGCGTAGTAGCTTTGTGAACATCCTTTTTCTGTGTCGTGCCTTTGTTACAAAACAGATAATTTCCATTTCTTTTATTAGATAACACAGTGTTGTTAAACCAGCAAATCAAGACTTGTTCAGATGTCAACACAAGCAATGCAATTGCAAATTTGTACAGTTGCTCTGGAAATGGTTGAAATGTAGAAATTTTGTGCAAAAATTGCCTCATTTGACTGTTCCCCAAGCTGGTGGCTCTGTGGGAGCAGAGTGATAATATGGAAAGGAATTATATCTTGTATCCTTCACACATATTTTTGTTTCCCACAGCTGATCATAACAGTAGCTTTTTTAAACTAGAGCTTGAAAAAATTAGTTAGTTCTTGTTACTTGCTACATTGTTTGGTCAGTAGCTTGTTGCAGTGTTGGAAAAGTAACTTGTTAATATTGCTTGTTACTTTCCTGTTACATTTTGAGGGTAAAATCCTTAGGATTGATAATGCACAAAACTTGACAATTTTTTCGTACAAAATGCATTTAACTATGCCATTCAAAAGTGATGTTTAAAAGTAATTTAAAAGTAATTTAATAACATTAGACATTCAACAGACATTATTATTGCTATTAACTAACAAGAGAACTATTTGTTCCCTTTTGCTTGATGAACCAGATGGCACTTTCAAAATCGTTGACATGTCTTTCTCTAGGAAAGGTGGAAAAAGAACCTGGGTACAGCTGTGTTATGTCTTTTCCCCCCATTAATCTGCAGGACCTCAGTCCCCTCCTTCTGCTTTATCATCTGGGCAAGAAAAAGGTGGAACAAAATATAACTGGGACCCTTCAGTGTATGACAATGAATTGCCTGTGCGGTGCCAAATATCAGTGGGATCCTGTACAAAAACCGACTTGGCTCAGGTACAAAGTCCCCTCCCATTTTTCTGGTCTCTGGGGAGGATCAATAACCCACTCTTAAGATTTAAGAAAAAAACAGTGAGCAGTACTTTTCCCATTTATGTGACTGTGACAGGCCAGAGTATGTAGAAGTTTGAGAAATGTGGGCTTGGGAGTTGTAGTCCAGATAAAGTAACTTTTTCTGGCTCTGAGAGTATGTCTGCTGTAGAACCTGTGCTTAAATCAATCCCAGCTCTGTGGCACATTCTGCTTTTAATGGCATATTAGTGCACGCACAAGGATGTTGCTTAAGGGGAATTTCCTGACCTTCCTTACTTCTGCAGCCCACACAGGGTCCACAGTATAGGAAGAGGAGGAACTTGAAGGAGCAGTACACTATATATAGCCCATGTTGTCCTCCACAGACCACCTGAATGTTAGTTGAAAGGCTTTCTAAGGTCCAGGTCCAAGCTTTTTGTTCTGATTTCATATGATGGTTGTGCATTCCCCAAATCAGAGATCTGATTTCTCCAACTGGCAGGGCTGGACATACCCTATTATGGCTGTTTGTGATCTTGAAGTAGACTGGTTGCCCACAAGAAACTCTCTTATGAATTTTGTGTATTCTGCCCACGTAGCATTCTGTGCCTAGACATGAGTAGGAAAAGGAACAGAGTGCTAAGGGGATGACTGTATTACTACAGTTGGCTAGGGGAGATGCTAGAGCATACCTTTGGTCTCATGTGTCCAGCTGTAGCAACATAGCTGGATGCTCCCTGGATGCTCTCTCCAGCCACTAAAAGATGCGTTGCAGGAGTGGGGGTGCAGGAGGATGGTGATTTCTCTGTGCAGGGAGAGTAAGACAAGCATAGTTGAGTTCAGCAAAATTTTACTTCTGTGGACAATGCAGAATCTCAGCCTTTTTGGCTGGAATTAGTGCTAAAGGGAACATTTCTTGTTATGCATGCAAACTGAATCTGACATGTTTGAAAGGCAGCAATGCACTGAGAAAGAGAACTGTTTAAAAACTCAGGCTACTGTTTGTATAGTTCTGCCTTCCAATGGAGATTGGTGTCCCAATGCGTAACAGTTGAAATTAGTTTGTTCTTGTAGGGCCAGTGTTTGTCAGACAGTGTCAGATCTTTGCTAGCTAGATGGAAATGCCCCCTAATTTCAGGTGAAGAACATTTGGCCAGATGTTTCAGATTATATCTCCCTGAATTTCTTACTAGTGGCTATTTTTGGTAGAGCTGAAGTCCCAAATATCTGGAGTGCTAAAGGTTCACTGCCCCTGCTCTTGGCCAGCCTTACCCAATTTGAGTTCTTCCCCATGTTTTTGAGTGCAGCTTCTACCATCCATGACCATTGGCCATACTGAGTTGGCTGATGGAAGTTGTCCAAAATGTCTGAGGAGAACCAAGTTGGGGATAGTTCTTCTAGACTCTTGGATGTCCTAAAGCTTGCTGGTGCTACAAGTGAGAGTGAAAGCTGTGTGTAGGTTCAGTTGAATCAAATCTTCTTTATAAAGCAGATCTCTATCAGTTGCTAGCTCTTAGTTTTGCCCTTCCCAAGGTGGCCGAGGACGCTGTATTAAGCAAGGGGATAATTGGTACAGCCCCACTGAATTTGAAGCCATGGCTGGAAGAGCCAGCAGCAAGGACTGGAAGAGAAGCATTCGCTATGCTGGGAGGCCAATACAATGCCTTATTCATGTAAGATGAGACCCTCCTTTCTTTTTCCCAACCTCTGTGCAGATTGGAAAGTAGATTTTTCATCACTGGAGGTGTAGACAAATGACATAATGGAAGGCTTTTCCATGCTCAGGAGTTTTAATGACTTGATTTTATACATGTTTATTCAGTACTATTGAATTCAGTTGAAGCGCACTCTTAGGCAGGAATGACAGCATTGGGCAAAATGTGAAATATTACAATCAGAAATGTGCATTTCAGAAAAGAAAGGAATTCCAAGCAGAATCCCTCAGTAGGTTGCTCTCAAAAGGTCTCAAGAATTGTGTGTGTGTGGGGGGGATCTACAGTTTATTTTATCCAGAAGCAACTAGCTCCACAGCTAACTTACAAAAATGGGTGCAGGAGCAGGGGAAGCAAGGGAAATACTATAAACCTGTCCAGGTCACCTTGCTTCTGTATCTGCTTTTAAGATGGCAAAATTATCTTAGAGTTCTTGAGTGAAAAACACTTTATAATTTGTTTCTGTTTGAGGCCTACAAGAACTAAAAAAGATTAAATTGGGAGATCATGGTTTTGCCACCAGATTCTATCTGTCTGCCTTCTACCAAGGAGCTCAGGGAAGTTAAACAGCCCTGGGAAGTAGATCAGACTAAATAGAGTGGTTGTTCTGGGGTCTTCCAGTGAGATTCATTGCTCATCAGATGTTTGAATCCAGAGCACTCCATCCTGTGTAATGAATAAGAGATTTGAATATTGAGAAACAAAGAAGAGTATTCTAGCTGTGTCACCACCATTAGCAGCTGCTTTTCTGCAGGCCTCAAATTAAGCTGTACGCTCATTGCTGCTTTCATTCAGGCCAACTTCTATTGCTTGCAGCAATGAGAAAGTCTTGAACTAACACTGCAAGCCCTAAGCCTGATAATTTGTTTTGTATAGAGTATACGTTATAGAATGCATACTTTGGCATATTTGAAGAGCAGAATTTCCATCCCTAATGCATCTCTTTTATCCCCTAATTCAGGATGGGATATTAAATCCTCATGCTGCCTCATGTACCTGTGCTGCTTGTTGTGATGACATGAGTCTGGTGAGTGTGCAGCTGCTGATCTGAGCTTCCATAAACTGAAGCTATGCACATCTCAGGGAAGGAAGAATATGGTGGACTGGAGGATCCTTTACTGACTACAGAAAGGAAATTCTGTACTGTAGAGAATCACATGACCTCTTAAGATTGACTCAAAGACTTTTTAATGGTTGTGAAATCTGAGGTTTTGGGTGGGAGAAACACTAAGAATATTAGAGAGTGAGCTAATGTAGTTATTTTTACATATTTATTATTTTATTTATTAAAATATTTATATTCCACTCTCAGGGCAGGATTCAAAGATACAGCTGTGTTAGACTGGATCAGCATGCAAAGGGATCTAGTACCCACCTTGGATACTAACAAGGAGAAAGAAGTTGGGAGCATAAATCTTCATAGACTTAAATTTACTTCATCCAGTGCTTGGAGTGCAGTGCCTAGGAACAGATCTTTCTGAGCAGGCTGTATGTGTGAATAGCAATAGCAGTGGAAAACTGGATAGGTGATGAGGTAACAAGTCTAATTTTAATGATGGCGACAAAGGCAGAAGGAAGGATGTTGCCTAAAGCCAAGGAGAGCAGATAGCAATGTGAATGGTGGAGAGGGTTATTGAAATATAGTGTGATGGCAGCTGGAAACCAGAAAGGAGATGTGATAAACTGACCAAGATGACCTTGATGAGGCTGGAGTATTAACTAGTATTGTATGTGTAATATTCCAGGAAAGCATTATCTTTGTTCAACTTACTATCGGTATACAAGAGTTTATGGATATCTTCCAATTCTGCTGTTTCTCTTTACCATCTTCCTTTGTAGTCATTTTGTTCAAGGACTGCTGTTCTGAAGTCCAAGGTGGAATTTCCAGGAAGACTAAAGTATTCTGCAACTAGTTTTTGTGCATTCCCATTCCTAATGTCTGATTTATGCCCATTAATCCTCTGGCACAGAAGCTGACTTGTTTGCTCAATGCAGAGTGCTGAAGAGCATTGTTGACAGAGGATGGCATATATCACATTAGAGGATGAACAAATGAAAGTACCCCTCATATTGTGGGTGAAGTGGTTAGGTCCTGTGATGACATATCCCAAGTAGATATGTGGGCAGAGTTGCCATCTGGGTTTGTGGCAAGGTCCTATACCTGTCTCCCCATCCATATTGTCTGTGCTGTTTGAGATTGAGAGGCTGCCTGTAGGCAAGTAAAGGCCTGCCACCGAGACCCCTTGAGAGGGCAGCTTTATTATCCAGAACAGGTTGTAGTTCATTGATGATCATCTGAATGATCTCACTTGAGACCTGTATGTGACCACTAGTGGTATTCTGCCATTTCCTGTCTTCAGTCTGTTCTGTAATAGATTAGTCCTGGGTACAATTCTTGCCTTGCTGATCTGTCTGTCTATCTGGCTATCTATCCATCCTTCCGTATCTTTCTTTCTGTCTTTCTTTCTTTCTTTCTTTCTGTCTTTCTTTCTTTCTTTCTTTCTTTCTTTCTTTCTTTCTTTCTTTCTTTCTTTCTTTCTTTCTTTCTTGGTTTGAGGAATGTTTGTAGTAATTCTATGTTTTGGCATCCCTGTCTTGTGTGTCTGAGCAGATGTGATTATATCAGAGGGCCTGATTGCAAACTGTGGATTTGGTAGTGTGTTCAAGGTGAAAACTAAAAGCATGTAAGTACATGTAGCAGTCAGTGAGTTTGCTATATAGTATGAGGCTTAGATGTTCACTGTGTACCTATATGGTGGTGTCCAGAAAGTGAACTTGTTCTGTTGATAGTTCCAGGCTGAGATTGATAACAGAATGGAAGTTGTTGAATTTCTGGTGAAATGTCTTGAGTGAGTCCTCTCCATGAGTCCAGATTATGAAGAGATCACCAATGTTCAACTTACTGTGGTAAAGGAGAGGTTTCTGGGTGCAGGAGTTAAGGAAGCATTGTTCTGGATCAGCCATGAAGATGTTGACATATTGTGGTGCCATGCACATGACCTTTAGCAGTACCCATAACCTGAAGGTATATGCCATTACCAACAGTGAAGTAATTGTGTGTGAAAACAAAGTGGTGGACCTCGGTGGCTAGGTCTTTTGTGGTCCCATCTGGAATAATGTTCTTCACAGCTTGTAGTCTATCCTTGTGTAGGATGTTGGTGGGATGTTGGTATATAGGATTCTTCATCTATAGTGACTAAGATGGTGTTCCCCAGGAACATCTCCTCAGGTCAGGGTACAAGTAAAATTGATACTTTGTTTATAAATATATACCCCACTGATTTTTTAAAAATATTTTTCGAAACTCTAGGCTAGGGAAGGGGAAGGAAGGGCCCTCCTAGTATTGATAAACTACAGCTTCCATCATTCCTTATCATTGCCCTTGCTCTCAAAAGCTGATGAGAAATGAGAGTCCACTTCAAGGACCAAACATTTCCCCAGCCCCATTCTGGATAATAGTAAATTAACCTATTTTATTCTTGGTGCCATTTGAATGGATTGACAACTGCGTGCGGTCTTCAGCAATCTGTTCCGATGAACACCTTAATTATAACCATGTTCTAATTAAATGTTATGATGTTTCTTAAAGAGCACTAGAAATGAAGTAAGGAGAATCTCTAAAGAAAATCTCTAAAGGAGATTTGCTGTAGACTAGAGTGTGAAGGCAGCAACAGAAAAAGCCTGTGCTCTATATATTGTGTAGCTAAACATAATAATCATTGTAAGCTACACTCCTCAGGACTGGTACATCAAGGGCTACCCAGAAGGGGAGAGTATGTCACCCTCTGAAAATTCTTCCAAATTCTTTAGGTTTCTTTAGATTTTTAAAAATTGTGATTCTTTTAAAAATACAATCAAATTAGTCTTTGGATTCTTTATGGCAGTTCATTGATTGTGCATGAAGCCGAAAATCAATTAAAATTATATTTTTTAAAATACAATCACATTACATGAAAATAGTTTGGACCACAATAGCACAGGTTTAACAGTTGATTCAGGAGTAACAATATACAGTCATCCAACAGCAGTATAAATTCATCACTGAGAAATTAAACTGTCAAGTCAATTATTTTGGAACTGAGAAAAATGTCACATCTGAAGAATTATGTGGCAGCCTAGCCAACTTTGCTTCAGTGTCGTGGACTAAAGGCTAATGCAATCAAGATACAACATCATTTTCTCTTTGGTTTTGTGAAAGGCCTCGTGTTAGGGTTTGATTGTGGCAGTTCAGTGAAACAATTTGTGAAAGTAACAGAATCCTAGCAGATGGTTACCTTATGTCAGCTTTATGAGAACTTAATTTTATGCAAATTAGGGTGAACCAGTGTTCTCCAGATCCAAAGGGATTCAGTTAGATACAGTCATGACCATATTAAAGAAATTTCAACTGTGGTTGTTTTCTGTATCTCAGAGTGGGCCTGTAAGACTGTTTGTTCCATATAAAAGACGGAAGAAAGAAAATGAATTGCCTACAACTCCAGTGAAGAAAGATTCCCCAAAAACATCACTCTGCTTCCAGGAACTGCTGCTACTACGTGTAGGTCTTTCTTAGAAGAAACAACTTTGTCAAATTAATCACAATACTGCATTTTTATAATTCCTGTATTATTGGATTATTATCTATATTCTGTTTTAAGTTCATAGCTGTTATGGTTTTTATTTGATTGCAATTATTTTAAGTCAAATCAAATTGTGATGGTTTTTAGCTTTGAGCAATAAAGACAGACAGACAATACTCTTTTAATATTCATCTCTTTTTTTTTTTTGGTATGTTGGCACATGGGCCCCAATGTGGCTCCATCCAGATTATTTTTAACTGAAGAAGTCCCCTCATGACCTCTTAGGGCAGTGGTTCTCAACCTGTGGGTCCCCAGATGTTTGTGGACTTCAGCTCCCAGAAGCCCCAGCCACTATGGTCAATGCTCAGGGCTTCTGGGAGCCAAAGTCCATGAACATCTGGGGACCAACAGGTTGAGAATCACTGTCTTAGGGCTATCTGAGGCAATTTCTGGAGCTTATTGGTGCTTCCCAAAGCTGTTTTCCTAGACCTGTTTTTTTCAAAATGGGAAGGATGACTTGTGACTTTCACTTTTGAAAAAAACTCCATCTTGGGACTAAATCAAATCACATGGGGATGGAGGAGACAAAACTCTGGCAAGATTGTCCCACCATGGCATGTAGTGTGGAGTGGGGAGGCCTTCCTCAGTAATTTTTTAAACGGAGGAATGGCAGTAAGCAGAACCAGCATGGTGTAGTGGTTTGAGCATTCAATCATGACTCTGGAGGCCAGAGTTTGAACCCTTGCTTGCCCGTGGTCACCTACTGGGCAAGACAGATTCTCTTGGTCTCAGAGGAAGGCAACGGCAACCGCCCTCTGAACAAATCTGCCCCCTCCCCCAAAAACACCATGACACAACAAACAATAGCAGTAGGTGTGGGCCTCCCAGGCCTGGCAGACCACAGAAAGTTACCCATCCCTACTCCAATTTCAGTATTAAAGGACAATTATGCATTTAGTTTCTATAAAATAGTCCACTTTCTTCAGAAGAGTAAGCAAGCTGAGCTTTCTTTTTTGTTGTAATTAACCTTTTCTTTCACCTACTAGCAGGTGATTTTATTTTGAGGAACATACATTCTTTGAAGTCTAAACCTGTATATTTAGTTTTCGTGCTTCTTTTGTTTCTCCAGTTTGTTTTACACAACCCCCATGACCACATGTCTTTGACAGTCTAGTTCCAGATAGTTCTGTATGCCCTGTGCTTCTTCACTTATGTTGATGGCATTAAATACATAAAATAAAATGGGAGTTATTTATTTTATTGGAATACAATATTTTAAAATTGTTACTTAGGCTTTTATTCATTTTATGTTTTCTATTATTATTATTATTACTACTACTACTATTGTTATTGTTACTACTACTATTGTTATTGTTAATAGAAACATGAAATGAATAAAATGTAGAGAACAATTCGAAAGCACACCAATAAATGATAAAATAATATATTACAATAGGGAAACATTGTGTTTGGTTTTGTGAAATTTAGGCTAAATGTTACTAGAATAGTTTATGCAAATTGAAAATAAAAACAGAGGTTGCTGACTGATGTGATGGCTGTTAACTGTCTATATCATTCTGAAAGTGTTTCTGCTTTTTCCTTTTTAGTCACTGTGACTCCTTCAGGACAGATCACTACCTCTGGCACTCTGACCTTTGATCGTACATCAACTGTGGAGGCCACAGCTATTATCTCAGAAAGTCCATCCCAGGCTGATGTTTTTACTGGTACAGCTGGTGAGTTAAACAAACCATGGGGATGTGCACACATATAGGAACATGAAACAGAGGTACTTGTGGGAAACTATGAATTTCTAATGTTAAAATTTCGGGACTAGAAAGCCAGGGTCTAAGGAAGAACATAGGAAGACAGCAGCAAAGGGCCCTATCACACTACACTGCTATAGCATTATTATTCCACCTTAGCTGCCATGGCAACATATTATAGAATCTTGAGGTTTGCAGTTTATGGAGGGGCATTTAGAATTCTCAGCCATTGAGCGCTTGGGTATCACTAAACTACAAATCCCAGAATTCCACAGGATGTGGCCATGGCAGTTAAGTGGAATAATAGTGCTGTAACAGCGTAGTGTGATAGGGCCCTAAGTTGACAAAACTGTAATCCTAGAGATATCTACTCAGAAGTAAATTCTAATGAGTTAAGTAAGATTTATTCCTCAGGCATGAGTGTGTAGGACTGAGGCACATGCCCTGCAAAATACCAAACCTTATAAGTGGCTACAAAATGTGGATTTAGAAATTAAGGAGCATTTGCAATCACATTTCCTCATTGTAGATTCTATAAAGGAAATTTATGTAAAATGCTGATAGCTTAATCTAATCTCTAAATCCACATTTTGCAATCACTTAGGAAATTTTTAAAGGTATTCTTAAAACAACTAAACAACATAGGGGGAAAAATTCTTTACTGTACATCACACTCTGAAATCTTTAGTAAATACTTCAAAAAGGAGTTAAATATTAGTTATAATTTAGAAAAAAATAAAACTCTGATGCTATAATTTTAGGTGATATCCAATGGTGGCTTTCCATCACAAGTGGAATATATACAGCAACAGAAGAAACTCTCCCCTCCACCTGGAGCACTCACATGGATTTGTCTATTCTAGAGCAGAATTGAGACAATTGGGAGCATAGGGAGAAGCCTCAGTGGACAAGGAAGTCTGTTTATATGACATTGGATTTGGTTCTTTGCTTTTTTTTTTAATGGAATAATGACATTTCATCTCTGAAAATATCAATAGTATTCTGATTTTGAGGATGTCAGCATTTGGAATTCCAGTTTTAGTATTCTACTGAGGCTGAAATTTTATTCAGGTTGTAATTATAAATGCTAGAGATCTAACCTTACAGGAGAAACAATATAATTTATGACTAGTTGATTCCTAAAGAATGGTACACTTTCTCTGCCTGGGATGGTCATTTTCTTCCACCAAGCACATAACTTCAGGAGGGATGGTTATGGAGCAGTGAGGGAGGAAGAGAGGAAGGGAGGAAAGGGATGACTGGCTGACCAGCCATATAGACTGATTCAACCCTGCTGATCATTGAGGCTTCACAGCCAGATTATCCTCACAGCTTTCTTTAAACAAAAAACAAAACTTGTAATTTTGCCTGTTGGTTGTTCACCGCATTATGAGACCCTAATATTGGTATTTTTTTCAACAGTGCAAGACACAAACGTTCAGCAACCTTGCCGGGTCAGTCATCCAGAGCCTCACTATCCAAGTTATCAGGACAACTGCCAGATCTCAACATTCCCAGAGGCAGCGTTGCCAACTTCTCACCGCAAAATTGGTAAGTTTCATCCTCATTTGAATATAAGCCCTAAGCATTTCTGCTAGTTTATTTGTTTATTGGATTTGTGCTCTACTTTTCTCCCAGAGGATAGCACTCAAGGCAGCTAACAGTGCAAAAAGCAAACAAACTAAATGCAAGTAAAACATAAAACAGATCATAAATACATTTAAAAACACAGGAAAGGGCACCCGCGGGAAAGGCTGGCTTCTGAGGGTAGGGAGAATCAAGAAAACAGCCTCTGCTTTCTCCAATAAGTGACTAATTCATTGGGAAAAATGCTGTCTCTTGCTTGGGTTTGCAGATACTATAACTTAAGGAATACATTTTGCCCTTGTTTTGTTTGTCTTTTAAATAGCAGGTTCCTTTTTGAAAATATTCAACATGAGCTCTGAAGTATTCTGTATGTAAGATGATGTTTGGTTATCTACCAATGTGGGAGGAATGGTGGAGTGGTGTGGGAGCTTGTGGAAAGGGGAATGCGGATAAAATCGTATCTTGCTCCTACGCTGCATAATAGAGCATGTACCGGACATGCTGTTCTCATGTTCTAGAAGATATGGGGTCTGCAGAGTGAAAGCACTGTGTCCAGACTTTTGCCATTTTGTCAGACTTTTGCTAGCAAAATAAAAGTACCCTTTAACTATTGGGAAGGAAAACTGGCCTATTTGGTCTGCCTTGGGATCGTTATGGAACCCACTGGGTTCTGAAATACATTGAGATTGTTTTAGTGGATGTGATGGAAGATTCTGTAGTTCCATCATGGTGATCAGTTACTCTCCTTCTTGACATTCTATCACAGTCTGGCAACATAATGGGCCATTGAGCTGCAGGCTAAGGGGAGACAGCCAAAACATGCATTAAGAAGCTTGCTCTGAGTTTATCTGACCACAGTGTCATGGAGCCCATTTGTAGGCAGTAAAAGGATGGTGCATTTCCACTGATACCATTGCATCAGCAGCATTATATCTCTTTGAGTTCTTTGGGATGTTCGATAAATCATTAGATTTATTACCCTGAAAGATGATGCTTTTGAGCAAAGGGGGGACAACCTGCTGTAGCAATTTTACTAATGTTTGTTAAACTTGAGAATTAGTGCCACAGGGACACTACAGTTAACGGCAGAGCCAGCAATACATCTGATTTCTTTGGCTTATTATTTGGCTTATTATCTTATTATCATCTCCAGCTTGGGAAATGGAGCAATTCTGCGGGATAGTTGCTGCCTGTCTTCTCGAGGTTTATTGGAACACTTTGCCTATAAAATGGTTTTCTCTGTGGAATGCAGAAAGTTCTGCATGTGACAGGTTTTCTTATTTAACACTGATTTTCTTTTTTAAATACTAATTTCATGCGTACATGTAATGCACACTCAGAGTTCTACAGCACACCTGTGCATTTCCCATGTGATTGTGCTTATAATCATGTCCCATGAAATCCAGAAGCCTCCACAGGGACACTGAAAATCATTGGAAGCAGAATTTTGATGGTACTCATGCAGAGGCATGTTGAATTCAAGCTTTTCATAAACAACGTCGTAAACTCCAACAAAATGTTATTTAGAGCCAAAGTCCCCAGTGCATTCCCCTTGTTACAAAGCTTCTGAATAAGATTTTTTAGTAGACTTGTATAAAATAGTTCCCAACATAGCACCTAACCTCTGCTTCTGTTTTTTCCATGCACACATAGCTCTAATATGAGATTTGGATGAGTAATGCATAAAAATCCCCTTTTGTTCTAAAGAGTAGTGTCCCAGTTATTAAATCATGTGTTTTTTGGAGTTTGGAAGGATAGCAGTGGAAAAGTAGCACAAGAAACTGCATTCCAAGAGACTCTTATTTGACCTGAATTACCATAAATACATCACTTATTATCTCCAGCTTGGGAGATGGAGCAATTCTGCAGGATAGTTGCTGCCTACCTTCTCGAGTTTTATTGGAACACTTTGCCTATAAAATTGTTTTCTCTGTGGAATACATCCCCTGGAGTTCCTGCTGGCCTTGGACTGTGCTGCTGAGCAGGAAGGGATTTATTAAAGGCCAGTTTTTATTAAAAGCTACCCATGAAAGGGGAACAGGTACTTTCCAATAGTTGTATATGAACACTTGTGGAAAGATTAAACTATTGAGGAGCACTCGGGGAACTTTGAAGCTGACCTTAACATTTGGGTAAGTTCATGTGGAAATAGGTAAGCTCATGTGAGAGTAGGCCCTTTAATTACCTGGCTCTCAATGTGTTTAGGGCTTTGAAATAAAACTAATACATTGAATTGTTCTTGGAAATGGATGAGCAGCTAGTAAGAACGAGCAAGATACATTCTATTCAGCTAATTTGTGTTTTGGACTCACTGTTTTTTTGTAGAAGTTTTCAAAGGCTGCCCTGTGTACACTGTGTTGCAGTATCCTAACCTAAATTTTTCTGGTGCATAGACATGTAGAACTGTGACCAGGCTAGATGATACATGTAGATGACACATCCTCTTTTGGCCTTAATTTGGTTT
Organism: Iguana delicatissima; assembly: GCA_948472985.1. NCBI lineage: Eukaryota > Metazoa > Chordata > Lepidosauria > Squamata > Iguanidae > Iguana > Iguana delicatissima. The sequence continues at coordinate 1,126,134 of CAOKZL010000616.1, forward strand.
GATTTCTGGACTCCTTATGAGAATAAGCCCACAGTCTATATGATTATGCCATTTTAATTAGGATAACCAAAAAGGCTCAATAATCTGTACAAGCTTTCAAGACTTCCACATCTCTTCTTCAGGCATGACATTACAAAAAGTAGCTAGGTAAGGAGGAGTGGAGTGGAGAAGGCAATAACTTAGTATTAAAGCTCTGTCATAGTCTTTTTGTGAGTTCTGTCATAGTCTTATTGTGCCTTAAGATGTAATGGGAAGAAGAGTCTTTAGATTCTGAAACTGAGGTTTCATGCTGAATGGTCTTGCTGAGATCAAGAAAAGCAGTTAAAAGCCCTAATGGGTTTTACCTCGAAATCCATTTAGGTAGTTCCTGGTTGCAGAGTCTGTTAGACTTCTCAACAGCTTTGAGTGCTTTGTTTCAGAATATGCCATAGCAATGTACTGAACATCAGATAGCTCACAAGGACCCATGGTGCCAGTAGTTGTGCTGTTCACTAATGGAATGCTTGGAGATGTTTGTTAATGATTTTGCCTCCTCTGCCCCTTGGCAGCTGGCTGTGTCATGTTCCACAGGAACCTACTCTTGTAAAGTGCCAGTGTTTAATATTTGCATGAAGCTGCTGGGAGCTTTGATGTTGGTTGGTTGTCCCCCGATAATGCTCTACAATATATGTTATTAACTAAGCCTAGCAAGGCTGCCAATAACAGGGCGTCTCAGAGGGCTCTCATTCACAGGGTCACCATAAGTCAAAGCTGACTTGATAGCACTAAACAACCAAGCAGATAGGAGCTCCTATCTCAGTCCTAAAGCAGTGCCAAAGTTTAGGGTCAAAATTAATAAGCTAAAATTGGATCCAAACAAGCTGAGAGTAGAGAGATTGGGTCTCAAATGTACATCTAGGTCATCATTATCTACACAGGGATGAGCAGTTGTGGCCTTCAGACATTTTTTGGAATACAACCCTTCATCCATCCAAGCCAGGTGATATTGAGAGATACATAGTCCCTGGCCAGTGGTAAAGGATTAGGAGAAGTACTGTCCAAAAACCTCTGCAGTTGCCCATGCTAAACTACACTGACAAACAGAAACATGCTAAGGTTTTGGATAGTAACTTTTCCCAACCTTTCCCATAGATGCATAGAACTGAAATGGGAACTTTCTGTAAAGGAGGTGCTCTGTCACCGATCAATGTCACCTTCCATTTGTGGCTGGTACTCTGTGGCAGAGCAGTTTTGGGTGGGGGCACAGTTTTCATTTGAGGACTGCTGCTGAAGAATTAGATGATGATGGTAGTGATCAGGAACATCATCTGCCATCTCCAATCTAATTCTTAAGAGTCCTGGAATCTTGCTCTTTGTCATTAGGACCATTGCTCCTGTAACAGCTAGAATAGCTAATCACTCTTTAGTTATTACAGTCAAATTAGTTTTCTGTATTGCAGTTCTCTCTGAGCTCACTGATCTCTGCTATAAACAATACTTCCTCCCCAGCCATTAACATGCATATGTACCTTTATATGTGCATGTGAATTGTTGGGGAGTTAGTGTGGTATGGTGGTTTCAGTGTTGGGCTACTACTCTTGAGACCAGGGTTCAAATCCCCATTTGCCCATGGAAACCCATTGGATGACCTTGGACAAGTCACACTCTCTGTCTCAGAGGAAGGCAAAGGCTAAACTAATCTTGGCAAGAAAACCCCGTGATAGGTCTGCCTTAGGGTCTCCGTAAGTCAGAAATGACTTGAAAGCACACAACAGCAACATATATTTAATAGTACTTCGTGAGTTTGATGGAGTGGGCTGTAGTCCATGAAAGCTTACAGCACAATATATATCTGTTAGTCACTTAAATTACATAAGATTCTTTTGTCATGTTTGTCACAGCAAACTAACACCTTTATGAGTCTGAAACTAGTTTATTCATTTTTACAGAAAACCTCCAAATTCAGCGTGCTCTAATTCATCTCTGAAAGGTTGGTGCTAGGGTTTAGGCTAGACTCAAAAGTCCAGTTCAAGAAATCATGGGCCTTTTGATATCAAATCTAGTATTGGGTATAAACCCAGGCTCATGCTCTTACACTTTGTATTTTAACATGAGATTTTATGAACAAATGTCTTTGTGGTTTGACCATTTATGGCTCTCATTTATAACGGCAGTGAGAGCTGCAATGAGAGGCGTGTGGGTGGATGTAATAGCCATTTTGTGGACTCTGTAGATGGGGGGTGGAGGCAGCTGCTGGCTCTCCAGGTGTTATTGCACTATAGTTTCCATCAGTGATGGCCATCGCTCATGCTGATGGGGCTAGTGGGAGTTTTAGCCTGACAACTGGAGGGCTGCATGTTCCTCACCTCTGTATAGAGGAAGTATCTTATGCTCTGTGCTACCCGCATGCCTCTTTCTCTGTTTCTCTGGCTTCTAGAGAATCAAATTAAAAGCTCGACCATCCTTTGACAGCTGTTGCAAGTGCCAGTCATGCCATGGTTATTCTCTTTAATACCAAATACCACAAATTAGATATTTATATGGCTGTATTGTGCCAGTGCATAGATCTTATGAGATCTTTCCAGACAGTCTTTTTAGTCTTCCTTTTCCATTTAATTTCTGAGAACGTCACTGATAAAGCACTTGCTGTTTTACAGAGGCAAGTGCAAATATTTTGTCTGACAAAACAGGGTTAGCTGGCCTTTCCTACAAAAGAAGTAAAATAAACACTTGTGGAAAGATCAGACTGTCAAATATCAAGCTCTTCACAGTGCAGAAAAGTCGACTAGCTGAAAGCTTTTCTGCAAATATACTTTCTGAACGCATTATTTTGCTAATTCATATTAAATACTTATAATCTTATAGATAATCTTGGACAAACATCTGTTTTGTTTGCTAACTTAATAAAAGCTTTTGGATTTAGATGTTCATAATCTCTTTCACAGCCATACGATTGCAATTTTTAAACATACTGGCAAGATTATAAGTCAAATATGTGGTGAATAATTTTGACATGAGCCTGTATTTAAAGACATATTAGCATTTCTAAATAAAGCATGGAAGTGGAAGTATGCTTGATATATAAATCTGGGTTGGGTAATGTGTGGGGCATTGGGGTTAAGGCTTTGCAGAGCTTGGAATGTGGCTCAGCTGGCTGAAGAACTGTGGACGTTGTAGTCCAAAAGTAAGCTCTGAGGCTGTGAGCTCTGTGCGCTCCAAGCTCTGAGTTGTGGGAATTTTATTGTTTTGAACAGGTCTGGATATTTGTGTCTTCATAATTCTACACATTTAGTCTGTAAGTCTAGATGCACTTAAATTGGATTAGCTTCTGAATGAACATAGTATAGGGTTGCACTGCCGGTTTGAAATTTTGGGTAAGAGCCTCTGGAAACCACTTTTTCACTGTCTGGAAAAAAATAACCTTTTTGGACTAGACCTCCTAGACCAGTGGTTCTCAACCTGTGGGTCCCCAGATGTTTGTGGACTTTAGCTCCCAGAAGCCCCAGCCACTATGGTCAATGCTCAGGGCTTCTGGGAGCTGAAGTCTGCAAACATCTGGGGACCCACAGGTTGAGAACCACTGTCCTAGACTTTCCTAACAGGCATGGCCACATTCTAAATTCTGTACAGCCTTTATCCCTAATTATGCTGCTTAGGGGATTGTGGACCTTGCCGGATGGAGGTGGTCATGCTTGTTGGGGAAGTCTGGCTACTCCTGCTGGCGGGAGGGAATTGTAGTCCAAAAGTAATTTCCCAAGCTCTGTTTGTGGAAAATAATCCATGCAGAGGTCAAGGGGTTCAGTGTACTGAGGCCAGCCACATTACAATTTCTCTTTCTGTTACAACAACCAGGGCTTGTTGTAGCCACTGTGTTTGACTTTAAGCCTGGTTTGTTTTTCTTTCCATACATATCTTGTCTTTTTCAGAGCGAGAGCTTCTGCCCTTGTGCTGGAGCACCCATAAATGAGTGCTTTACAAAAGTGGGTGGGAGCAGCAATGGGCCACCTCTCCTTCCCTGTTTCTTCAACAAGTCCATGTTAAAATTGATTTGGTTTTAACACTTTCCACTGCCAAAGTATCAGAGCAGGTAACACTTCATGAGGATTTTACAGATGAGCTTCTGAAAAATGCCATTATGACAGAGCCCTGCTGTTCTTCCTGACTGCAAAATGATTTCCTGAAGGAAAGGGTCTTACATGGCTCCTAACAGACACACAGAGCTCTGTCTTGGTTATGCCTCTGGAAACAGTGGCTTCTAAGACACATAATGAACTATCAAATCTGTATGGAACTCCCTTCAGGAACTAATCTTTCCTGATCTACCTATGTACTGAATAGTTTGTCATCTGATTAAGCCAGAGCGTAGGTCATTATTCTGAACCTCTGATTGGGTAGACTAGTGGACTGAAATTACTACAGCCTGTTGGCTCAGGCATGTTTCATCTAGAACTCAGATTGAAATCTCTGAATTAATTCTTTGGGCTTGTTTTGCTCTTTCAACATTTAGTATGGACCTCACTTCCTGCCCTGGCTGTGTCACCTGCTACCCCCACCAAGACAGTATCCTCTTCAGTCATCAATGGACTTGAGGTGACAGAGCAGCGAAGCTGGCTTTATCTTGAGGAGACAGTCAACTCATTGCTCAACACGGCACAGCAGCTGAAGACACTGATTGAACAAGCTAAGCAGGCCAGCTCCTCATACAGAGAAGCTGCAGTTTCTCAAGCAAAAATTCAGGCTGATGTGGAGAGGAAAGAGGTAACTGTGCTTCAAGAAATGAAATTCTGTCCCTAAATGTCAGGGAGAAAAACTAAGGAGCCACAGCTTCTTTATCTTATAGTAGTGGGAAGCAATCTACTATGAACGCTTGTAAGTTTGGGTTGTATTCTTCAATCTGATGCAGGAAGTAACCATATTTTGATGTTATTGAAAGTTTTTTTTTTTAAATGTAGTCTTTTTGTCTAATAGTAAAAATAAATTACAAAGTTCTTATATTGAGAAGGTGTGTGCAGATCTTTGGGTATGTGTTATGTACCAGAGGTCTGTTTCATCTTTGAATCCCAGATTCTGTCTATGACCAGAATAAATTATGATAAATATTTGTACACAACTTTATGGTTTCCAGCCTAGGATTTTCTTAAATAACCTTATTCACAAGGATCAGGTGACTGTGGCCCATGGATGGTGGCAGGGAGAAAGGGGAGGAGAAGAAAGTAAAGATCAGATCAAATGGCCAAAAAGGTGTGCAAGGAACAGAAGCAATGAAATGGGTTTAAGAAAGGTTAAGTAAGACCCCATTCTTTGCCCAGTCCTAATCTTGATCCTGGTCCCAACACTCTCTAATTTTTTCTTCTTTGTTATTTATCAGCTGGCATCCTACATTGTAGATACAGATTTGTAACCTGGAATTATAGATAACTGCACCGTATTCAGTAATACAGATATTCACCTTCTTGACACTATTGCCAAAACTGCAGGGAGCCACTATGAGCAATAGAGGTCTCCAATGCAGTTGAGGGAGGTGCTTCAGGATGATGTAGCCCTCCCCCGCCTCCTTTGCAGCAAAGTATGATTTTTGAAATTCCCCCCAGCCACTGCCATAAATGTAATTGATTATTGAAAGCATATAGCATTTCCCTCATTGTTTCCACATGCCTCTTTTGCTTTTGACCTTTCTCGGTTTGAACATATTGCACCATTCACATTTCTCACTTTCAAATTTACTGATTTGCCTACTGAAGTGGTGGTATTCATTTTAAAGGAAAACTATAAGTCATAGGAGAAAAGGGGAAATTTAAAAGGGAAAGAAAGAAAAATAAGAAAAAAAAAGAACTCTTTGTAATAGGAGGAGGAGTAGAAGAAGCTCCTAATACAACTCTCTGCACCATCAGTATCGTGTTCCATTTGAGTTTTTTAAATTGTCTTTCCTTTCTTTGTACAGTTTTTCCTATGGAAACTGTAGTTTCCCAAAAGCCATAGAGCCAGTAAAGGTAGTGGACAGAGAGTCTCAGTTAGAGACTTGGGTTGCGATCAGCAAGAAACCATAAAGTTTGCTGGATGTCCTTGAGTAAACAGGCAAACAAATGCTTCTCAAAGAACCAACTCTTCAACAAAATCAGACAATCTTGCTCTGCCTGAAAAATTGCCAAACCAGTGATATTGGACCAGGGATGGGAAATGAGTGCCCTCCTGATTTTGCTGGACTGCAGTGCCCCTTATCTGTTATCACTAGCTGTGCTGCCAAGGTTGAACAGAATTGCTTCCCAACAGCATTTGGAGGGTCATGCATTCCACATCACAATATTAAACTGTTACTGCCTAAATTTTAGTGACGTAAATCGAATTGTTTTCCCCCAACTAAAGTAAACCTATTGAATCAGTGGAATTTACATAAGTGTTATCTAACTCTTTCATGCATTTTCAGTTTATTATCTGCAGACCTATTGTTTAATTTGGTTTCACTGCTTTTTTTTAAATTTCTTTTCCCTCTCAATATGATTTCTGCACAATCCAGTTGTGGGAACTTGGGATCCATTACTGGATATAGGCCAGCATTAATCAGAGGAGTATTGCCCTGGATTAAAGATGTCTCATTTTTAGCTATTATTGCAGATCACCATTGATGAACCCACTCTTTTAAAATTTGTCCATTTTAAAAGTTCTGTATGCTGTTTTGCATCACTGTTAAGATTGGTGACTGGTCTATGGGACAGTGATTCTGCATACAAATCATTATAAAGTGAACTTTCATGTCTGCATTGATGCCTATGCTAAACTAATAATAGCTTACAGACCAGTCTAGAGTCTTCTACACCTTCAGGAATATGAGCTCTGTTGCCGTTTGTAGCAGTTACTTACACACATATTAATGTGTTGTCTTTTTCACCCTACTTTTGAGGATTGAAAATGTATGTTTAATAATTAGAGCTTCTAGGGTTTGAAATTGAACTTGCTTATCTCCAGTAAACAAGAAGATGTCACCAGAGATGACCTAAGGTGGAGTTATATAATCAGGATGTCTCCAACATTCATGATCTGCAACATTCAAAATTAGCCATTCAGCCCTTTATGAAATGCTACATTTCCCTCTTCCAGACCTCTACTCAAAGCTTACTACTGTATATTGCTAGCTGTTTAGCCGTTCAGCCTAACGATTTAGGAAGAAAAACTTATGACTACTTACTTTAAGAGCTAAGTTCATGAAGGCATAAATGAAAGCAGAAGAATATTGATCCAGGAAAATTCAGATGGAAAAAATTTGTTATGGGAAGAGTAGAGGGGTGATGAAATTAAGTGGTGGCACCTGAGTCTCGGGTTGCGGGGGTGGGAATGAGAGACAAAGAAGAAGTTGAGCTTTGCAAGAGTTAGTAGAAAACTCCACACCAGAAAATAACCTGTTGTAAACACTGGGCCTGTTATTAAAATCATGGCAGAAAAGGCAAACTAAATAAATAAACAAAATCCAAAAAAAGTAAAAATAAAAGAGGAAAAAGAGAGAGCAAGAGCTCCTCTGCCTGCATACAGCTGCTTTTTGATCCAGTGAAACCCCAAAATTTTCCTGTCTTCTGACTGGTCTTTTTTCCCTCATCACTAAAATTTAGTTCTGTATTGGTTAATAACAAATCAGGAGAAAAGGTGCATTGTGCCAGTGCTTCTTAAGCTATGTAATGTGAGGAATCAGCCGTGTTTTTTCACCTTTGTTCCAAGCACTTGTGCTATCATATCATATCAAAGTACATTCTTGATATAGAGCCAATGAAAGTATCCAAAGGATTTAAACTTGGTAGCTTCTGTGTGCCATTCCACTCTCTTATAGTTTCATCTTGTTGAAACTACTGTAACCATTGATCTGTCTTTTCACTCATTTTAGGATCTGAAATTATAAGCAGAAAATTGTTTCCCTCTCTTCCAACACAGAGCAATCAGTTGTGCTGTACGTTAACCAAACGTTAGATTCTTCCATTCTAGTCCATAGGCTTTGTTCCCAGTGCCCTAGATCTCCAAAATTGGACCTCAGTAACAGGGTTTATGTTTCTAGTATGTTTCTGGGAGAAGAGAGTGGATGAGAACAACAGAATCCCTTCCATGCATTATAAAGCAAGCATATAGGACATTAAGAAACAGTAATTTTTATGAGCCAGATTCCTCCTTTCTTTCTACATGTCAGTGAATGGTGTAAGGTTGATGAATTCACACATTCATCACACTATCAGACAAGACTGATAACCAACACCGTTACTTGCATTGTTGAGTGACAGCTTGCATGTGCATATGGTCAAATTGTTTCATACCACCTCATATGCAATACTTTACATGTCAGCAGTTTGCTTCATGTAGTCACACAGTTTATTTAGGCCAGGGATATGGGTGGAAAGAATATGTGAATGCTCTTGGAATATTTGAAGCCCCTTTCTGTTTTTTTTTCTCCTTGAGTGTCTTCAAGGCTCTTTCTTTTTCCTCACCATCAGTTTTTTGAGGACTGCTCCCATGACAGTCTGATCTCTTCTGTCTCCACAAACCAGGAAGATGTGAGGGCAGCTCAGTAAACCAGATCAACGTGGACTGTGTTCCAGTAGCTAGTGCACAATGATGACATCTATATCATCACAAAGCATCTATCAGAGCGCAGGAGGGGAGGCTATAGCTTTCCCAATGCTGATATGCTTTTTTATTTGTGGGTGATCTGTTATATGGGGGAACAATCAGGAGTGGTAAACTCCACCTGCAATCCCAGCTTACTCTGCTAAATGAGTAGATCCAGCTTACTTGTGTAGAAGTCAAATTATGTGTGAACCAGACGTTGGCTTCTTCCCAACTCTTAGAGCAAATATGCCCTAAGGTGTGAATCATGCTTTCACTGGAGCACAGGGTGGTTAAGGAATCGTCTCCTCTGTTCTGTCCTCCACTTCTTGCTTGGCCCAGCTTCAAGCCTGCATAGTCAGAGCCTATGGAAGAGCCTTTTTAAAGTAGGAGTGAGGACTGCATAGCCCTCCAGGTGTTGCTTGACTGCAACTCCCTTCATGCCTCATCACTGGCTGTGCTTTAGGGCTGATGGGAGTTGCAGTCAGACAAGATCTGAATGGCCACATGTTTTTCAGTCCTGACTTAGAAGAATCAGGAAGGAACTTATACTTTCTCAGCTGCTGTCCAGCCTCGCCTAAGAACTGCATATGTTTTCCTTACCTGCTTTTTAGCAGTAACTGTGACTGGATACCCCAAGTTAAGTAGCCTTTTGTTCGAATCCCAAAGGAGATAAGTGGAGAGAAGTCTCTGTTTCACAAGCAAAATGTTGTTGCTTGCATTGCTACCTGTGTGCAGAATTTTTTAACAGATCTAGATTTTGGAATACTTCAGTTTAGAGGTATTCTGGTTTCATTTTAAAAAATGCAAAACAGGGTCTTAAATGATATATATTTTTTAAAACTTATAGAGCTATAGGTCCAGATTTTTCCATGAAGTTTGGTTTAGCAGCAAATGTTTAATCAGTAATGAAAGATGGCAGATTATCACATATCAAAATATTTCAGGGTGAAAGAAGCAGGTAAAATAGACAGCAGCATTTGATTCCAGTCTTTTTCATTTGGGCTGATTACCAGAACAGAGATTATCAGGATAGAGTACTAAATCAAAATGCATGGTGTTATTTCTACAAGTGCAGAGATGGGTAGTAATTTTGTTTTTTGCTTAAATGTCGACATATACCATCTATTGCTTCCACTAACAGAGTATTAATTGATCAGTCCTTTGAATGAATCTAACACATCCAGTCTCATGTGTGGCTGATCTGTAGCTCCCAGCTTTGGGGAAAATGCAGATTACAATACAGTAAACCCTAGTAGATATATAATAGATATAGTTTTTGGGCTAAGCACTGGTTGCCCATTAGAAAACGTAAATCAAATCCAAGATGTTTTCTCTTCATACCAATGTAGCTTTTAACCTTTTGATCTCTTTATTTTCATGATGGAGCAGAGGTGGACAGTAATGTGCCTAGGTGCAGTGGAAGTGATTCACATCATTTCTGATTGCCATTTTCCTGTTGGGGAAAAAAGGGTTTTTAGGGAGGCTGGGTGTTTGGAGGGGATTGATAAGGAAAGTTGTCGTGCTTGAGCGCCGATCTGGGTAGTTTGGCTCAAGTTTTCAAGTATAAAAATCATCTGAAAATCTCCCTGAATTTTTTCCATTGCTGGGCTTTAGGGGATTACTAGGGAACTTTGAACACTATACATGTGGGTTTTGTGGCCACATGCTGGCTGCAGGCTGCACTTTTTTCCACCCCTCTGGTAAAGATAGGAGGAAGAAAAGGTACAAAAAGGGAACATGCCCTGATCTATCTTGGTCATGTATTGAAGAAGGATATTGCCATGTAAGGGAATTTCCTAATCTGGGTCAATGAAAGAGGCTGATTTTCAAGACAAGCCATTTCACTGGTTGCATAGACAAAAGCATTGTTCATTTCTGTGCAACAGATGTGTTTTTCCGTATTGAATGTTAGAGAATTCATACTGTAAAATGCTCATATCTGTTTCATGTTTTCTGGAACCCAAAGGAGAGATTTAATGAGGTGGATGGATTTACATCTGTCTCTTGAAAACTGGTAGAAACAAATGGAACCTTTGCAGTTAGTGTATAGAATGGAATATGTTACGTCAAATGTTTGCCATGTAATTCTCTCTGTTTTAGCCCCCATTTTCCATGGTTTAGATAGAAGTTGTATTTTCTTCTGTTCAATGAGGCAAATACTTCAGGATGGCCTGAATATTGTGGCCTGGATCCAAATGCTTCCTTCTTGGAAGAAAATAGAGTTAATGTTCACAGAACCAGAGATGACCAGAGATGCCCTTGACTCCCTTTTATCTCTATGTGTTCTTAAAATCTGCTTCTGAAGACAGGATAATACTTAGAAATTGAATAGAACATGTTGTTGGGGAGCGACAGACATAAGAGGCAACAGATAGAGGTCTGCCTCTCTAATCTGAATAGTGGAGCAATTTAGGACCCAGTCCTCTATGTGTAGTATGTAATTGTCAAAGCCAGCAAATGAGAATGAAGCAAACTGGTGTTAAGAAAGGCATGGGGATTGCTTAAAGCTTGGCCTTCAAGTCAGTCATCCATAGAAAGCATTACAACTCCGCAGACTGCTTCCTGCTAGGTTATTTCCTGCTTTACCCTGAGGGTATGCTATGTAGCCAGCTTGTAATTACCATCCAGGGTCTATAACTTTAATAATATACAGTTAGAGCTCTTTCCTGTGAAAAAACTGACAATAAAATATTTGAGTGATTATTCATTTTGACAGTTATTTAGATCTACCATAGTATTTGAGGTTTTTCTCCTTAGATGAGGAATATATTTCTAGATCTTCAGATTTTCTGATAAACTAAAAATATTTTATAAAGTGTCAGATCTGGAACATAAGATGAAATGTCCAGACATGTATGCCCTGCTCCCTTGGTCCAGTTTCGGGGCACCTTCCTTGGTAGGATGGGAAACTATTTATTCTCATCCCTCCAGCTGTGCCTTGGAAGCAATACGAGATAGCAAGTGCTAGCTTCCATGGCTTGGTGAAATGGATTTCTGGGAAGAGTAAGAAACTTTTGTCCCTCCAGATCATTATGAGCTGTAACCCCACCCATCTTGGTGAATGGTAAAGATTGTGACACTTGTAATCCAAAACACTCAGAGGGCCAAAGGTTTCCTCCACACTGTATTCTGTGCTCTTGATCTGAGGGTACACAAAATGATGCCTACAAGCCACATATCTCTAGGCCGTTTCGTGACTTCTAGAGGGCCCCTTGAACCCCTCTAAATGTAAGCGAGACTATTATGGCAGTAGGGGCATCTCTAGCTGTTTCACTCTACCCCCCTCCAAAAAAAATACCAGAGGATCAAAACAACAACAAAATAACAGTAGCCAGAAATCTATTTCTGGTTCTGAAAAATGAGTTGAACAGGATGGGGGTGCTACAATTGCTGTTCCTGCAATTCTAAATTGCTGCTCCTGCAAGGTTTCAGGAGTGACAACTTACCTTTCCTGGCTTTAGTCAGAAAAAGGGTGGCCTGGGAAGCCCAAAGGGGTCAAAGGGCTGCAAAACGGTCTTGGTTATGGCATAAAGTCTCAGGGCTGCACTTTGCCCACTGCTGCTTCAGAAAAATCAAAAACGCAGAAGCTTTTTACTTTGTTTTAAATTGAAAATGTAAGAGTAATTCACTTCAATTCACTGAGAACTATTACTGCAATTAATTACTTTTTAAAAGGAACTCCCAGCTCCCTAATACACAGATTCCAAAAGCCTTTTTCAGAATGTGTTCTACACTTGCCATCTTCAGGTTTTTTGCCAGCATACAAGTGCATGTTCCCATCCTATTTACATGGTCAAAGCTGAGTCCAGATCTCCTACTCGTGGAGTGGAGTAGAAGGAACAAGTGCTCCCTTAGGTCCTCCTTTAGGCCCCTCCTCTGACTGCCAGCGCCAGTGGCACTCCCAGTCGGCTCATGATGGCAGGCTAGAATCAGGATGCACCCAGATCATCAGCTAGTGGCCTCAAGCAGAAGAGGTGGCAATTAATTCCTCTTCCAAAACAACCCCCTCCCCTGCCTTGTTGAGGGGTGCCTTCAGGTTTCTGACTTGTGGAGACCCTAAGGCAAGCCTATCACAGGATTTTCTTGGCAAGATTTATTCAGAGAACGCTTGCCTTTGCCTTCATCTGAGGCTGAGAGAGTCTGACTTGCCCAAGGTCACCCAGTGGATTTCTGTGGCTGAGGGGAGATGGTTCTCACACCTTCCCCAGGTATTACATCCTCTGCAACTTAAATAGGGGTAGTTTTAACAATGAAAAGTAGCAAAATGGTCAAACCAGGAGGTTACTGGCTTATTTCTAAAGGTCAGGCTAGTGCTTGACAGTACTTGTTACACTTCGACAGCAGTGTCACTTGAGTATTGACTGCCAAGACTTAAGTATAAATTGCACTTTATTTGAAGATACTGTATCACAAAAGGCAAGAGGTTTCCAACTTTTGCTCTGTGCTTCCAGCAAGTTTCCTAATATGATTCTGTATCATGGTGTCTTCACACTTACGTAAACTCACGGTGCTCAGAAACTTTCAAAGTTGTGATATCAGGTTGTTGAAATGATCTGGAATTTAGCTCTTAACCAACTTACGTATTAAGTCCTACCTCTGAATGAATCAACTGTGCTTTCACTTGCTTTGCTACTGTTTCTCAAGAGATTTAACACCCTGGGCTGGTCTTGCATCTAATTCCAGCTGGTATCTGTGCTGATGATACATTTAAGTGTCTTTATTCAGCACTGTTTAACAAGGTTTTGTTGCTCAGTTTAAAACTGTTGCCTTTGCTTGTACTGTCAGCTGAAGGATATATAAATCAAGGGTTTGATATGAATGCCTGTTGCAGTGTGAGCAGATCACAGAGGAAAATGTCACAACAATCACATGAAATTTTAACAGTGTGTTTTTGCTGTGCGTTATGACACGGGAGGAACGGGGGAGGAATGTAGCAGCACCTTTAAGACTAGCTGTCATGAGACTCTTTCTGGATCCTATTACATTGCTTCCCACTCCCACTCCCACTCCCACTCCCACAGAAATGTACATATCCTGAGGTGTGGCTGTCCCTCTACTGCATCTGAAGAAGTGGGTTTATATCTCCGAAAGCTCATGCTAAAATAAAAATCTGTTAGTCTTAAAGGTGCTGCCACGTACCTTCCCCCTCTGCTTCCTTCTTTTTCTGCTGCAAGAGACTAACATGGCTACTTCTCTGAAAATTATGACAGAGTTATTCATCATAGGAAGAGTTCCTAAATATCTGAGCTTTACTGTGTGTGACTTTAAATGGAAAAATAGACAGTTAAGATGGCAACAGCATTTCTTTTCACTGTAGTGAAATGTGTAGTGACTGAAATGTGTCACATGGGAGCCTGCATCATAGGAACATTTTGAGGAGTCCTCAAGTCCTACCCAATCACTCAGTCAGAGCCAGGGCATGGAAGGTCAGGGGAGGATATGGCTCACATCACTTGCCTCCATTGGTCAGATCTTGGAAAGTTAGTTTTCAAAGTAACGTGGGCCTGTTCCTTTCTGTAATTTTTAAAAACTATTTTGAAAATTCTCGTTACTCATTACAATGTTGGGAAAGTAACCTTGTTGCATTGCTCATTGATTTTCCATTACTTTTTAAAACAAGTCTTAAAATTGATAAAAGAATGGCATAAACCTTGAAAAATTCTGTCAAAATGCATCTTAAAAATTTGAAAATTAGAAACTGCCCTTACTGTATCAGCAATATACCTTTGTCCCTCCCTTTTGTTACACTATTTTTGAATTGTCTCTTCATTATGCACTAATTAAGCCCCCAAAGGTAACTTGTTATAGGTAACTAGTTACATGTAGCTTGTTCCTTCCAAGTTGTGGGAAAGGTCTTCCCTCCTCACAAGCTGTTTCTGTGATGGTGGGAGGCCCCTGCCTTTCAGAATTCAGTGATTCTTCTGGAAAACATGCGCAGGAAGTATGCACCTGGCTTCCTAACAGCCTTGTGCTTCCTGTGAGTCTTTAGGACAGTGGTTCTCAACCTGTGGGTCCCCAGATGTTCGTGGACTTCAGCTCCCAGAAGCCCCAGCCACTATGATCAATGCTCAGGGCTTCTGGGAGCTGAAGTCCACGAACATCTGGGGACCCACAGGTTGAGAACCACTGCTTTAGGAGCATTATCCTGCTGGGAAACAAGGCACACAACATTTTCTGCAACATGTTTTTCAGTGGATTCACTGAGATTTGAGTGGTAGTGGGAATGTCAATGGCAGTTGGCTGTTGTCCTAGGTAGGATGATGTGAGCTTCAGCAGGTTCCAGGCAGGCTAGTGCTCCTGCATAATCTGGGAAGATAGCCATCCTGTCATAAAAGAGTCTCTGAATTTACATTCATTTTTCAGGACTAGGAAAGCCATGGATGTATGATTTCCAAACTTGCTAAAGCTCTGAAAGAGAGATTTTTCTTTTGCAAACTAGCAGGAGGCAAGGTTGAAGTGGGAGAATGGAAATACATGTAATATTTAGATTTTTTTTTCTTTGAGTTGCATTTTCTTTAGTTTTAAGAACAGTAAACAAATATTATGTAACTTAGCAGGTAACAGTAAGTGGATACTGTGGATCTTAGTACATAAAGTTATGCTGTTTGGTGTATGGTTTTTGAAAATGTAATTCTCAAGAGGAGAGTACTTGGGGAAGGGGAATGAAATGAAAGAAAGGATCCTCTTCAAGGTATGGACCAGGGAGTGAAGACGGGGCCAGAGTATGATGGGCCCCTGAAGTGCATCACTTCCCCATGTTCAAACCCAGTCAACTGCTTCTGTGGAGTCAGCCAGTATTGGGGTAGGACAGCCATTCTCCCTAATGCTGAGGCCTTAAGGTCCTTCTATCATCTTTTCCCATCTAGTATTCTATGTTTTTGAACAGATGTCAAACTCAGTTGAAGGGTTTGTGCCCTGCCTCTGTGTGATCTCAGGGTTGGTCTTAGTCCTTCCAACCAATGCATCTCAGGTAGATAGGTTGAAAGACCATGAAAGGCTACTAGTCAGGTTGTCAGTACTGGGCAAGGTGGAGTATTGGCCTTACTTCATACTAGCACCTTGTGTTGTCCTAGTAACTTTTGGTCAATATATCAGAGCTGAGCAAAAATTCTCAGATCATGGCTATTAGAAAGCTACGAGTGTATTATTGTCCTGAATCTCATGATGCTGCTACTTGTGCTTATTGCTTTATGCTATTTTTTGAACTTTTTAGCATAATTTAATGAACTTCTCCTTCTTGATCCTATTGAGTGAGAGCTATAAGGCCGGTACAAGAATCTTGAAATTGTAATTAATATTTGTTCCCTTTGTCATTGCATTCAACTTAAATGTTTATTAGTGGTTTTTAAAAATTAGATTTAGATGTGCTTGGAGCTACATTCTTGATCTCTTTTTTTCTTCTCCCGCTTCCTCCTCTCCATGGTCCTAATCTGATTCAGACTATAGAATGCAGCTGCTATTTACATTTAAATAATATAACAGAGAAGATCCTGTCCAGACTTTTTGAATCACATGTATATGCTGCCTTCTTGCACGCATATATGTGCAGACTGCTGTTCGAGCTAAAATTTTAAAGTGGTAGAATAGCCTATACCTCTACTCCAAAAAGCAGGATAAAATGTTTATCAAGCTGAAGTTTCAATTATTTTTTGCTTTTAGCAGTATCAGAACCAGTTATTTCAACAAACAGAAGATGTCGATGGGAAAACAGAAATTATCATTAAGGTGAGCAGAAGGATCAGGTCAGCATGAATATCAAGTGGCTATTCTGCTGTTGTTCTCTTTTTCTGTACTGAAATAGTGTTGTTCTTTCATTTTGTTCAATGAACTTGAAGTGCTTTCAGGGTCAGTTTGCTGCCTGGTAGTTCACTGGCAAGGTGTCTCGTGGGTGTTCCTGTGATGTCGTTCAGGAACATTTGGGACCTATTTGTGGCCACACTTTTGGGTCAGTTTCTGAATCAGGTTTTCATGGTACTTTGTGGCCAAGGCCATTTGCATTATGGCTGTGATCCAGTCAGTGAGGAGTAACATAAGCATAAGTGGTGTGTGTGTGTGTGTGTGTGTGTTTGTGTTCTTCATTATCAGTTCTGGGGTGACTTGTGCTTTGCCTTCTGTAACAGGCATAATTCTCTTGTATACCACTGTTTTCACAGAATATTCTTCACTGGAGTTTGGATGCAATGCAGAGAGAAGCATTTCATGGCAGCAATGTAGCATGTACTGAATAATAAAAGCCTTGTTTCTGTAAATACATGGAAGGAAGAATTGTATCTGTGTTCTGTGTTCTGTATGTCTGTGGAGATAAGGCATGTGTGCTCAGCTTAAATTCTTCAGAGGAGCAAGACTGTTCTAACACACCACAGTCTAAACTCCTGGAAGATTCACTTTCCCTCTCCCCTCCTCATGCGGAAGAGGATATTATTTCACAGCTCCTAAGACTGGCAAACATAAAAAATGCATCTTGCTTCAGAAATCTGTATATTTCTAAGTCTTTCAATGCATTTTAACAAAGAAGGAATGCACACAAGACTACGTGTACATCTGATAAAATTGCATGACCAAAAAATACGTATTTTTTAAAAATAGCACAGATATTCTTCAATCATGGGAAAACTATGTACAAAAATGTTTACATTAGAAAAATGCATGTATTTTTTTTAAAAAATCTATGTCCAAAAATATGCAGAAATTACCATGTGAGAAGAAGAAAAAAGATCTTGTACCCAAAATGGGATTCCTGGAAAAGCAGCAAAAACAAGAGCGACATTTTCACATCCTCAGTGTGTTGTGGTGGGGGGAGGAACAGGGACATTTCAAATGTTGCATTTTGGACTGCAATTCCCTAAATCCCCAGGCCAGCTGAGCATGGAAGTTACAGTCCAAGAATGTTTCCAGGCTCTGCTGCATATAGGTAGACATGCAGATAGTGTTCAGCCTGGATTCTTTAAAAGAGTAGTATATTCTGTTCTCATATTGAATGGCATGAGACTGTGCCTTTGTGTGCCTACTGGGCACTGATGGTGGCAGTGGGATTTTGGGAGTTGTGCATAGAGCAGTTTCAATGCTCTGCTCACAAAAGATCTTAATTGGCTCATTCAGATCTATTGCAGTTCCCACCCAGACTTGTGGGGCTACAGTAGACAAGAGATCAGGATGGTCTGTGGCTTTGGCCCAAAGCAGCTGAGGTTCGGGTGGGGCAGTTTATAACATTTCCTGTGAGTTACATATTTTGCCTTGAATGCCCCAAAGGGTGTAGGCTGGATTTGGAAAATGGTACATGTATGGGACAAAAAGGAGAATAATTCTCACTCCCTTGTGTTATGGCCTTGAACCTCATTAGGATAGACCACTCTGGCCACATCTGCCTTATGAAAAATCCAGTCACAGATCTCATCCTGTCATGTCTAATTTGGCTTTCCATTTCACTAGTCCTGGCCTTCTAGATACCTTTCCATGTCCATCAAGCCTCCTGTGAGCTATGGTACCAGATTGGCTATCAATGGTGTGCATACCTGAGCAGTTGCTGCCTAACATGGTTACTCGCCAAAAACTTAAAAAGGGAATGTAATTGTGTGATACTTGTTTTATTTGTATTATTTTGAGATTAGCAGATAATTTACAAGGCAGATGGTGCAAACAAATTAGGTGTTAATCAGAATGCAAATTTGTTGGACCTGGAAGCAAGCAAGCACATCCATCTGTACTAAATATGGCCTGCTCACTAATGCTCTTGCAGCATGGCAATTTATTCATAGCCAAGAATGCTTTCCTGTGCCAGCCTTATGTAACTACACCAGGTTGCTAATCACACCTAGGTAATTGTATGAGCCACAAACAGATTGAGCTGTGAAATACTCCTGTCATTTTTAAAAAAAATTTCTTTGCTCAAGTTTAGAATGAGCCATCTGAATATAAGCTTTTTTACTTTAATGACAGTTCTCTACAATACCTTTCTTCTTGTTCTATTAAAAGTGTTGTCTCATTCTAAAGAAGGCTTTTATTCATGTGAATGAAAAGATACAGTTATGCTCAGCTAGGGAATCAGATTTTTAAAAATTCTAATGCTTTTCCACATCTCTCTCCCACTTCACTCCTTATTTCTTAGAAATCAGAAAACATGGTTCCTCCCAGTAGCTGGCAAAGAGTGGGTGGACAGGAGTGCTAATGGAGAGCCTTCAACTTTAAACAGTTACATTTCCCAGGTTCTTATACTTAAAGATCTTTTCTCTGTTACACTGTCATAGACCAAGGGCAGGAGGGATATGTAGCTCTCCAGGATAGTTGAACTGCACATTATCCCTAGCTAGTAGTGTGGGTTGATGGGAGTTGCAATCCAACACTATCTGGAAAAATTGCTCTTTTTGGATTCCAATGCCTAGGGTTCTCTAGGGCTTGGAGATTCTAGAAATAGTAGTCCAAGAAGGGGACATTTCCATTGCTAATTTCAGATTGGTGTTAAATTCACCATGGGGAACCAGTGCTATTAGTTACTAACGTCGAGCACCATATTCATGTTGTCTGGACCAACCAGTTGCCAAATTAAAAGGGATGGGTAAACTAAACTTCAGTTTCTAGTATTATCTACCTAGAATGAATTGGTCATCCCTCATCTGACAAAATAATAGTTCATTAAGTGGTTTTCAAAATAATGAGAACTGAAAAAGAATCAGTTAGGCCTTATCACTGGCCACTGTTTTCTGCCTTCTGTGAGAATGGCCAAACTGGAAAGGTTTTCTTCATCCATCAGAGCTGGCAACATGAAGAGAGTATTTTCCAAACTCCAGCATACCCATGAACCTTTGTGTTCTCCACATACCAGTTTCAGGCAGTAATCCTAAACACATTGGGTAGGAAATAAACACCCACTGAACATAGTGGGACAGGGGCTGTGGCCCAAGATATGCTGCCTCAGGCAGAGCAGCAAGTGGTGGCCTCGCAAGTCCAGAGTAAATATGAATGGGATGATGCTGCTGGGTGCACAGTGTGGATTTAAACAGTGTTTTAGCAGTTCCTTTCTCTTGTTACGTTTTATGAAAATGTGTTCTTACCTTGTTTTGAATCATGTGTATCTTCAAAGAAGTCTGAGAGATCTCATTTGCAGTGTACAGAAAACAGTAAACACGTTTCAGCAGATACCATGCTTCTCTTTCTTTAAATCTCTTCGGTTACTTCAACACCTTCTCAGCTATAAAGTCAACAGTGTTTTCCTTGTGTTTATTGCCATAACCTTAGATAGCTTTTTGTTCTTTAGGAAGACTGGAGGCAAGAAGCCACATTAATCCTTCAGAGCACTCAGTTGTTTTATGGAACACCTGCAGTAAAAAAAAAAGTGTTCTGTACACAGATGTCGAGTGATGGTGCCTCATCTCTCATTCTTTATTCCCATTTTCCTCCCATACTTTGGATGTTAAGTGTTTGCAAGAGAGAGTACTCTTTCACTCACTGATGTTTGCTTCTTTGTTTGCATTGTGACAGCAGTCCTGTGTCAACTGTGGTCGTGAGGCAATGAATGAATGCACTGGCTGCCATAAAGTCAATTACTGCTCAACATTTTGTCAACGGAAGGTAATGAATTCCTTATGCATCCCAGATACAAGAGTTCAGAGATAACTGCTATGGCTGGAGAAATGGGCACCCATGCCTGGGTTTCTGCTTTTCATGAAGCAGCTGTGGCTTGCTCCATAAATCCTTTCCTGACTGTGCCACCAAAAATACTCCCGTATGGATCTGCCTGATCTCCAGGTTCTCCAGGTTCTCTTGTCTGCTGAAGTTGGCAGGGGGTGGCTGGGAAAAAAGCCAGTGGTGGAGGGTAATCCATTTGCAGATCTTGCAGAACTTGGGCAGTTACTCTTTTGGACTTTTGTTGGGGGATGTCCTCAGCCAGCATAGCCATAGGCTGGGAGGTTCTGGACACTGTACTCTGAAAATAGCTTTCCAAAGACCAGCGCTTTTCTGGATTGACTCTTTACTTTTATTCCCTTGGTTCTTCTGATGCCAGATAAAACATTTGCATTTTGACAGCAGGTAAAAACAGTTTTATTTACTCTGGTCTCTTGAGTATTGAGACTCATTCTTTATATTCAAAAGAATGAAAACTGAGCATTTTAACCTGAGAATATTTACTTTCCTGCTGGTTTCGAATGATTTTTGTGATTTTAATCTCCTGCTATGAACTTATTATTTTTGGTTGGTTTATTTTTTCTTCCCATAGAGACAGCTATAAATGGGATTTAAGTTCTTTGCAATGTAAGTATTGGGGGATTCCAAGCAGGTTGGCACTCTGTAGTATGGTATTCCCCAATCCTTGTCTCTTTTTGACACAATTTGCTTTTCCTCTGTGACGCCTTTCATATCACACTCTTTTCTTTTTGCTCCTCATTTTTCAGGACTGGAAGGACCACCAGCATATGTGTGGCCAGGCAGCTTCAGTTACTGTTCAGGAAGAAGAGGTTCATGTTACAGACACTGTGATAGAGAAAGTTGTTGTCTGAAGGGCCTCACCATTCCAGTTGATGTAGATATTTCTCTGTGACAGTCTGGCTGGACCAGTAATTGTGCTGTGGAGTCATACTGATTAAAAGCAACAACAATGAACTCATCAAGAAGATAAAATTGTAATATTATTTGTATGTTGCTGGTCAACAGAAGACTCTTCTCTAACAACACAGAAACTGATACGTATGGGTCTCTACTTCAATTTAAGGGAACTCAGGAACTTAACTTTCCAAGGCTTTCTATGAAAAACCATGCAGAACCAATGGGTGGTTTACATGGCTGTAATTGACAGCTCTGATGGATGATGTTGGCTCTTTAAAGTAAATTATAGATTTTCTTTATGGCAGTTAATGAGACCTGTGTTCTTTTGAGATTCCTCCAAAGTGATTTGAATAAAAAATGTGTCTGTTGTTCTATTCTTGACGACGTTCCTTTTGAAACAAAACAAAACAAATCTGCTGTATGGAAGAACAGAGCTCTTCTATGAGTTTAGTTTGGTAGCCTTTCAGCAACCTGCTTAGGTTATACCTGGACTTTGATGCTGTTGCTGATTTTACTTTTTTGCTTGGTCGGAACTTCCTTCTGCAGGACAAAATGATCTAATGCGGCAGTTCTTGACCTGAGGACTTGGATGAGGTTTTCCTGGAGCAGATGACCACACATTCAAAAAGGAGAGATGCAGTGTTAATGGGAGATTTCAATTATCCTGATATTTGTTGGCAGTTAAACTCTGCCAAGACCACAAGGTCCAATGGGTTCCTTGCTTGCCTTGCAGACAATTTCATGGTCCAGAAGGTGGAAGAGGCAACAAGGGGATTGGCTATTTTAGATCTGATCCTAACCAACAGGGATGACCTAGTTGATGAGGTGGAGGTGGTGGGATTCTTAGGAGGGAATGACCATGCTCTTTTGGAGTTTGTCATTCAGTAGGAAGGAGAAGCCAAGTGTAGCCAGACACGCATCCTAAACTTTAAGAAAGCTGATTTCTCTAAACTTAGGGAGTTACTTGCTGAAATCCCATGGTCAAGAATACTAAAAGAGAAAGGAGTTCATGACAGATGGGAGTTTCTTAAAAGTGAGATACTGAAGGCACAATTGAAAACTGTTCCAATAAGGAGAAAAAATGGCAGGTGTCTAAAAAAACCAGAATGGTTGACTAAAGAACTCTCAGCTGAGTTAAGTGTTAAAAGAAACATGTACAGGAAATGGAAGAATGGTGAAACCACCAAAGGAATTCAAGCAAATAGCCAGGAAATGTAGGGAGAAGGTCAGAAAAGCTAAAGTGCAGAATGAGCTTAGGCTTGCCAGAGATGTTAAAAACAATAAAAAGGGCTTTTTTAGATATGTCTGCAGCAAAAAGGAAAAACAAGGAGATGATAGGATCACTGCATGGAAAAGATGACCAATTAATAATGGGAGGAAGAGAGAGGGCAGAACTACTCAATACCTTCTTTGCCTCAGTTTTCTCCCAAAAGAATAGAAGTACTCAACCTGGGGGCTTGGGGAGCAGGTGAGGAAGCAAGGGAAATGCAGCACAGAATAAGTAGACAAGTAGTACAGGAATATGTGGCTAAACTAGATGAATTCAAGTATCCAGGGCCAGATGAATTACATCCAAGCATATTAAAAGAACTGGCAGAAGTCATTTCTGAACCACTTGCAATAATCTCTGAGAACTCTTGGAGAACAGGAGAAGTCCCAGTAGAGTGGAAGAGGGCAAATGTCACCCCCATCTTCAAGAAGAGGAAGAGGACCCAAATAATTATTGCCTGGTCAGCCTGACATCAATACCAGGAAAGATCCTAGAGCAGATCATTAAACAGTCAGTTTGTAATTACTTAGAAAGCAATGCTGTAATCACTAAAAGTCAACATGGATTTCTCAGAAATAAGTCATGCCAGACTAATATTATCTCTTTTTACGATAGGGTTACAAGTTTGATAGATGAAGGCAATGCTATAGACGTAGCATATCTTGACTTCAGTAAGGCCTTTGACAAAGTTCCCCATGACATTCTTGCAAAGAAGCTAGTAAAATGTGGGCTGGATGGGGCTTCTGTTAGGTGGATTGGTAATTGGTTGACTGACCAAATCCAAAGGGTGCTCCCCAATGGCTGCTTTGAGGTTGCCACAGGACTCTCTCCCGGGCCCAGTGCTATTCAACATCTTCATCAATGACTTGGATGAAGGAGCAGAGGGCATGCTGATCAAATTTGCAGATGACACCACATTGCGAGGGGTTGCTAATACCCCAGAGGACAGGATCAAATTTCAAAATGATCTTGACAGATTGGAGAGCTGGGCCAAAACTAACAAAATGAATCTCAACAGAGAGAAATGTAAAGTCCTACACGTAGGCAGAAAAAATGGAATGCACAAATATAGGATGAGGGACGCATGGCTGGATAGGAGTACATGTGAAAGGGATCTAGGAGTCTTGGTAGATCACAAGCTGAACATGAGTCAGCAGTGTGATGCGGCTGCCAAGAAAGCCAACGCAATTCTTGGTTGCATCAATAGGAGTATGGTGTCTAGATTGAGGGAGGTAATGGCACCACTCTATTCTACATTGGTTAGGCCTCATTTGGAATACTGTGTCCAGTTCAGGGCACCTCAATTCAGGAAGGATATCGATAGGCTGGAATGTGTCCAGAGGAGGGCGACCAAAATGGTAAAGGGTCTGGAAGCCATGCTCTGTGAGAAATGGCTTTGGGAACTGGGGATGTTCAGTCTGCAGAAGAGAAGGTTAAGAGGGGACATGATAGCCACGTTTAAATATTTGAAGGGATGTCATGTCAAGGAGGGAGCGGGCTTGTTTTCCGCTGCTCCAGAGACTAGGACAAGGACCAATGGATTCAAACTGGAGGAAGAGAGATTCCACTGGAACCTCAGGAAGAACTTCCCGACGGTCAGAGCTGTCCGGCAGTGGAATATGCTGCCTCGGAGTGTGGTGGAGTCTCTTTCTTTGGAGGTTTTTAAGCAGAGGCTGGATGGCCATCTGTTGGGAATGCTTTGATGGGTGTTTCTGCATAGCAGGGGGTTGGACTCAATGGCCCCTGGGGTCTCTTCCAACTCTATGATTCTGTGACCTGGGGTCCATGAACCCATGGGGTCTGCAATGTCCTCAAAGGGGGATGGTCCATGATGCCTTGAGGAAATGTTATGATCTTTTACAATTAAGAAAGTAAGAAAAACAGAAAGAAAGGAAGGAAGATAGTCATATGTCAATCTCAAAGAAGAGAAATCTTTTGCCAGTGACAAAGTTTCATTACGGTATTGCAAACCACTCAGAACCTTTGTTTGATAGCAAAAAATGTACTCCCAACTTGCTACTTGCACAACTTGCACACAGTGGGAACATGTAAGTGAATGATACTGGGTGGCTCAGGGAAAGCAAGTGACATTTCTTGCTACCACACATACAGCCAGAAGCCGCCTTAAGTCTTAGCAGTCTGTGGCAAGAAAATATCTAAAGGGGGTCTGTGGTAAAGAAAAGGTTAAGAGCCACTGATCTAATATATTGGAAATTGCAGGCTGTGTGTCAAACAAAATAGTTTGTATCTTGCATCTTGAAGCGTTTACTTTTGAGTTCAAAAACAAATCTAGTGCAGTGGCTTCCAACTTGATGCTGTAGGACTAATATTCCCAGAATCCTTCCCCACCAGCCATGTTGGTCTGGGGCTTCTTGGAGCTGAAATCACTAATCTGAACACTGAATATGTATTAAAAATGGTTTATTTCTAGTATGATTCATAGTTGGATATTATACCAGACCTAGCATGGTGTAATAGCTTGACTGTTGAGCTAGGACCAGTGTTCAAATCCCTGCTCAGCCATGGGATCTCACTGGGTGACCTTGTGCAAGTGGTATTCTCTCAGCCTCAGAGAAAGGCAGTGGCAAACCCCTGTGAATAAATCTGGCCAGGACAGCCCTAGGATAGAATCACCATAAGTTGGAGCCAAATTGAAGGCACTGTAAGAAAAGGATTAAGATAATCTACATACTTACACCTGCACACATACATTCAGCTTCTCTTATTTTTTCAGAGGAAAATGCAGCATAGTGTTTGCCCCCTTGCCCATCTTTTGAGCAAGCAGTGGGTTGAACATGTCTCCCTGAGGGAGTGACATTCGCCATTTCCACACTATGCTGTCATAGTGCAATTGTTCCACTTTCAACACCCTATGGATTGCTTGATTGCTGTCAAGTTGGCTTTGACTGAGCCAGCATGGTGTCATAGTTTGAACTTCAGACTATAGCCCTAGGAATGAGGCACTTAGCCATGGAAACCCACTGGGTCACCTTGGGCAAGACACAGGGCCTTTTGGCACTACACTGTTATAGTGCTATTATTCCTTTTTCAGCATCCTGTGGAATTCCGGGGTTTGTAGTTTACTGAGGCCAAAGAACTCTTTGGCTGAGAATTCTAAATGCTCCTCCCTAAACTTCAAACCCGAGGATTCCATAGGATGTTGAAAGTGGAATAATAGCACTAAAACAGTGTGGTGCAGAAACGGCCATAGTTAATGCTGAACCAAGGATCTTTGCTCAAGTCTCAACAGGGTGTTATGCTATATGGCTTTCCTCCTGGTAGCCCTCTTTCTTTCTACAGTTTTTGCCTCTTGGGTTCTTCCTGGCATTTTTTGTTGCTGTTTGGTCCTAGTAGGGGAGGCAGTATCAACAATGGTTAAGAGTCCCTCACCATCCCTGCTTATTAGCAGAACGGGCCTAGATCATGTTGGATACTCGGGAGCAAAACTGAATAGTCCTATGCTATTCACAAAGTACTAAAGACAAGCGAGCTCTGGGTAAATGGCACATTCAGGGGCTCAAATCTCAAGCTTTTATTTCTAGTGTTATCACCTTTTAGCTAGTTAACTTGTGGGAAAAGGACTGCAGGTTAGCATACATTGTGCAGAAGGCACAGATAAATAAATTGTGTACAAAGTCTGAGGCAGGGCTGTTCCTCCTTGTAATCATTATTTTCATAATTTCAAGCTTAGTTTTGCCTTCATTCTTTAACTGAGACACAATAAAATATCCTCTCAGTTCTTCCTACTACAGCTTAACATGACCCTGGCACGAAATCGGTAAAATGCATATTTATCCAGCGTTTACAGCTCTGACTTGATGCTGCCAAAAATAAGAAAAGGTGCAACTGTGTATTTCCTCAGCATCTCACTTCAGGAGAGAGACTGTATATTCCAGCAAGAAGATTAGCTTGAAAATAGAATCTCTTGAGTGTTAAAACTGCAGAATATAAAATGAGACATGTTTTGTGCAGGGAGGACAACTTCATTCCTGTGAGAAGAAAGAAAAGCTGAGGTGGATATAGAAGTATAATGAAACATTGCTAATGTTAGTGAAGGGGTCCTTTTTTCATTACTGATCAGGTCCAGAGATGTAATTACTCATGCATTTGTATCATCCTTTCTTCTAGAAAATATAGTCAAATCCAGCAGCTAACACTTGCTCAAATTTGGAGTGTGCCAATCTGTGCTTCAGTGCACAATTTAAAAACATTGCAGAGTCATTTTTTTCGTGTGTGTGTGTGTGTGTATGAACATACTCTAAAAGTAGACTTTTAATTGAATGTTTGATACAATTAAATAGAAATGGAGTGGAGTGTGTATGTGGATGCCTATTCCTGACAATACTTGGCTGACTATATTGCCACCTATCAAGCTCTGCTATGAGGCATCTAGAAATCATAAGTGATGAAACTGGTTACAAGAATGCTTTAAATAAAGCCAAAAATGAATTTTCTTCTACCCAGATAAATGTCTGAACTGTAAAAAGGCTGTAGCTGCACTAAGTAAACTCTCTGCAAGTTAAGTAAGATTAGCAGACAGCAAAATAACCCCCTCTGTCCTCTACCCATACTGTGGTGAAAAAGTGTAAGAGGAATATTCTTCATTACCATTTTGGACCATATTACTGATGCTATAGTCGGTCTAATAGTAATAGTAATAATAATAATAATAATTATTATTATTATTTATATCCCGCCTCTCCCAATGGATCGAGGCAGTACTACAACAGTATATAAATACATTAAAAGCAATTAAAACATAACCCATCCTCCCCCCACCAACCCATCTAAACCCCCTAAAACACATTAACTATTAAAACTATTAAACTATTAAAAACAACACTTCCCTGCATCTTCTACTTCAGAGGCAAGATGTGAGGCAGGAGCTTATTTCTAGAATTGGAAAAATTCCCCATAGAGGCCACATACCTTTGATGTAAATAAGTTTGTGTCAAACAGTAGTTTTGTTTTCACTAAGTGAATTTTGCATGAATCATACTTGTGTCAAGCGAATATGCCAATAATGCTACCTTAAAAATGTGCTCTTTAGTGGAATCTTATGCAAGAAAAGATTGTGTGGTTTTTGTCATCTGTTCATTATACCCTAAGTCATGTTGGGTATAAGGAAATAAGCAGTGGATGTCACACAGGCAGTGCATAGCCTATGTAAGAGAAAAAGGCAGAAACCAGGAAATAGTTTTAGTTGTATAATCTGAGCTGCAATTTATCAGCCTGGTGCTTCCCTCCCTCCCTGTCCCCTATTTGTTTGAGCTAAGCCCCATCAACTCCAGGAAACACAATAGTTTCTAGGGATCATGGGAGTTTTATCTCATGTATCTGGGAGGCACTAAGTTGGGAAAAGCTAACCTAAGCCTATTTCCAGGTCTGTGCTACATTCATAAACCTATGGAGGTGAAGGAGACGAAACAGGACAAAACGAGAACTGAAGCTCTTAGTGAATATTATCACCTTATGGCAGCTGTGGCCCTCCAAGATGTTGAAATGTAACTCCCTCAATCCCTCACCAGTAATTAGGTTGGCTAGGACTGACAGGAATTTTAGGTAGAAAACATTCAAGAGGGCCACAGGTGCCCATATTTGGTGTAGGTCACAGGTTGAGACAAAAATTGCCTATTGTCCCTGTCCTTTTCCTCTTTCTGCCCTCATATATGAAATCAGTCTGAGGAAGACACATTTTGGTTGCTTCAGCAGTGGGAAAATATTCTGCCTCCTCTTCAATGTCTATCCTTTATGAACATTATCTCACCATTTATTTGTTTCTTTATTTTATTTAATTTTTGGATTTATATGCCACCTTTCCTCCCAAAGTGGGCCCCAGGCAGCTTCCACAAAGCTAAAAAACATGAAAAACATTTAAACAATTAAAAAATACTAAAAAACCATATACAGTTATAAACTTACAATAATTTTTTAAAACAGCTGATAAATTAACAAAAAGCTCTTCTGTTCACCCATTAAAGGCCTGCTTAAAATCAAATATCTTTGTTTGCTCACTAAAGGTAAGCAGGGAGGGGGCACACCTAGCCTCCTGTGGAAGAGAGTTCCACAGGGTGGTAGCAGCCACTGAGAAGCCTCTCTCCTGTGTCCTCATCAGGTGAGACTGGGATGGCAGCCGAACTGAGAGAAAGCCTTTCTCTGCAGATTCTAGGGCTCTAGCAGGTTCATACCATGAGATACGGTTTTTCAAATAGTTTGGACCTTCTCACATTCCATCTTTCTGTAAGCCACCCTTGTGATATAGTGTAGGGTATAAATATTCTAATGAATTAAATAAAATAAATAGCTAAAAGTTGAATACATCCTAAGGTTTGGTCCTTCAGATGCTTTGGATTTCATCTTCTGGAAGTCCCAACCAGCATAGCCAGTGGTCAGAAACTCTGGGAACTGAAGTCTCAAAATCTGGAGGACGAAAGTTTGAGAACCACTAGTGTAACATGGCTTTGCATGTCACCACAACCATCCTGTGGTCAGGCTGAGACAGTTTGGTCAAAGGTAGTCAGTGGGTTTCCAGGCCCAGTGAAGACGAATCTAGATTTCCAACCCCCATTTCAATATGCTAATCTCTATGCTTGGTTCTGAAAAGGGTTAAAAATAATTCAAAAGGGGAGGAATCTCTCTACTTTTTGAAATCATACTCCTGTTTTCAGCTGAGCTCAGCCCGATTTACAATCAAAATTTTGATGGTAGTGAGGAAGCAGCGGAGAGAGAAGAAAAGAATGTATACGAACACATTTTCTTGGATATAGACTTGGTTGCAGCTATGTGGGTGGGTGGCAAGAAGAGGTTTATAAACTCTTTGTGGCAAGACCTGGACTTAAGAGTGGTTTTTGGAAAAAAGTGGAAGAGAGCTCTAGTCTCAAGCCTCTTTGGAGTTGTCGGTGTTACCCTCTCTCTTCCAAGTTGAAAGGCTACCTGTACTATCAACTAGTCTCAGCAACCATGACCTTTACCTGATGAAGATAAGAGCTGACTCAACTTTCTATGGGCTGCTTGGAATAAGGACCTTATCTTCTCAAGCCTTTTCACATCCTGCATGTCTTCTGCCAGACCTTGGCCTTTATCAGAGAAGTATTAAAATTCCGCATGAGGAAGAGACCTTTGCAACAGAGAAGTTGAATCTAATAGACTGCAGAATAACTACTATCATATTAGACATCTACAGACATGAGAGCTCATAAAAATTACCTTTTTGTACTATGATCCCATAAATCACTCCTATAGTACAACTATGCTGGTTGGGGAGTTCTGGGAATTGTAGTCCACAAAGTAGCCTTGCAATTTTCTAAGTCATATTTTGAGCCCAGAGGGAGCCAAATACTCTTTCTAATGCCAATCTTATTCCTACATCAGCAATACCTACAACTGTTCTGGTTTCTGCAAAGAACATGCACCAGAATCTTGTATGACCTTTCACTCAGCAGTAATTTGTGTACACTTAACTATGTTGCAGAGTTTCTAAGAAACCTTGTTAGCAAATTACAAAGATATATAACAGGATACCAGCAGCATACCACATTGGTGCCTGAAGTGCACTGGTCCCATTGTCAGCTCTGCTATATAATTGCATAACAGCAGCCCTCTACTAGATATGGATGTTGCACATCTTTGCAGTTTTAATTCTTGCACATGTAAGTCCACTTACAAAGACACAACTCCCATACAGGATTCTGGCCGTCATAAAAATCATAATGAGATCAGTGTGGTGTAGACCCATTGCATGGATGTAATGGCAGGATCAGAAAAGGTTAGAGGTGATTTTAGATCTGAAGTTAATGTGATCAGATTTAAAACACAGATCTGCAGACAGATACACTGGATTGAATACATGATCGCAGCTACAAATGCATAACCTATTATAGTTGATTCATATTAATGATCCCACATATTTTCAATTGTATCAATGGTGTAAGGAATATGTAGGGATCATAAATTCCCCAATCCTTCCTTACCAGGTAGCAGCCACTTTGAGCATTGGAGCTCTGTTCTCCTATCAACTGCAATACAGCAGACTGACATTTCCAGTCCCTTCCTATCAGTACTCTCCAGTGCAAGGAAGCACTATGACAGGGATCCCGGTTCTGATGGTCACACCAGAGATCTCTGGTGGGAAGATACGAAAACATCAGTCTGCTGCATCCCAATAGACAATACCTCTGTCATTTGCAGCAGCTGATGAGTGCAAAGACAAGACTGAGGAGGGGTGAGATCTGTGTTACTGCAGTTCCTGGGCTGCACTTGGGGTGACATTAGATATCATTTTGATATCAATAATTTGGCCTACTATACCCCTCTGTTCTCCACGTGCTTGCGAGGCCCTTGGACAAGCACGCAAACAGGCTTGGTCGCTAATTGCTGGAATATTCAAAACAAATACAGGCTGGCCAGAAATAGCCAAACTGCCGCTTCAGGAGACCTCACGGCAAGTACCCTCATTACGTATGCATGCTACATACAAAGAACTCACTGCCCCGAGCAGGCAGCTTGATTAGAAGAATCCTCATCTGTCAAGCACTCTGCGTTTGCATACTGTCTACTCCATTGTCAATTCAGAAATAACTCAATCATGCTAAATTCTGACCTTTCGGAGGCTTTGTCTCCAACCCGAAACTAATTGTTTTCCCCCAAGTATGGACTAACCTGTGGCTACATTTTCCTTTTTAAAAACCCCTAATTCTGAGACCTTCCTTGAATCGCTCGGACCACTCCTGATTTCCATCCAGCCTTGCTACAGCTGTGCTTGGTGAGCCTTCCCCTGAGTCCCACGTACTGAGACTACGCACCTTCGAACTTTTGCAGTGATCTAACCGGGCTTCAGGACAGGTGTAGTAGTACCCAAACCAACAACTCCTCTAAAAATCCCTCTATCCCACTCCAACCTTTATTTCTTTAGTTCTCTGCGTGAGTGTGTTGCATATACTGTTTGATTGTATTTTAATAAAAACCACAATTATTATTTCAAGTCTGCGTGCTCCTTGACTTGGCCTGACCCCGTAGACATTGGGTGAAAGATCTTGCTCCATTGCCCTGCCTCTTGTATTGCTAGCTGCGCTCTTGGCCAATTTCCCCTAAATTATATAATTGAGAGTGCATTTAGGTGTCCCTCCTGGGACTCCTAGAAAACAGAGTAACATCTGGAAGATGCTACTTAGCTAGACTGATGATCTAGAATCTTGGTCATTGAACTGGAGGCTTATAAGGGAGAAAGTGAAAGTGGCTGCCTTATCCAGCCTTTCTGAATGTTAGGAGTGAACACCCTTATATATAATGGAATTAAATGTTAGGTAGAAAAAGGCCCCATTCCAGAGCTTGGGGAAAAGATATTTTTGGACAACAATGTCCAAATAAGGCCATGTCTCCAAATAGTGATTCTTACGGTCTTTGTGATTCACACCAGTGGGTTTTACACTTTTGCGGAGCCATGGCTGGAAAATACCAGAGCTATGTAGATTTTAGCAGGAGCCACAGCCTCATACCCAGGGTACATAAGTGCATCTCAGTGCCTTTGCCCACTGTGAAAACAGCATTATATGCAATGTTCTCTTTTGCAGGACTGCACAGACATGCAGGTCTGGGAGCTCCATGCATTCTGGGAAGTGTCTTTGTAGTCCTTGAGGTCCTGCTTCTCACCCCAGATGCTCCCCATTATAAAAGGGGTGGTGGTGGTAAAAAAAAGGATAGTGTCTGCAGAAGGTTTGCTGGAGATACAGTGAAACTGATGCTTAGGTAAGAAAAAGAGTTCCAAAATGTCATTCTGTCACCTTCTACGCCCTTAAGGACAGCTTTTTTGAGAAACAGGAAATGACCAGACGTTTCTTGGTTCAGAGGCTAGAGGCCAGATTTATTGAGTACAAAAATATAAAAGTATACCAAAACAGCTGCAGCTGGGTGCCATGAGGTTCGGGACAAAGAGCAGAGACTTGGCAAAGCATTTTTATCCAGGTAAACAACATACACACCCACTGCAGCATTTTTCCACCAATCACAGACCACCCGCCCCATATTAGGTAATGTCCAGAAACTTCCATCCATATAAGGAAATGTCCAGAGGGCAGGTAATATGAGATTTCTTCCAATCACAAACTGCCTTCCAAATAAGGCAAAGTTTAAAAGAGATGCTTCAGGTGAGGTAAAAGGTCATGAGTCAGCAGATGGGAGGGGCTAGGACTCCTGTGTATTTGACTACTTGTAATGGAGGTTGTCTTTTCTTTACTCACAATTCAACAAAATTACAGAAAGGAAGGTGGAGGAAGAGTTGGAGGTAAGAAATGGTGGACAGAAGGGTACTTAATCTCCTAGATGTCCACAGATACTCCCCTGAAAATGCCACCCCACTCTCTGTTGCCCCACATACACACTCAGGCAGGCTCATTTCTAGTCTAGTTTCCAGTTGTTGGCAATGTTAAAAATTACCAGCAGGTTGGGTACATATTTGCAAGAGAGGGGGGCACTGGTAAGGGAGAATTCATGGCTGGGGAAGTGTTTAGCACTCATATAAGCCTCTCAGCTCCGCCTTTCTATCAAGCCCAATACTTTGCAATCTGTTTGACAATAGGTCTTCAAGAGACAAGAGGTTAATTGGTAATGCAAGATCCATGTTTTACTGGAGATACACACCAGAGATTGAAGAACCTGGGACTGTGTGCCTGGCAGGCATCCTTCCTAACTTGGTGCCCAGCCTCAGCATGATAAACTAAAACTTCCCTTATCTTCACCCAGGAAAGATGGGAGTTGAAGTAACACCATTTGGTAGCTGGGGAAAGTCTGCTGGGAAACGTGTACAGTCTCTTTAACTGAAGCATAATCTTTGCACTCAGTGGCATGGAACTATGTTCATTTACACTTGCTTTGAAGCACACTCATCTGCACTTCCCTTGCCGATCAGTTCTATTTCCTCTAAGTTTCATGGTCAAAAGATTTTCATGTAGCTCCTGCTGTTGGCTTCCTTCCCCACCCCCTACGCCTCTTCCCTAGGCCCAGGTTTTCTTGTAGACGACCAGCTTAGCGGACATAAATGTCAGGACGCCCACATGCCGTTTTTGCCTAATCAAAACTCAGCAGGGTTTAGTGCACGTGAAAGGCTAAGCCTCTTCTGGAACAGTCGGTGACACTGCAGGATGTCACTCCTGCTGGGGCTGTCCTGTTGTGCGTTTCCGTGCTCGGGATATTATACCAACTGCACTCTGGCTGTAGAAAAAAGGAAAACCAAGTAGGGGGTGTAATGTATCTGAGGCACGAAGGTTAGCCATTAAGAGAAGCAGAGATTACTGAACTTGGTGGCTGCTGTTTGTGCGCAAAGGCTCTTTGATAGGCCTCAACAGATGTTGATAAGTTAGTAGCTGTTAACAGCTGCGGCAGATGTTCTTATCCTACTCCCTGCCCTGAAATATAATTTCCCAGTTGGTTTTTGCTTTGGAACAGTACAGTTGAGCATGAATGTTGGCAAACTGCGATAGATATAAGCAAAAACATGTCTATAAAATAATTTTTTTCTTCATTTCTTTTGAAAGATCTGGAGGCTCTAACCTGCTGCAGAAAGTCAGCCTTAGGAAAGGAGGGGTAAGTTAATCCATTCTCTTCTCATTCTGCTAATATTTCTCTCCCCCACCTCCCCACAATGCTGGATTTTGCCTCATGTATTTTCCTGTTCAGCAGAAGGGAACTTATGGACAGTAATCATGCTGATTGCTAAGAACAAAACAAAGTCCAAAATCCACAGGCAGGCAACACCTTCGTTAGAACTATGCTCTATGAACATAGCTGGATGCTATATGGTTCTTTCTTGCTCTTCCCCAGCTGTGTGTGTGTGTGGAGCACCCTATTCACAGGAGACAGATGAATGTAGCAATCAGGGGGCTGTTGTGCAAGGGAGCGAGTGAATATCTTCTCCCACAATGACCATAAAAGGACACATGCAAGCATAAGAGTTGAACTTGAGCCTGCATATGTCACCAACAGTATGCCAACCTAAATTGTAGATGATGCATAAGATTAAAAGAGGATAAAATGGGAATATTATCTATCATCACAGAGGGTAGAATCCATAATTTTTGGCAAAAGAGAGCTCCAGAAGTA
The DNA here is from genome assembly GCA_948472985.1 of Iguana delicatissima. Classification (NCBI taxonomy): domain Eukaryota; kingdom Metazoa; phylum Chordata; class Lepidosauria; order Squamata; family Iguanidae; genus Iguana; species Iguana delicatissima. The sequence continues at coordinate 1,160,596 of CAOKZL010000616.1, forward strand.
GAGGTTAAGATTAAAAGTGCAGTGCCTACATGGCAGTCCTCTACACTTCTGAAGCTACATTTTCTAATAAGAAAAAGTAATTGCAGTAATCAGCAGGAAGGGCAATTTGACCTCTGCAAAGGTAACATAAAACAGTGCCTGGACCAACTTATGAAGAAAGGCTGCTGGGTAGTTTCAAGTGCACAGAAAAAGAGAGTCAGAACTTTCCTGAATCTGTTGCCCTCCAGAAGTTTTAAGACTGCAGCTGCCATAATCCCCAGGCAGCATGGATCATATCCAGAGAGCAACAAGATTGAGAAGGCTGTTGTTTCTGTTTGTTTCCATCCTCCTTTTCCAGCAGATTATACTGTTTATTTCCTTCTCCATTCAAACAGTACCAAAAGAAAAACAAAACAAAAAGCTGATCTGTATGAGAACTGTCTGGTGCAGAGTTAATAAAAAAGATAAAACTACTTTTCCTCTTGAAATCTCCAGGGTGTTGTCAGATCAAACTCATTCCCATAGAACTAGCTCAACCAGTTAATCAAAGATCCGTGAGGAAAAATATATAAAAAAATCGCCTTTATTTCTATCATTTCTCAAGCCCTGCTTTAGAAACATAATAACTTTCTCTATTCTGAGGTAATTTTCATTGTGAGGTAATGCTAAAATCCAATCATAGCCATACAATGGAGTTCTCTTCCTATGAGAAAGAGAACAGCCACAACAATATACTTCAGCATTTCTTTCCAGCATTTGATTTCTTCACACATCTGACTCTGAAAATGCTCCTCTGCTTTTTTTTATTTTCTTCTTCCTTAAAATCCAAAGTATAATAGAGTTTTAGTGTGGAATGCTGCTTCCTTTCCCCTTGATTTTTTTCTCTCTCACTTTTCCCTCCCAAATTTGAGAAATCCTGCCAATAATGACAGCTTTCATCCCTGCAAAAAAGTCTGCAGGGAAAAGGAGAAAGGTTTCCTGCTGATACAAAGTGTAATAATCACTTCCGACAACATTTCTCTCCATTGATGGTTAAGAAGGGAAGGAATTTTTATGATGCTGTACTATTTTTAATCTTTGTTTTCAAGTAATATTTTAAATGGTTTTAATTCTGTTGTTAATTTCATACTGTTTTAACCTCAGCTTGTGTGTGTTTTTAAATATATGTGTTTTTATTGTAATTTTCCGTCATTTGCAATCCACTTTGAGTCCCAGTCCGGTATAGAAATAAAGTGATAGCTGGATGATGGGTTGTCTAAAACTTCCACAAACTGAAAGATTGCAGTGCATTGATTTCAAATAAATGTGTGCCTGAGCTTCAGATTTTCCATTAATATCTGAAAAATATCCAGACCCTCTCCTGTTGTGGAAATGTTGAATTCCTTCAATATATTTTAAGGCCATTCAGCAGGATCTCTGTAGAAATAAGGAAAGTTGAAAGGGATCAGATATACTGGTAGCGTATTTGACTCCAGCGTACTTATCTTCATTGGTCTGAGAACTTGTCAGTTCTTGGCCACCAGTACATATCTGATTTTGAAAGCAGGAGCACCCCTGAGGAGACAACAGTATCTTCTCCAAAGCCTAGTGGTAGGCTGTCTGAGATAAGAAACACTGAAAAAAAAATCAGTAAGGCCATTTCCGCACTACATTCTTATAGCGCGATTATTCCACTTCCAACATCCTATGGAATCCTGGGGTTAGCAGTTTAGGGAGGGGCCAGCCAGCATATGAAGGGCATGTCCTCAAACATCTTGGTGCATTTTGCTGATAAGGATACCAATTGGAACACCAGTGTGAGTTACAAGGCACAAAGTCTGACATGTGTAGTTTAGAATCAATGCTTCTTCATTATTGGTTAGTTTATATCACTATCATAGTTGATTGATGTTACTGTGTAGTTTCACATGAATACTGTATTTGCTATGGTTACATGCCTGTTTGCTGGATAGACTCTTGATTCTGCTGATGATGCATCTTTCTAAATGAGTGGTTATTTCAATCCACTAAACCTCCATTTATTGAGCAGTGAAGGAGCCTTCTCTCCTACATGGATTATGAATTCAGAAATCCAGGTTCTAGCTCCTGCTCAGCCACTGGGTGACCTTAAGGAAGTCACTGACTCCCACTCTAAGCTACCTCACAGGTGTGGCCATGAGGATTAAGTGGATGGGAGAAGCACTGTGTAAGCTTCAGTTCTTTTGAGGAAAAAAAGCAGGGAAGACATGTCAAACTATGTTGACTGTAGTGTTAACATTATCTGTGCTAGCAACCATCTTGCTTATCTGGTCATATCAAAATGACCAAAAGAGTATATATATAATATTTAAGGAAAATTCTGCCAGGTTCTCTTTAAGTATTCCCTGCTGTATACAGTAAGAAAATAATGACATGGAACATTGACCAAACTTGAAAATTGGCTTCCTTGCTTATCACCCTTCTGGGCTGCCATGAAACAGTATTGCAAGAGCTAATTGCGGGGGGTGGGGGGATAATTTTGAAATCAGCAGGAAACACATGCCTGGGTTTTCACAGAGTTCAACAAACCACTTCTTGTTTTTCCCTTAATTTTTTTACTTGGGGAGGGGGTCATCCTGCTTGTACCTGCTGTGCCTGGGTGATGCTGTTAGCTGGATAGCATGGGATACACTGCAGGGATAGTGATTCCATGGTTGAATGTAATTTAACACATTGAGGATTCAGCCTTGGAATAAGCTTAATGATAAATTTAAACTTAGTGGTCTTTGATTCCTTATGTATTTTAAGTTTCTGTTTTTATCCCCCCCCCCAAACCAGATAGGTGGTGAGTTACAGTTTTGCTGCCTTTAGTAACATGCAGATCTTATTTCTGAATGGAAAAAAAAAATCAGAATCATAGGATGTTTTGTTTTAAATGCTTGCAGATAGATCTCAGCTGGTCTTGTGTGCAATTTGTACTTCTCAGAAATGTAACAGAGTACTTCCTTCCCTGCATTCTTCACAATTGGCTATGTTGGCTAGGGCTGCTAGGAGTTGCAGTCCAACATCTGCAGGGTCAAATGTTTCCCAATCCTTACCTAGATCTTTACGAAATGGATCACACTTCCCTTTAAATCTTTGAGACTGTATTAATTTATGAAAGACTAATGTAGCCTCCTATGTCACATTGCGACTTTTAAGGCTCACAATCCTTATTCCACAGCCCTACTTTGACAGAACCAAGACAATATCTAGATTATTCATAGCCAGATGATGAGTTCTCAGCTTGTTAAAAATCACAACACCTTTATATTAAAGAAAAAAAAATCCGAGCTTCCATATCTTAAAGTCTACCACAGTGCATTACTGATCACCTAAGCCAGACCCTGTGAGACTGACAAAAGGAAGAATGACAAACCTGAGCAAAGTAGAATCCCTGCAATTCTTGGCAAAGTGAGCAGTGTTTGGATCAAAATACCCTTAATGCATATTTGAAGTAGCCTTGTCCCTCTGCTAGAACCTCAGATGTATAGTTAAGGAAAAGCATTAAAATTTTTCATTTACTCCTTTATCCTATGCTCATTTATTAATCATTGCTTGGTCTTTCAAGGGAACGTCAAATTTAATTGAATATTCAGGATCAGACTAAGTGGAGAAAAGTAACTGTTTTGGAAAGATAAAAGCAAAATACAGAATTAGAGAAATCTCCAGGGAGGGGGTAAAATTTGCTATGTGCTTAGAGCAGGCTAGACTTCCTGCTTAATTCTAGTTGTCCTGGCATCCCAGTGTACTACATATAGGCTACAATCCTGCATGGCTCAGCAGAGTAGTAGTTACATGGAGAACTATGTTTTGCTGAGTCAATTACCACTACCTGGGTGTACTGTAGACCCTCTGAATACCCTCCCCTCTCTTGCTGGCCATTCATGCTTGGAGGAGAGCAGGGAAAACTGGAAACAGGCCTATGTCCCTACAGCCAGTGAGAAATAATTACATCATCCACTGAGAACTTCCAGAGGTCTCAGCAGCTGATGTAGTAGCTTCACGTATGGCTATGGAGACGTAGCCAGACACTTCTGCAATCCCCCTCCCCTAGGCACAGAACAGGGGAGCTCTTCAGTGCTTCTGTATTCAGTGAAGGATGCTTTGGCAGCTGTGGAAGGAGGGAGTACCAATTCCTATAGTGATCAAAAAGAGACATATGCAGTTGCAGGGTTAACTTACACCAGTGGATGCTGCCAACAGGATGCGAGTCCACATGTATGTGCACTAGTGCTGACAAAATGGTGATGAGAGGCAGACATTTGGCTCACTAGTTCAGATTAATGAAATGAATATTAGGAAAGAAAAATGGCTTTATTCAGTTTGGTCTGCAGGTGGCTCCACAATGCTGATTTTTCTGAAAAACACATTTGATTTTTGCTATAGTCCTTAGTACGACATACTCAGCCAGATGCAAGCCCAGGGTTCAGGGGGGTGGGATATACTTATTCAGAGTTCTAAAGTTTATCTTCATTCCTATCCCAGCTGCTTTTCAGTGTTCACTTGCAGCCTTCTGGCTTTGCCTATGACAGTTTTTGTAGTGAGATTCACAAACAAAAGAAGGCAAGGATTTGCCTTGTAGTTGTCGTATTTCAAGGATCACTGGCAAACAGCTTTCAAGTTTGCAACATTCTCAAAATATGCTTCATAGACTCACTCCATTGAGATCACTGTGGACAAAATCAAAACATGTGGAAAATTCTGACTTTACGAGGTAGCTGTGCCTTCTGCCTCGGTCTCACTTGGATTACACTGGGGAAGACCAGAGTATTCTCAGAAGTGTGTGCCATTATAACTCCATATGCATAAACAAAAAACCTTTTCCCAGATCTAGCAACAGAGAACCATGTGCTGCAGAAGCTGCCACAGTGGATGTGCTGGCAGGTAGGCACATCCACTGCGATGCTCATATAGACCTTACTGGATTAGATGGAGCAACATCTCCATCTAAGGCCATTCATTATTGTTGTATTAGTATAGTTGTTTGACAAAAGGTACACAGTGTGTCAATGTGCGTATGTTGCCCAAATTCCAGTAGTTTAAGCCTTCATTCAGACCAAATTAAGCATGCCTGAAACAAATTTTTCTGGTATTCTTCATAACTATTGCCCTTGTTGTGTTCCTTTCTGAGTTATGGTGACCCCAAAGTGCACCTACCACAGCATTTTCTGGGGGCTGAGAGAGTGTGATGTCATAGTGGGTTTCCATGGCCGAGCAGGGAATCAAACCCTGGTCTCCAGGGCAGAAGTCCAACACTGAAACCTCTATACCAGGCTAGCTCTCTCTTCCTAAAAATAGCTTGTAAAATTCTTCTTGTTCCCATAGTGCAGAACTGTTCAAAACATGGCACACTTATTACTGAACAGCCTGGAACTGGCCACTGTGATAATCTATGATGGCAGAGTAGCAATAGCATGTGTATTTCTATACCGCTTATCAGCTAAGTGCTCTCTAAGCAGTTTACAATGTGTGTAGCTAATTGCTCCCAACAAGCTGGGTACTCATTTTACTGATCTGAGGAAGGATGGAAAGCTGAGTCAACCTGGAGCCCTGGAGGATCAAACTCACAACCTTGTGGCTGTAGTACCGGCATTCAACCACTGCACCACCAGGGCTCAGTGGAGAGATCATTACACGCACAGATGCTACATTTGTTTCACTGTTCCATTTCTACTTGCATGGCTTTCTAGTTCATTGCTTGTAAAAGGCTTCAGGTGGGAATAAGCATCTTCTGATTGTAATGTATTTCTAAATTCTTTAAAAATGAATAAGGCTGTATCAAAATCACCAAATGGCAATACAAACATAAAAGACTTTACAGAAGAGATCTTAAAGCAAAACGGCCTCTCTAACCAAACTTTCTGACTGAACTTAGCATTTAGATGTAAACAAAACAAAAAAGTCCTCCCTCAAGATAGAAGAGTACAGTGGGGTACTCGGGAGATTGTATATTAGTTTCAGGCAATGTTGGAGGTCTTATCAAATAAGTAGAAATTTCTGAACTGGTGGTGCCATAAGTGTAGAGCAACCGCGGTGAATGGGTATCTGTTCAAACCTTCTGCCTAATTTTGGCATTCAGGTGGCAAACTCAAAAGGTAAACAATCAAATTGCATAAATTTTGTGTTTACTAAACAGGAACTATATTGTGGCGTCTGTCTTCACCCAAGCACAGATAAAGATTGAAAACAGTTATGTACCAAGAAATAAATCTTTAATAAACTATACAAAGACATTATTTTGTCTGGTTCTTAGTGCATTGTGCAATACCCTCCGTTCTATATTCAGAGTTCAGTTCTATATTTAAAATCCAGCAGTGTTAGCAGAAAATGTGCAACACTTTGCGGAAGAAGTTCCTAAACTCAGTGTTGAAGACAGTGTAGATAATAGGGTTTAGGGCACTATTGACATATCCCAGCCATGTGACTATGCTGGTAACTTCATTGGAAATGGTACAGGATACACACAGAGCTCTGGTTATATGGACAACAAAGAAAGGAGTCCAGCAGAAAAGGAAAGCACCTGTAAGAGAAAAAGAAGAAGAAAACTGAGTTATGACTACTACAGACTGTCTATACCAGGAGCCAGTTGTTTAAGTCTTAATTTCTTCAAAACAGAACAGATTTCACCCAAAAGAAGCCAAACTGTCCACAGAATAACCCTATGATGCCAAAAGGATTTGGTGCAGAGACCCTCCTGATGTTACTCTGCTGCAATCCTCAGTAGGCCTCACTGGCAGTGCTAGCTACAGCTGATGGGTGTTGCAGTTCCAACAATATCTGGAGGGCTGTACAATTCCTGATCTTTGCTTAGTGGTTTTTACAATATGAAGCTGCATCTTCTAAACTCCTTCCTGAGTCCTTCTCATGTGAAAGTGTTAATCCTATAGTGTAAACTTCCCTTGTCCCATGCCTCCTATTTCTAGTTTCTGATTGTAAAGTGGTGGTGGGTGAGTTAAAGTTCTGTGGAGTACAGGGTCATGCTTAAAATGAAAACATTTCAAGATAAACAGCTATGGATGCTGCCACTCAAAAGACATTATGCAGGTGGAAGCAGCACTGGGAAATGATGAAGGATTGGAAGATGGCAGTATCAGGACTTCTGTAGAATTCTGTGAATGAGGCAGGCCAACTCTATGATAAAAACATATCTGGAAGCATCCAGAGTCAGTATACCTAAACACACAGCATTATTTATTTTAGGCATTTGATAACATCTTTCATAATGCTTACCCCAAGAGATCTGTAACTGGAAAGGTGTTAATATCTCCTTGTAGGCACCCACAAGCTAATTTAACATGGCACTTAAAAAAAACACACACCACAAACCCAAACCCTTGCCTTCTTAACTCTGAAGTAGGCATTTAAAACTGTTCAGTAGTACTAATGTAGATTCTGTCACAGAAACAACTTGCCTTTCAAAGTCCCTAGTTCCTCTTACTGTTTCACTGGACTACATGACTGAAAATTACCTCAGTGATTCACAGTGCAAGAAATTTAACCGTGCAGTGGTGTGACTTTGGCCAAACACTGACATATAGTGTGGCTTCATTCAGGCTAAGAGTTAATTGTTTTCAGCAAGCAAGATTTTTTTAAAAATCCCCACCCCATTAGTTCCATAATGTAGACATCGTGCACCCCATACATCCTATTTCTGATACCTGATTTTAAAAAAAAACTTATTACATACTAGCCAATATAACTTTGACTTTAGGAAGATACCTCTACCTTGCAGATCACTCCATTCAGCAGGCTCTGTGACCCACTGTATGAGCGGAAAAGTCACCTTCTCTCAGCCTAGTTGCAGGTGTCTTACTTTGCATTCAACCCAGTGGAGGTTATGAATACCTCTACATAAGTCTAGCAGAGGCTGGTGGGGAATGGTACTTGTACATTATTTCTGAATAGCCACTCAGAAAAATATTCTTTTGCCCTACTGCATCTCAGAATTCACAGCTGTTCACCATGTGGCTTGGGTTGGATTATCAATTGTTCTCTTCGTCACCATGCATCCCACACTGGTTTCCCCACTGAGATCATGACTTGTACTTAGGGTCACCAGGTGAAATAAGAAAGAGGGTTCCTCCCTCTCCCCTCCTCCCCCCTTTCTCTAACAATTGTGTACAAAAGAGAATTTCAGCAGGTGTTGCTTCTTATGCAGCAGCAACTGCTCAAATTCCTTTTTCTACGCAAGCATTAAAGGGATAGGAGCCCTGTTCCTTATTTCAACTGGCAACCCTGCTTGGGCTAAGCAAGAGCTTTTTCTTGAGGGTCACAGGTTTAGTGTATACCAACAACAGTCCATTCCCAAGCCACCATTCAATTCTGGCTTACTTTTCTCATTTGTTAGTTGGCAGTAAGGCAGAATACCTCAGTCTGAAAGTAGAAAGAAACTCTGGCCAAAGATGGTGCTTGACAGGAGGAGGGGAAGAAGGAGGAAAGAGACCATTCCCACCTTTATACACCCTGATTTATGGAACCTCAAACAGTTTTACAAACTGGGACTGTATCCTGAGATGTAAAAGTTCTATTCCATTCTCAACCATCTAAATGTAAGCAAGAAGGGCAAGTATAATGTTATTAAATCACCATATTGAATACGGAACTGGGCTCCTATCTTTATTTGATTGATTCACTGCTTTTTAAAGAAAGAATTTTAGGAGATGCGTTTTCTACTGTAGTAATACAACAGTACCAGGACAAAGAACAATCTGTTGAAATTGTTACCTCACTGGTAAGCCCTACCCCGGGGTCTACAACTTTTAATATCAAATATGATTCAACATGCGAGACGTCACCCGAATGAGCACGTAGGCAGCAACGGTCAGACGATCGAAAACCAGGTCAGGCCAGTAAAATCCCCCATCACATAGCCCCAGCAGACCTTAAGCTGTGCAAGCCCACAGTGGACAAAAGGTCCTCAGCCTCTAAGGAGCCAACTTGAAGTGATTAGCGTGTTTTCCCACAAGCTGAGCGCTGATAGCATTAAAATCCTATCAGGCAAGGCCCATCTACATACAACTCACACCACAAACCAAAGGGATGGAAGACCCTGAAACTTTGGTAACACCTTGTTATCTTCTCATATCAAAGGAGGTACTGGTGTGGAGGTGTTTTTCTGTTGCAATGCTTTTGTTCTCCCTAGGAGACAATTTGCCCTGAAGGCACATTTTCCCCTACAAATAGTCCCCGTTTTTGAGTTGTTCTTTGGATAACTCCCAGTTATACCAACATATCAACTCCCCAGCAGCCGAGTGATCCCCTCAGCATCCTTTCGCTGAGCTTCACTTCTTTTGCTGCTTTCTCAGACCCAGAACTTCAGGAAAAGGCACAGTATCACCCAAACTACGAATCCTCTAATAATCCCTCTATCTAATTTTCACTCTTGCTTTTCTATAGGACTTGAATGCGTGTGTGAGTATATGCATTGATGTGTGATACTTTCATTTAATAAAGTCATCATTGGACCCTTTTGTTTGGTTTTTGGCTTGGCCTGACCCCGTAAAAACTGGGTAAAAGATCCCGCTAGGTTACCCTATCTCTCATATTGCTATCGCTTGTGCTCTGTTGAGTTTACAGTCACCGTCACGTGGAGCATAGTAAGGCGTCCCTCAGGGACCCCCAGAATTCAGGGTAACAAAATCACTCTTCTATACCAGTGAGTGATTTAAGCAGTGGAGTCCTCTTCTGCATCAAATTTGGCAACTCTGTGCCGTACCCTCCAACTCTGAGAGAGGATAAACTTATGGTGTAAACTACTGTGCCTTGCCTCCATGAGAGAAGCACTGTGGCAGGGCAGCAGAGTGTTACCCAACCCCTGTATTCAGAGTGAGCACTCTTCAGCAGACAGGTACACTTCTGGTTGGATTGTGAGTCTCACAATTATCAGACAAGCCTCTAGACACAGAAGTGATAATGGAGGGAGAAAGCAGGGAAGCTGTTAAAAATATTAAGGCTGAAGAGAAAGAAATATGTTTAATAGCCCTGAGGGTCGATGATACAATTATTTTAGCCTTAGATGAATAAAGCTAGGCCTCAGGCGTAGTCTATGCTCTCTCATCAACCTTTTTTTTTTTTTTAATAATGGGTCAATTGGGGTTCCCTCTCTTCATGTTTGCTCACCTTTCTGGTGAAATTTCACTTGAAATTGCTAAAGGGCACTACAGGCTGTCATTAAAAGCAGATGCTTCTATTAGGGAAGAAACAGACTCCTGGATGATAAAGTAGAGGCACTTCTCACAATATGGCTGCCAGCTGAAAAGGCTTTTGTTCCTAGCAAGCTTGTTCACGTGTACCAGCAGCTGCTAACCAGGCAAAATACTCTGCCAAAGCCCAGAGCCAAACCACAGAGTGAGGTCAAATCTGTGTAGCAAGCAAGTAGATATAGAACTGCCTACTACATGGAACAGAAGCCCTAGAGAGGCAGTCACTAGGTAGACATCTTGTGAGAAATGGCTACTGACCTGGCCAAAATTACCTGGTTCAAGTCCCAATGTGTAAAACAGAAATAATAGTGGCCTGTTCATATTGCTGTTGCAAAGGTGGTCAGAGCAAAATACTATGAAGCCATTTTCAGTTATGGCCACTGGAAAGGGAAAAATTTGGGATTCTGACATGAGTTGAATGTCTAGGCTGGTCTGTTAGAAGCAATGAACTGTAAGATCAATAATAGCCTATAATGTAACCATTAATACTATAAGTACCTGTCATTGAGACACATACACATATAAAAGGCTCTTCCTAACCCCACTACAAATGGCCTAGACCTGGTCATAATTGTCATTAGAGAAATGAGACAGACAGCACTGAAGACACACAACAACAACAACAACAACAACAACAACAACAACAACAACAACATTGTTAGCACTGAGAGCTCATAGTGAATGAGGTGCTAACAGCTTCCACCTGTTTAGAAAACACAGGCTGGCATATGGAAGAAGCATTTGTCTTGTATCCTTTGAAAGTCATGTCAGGTAATATCATCTTGGGATGATTATTATCCTTCCTGGAAGGATAATTGGAATCTTTGAGCTTCTACAGATATTCATACTTCTATCTCCTCATCTCTACTGTTTCATGGTTTCCTAACTCTTCTATGGGTGCCTCATGTGGGTAAAAGGTTGAAATACTTTTCCTAAGGCTTAGTTACTAGCAGCAAAAGCTTTAAACTAAAATATGCCAGTTTTTGCCTCCATGCACATCCCTGTACTTTATCTTTGGCACAGCAAACCAATGGAATGTGGGCCCTGATGACCTCTTTAAAACTGAATTTGGCCCTTAAACTGAAAGAGATTCCTCTGCTTTGATCTAGTCATTCCAATTTAGAAACTGATAGATTCTGATGTTTAAGTCCCATCTGTTCAGCACAGCAAACCGAGGAAGCAGCTTTCTTTGCAGTGTACAGAACTGACTCTCTTTGTTGAAGCAAACGTGGAAGCCTCTGCAGGTGGGAGAACTCTATATGCTTTTTCTCTGGAGCCCTATATTATCACGCAGGAGTCTGAGTCTGTAAGGAATCTATGCGCCTTTCCACACTACACTGTTATAGTGCTATTATTCCATTTTCAACATCCTATGGAATCCTGCAGTTTAGGGAAGGGCATCTAGAATTCTCAGCCAGAGAGTTCTTTGGCCTCAGTTAATTACAGACCCCAGAATTCCACAGGAAGTTGAAAGTGGAATAATAGCACTATAACATGTAGTGCGGAAAAGGTTCTTGGCTCACCAGATATTTTGGATTGCAACTCCTATCTACTCTGCAATAGCCAGTGTTTAAGAATTATGGTTGCTGACGTCCAAAACTTCTGGAAGGCCAGGGGTTCCCATACTTGCCCTCACCAGATTATTGGAGGAGGTTACTACTCTGTTGGTGGTCTGGCATTTTACTAAGCAGGATTTCACAGCAGTTCTGAAATGTAGGCACTTTAAAAGAAGTATTGTGACAAGTACATGGTGGGCTAGAAGTAAAAATAAAATAATTTTAAGGGAAAACTTATGTTTGCTTATAATGAGGGCATGCTTGAGCCCCTCTTGAAATGAGTGGAATCTGTTGACTCAGTGCCCATTTTACAACCACAGTACAATGTGAACTACGAACAAATTTACCTACTATGGATTATGCTACCCTTTTATTAACAAAAAAGAGAAGGATCTCAAACACAGTTTATCCACATGCTTTCCTCTTCTGTCAACTCTCAGCAGGTAATAAAGAAAGCCACGCCACCGAGCTTGGCTGGAAACTGCGCTGTAACTTGAAAAAGAGATGCTAACAGCACTTCATGTTAGAACCACCCTAGCACATACGTGCAGAAGCAAAATACCATACAAGGATAGGATCCTTAATTCCTTTCTTCTGTCAGAGTCTAGTGCTCCAAAGCCTGAAAGGGGGAGTCTGCATAGATCTCGAGGGGGATGAATCATGCATGAAATTAAACACGACTGAAATATCTGAAACAGCTATCTGATGAAAGATTCCTGCTGCTTGTCACTTGAATTATCCCTCCTAATTGCTCATACTGCTTAACTCAGCAGGCCCAAGGCTGGAATTCTGAAAAGACATTTAAGTAGACCTATGGAAGGTAGGGGAATTTGTTGTTAGACTGAAGTATGTGACCAGCAGTGTTGGATGGTGTTGCTGTCCCCCTAAAGTACCAGCTGTCTATGGAAGTGCAGGAGGCATTAGCTGCCAGCAGGAGTGATGCTTTCAGCTTTTCACCATTTGTGCTTCAATCTGTAAGAAACAAATGTTGGTATAGCTATTCATCCCCTGGTTACATCCAGACTAAAGTACTGTGATCTGGTTTAAGTGGGGCTGTCTTTAAAAACTAGTTAGAAGCTTAGACACAATGTATTCTTAGGTTGTAAAGTCGAAGACTTTCATGGCTGGAATCCATAGGTTGTTGTGGATTTTCCAGGCTTTGAGGCTGTATGCTAATTAGTATTTTCTCCTCACGTTTTGCCTGAATCTGTGATTTGCATCTTCAGAGGATCTGGTGGCATGGAAGTGAGACAGAGTATATATACTTGGGTAGTCCCTGCGTGGCAGGAAGCAATTTGCATATGTTAAGTTGGCCTGTGTAATAGCCTATTGTTAAATGGAATATCCCTCAGGGTTGAGTTGTTATTCAGGGGATATGCATAACAGTGCATTAAGTACATTAGCCATTTATTGTATTGTTTCTTGTAGGGGGACCTCCAGAGTCTGGGTGGTGTTCATTGGCATATTTTGAGTCTTGATTTTAGTTCTTCAGTACTGGTAGCCAAATTTTCTTTACTTTCTGAGTTTCTTCCTTGCTACTGAAATTGTCCATGTGTTTATGGATTCTGTGTATGCAGAGAGGCCATTGAAATTGAAAGAGAGATGTTCAAAGCAGTCAGTTTGGAATTGTTGCTTGGCCATCGTTTTTCTGTAGCCAGCCAGTCAGCTCCCAGCACTTTTAAGATCAAGAAACCACAATGTGAGGTAATTAAAAAGGGCAGATGTATATAACCATGTGCTTACTAGACTTCCCAATGTTTGTTATATAGCTGCATTCCTTTAAAACACACGCACACACACACACACACACACACACACACACACGGCTCCTAAAACTTTTTTGACAACTGTTTTTAAATATTCTAGTGATTCTCAATTTGGTTAATAACCTCAAGAAATGTACACTCACCAACCACAACCGGCAGCACCTTCATGGCTTTTCTTTCCCTGCCATTGATTTTAGCCTGCTTCCTTTTGAATCCTGCATGTGGCGCATATCTGAGGTGGGGATAGGATACAGTCTGAATGCCATTGTTCATGTAATCCTTAGGATAAGAGCATTCAGAGCGGGCATATAGGTTGTTCTCCTCCAATCTGATCCCAGCCTGGTTCCTCTCAATGACAGCTGGTGGACAATACAACCGCCTGTTGCCCAAATAGATGCTACTCTTCAGCTTGGCTTTCCGAGCCTCCTCCCAACGCCGAAGTCCCTGGAACATGGCGCAGTAGAGGACCAGCATGACCGGACAAGGAATGAAGAAGGAGCAGATGGAAGAGTACACAACATAGTTGTTATCCTCCAGTTGACACAAAGAAGGGTCCCGGTCTGGAACATTGTTGAGGCCAAAGATGACTGGGGAGGCTACAGCAAATGCAAAAATCCAAGTGGTGGAGATGAGAATCAACTGCCGCAGATCTATTTGCCGACGGTTGTAGTTCAGTGGGATGGAGACAGCGATGAACCTGGAAGACAGAGGACAAAGTGAAGCCATGGGACTCTTTGGAATAACTGATTTGATCAAAAGGGATCATGCTGGTCTGTGACCTTAATAAATGATTGATTGATTGATTAAAATCAAAAGGGATGATGACCTGCAATGAGGATGGACAAAGTGCAGCTCTGAAGATATTGCTGGACTGCAACTCCCAACATTCCTCACTATGCTGGCAGAGGCTGAAGAGAGTTGTAGTCCAAGGACATCAGGAAGGCTGCATTCTGGCCAGCTGTGACATAGAAGAACTTCTCAGACTGTCGAATCCAACTTCAATATGTGAACAGGCTGCCACATATAAAACACAACAGACAATGGCCTTGCCACTCAGTTCCTCATTCCCAAAACATTCCTGCTTGAGAACTTTTATTATTTATCCAAATATGTCCTCTAGTCTGTTATTTTGTTGACAAAGAATGGCTAGCTAATTGAAATGTAATTTACATGAGCATTTAACATATGTACCTTACTATCATGTGGTAGATGAATCTAATATCCCATGTATCTATAATTTCATAAATCTATGGTTTCAGAGCTCATATATTTAGCTAGCAAATTGAAATATAATTTGAATGAGTGTAAAAAATCACATATAACATCTGTACTTAATTATCTTGTACTAGATGAATCTCAGATCCCATATATCTAAGATTTCTTGATGAAACTGATACCTCTTTGGAATTACTTTTCCATAGCTTTTGCTTGTGTTAATTAGAGACAATGTGAAAGGCACAATTCTTATGTGTGAGAGAGGTGAGGTGGAAGGAGAGTCTTAAAAACTTTCCTATTACACAGAAAAAGGTAGTCTTTGCTAGAGATATTCTCCATCCTTCTGGACTGGCCTGTCATTTATTCTACACATTAAGTTGCTTTCAGAAACAGGTTTGAAACTGCAATTGATTCAAAATGAGTGGGTAGGAACACTCATTAGTATTTGACAACTCAATCATATTACTCCAGTTTTGCATCAGCTGCACTGGTTATCTACTCATTTCATGGCTCAGTTTATCACACTGGTCTGGCACTGGATTTTAAAAATACAATTCTGTGCATTCTTACTCAGAGGGAAGTCCCATGGTACACAACTGTTGCTCATTCCTGAATATTTAGGCTTTCAACTTTAAGCCCATAGAGGTTTAAGTTGCTTCAAGAACTGCTTCGCTCATATTAACCTGCCTAAGTCTTTAGCTAGGCTTTGATGGTCCTGCTTTCTAGTCAATCACAGCCTGGTTGGTGGGCAGTAATGAAAGAGTCTTTTCAGTGGTGGCACCATAATACCTCTGTAGGGAGATTCAGCAAAATGTTCCTTTTTAAATGTTTTTTTTTAATTTGCATAGAAGATAACTTGCAGATGATTGCCTATAATGAACAGTTTTAATTTTTTTAATTCTTGTTACTGTTGCTATTTTACATATTACTGGCTGTATTAATAAACATTTCGAAAATTTATATGACTGTTTATGTTTCACTCACTGTCATGAGTACATTTTATATAGAAAAATGAGAGGAACATGAAAAAATAAATAAACTACAATTTCAGTAGAAACTGGGTTGCTCTGAAAAGGACAAATATATATTTAATAACGATAATCATCACTGGGAAGAGTGAATTGCCTCAACCTTAGTTACATCCATATGTATTAGAATGCCCCTGAGACACATAACATCAATAGATAATTCAAAAATTATATAGATTCTGGAAAACAAATTCCCAGTCCCTACACTTTAACAGCATATTCTTTACAGGAGAGATTAGGAAGAAATGGAATTTTCGCATTAAAAAACCAATAAAGCATATGGACATTTTTCATGTGTTATTTCATGACATGGCTTTAACTAACACCGTCTATTGCCTAACACAGAAGGTGAGCTAAACAGACAGATGAAGAACCAGATTAAAACCAGCTGATTAGGAACTGGGGGCAGGGACTGGGATTTTGCTTCAGAAAGCTAATTTTGGGCATAAAATGTATTAGCATCCACTCCCTAACCTTACTCTCCATTTTAGATTTAAAATGAGTCCTCTTAAAAAAAAAACTCAGGGATTTGGAAGAGCCCTTCCAGTGAAGTTTGCAGGAGATCAGTTTGTTGCCCTCCTGTGCTTTTGTTTCTTCCATCCTTTTTTTTCTAACCTGAGAAAATCCATTAAGGCAAAAATACACATTAGCTGTGCAGTAACTTCTAATGCTGATCAATATAGAAGACCACTACACTAACCAATTGCTTCTTGGCCTTTTGGCTAAGACCAAGTGTAATAGTACACTAACCAAAACAAAATAACAAACAACCAAACAAAACCTGCAGTCAAAGCCATGCTTCCAAACACGGGGACAAGGCTGGGGTCAACAAACATGGGGTCAAGGAACACAGTCAACTTTTGGTCACTGAAACTGAATTTTCTTCTTATTCCTCCTGTTCAACATAAAGATTATCTGTTGTATACAAAGAATAAAAAACAAATGTAAAGCTGCACAAGTTACCTGTGCCAAAATATACTGTTAACACACAGAAGTGCTGTACAGTCCTCTTGGTGACATACACTGGCATAATCTCTTGTGTTCTTCTGTTTGTTGTTGTGGAAGGAGGTATTCAGTATCTCTGTGAACAAGGACCCAAACAGACTAAAAACTGGAGAGCGCTCCTCTACTTTGAATGTTTGTGTAGAAGAGGGAATTTCAGCAGATGTTGCTTTTCATGCAGCCAGGTAACTGCTGAAGCTTCCTCTTCAGTACAACCATTAAAGTTACAGGAGCCCTCACCGGTTTTCAGCAGGGCAATCTTAACCTCCGCCCCACGTGCAACTTCAGCTTGAGGCACCAGGATGCACCCTCACAGCCAATCAGTGGGTAGGGGGCTCCTGGGTATCATCCAGCTGCAGCCATCCTTCCAGACCAGGTGCAGAAAGGTCATCAGGGCTGCTTTATTCATTAGGGACTATAGGCACAGTGCCCTAGGGCCTACAAAAGTTTTAGGGCCTACAAAAACAGGTTTTAGGACCTATGAAAAATCTCTAGTGGTATATCAAGGTGAGGTGAGAAGCTGAATACAAGTGTGCCTAGGGCCTACGAAAACCTTAGGCCATGGTTCTTTGTTTTTTCCTTGCTGCAAAACTGCAGCTGGATGGTGCTTGAGAGTTGCCTATTCACTGACTACCCATGGCAGTGATTTCTAGTACCTCAAGGTGAGCCTGTGGGCAGCGGTAAAAGAGTCCTGGTGGAAGTACATTGGTGGAGCTTTACACTCAGCCAAAACTTAAGAGGATCTTAGCCTTTGCACGCCTTCTTTCTGTACTTTAATAGTTAACTGTGTTACAGCTCTTTCCAGTTACAAAAACCTTGATAATCCCCATCGTGCTTAACCTTCCAACAGTCCTCTTCAAGTCAGGTTAAAGAAAGAATTAGAATCGACATGCCACAGAGAAACCCACCTGCAAATAAGTTATTCCTTCATGGTTGTCCCACTGCCAACTTTCCTGCCCATATAGGATCCACCCCAAACTTTCACATGTTAGAAAAAGATCTGAAGGGGAATCTGGGTACATTCAAACAAGTACATAAACAAGCTTAGGGTTCGTGTACCCAATTCTGAACACTAATTGCAGATATCAGGTAAATCTCCACTCTCTCTAGCCTTACTATCTGTTGTTGTTGTTGTTGTTGTTGTGTGTTTCAAATCTTTCTGACTTATGATGACCCTAAGGTGAACAATCACTCGGTTTTCTTAGCATAATTGTTCAAAGGGGCTTTGCCTTCAGCTTCCTTTAAGGCTGAGAGAGTATGACTTGCCCAAGGTCACCCAGTGGGTTTCCATTGGCAAGTGATGATTCAGACCTTGGTCTTTAGAATTATAGTCCCATACACAAACCACTACTGCATGTTGAGTAGTGAAGCAATCATAAGTTCTCTGTTGAGGAGACCTTCAGTGGAACTCACTACCCTAGATAACTGTCAGCCTATTTCTGATCTCATGCGCAGAGTGATTGGTAGAAACTTTTAGCACTATTATTCCATGTGCCATGGTTCTGTCCTATGGAATCCCAGAAGTGGCAGCTTGTTGTTGTTGTGAGCCTTCAAGTCATTTCCGATTTATGATGACCCTAAGGTGATCCTATCATAGGGTTCTCTTGGTAAGTATTCTTCAGAGAGGGGTTTGTCTTCACCTTCTTCTAAGCGATTCAAACCCTGGCCTTCCAGAGTCATATTTTACTGATATTCCACACTTTGATTATAGAAATACCTTCACAAATGTTTGCTTGAACCTATTCCCTTTTGCTGAATCAGAAGGTCTGAATTAGAAAGAATTTGTTTTTGTGACCACAGATCTGTTAAAGACCTAGCACATGTAGGATATTTTAGTATCCTACATTTTTGGCTGGGTGGAAAAAAAACCTTGCAGCCCATAATAGAAAAACTTCCAGGAAGAACAGATCAGGACAAATAAATGATGCTACTATCAAAGAAAAACAAATCTGTCACATTTTGAACGGTGACGTTTACTATTTCAGTTTTTAAATCTAACTTGAAGTTAAAACCTAAGATATCTCGTACATACATAATTGACACAGGTATTTCACTCTGGGTTGTCCTTATTAGATACTGATAGTTCAGTCAAGCTTATATTCTGATGATATTTCTTTTTTAATTGTTGTAATATATTGTTTTGATATATTGCATATAGATACAATATATCAAAACAATTTTAACTTTCTATGGAATTTTAATCAGGGTTTATTATATTGTGATATTTTGTTTTTTGCTCTGGATTTGCACTAAAGCAATAAGGGTGAAGCCTGGGCCATTCCTCTCTGCTGCAGAACAGTGAGATGTGTGACATATGGCCTTGCTTGATCTCCTAAACTGTCCTGGTGCCCTCAGATACAGTGCAGGTCCCCATCGCAGAGCTAATGTCAAATTGTTTGATAACTCATCCACCAGTTTCTGTATCTAGAACTCCTAAAATCTGTAGGCAAGTGATACATAGAAATGCTTACCTATCCACACTGATAGCACAGAGGTTGAAAATAGAGGCTGTGCACAACATCACATCCATGGTCATCAAGGCATCACAGAGGGCTGTGCTCAAGGACCACACACCTCCCTGGAACTGGAGACAGGAAAAGAAACACTGACGTGAATGCATTTTGACAGGACCAGCCTCCCATTATCCCCTTTTCCTTAATCACTGCTCTAGAAAGATTTTAAAATTGCCTCTGATACCATCCTGAAGAATATCTTCCTCAGTAGTTGACTAGGTGAAGAGGAATGCTATACTGCAACCAGGGCATCTGAGCTTTAAAATTATCAATCAAGTGGAAAATGCAATAGATAGGGCTTGTTGTTGTTTGCCTTCAAGTTGTTTCTGACTTATGATGATCCTCATGGAAACCTATCACAGCGTTTTTCTTGGCAAGATTTTAGATGAAATTCAGAGGCGGTTTGCCTCTGCCTTTCTGTGAGGTTGAGGGAATGTGACTTGTTCAAGGTCACCCAGTCAGATTTCAACTGCTGAATGGGGACTTAAAAATGGTCTCCTGGAGTCCTAGACCAACACTAAAACCACTACAACATGCTGACTCACAGACAGAATTACACCTGAACATTCCTTCCTTGGTGTGTGCAATCTCCCTTGCCTCTGCCCATCGTATTGGATTCCTACTTATGACAAGTGAGGAAGGAAACTCACAGCTGCATTGCCACCCATTTGAGTACTAGAGCATGGGTGGGCAAAATGTGGGCCTCCAGATGCTGGACTACAATGCCAAACACTCCTCACATCTGGCTATGCTGGCTAGAGCTGCTAGGAATTGCAATCGAACGAAGATCTGGAGAGGCCACACTTTTCCCACCTCTCTCTAAGGCTACAAAGGAGATCATCAGGTTGCAAGTAAATAAGAGAAAGCCATCAGGCAAAATACAACTTTTGAATCACAAAAGCAGAGATTTACCCCAAGAAATTGTTTGGACACAGAGGTAGAAGCCATAAAAATTATCAGGTGCAGGCATAGTCTCAGAAATTTTTAGCTCCCACCCACTCCAAAATCAGCAGCAACAACACAAATCTTCCTTTTTAACCAAGCAACCAAAAGTGAGTCCCAAAGCACCACCTCTTGACAGATAAAGCCATTCCTGAATCTTCCCATTGTCACCTTAACCTGAATTAATAGATCTCTTATGTGTTTGCAAAATCGGGGATTGTCCTAGAAAGAAAATAAATCACAAACCCTGTCTTAATGTCAACTAATCCCTACTCTGCTGTTACTATAAATCTCCTCCTCCTCTGGATGACGCTAACACAGGTGGATTATTCACACCTCATATATCACAGCTTAATTATCCCATAACTTCCAACCTGACTTTAGGGACAGGTGTGGGGTCAGGCTAGGAGTTGCCTCAGCAGAAGAGATGAAGAAACCAGGTCTGGCTTGGCCTCATTAGTACTCAGCAAGGAGTACAAGAGTATATACATCCACAAGTACTTGACTAGAATATACAACCTTCTGTCAAATTACAATACTTAATGATTCCAAGACAAAAATGGATTCTCTTAGTTTATTCCATTATGAAAGTAATTGTTTAGAGCAGTAGTTCTTGACCTATTCTTTGCCATGCACACCCTTTAAATATTGTTTTTTGTTGCGGACCACCAAAATTTACCTCAAGATTTAAAACCCTAAAGTGCATAAAGTATTTTTTCAGGGTAGGAAGCAGCTGCTGCAACCGTCAGAGACTGCAGTCAGGTAAGAGGACCTGTAAAGGGTGGAGGATGAGGGGGCTGTCTTAACTGAAGTATTCCTGGTCTGTAGGATCAGCCTCATCATGCACCACCGTTCATTATCAATAGCCCAACATACAAGTAATAATAAAATAGCATTCTCTACATCTAAAAGCAGAGGTGCCAGAGAGCCAATGTGTTGTAGTGGTTTGTGTGTTGGATTGGGAAACCAGGATTCAAATCCCCACTCAGCCATGGAAACCCACAGTGTAACCTTGGGCAGGTTGCACTCTCTCAGCCTCAAAAGAAGGCAAGGGCAAACTCACTCTGAATAAAGTTTGCTTTTAAAAAAAAAAACTCCTAGGAAAGGTTGTCATTAAGTCTGAATCAACCTGAAAGTGTGTAATAATATACAGTAACATCTGAAAAGAAACGTGAGAAGGGCAAAGCTTCAGGAGCTGAGACCTGTCATTTGGAGGGGGTCCAGTGATAGAGCCTGATGAAAACATCTGCATTCATTTATGGCAGGAGAGGGAATCATGAAGCCCTCTAGATGCTGCTGAACCGCACCTTCCAGCACCTCCCACTACCCAACATTGCCAATGGTGAAGAATTCTAAGACTTGCTGTCCAACAACTTCTGGAGGGCCACACAATTTCCACTTGATACATCTATGGCGTGCAGCCAACAAACAAGCAAAGAAAGAAATCAAACACAACTGAGCAAACATTGTTTAAGGTAGAAATGGAACCTTGCTTTTCTGGAAACTGGCTCAGTAGGATCTTCTACCCCACCACTCTCCCTAATCCAGGGATGTGACAGAAAAAACTGCACAACTAAGCAAATCTTTCCTCGTTCATCTTCTTTTCACACAGCTAATAAGAGATTCTTCCACACTTCAGCATTTCTGATTATCAAATTCCTGCTGAGGCTGCTGCCACAGTTGCCAAATTCATTTATGCTGGACATTATTGGAAAATTAGTTAGTAAGCTAAACTCTCCCTTTCCACGCTGGTAAAACAGAAATGGGCTCTAATTTGATCCATATCTGATTATTTCAGAACACAACAGGGATACATTAAATTACTATAATTGGTTCTCCTGGTAATTATTTTGTACCTTTAAACTTACTTTCACTCTTTCTTTCTAAATTACATTTCCTTTTCTATACTCTTAAAGCTCTTAACAGGCCATTTAGTCCAGTCCTGTCTCAGAACAAGTAGTTTCATAATTTGCCTTTTCCATTCCCATTTTTAGCATGCAAACCATTGAGATATCACTCTCCTTAAAGGAGTGAAGAAAACTAGCATGCCTAATTATAAGTCCCACTAAGTTCATTGGTACTCACCCTGAGGTAAGTGGGAATTTCAGTCTAAAAGGGATACAGGCCTTGTCTTCCTCTGAGGTGATAAAATCTGCGTTCAGTTTCATTCGAAGCTATTAACATGGGGAAAAATGCCTCATAGGGCCAAAAGTTCATTAGAAAACAGTTTTCTCTCATACAGAAATGATGCATCAGAGAGGAATCTTGTAATTTAGGTGCACTCTTGTCACGCTAGCTTTTCTGTGTCTATGAATGTTTTCTATAGTCTTGCAAAGCATGGCTCTTCAGCAATTTAGTATGTTTCAACCACAGCTTGTATTAATATATACGTACTATGAAACAAAAATGTGGTTACCACCAAGAACAGAAGGGTGGATATTGTTCAGAGAAAAGGAGAGAAAGAGGAGAGGAAAGAGAAAATGCAGGGAAGACAACCCACATAAACATTAGGAAGAATTCCCTGACCGTAAGAGCAATTCAGCAGTGGAATACGCTGCCTCGGAGTGTGGTGGTCTCCTTCTTTGCAGGTTTTTAAACAGAGGTTGGATGGCCATCTGTTGGGAGGGCTTTGTTTATTTCTGCATGGCAGGGAGTTGGACTCAATGGTCCTTGTGGTCTCTTCTAATTCTATGATTATGATTCTATGCATCCATAAAACTCTCCCCCGTTTTTCAAACCACGGTTTCTGGCAGCTGTTATTATGTCTGTGCAGCATACTTGCCACCTCACAAGAAACTGTCTGCCTCTCTAACACTGGCAAGTGAGAGGAAAAAACCTACACATTTTGTTTATCCCATGTTTTCAATTTATTCTAAATGAGTTTGGGTGTGGCCACAGCTTGAGAACAACCAGTAGAAAATTGTGGAGAGGTAGAAGCAAGCAGAGGTGACTTTGGAAATGCACACCACTCTTGCTGTCTCTCAGACATAAAATGTTCAGTGGCCAGATGTGCCATAACTGCTGACTGTGCCAATACAGGGAATTGTACACACTCAGACTGATAATCTGCCCTGATCTCCACATGTTCCTCCCTCTCCAACACTTTTCCCTTAAGGGGCCAGCACTGTATGAACTGGACAGGAGATCAGTCAGCTTTTTTTAGGTCCTGCTTATGGTTTTAGCACAATGCCTCAGACCCATTTTATATGTTTTCTTTACCAAAAAGGAATTGGTTCTTCATTTGGGGCCAGTAGTGTTGCCAAATTTCTTTCTTCACATTTTTCTTTTTCAGAGATTCTATGGAGACAGACAGGTGCAAAGGAATGCAGGCATCCATTATACTTTAGCAGTCGAGGGCACTGGACTGATACAACTCATCGTATAGATCTATAAGGGAAAACATGCCTCCAGAGATACCTGCTAAAGCACAGCCACCAGCAGTCAAGACAGCCTGCCCTCTTTTGACTCAAGCTGTAGAACCAGCTGAAATTCAACACCTGAGGGCCACACTATATCTGACATAGGAAATCTATTTCTGGATATTCTATCACCTTTTTTCTTACTTAAAGATAGGGAAGGAAAGAATATTTGAAATTATTTGCTTCTTGAATAAAAAAAAAATGGAAAAATAACTCAGAGACTACAGTATTCTGTAGTTTTCACCTGGTAACTGCACATCCCAGAGTGTTTCAGGAAACTGCTCTGCAGGGTGATACATGTGGGGCTTTTGCCCTCAGATTGTGACTGTTTTTGCAAAAATGTCCACATGTTTTTCATGCAACCTTTCCATTGTTTCCAGAAAAAAAAAACGTTTTCTGTAAAAGTGGCGGGTTTTGCTCAGAAAACATCAATTTTGCACTAAAATGTTGTGTGTTTCTGAAAACAATGGCTTTGAAACTCTTTGGTTTGGGGTGCCTACACACTGAAAAGGGGGTGGGTTTTTTTTGGGTGGTGGCATAATCAAAGATAGCTACATCATTGTAGTTATGTCTCCTGATGCAGGATCTTGGTCACTGGACTTTTTGTGAAAAAAGGGGGAAATCAGACTGCTCAATGACATTTTGACTACACAAAGGTAGCTGGGCCCTAAGCTTTTTTCTAGTACAACAAAACAGTGCAGAGAAAAGGTACTGGAGAACTAACAAGGAAAGCAACTGTACGCAATACAAGCCACACTTTGCTCACCCTGGTATAACTGGGGCTGGCTACAGGAAACATGCAACCGCCTTGCTGCAACAGTTCCACTGGCTGTTGGTTTATTTCTGAAACCAATTTAAAATGCTGGTTATGACTTATAAAGTTCCATATGGCTTGGGACCAGACTATCTACAGGAGCCTGCTTGGGCCCTAAAATCTTGAGGGCTCTTCTCTTAGCCCCTCCTCCTCAAGTTCATTTGGTGAGAACACAGGTGAGAATGTTCTTGGTGGATGCTGCTAGGCTTTTGAACTTCTTTCCTAATAAGGCTCGATGGCTCCCTTTGTTGTCACTTGATCAGCAAGCAAAATCTTTTCTCTTCTGACAGGCTTTCTAGAAATTGACTGTAAAGGCTTTTAATAGTTGCTATTTATGGTGTGTTCTGCTGGTTTTTATCTTTTGTCTGATAATGAATCTGTTTTAAATTCTAAATATTGTTTAATTGTATTTTAATAATAACTTTTTATATCCTCTTTGTTTTTAATTGAATTTTTTAAAAAATTTCTAAGCTGCCTTGGGTCCCAATACTGCAAAAAAGGGCAGGATACAAATGAATTAATAACAAGAAGCAAGCAGCAGTTTGCTGAAGGAGCATCAGAAAATGTGGAGAATTATTTTTTTCAAGCAAGACTTGGGGGAAAATGCAGCAAAATAGTAATACTCAGACTCACAGAGTGGACTTTTGCTCCTGCGTGAGCAAAAGTGAGTAAGTGTGCAGCATCCAGATTCTCAATTAGACCTATAGTCTTAAAGGTAAACTGCCTTTTATCTTGCATGCAGTAGGGAGCAAGTAGAATCAAAGAGACTCCTGGAGATAAGGAAGGACAAATGGAGAACTTCAAAAAATTACTGTTTGAACTACAACTCCCAGAATCTTCCAACACAGCCACTGGCCATGTTGGCTGGGGCACTCTGAAAATTGTAGCAATGTTTCTGAACTCTGAGAAAATGGCAAGTGGCACAATCTTCAACAACTTTTCCTGAACAACTGAGGTCCCTAAAAACTGCAAGTGGGGAAATGTAATCCACATCTTTGGGGGAAAAAACACTGAGGACAGAAGACTCAGGCAACTACTGTCTTAGAAACAAGTTATGCCAGAATAATTTCTTTTCATCTGCAAGCTTGGAAGATCAGGGGAATGCTCTCGATGTTGTGTCTTGATTTCAGTGGTGTGTTCAATAAGTAACCCTGTTATATTTTTGCAGGCAAGCTGGCAAAACACTGGCCAAACAATGCTGCTATGCGGCAAACTACTGGTGAGAGAGTGCTCATCACTGGGTCCTCATCATCTTGAAGGAAGTGACAAACTGGGTATCATAGGGGCCTAATCCAGGCCTGGTATTGTTCAACAGCTTTATAAATGACTTGGAAGAAAGAGTAAAGGGGGCCCTCCACAATTCTGAAGATTACACAAATCAAGGAAAAGTAAATAATATCGCGGAAGACAAAATTAGGATTCAAACTGACCACAAAAACTTGGAGAACT
Source organism: Iguana delicatissima (assembly GCA_948472985.1). Lineage (NCBI taxonomy): Eukaryota > Metazoa > Chordata > Lepidosauria > Squamata > Iguanidae > Iguana > Iguana delicatissima. Next base: position 1,186,481 of record CAOKZL010000616.1, read on the forward strand.
GGGCAAAACATGCTTGCCAGGATGGTGGATCTAAAGTTGTAATCCAAAAAGTAAGGACATTTCTCTGTGTTTAATCCAGCATGTTGGCTACAGTGTATAAATTTGACTTTGGGTGCATTGTTCCAAAGCACCAGCCACTGTGATGTCACAAGTCTTGTTCAGTTTTAGATTAATGTCAGTGACAAAGAGACTTGTCTTAGGCACCCAGAAAGCTTCTCAATCCTGTATGTACTCCAGTATGCTACTACTGATTTATTTAGCATGGAAGAGAATAAAACTGTTCCATAGCAAATGTGATCACAAGCAAAACTAAAGCACCTTATTAGCTTTCCAGATGTGTTTTGATGAAGAAGAGAGTTGAGGACTTCATCTCATTTTAGGTAAACTTCAATTTCTACACAGCCTGAGATGGATCATGTTCAGCAGTTCATTCTTCTCCTTTCCTCTCTCATTTTCTTTATCGCTCACCCCCAGTCATCACTTCCTAATACTTTGAATATTTTAAGGTTGAATTAAAATCAGAAACTAAGAAGATGGCAGAGGAAAAGGAATAATAACAAATACTGACATATCAGGATTTGTTGATATACTTGAGTTACTGGCATCTTGAAAGTTGCAACAAAGAGTTAGTCAAAACAGAAGAACAGCATTCCAACTGATCATGATCTTCTGTTTCCAAATGCACATACTGCTTCAAGAGTGTTTTATCCCTACATAATGCTGATGGTTAGCTATTGAGTGTTAATTTCTATAAAACGGACTCCTTTCCTTTTACTTTTTTCTTTCTGCTTTGTTTTCCTTGCCTATTTGTTTCCAAAGCATTTTATAAAGAATGTTGACAGTTCCATACTAGGGTATAGAAGCTGATGTTCACTCATACAAGGTCACAACAATCCCAAATAGTACTCACTCCCACTTCCCAAGAAAGGTAAGAAAATGAATCTACTACAAAACAGTTACAGCTTTAACCATAGCCACAATCAGAGTGTTGTTACCGTTACTGGACTCCAAGCACACTGGAGAAATCTCTGAAAACTCTCATCTTGCTTTGATGTCATTATATCCCACTTCACTGCTTCTTCTGTCCAAAGTCAGACATAGGGATCTGCTGGTTTCATTCAGAAGCAGAAAGGGATAGGGAACACTTCTCTGGTTCTGAGTCTCTTGCCATAAAAAGAAAGGAACTCTGGAGTATGTAGTTTGTTTCTCTTGTGCTATGTAAGCAGCATATCAGATTTTCTCCATAGTCAGTTTATGTATTTTCAAGAAGACTGCTGAACTAACTGAGGATCGGAAGATTTTTGGAAAGTGAACAGGTACAGGGAAATAATGAAACAATAACTGATAACCTGACAAGCATTTCATGTGAGCATCTGTACTGAATTTAACAGCACATTTTGACACATTTCTGATCTGCTCCTTGCAAGTTAGAATCAGCTTACACGCCAACACAATTTACCAAGTATCAATTCACCTCATATACATTTAAGCTGATCTTCCTATTTCCTTCTTATGGCTTTCAGGTCCTCTGCATACTTAGAACAGCATGCACACTGGGATTCAGACTTCTGAATAAAAATGGTTAGGGTCAGTCTGCAAATCTCAATCTCTCATTCCCAGCATGCAAAATGATTTCATTTTTTGATTATTGATCTGACATGCATGCAAGTACAGAGAGAGAGAGGGATTCTGCCATGGTAGCTCTATTCAGAGAAGACGTGTGTTCTATAATGCCATCCCTCTGGAAAATGAAGATGAACATTGGTCTTCCTCCATCAATAACTGATATGGAAAATATAGTGATGTCTAAGCTTTGAACTGGCTCATTTCCTCTGTCATTATTGCCTCTTCAGAATATGAGCTCATGATATCATGATTAATATCTCATGAAAGTAAAGTGTTCGCAGTGATACTAAGGCACTCTTGTTGTATCTATGTATTTGCAGCATATCTGCTATGAGATACAATCTGCATGTTTTTCATTTTATCTGTGTTCGGATACAAGACCCAGAAAACAGCCACATGTGAACAACGCATGTTCTTAGTCTATGTTAGGAAAATTTACAAAACATTTACAAAACAAAACTCTTAACCATCAGGAATGTCTAACACAAATACACTCACCAATAATGGTGGGTATAACCCCAGATACTGGGCCCAAATTTTCACACAGATGTCTTGCCATATCAGCATGTCTAAAATATACTGAATTCATTCACTAAAACAGTGTTAAACATGTTCCAGGAAAATACACAAAACTAAACTGAGACTGATCATTTGGTATCCAAGGCCAGTACAGAAAATACAGGAATCTGAAAATTTTGGTCTGGAATTTTGGACATTAACATCCTCCAAATGGTTCACATCATCACTACTTGAAACCAAAAGCACAAGCAAAGTGAGGCCAGATCGTTGCCAAATGTCACATCTCTCTATTTTCAAAGTTGCATTTGAGTCTTTTATGTAAGTTGTTTCTTACATATTCACCCTACATGTATGGTAACTAAAAACTTTCCTATCTCTTTCTTTGATGCTTGAGTCTTGACTGACTTTGGATTAACAGAAACCAAATCAGCTTCACCCTGGCCACATATAAATTGTTACCTAATCATACCAGGTTGCAGATTAGCTTGTCAAGGTACACAGTGTAAAGCTCTGGATATTTTAAATGGCTTAGACCTCCTCTAAATAGTGCCCAATAGCAAAGATCCACTAGAAATATTCAGCCAGTGTTTCCATGACAAACATGTGTGGTACAGATACCAAGGCAAGGCATCTACTGAAAAGAACTGTCTTCATATATTTTAGGCAAAGTGAATGAAGATAAACCAGTCTATCTCAGACTCTTACATAACAGGCCTTTGCTCAAAAAAGGTCCCAGGTTCAATCCCTGGCATTTTCAGATACATCTGGAAAAGATCTCTGTCTGAAACCATGGAGACCTGCTCCCAATCAGGGCAGACAACATTGAGCTAGACATGTTAATTTCCTTTTGGTAAGGAAAACACTTACATCAATAATTTCTTGCATTCATAAGCATGAATTTTGAAAAGTGTCAATTCTGATGCAACATCATACAGATGCGGTTCTCATATTGCTTGTGGATGGCTGCATCTGGATGTCACAATAAGCCAGGGAAATCTGGATGATCAAAGATGAGCAATATGGTGGCACATGATACCCAACTGAGCCTTCCATCTCTGGATTGTTTACTATGATATTTGAATCTGCATACCCCTGATTTTCTAGCTTTTTTTCTCTTGCAACAAGAGGAGAAAGAATTCAGGGTTGGCTGTATGACTTATTCTACCAGCTTGTTGATGGTGGCGGGGATGAGTAAAGGGGGAAAACAACTATAGCACCAGCCATCACAATAAACAACCACAGTACAAGGTATGTGGTTTGTCTAACTGCTCTTAAACAAGCATGTTGCCTAATCGTGACAAGCTAGGGCTCCTACTATTCCCTGGTTTATCGTGATGACTGAATGCAGGCACTGTCACTAGCATTAACTGGAACTGTTATCTGTAGTGGAGAGATCTTCCCAGTCCTAAACCCAGTCATAGGTAGTTGCCGTATTCTGTGCTTCATTTTTAGTCAAGGCATGTCAGAAATAACCTAAATGAGTTCAAATCTACAGAGTCAGACAAACTGTATTTTAGAGTCCTGAAGCTGATGTCCTCTCTGAACCCCTTGCCATCATTTCTGAGAAATCTTGGGGAACAGGTGAAATGCTAGGGGGCTGGCGAAGAGCAAACATTGGCCAAAAAAGTCAAAAAAGAAGGTCCAGGAAACTACAGACCATTCCGTTTGACCTCAATACATGGCAAAATATTAGACCGGATTATACAGCTATCTGTCTGCAAGTATATTGATGATAAAGCAATGACCAGTAGAAGCCAGCAATGGTTTGTCAAGAACAAATCCTACCAAACTATTCTTATTTTTTTTTCAATCAGAATTTTGTGGATGTCATTCACCTGGATTTCAGCAAAGCATTTGATAAGGTTCCCCATAATATTTTGATTAGCAAACAAACAAATGTGAAATAGATGGGAACATTGCCAGATGAACCCATAATTGGCTGGGAAACCATTTTCAAAGAGTTGTCACTAATGGCTTCACTTCAAACTGGAAGGAGGTCTCAAGTGGAGTGTCTCAGGCTTCTTTCCTAGGGCAATTGATCTTCAACATTTTTATCAGTGACTTAGATTTAGGTTTATTGTTCATATTGTAGGTTTATTGTTCATCACAGGTATGATAATTCAGAAAAGAAGACAAATGCTATGTTTTTTAAATCACACAGATTTTATGTCAGCTTGGTTTCTGCATGGATGTTAGAATGAAATCTCTAAGCCATATCAAGTGGGAGATAGAGTAATAAATCTACTAGTGCAGACAATAGTACTGGAATATTGAAAATATATTTCACTAGAATCTTTACCCTTATTCTTGCATGACTTTGATACATGTGAGAGATCAGGGAGCCATTGTGATACAGGGCTTAATGTTTAGCACTGGGTCTTGGGAGATCTGAGTTTCTAAACCTTAGTGAGCCATGAAAGTAAATGGATGACTCTGGGGTGGATCATATCTCTCAGCTTAACCTACCTTGCAGGTTTGTTGTGAGGACGTAGTGGGTAGAAAGGGAATCGTGTATGCTGCTTTAAAACTGCAGGAGGAAACTCTTTCTGACAACTAATAAATAAAATGAGGGTTATTCTGATAACATGAAAAATTAACATGGGGATGGCAAATGATAGGGAGAAGAAACTTATCGCCATAAAAGAGTAATTGGCACAACATGCAGAAAAACCCATATGGTGATTGGGCAGGAAGGTTACTGGACTTTCTGAATGGGAACATTGCCAATTCTCTATTCTGGTTTTCAGAAAGAGGCATCTCATATGACAAAACATGCACACAAAAGATACCCTCCTATATAAGCAAAAAGAATGGCCTATGAAAGCTCCTCCACAGAGTCTGCAGCAAGATAGAGGAACATGCAACCAGTGGTTCAGAAATCCATCACCTGGGTATCTGTTTCAGGTAGATAACAGCTATGACAATGGTACAAAAATTACTTGGAGGATGTACTTTTAAAAGGACTATCAGTAATCGTGTTGAACAAAACAACCCATTATAAATATCTCCTTTTCTCTTTGTTTAATTACTACTACTTTTCCAGGGTGGGGAGGAAGGAATATGCATTTGCAGGAAGCTACATTACATTAACAGATGTACTTCAAAGGAGGGTCACTTGTGGATTCAGCAGTGTGTTCCTCAGGCACACTTTCTCGCACGCAAGGGCTTGCAGACTGTTCCTACATACAAGCCCTTATTTAGGCATTCATCCTCTTGTAATTCCAAAGGCATGAGGATGGTCCATCCTTGATAGCCCTGCCCCTCTGCACAAGTGTCTCCAATGGCTCACCCATCCTGCCTTCCAGGTCTTGGAGGGAGAAAGTCTAAAGTTATTAGGCCAACACACATACAAAACTCCCCATACCATTATATACAAAACATACAAAGCTCCCCATGTGTATAATTTGCATTCTATGTTTTAAAACATAGCTGTAATTTGGAAATAGGGCCTGGGTAACTAATTACTTATTAAATGTAAATTTTCCCATTCTGCTCATGACATCTCAACCGCCACATGTTCATATAGCTGTGGGTTAGCTGATTCTTCACACAAGGCAGACAAGGAAGACGCAAGACCAAATAGCTTTCCAAGGAAGAAACTGTTTAGTCATTCTGAATCTGCTTTTCTGTAAATGGGGACCCTTTTTTAAAACATGTTTGAGGTCCCTGATCAAGACAGTGAGTGGGAACCTGAAAACGTCATGGAGACTTTCTCTCTTGCACCAGTTGTAAAATGGTGAGAACTGTTTGCAGGAAGCTTGAGTTCCATTTGCCATGCAGTAAAGTTTTGGAGCTTTTGTTTCAGTATACTCACTGTTCATAAGCATTGAACTGTTTGTATTTCTATGAAAATATTTCTCTTTATAGAATGGTGCTTTGTGTTTAAAGTGATGGGACCAAACAGATCCCCCGTATTACCACTGCTGAGATGGTTAACACTGTAGAATATTATTTTTCTAGAGAGGTGAAGGGGCAGGGAAAAAATGGAAAAATTCAAAGGAAGAACATTTTTCTCCATGTCTTCTCTTCAAGCTTAATTTTTCTGGAGAAATGGGGGAAATGGAATATGGCCGTGGATTTCAAACTTTGATCCTCCAGGTTTTTGGGGGACTGCAGTTCTCCGAATTCCTGATCGTTAGCTGAACTGGCCAGGGCTTCTGGGAGCTGAAGTCCCTCTCAACCGCCCCCTCACAAAATCACAGAGGACCAAAGTTTGAGAACTACTGTCTTGTAATCATTAATATAATGTTTAAGACAAGGTGTTCATATTTCCCCCCATTATTTCCAAAACATGTGTAGCAGATAGTTTTTTTATATAAGACCATGTACAGTACTGCTACTCAAAGTGGTACTGGTGTGCAAATCCCAAGTTGCCAGCCCATGGTGTGTTTCCAGCAAGGAAACAGTTACAACCAAAGGGTACAAATATGGTACTTTCCACTAGAATATTAGGGGAAAAAATGCCAGTTTCCTCACCTCACCCTGCGAAGCCCTGATGTGCAGTGTCAAATCACAGTAATTCCTGGTCCTGGTCTCCCTTTCTCAGTAATCTTTATGGGAATGAGTGCTTTATGTCTGCTGAGACTATGAAGGACTAGAGAAGACAAAGTAATTTTGTTTCAGTCATGTTGATGGTCTCTTGTATTCTTATCCCCCCGCTTTTTTTGCTTGATTCTCATAAACCAGAAAATTCAAAGAGATTCCTTATAATTTAGGTGCTCCTTATAGTTCAGGACCATGCAACTCCATTTGTAAAAAATAAAATTAAAAAAAAATTCAATTTGTAATTTTCTATATAAAATGCATTTTCCATACATTAAGCCTGAGACATTTATGCCAGTTATACATAACACATTTTATGTTCTTAAAGTAACCTTCAACCTGTAAAGGCTGCTAATACTGCATTTATTCAAATTTTCTGAAAATGTATATTTTCCCTTAAAAAAAGAGAAAAGAAAAAATCTCCATGACTTTCTAAATTTCTTTCAGTTTTCATCTCTATAGTTTTTGGAATTTTTTTCCTACATTGCCAGAGGAAATTATTTAACAAAAGGACCATTTTTCTTTTGAAGCTGATGTCATGCTCGTTGCAAACTAGATGTGGAAAGCATTTTTTTAAAAATCTGGATAAAGTGATAAATGAATGAAAAATGAGTGACAAATTTATTTCAGAAGTAGAGTGAATTGCTTTCTGGAGTCCAGCACTACACACAGAAGGCTGCTGATTGTTCATAAGATTTTCCTCAGAGCTGAGTGCTAAAAAGGAATGTTTGAACTAAATGTGATGAGGGCACTACCAGCACGGCCGCACTGCTCCAAACCTGTTATACTTTCACCACACAACTTGCCCTTCTCACTGTGAAGTCTTTTCATACAGAATTTAAAACTCTGCAATGTGAATTCATAGGAGCCCCAGACACTTCAATCATATTATGACCTCCTTAAAGTCAGATATGTATCTAATATACTTTTGTTACATCCTGCCAGAGCATAGTCCATAGGCAGAGCAAGAGGATCAATCAAAAATCCCTTTATTATCTTTCCTTTCCCTCAAAGCTGGGACTCCAGGCAGCTTACAAGGTAAGTAAAAATATCTGCAGCTAAAACCCACACAAAAGTTATGATTAAAACAGTATTAAATTATCTATAGATTTAAAACTGTATAAAACGTTGATTTAAAACCAAAGACTAAACACAATCTTGGGTAGACGGAAAAATTTGTCAAGAATTCATGAGACAGATTTCAAGAATCCAGCCACACTCTTATTCCAGGAAGCCGATAACTTATTCCATTGAGAGACCAGTCTCAACAGAAACCCTTTATGTGCCATGACTTGGACTGTATATATCAGGTTCTACACCATTGTTGAGCGAGTGCATAGTCATAAAGCAGTGGTTCTCAACTGACCATAGTGGCTGGGGCTTCTGGGAGCTGAAGTCCAAAAACATCTGGGGACCCACAGGTTGAGAACCACTGTCGTAAAGGAACAGCCTGCTGGCCTGGAGACCTACAATTCCATTGTCTCTCCAACAGCTTGTGCTGAACATCTCTTGAGCATGTGTTGGTGGACTGTGAGTCCCCTGGAGACAAGTATGCAATCCCCTTTACAGAATTAGATTTAGGATGATGTAGTCATGATTCAGGCCCAGCAACCAGGTCTGTCTGTACCTCAGCCAACATGTCTGCCTCTGGGTATCTGATGGAGTTTAGTGTCATGATATGTTTGAAGTCAAAGGAGATGTACCTCACAGGGATGTTATCCAATAGGTCGGGGTGAAGGAACCTTTTCCCCTTCAGATGTTTTGGGCTACAACTCTTACAATTCAATGACAATGCTAAGTGGGGCTGATGGGAGATGTCTGCCAAAATATTTGGACTGTTAAAGGTTTTCTGCCCTACAATACGCTGTCATGGCCACTATGCAATGAATCTCTGATGCTAAGTGACAGTATAAATATATTTAAGAAGGGTAAAGACAACAGGAAAGGGAGACCAAATACAATGCTACGTTATTACCACTGCCCCAGCAAAGCTCTGTAAACTTCGACTTTCCCTGTGCAATGATAAAATCATCCTTGGTTTGTTATGCAGTGTCATTTTCTATCCTCCACCTCATCCCCAGCAAGCAAAAGACATAAAAACCCTTGAGATGGGTACCACTCAGCCAACAACTGATGAGTCACTCTTCATTCTTAATGAACTATATTAAAAATAAGTAGCTGAGAGGTTAACCCAGGCTCCACTGAATAGGCGAACAGCAACTTAACAAAGAAAGGGCTATAATGTTAAATGGACTGCCTGCTGGCATCACCTTTCATCCAGTACTAATAAAATTCACAGTGAAGGTGATATTAAGAGCTATGAGAATCCTAATAGAAAAGAGAAAGTCGTTCCACATTGTTTTGTTTTCTCCCAAATGGCTTGCAGTACAGTTTTTCTGATTTGGCAGAAAGAAATAAAATATACTGGCGGAAAACAGCAAAGCTGCTAGCCATCTTAATCTGACTGTAACTCCAGCAACATTTTTTATTTCTTACAAAATCCTTACTTCTGGTGTGTTGTATAAGGAAAACCTGAGCTTGGAAAGATACTTTCAATACATAACTGATTCTCATTTCTTAGTCAGTGTTAAAATATCACTTGTTATGTCATTTATATCACTTTATATGTTTTTGTTATTTTCTCCTTTTAAAACAAAGATTGATGAAAACAGCATAAAATATTAAAAAGTCTGTCAAAATGATTCTTTTAAAATGCTCTTTTAAAAGAAATATAAGTTTTTAAAATAATTTTTATTATAATAAAGAAAAATAGACAAAATATACCGTGAAAAAACAAAGAAAATGAAAAAAGGAAATATGTCATAATTCATGAAACTTTACAATAAATCATGTCATTGTCAACATAGGTCCTTTCCACACCGGGGTATTAAAATGGTGCAGGGCAACCTCCGATGGAGGTCTTCTGCACCATAGAGTGAACTGGGGCAGACTACTTTTTGTAGTTCTGCACCTCAATCCGCCCCAAAGCGACCGGAACTGGTGGCACAGTGTGTTTTTTAAAAATCTCTTTTTTTCAGAGGTTTTTAAAAAGCACGGAGCACGCAGCCCCGTGCAGCTCCCTTGCCACGCTCCGGTGCAGATTTGCAGGCGCACACTAGTGCGTGCCTGCAGATCTGCCGGTGGTGAGCTTCTCCGGCTGGTGAGCTTCTCCGGTTGGTAGAGAGCCTCCGACAGCTGGAAGCTGCCATTTTGGACGCTAAAGCCGCCATTTTGGACGCTAAAGCCACCATTTTGGACGCTGGAGGGCTGCGGAGCAGCGAGCTCGCGCTGCTCCACATGGCGACAGATTTACCCGGCTGCCGGTAAGCTCCGTTTTAGCGCGTTTCCCCCCGTTTCCCCCTCCACATGCGGAAAGGGCCACAGATTAAATGAATACATATCTATAACCAAAAATCACAATAGTTACTACCTTATACCTTAAAATACAAAAATTCTTAAATTTTCTTCTTACCCTGTTGGCACATGATAAATGTCAATCTATGTTTACTTAGCACATTCTACCACCAAAAATATAGCTTCCCGTTTGTTCCTGAGTTTGACAAGAGTAGCTTAACTAATCCTTGGTAGATTTAATTGACAAATCAGAGTATTTAATTGCTATCTCTTCTAAAATTCAGCACCAAAGCATAGGAAAGAAAAAAGTAAATGAAAACGGTCAATTTACCATTCCTGATTTAAACTCATTTACAGTAATAGTCTTTCCATTATGGGAGCCCATTCTTTCTGACATGCAGATTCTGCCCTTCCTCTAATTCTGTTTGTCAAAATGTCCACATTCTTCATTTCCAGAAGATCTTGAAACCATTCTTCTAGTTCTGGGGCATCATTTTTCTTCCAAGCTCTTGCAAAAACTATTCTGGTGGCTGTCACTGCATAGAGAAGAGTTTTCTCGTGCTTTCTGGAAAAGTTATGGTAAAGTTCAGGAAATATATAATAAATAAATGTCAAAGTTTGTGAGTATGTCTGGGTCAGGAGAAGACCCGACTCATATTATTGGCTGTGTCAGGCGAAGACTTCATATGACTGGCTGCCTGAGAAGATTCTATGAAATCCTGGAGTTTGCAGTTTAGTGAGGGGCCTTTGGAATTCTCAGCCAAAGAGCTTTTGGGCCCAGTCAGTTGCTATGGAGAGAAGGCCTAGCAAAAACGATGAGAGCAGTATATTACTTAAGGCAGTGGTTTTCAACCTGTGGGTCCCCAGATGTTTCTAGACTTCAGCTCCCAGAAGCCCTGAGCATTGACCATAGTGGCTGGGGCTTCTGGGAGCTGAAGTCCACAAACATCTGGGGACCCACAGGTTGAGAACCACTGACCTAAGGAAACCAACCTGTGTATGTTAATAACTGAATATAGATTGGACTGGGAAATATGGGGAAAAGTTACAGGTACTGGACAAGACAGTTTGGGGAATTAGAGACACAGGATCTCAAATCTTTCTAGCAAGTATTACCTATGAGAAAATAAAATCCTGGGCAATGCATACACTAGTAAGTTTTAAAAAGTTGTTACACCTATAAATCAACCTTGCTCCCATATGTTACATTTCAAATGCCATTGTTGTGACCTCTTTGAAACGCAACAGACAGACAGATCCTTTACAAGTAACTATATTACTTGCTACTCATTACTTCCAAGCTTTGAGAAAAATACCAGAACAAGACCGGTGTTTCCACTGACGTTTGTATTTTAGCTCTCAAAGGTCAGAAGCTGCACTGGGGGGTATATCTTAAAGGAGTTCAAAAACTAGACTTATTGAAACAATTGCTGTATGGTAAATCAACACTTATGTAAATTTCATTGATCCAATGGGTCTACTCTGATAAATCCAGGAGCCAGTTAAGCCTAGCAGTTGGAGTTAGTCTGATGCCTCAATCACAGTGTGGGCAGTGGGATCATGCCATCCTATCCTATCCTCTACAAAACTTCTTCTTCTAGCATCACACTAACACTAATAGTATTACTGTGGTTAACACTAATCAAGAGCTCTCTCTTATTAGATTTGCATAAGTTGGTCAACAAACCCTGACCAATAAAGAAGTTAGATAGCTACAAGACCTATCAGATGAAGCTAAATGAATTTATGCTGGACGGGTGGGAGCAGAAATCAGAAACATGCTATGCTGCATCAACTTCCACTCTTAACCATCTTCCAGAGATCACTCAGTGCTGCAACAGCTTTAACTCACTGGCTTAGGGATGGGGACCGGGTCATGCACCCTGGGCGGCACTTTTTTTCAGGCGGCGCTGCTCCTTGCCTCCCCCCGCTCACCATAGCCCCACCCACGTGTGCCACAGGTCCCCCCCATGCCCCCTATCCCACTCGCACTGAGCTCCACCACTGCTTTAACTCTAGTAGGCATGTTTATGTTATCTAAAGACATTGAAATCAAATTAATCTCCAGATTCAATTCTTATAATTATAAATCTCCTGTATATAAGCTCCTTCACCAAATGATATGCCTCTGGTGAAATGCTTTAATTTTGCTTAACACATACAACCAAGCAACTTCTACTTCCAGATTCTGAATCCCTGATGATTTCATGCACCACTACTAGATAAAGATCTATTTCATTATAGCTTTTCTTCTAGTATGGTGTTGTCAATAATCTGAATGCTGTAACAGATAGGATTTACTCTGGCTTTCTCCCACTCCCTAGATCAAAATTTGGTTCATTTGGGTGGGCAACTGAAAAAGGGAAGATATTATTAAAAAGAGCCATATCCTTGCAAAGTGGTCAAATTATAAAGATATCTAAATATACAATTCAAAGATAAGGAAGCTGTTTAAAAAAATTATTTTAGTACAGTCATCCCTTCACACTCACTGGGGTTAGGGGCACAGGACCCCCATGAAAGTGAAAAAATCATGAATAACTCTACGCCCTCCCAAACAATATTTAACACACAAAAAAAGTATGACCACTATATTCAACCCGCTATGGATTCCTTTGAGGCATTAGGGTTCCTTCATAAGGTGGAAGTGGCTGGCTGGTGGGGCTTACTGCCACCTCCACTGCTGCTCCACACCATTTTTAATAGGGATTTACAAGCCTCGTTTGCAGTTTCTCAGACTCACAAAGCTTGCAGCCCCTATTAAAAATGGCATAGGGCGGCAGAGCTGAAAGCAAATAATCCGTGAATAATCAATTCCACAAAAGTGAAACCCACAAATGTAGAGGGTTGACCATAGTGTGACAGAAGGCCAACATTCTACATTTTCTTACTGTAAAACAGGTGTGAGTGTTGAACAATGATCCCTTTGGTTGGAAAGTTGTGGATAACCTCATTGAGGAAAAAGATCCACCTGGGATAAGGAAAAGTTAGGTTCAACTCTTTCTGCAATGTCTTGAAAGCTTCCAAGAAATTATGAGAATACAATACAGTTAGCCCTCCACATTCATTAGCATTAGGGGCTCATGACCTCTACAAAGGCAGAACAATCACAAAAACCAAAATGTGTGTGTGTGTGTGCGTGCGCGCTGTGTGTCTGTGGAAAGGGGGTTAAGGCATGGTGGGGAGAGTGGGCACGCAGGATCCAAACCAGCTCAGGGAGAAGTAAAGGTGGGTCAGTATGAGTCAGTATCGTGGCCCTGTACTTCCTCTCTCTCACCCACTTCCTTCCTTGAGTCTGGTAGGCATCAGGAGAGGTTTGTGGTGCTTAGAAATCAGGCTGCAAACCACTCTTAGCTGGCTAGGCAGTGGCTGGTGAAGAAGAAGGAGGGCCAGAGGTGGGTTCTTAAAGAGCTGCAAGGCCTAGAGCCACTGAGAGGTAAGGTTCCCCCCAAAAAGAAGCACTGGGTGGGTGGGGACAGGGAGGAAGAAACTTGCAAATAATCAAATCTATGGAAGTCAAACCTGCAAACATGGAAGGCTGACTGTACAATAATAATATGGCACAAAATACAGTATTGGTCCCTGACACATTAGAAAGAAAAAAATTGCTGATCCACCATGTCAGATATCTTGAGTAGTACTAGATGGAAAGCTTCTAGGCTGTATATGTATAAGCTGGTGGTTGGGTTACACTATTATTTGTCACTTATAAGCCACCTTGAGAATCATTTGATTAGAAGGCAGGGATCAACCCAAGCTTGGTTACTTTTAATGGACTTGAGGGGGCAACATTTTATCCCCAACATTCATTGCAGGCTGCACTATACCCATAAATGTCCTCTCCCCCCCCACCAAAAAAAAAGTCCAAATCCAGTAGTGGCTACATGTCAGCTTCTGCTTTTACTTTTGGGGTTTTCAGAGGAATGGACTACCTCTCAACTACAAGACATGGGGGGGGGATGATTCCCCTAAAATGCCAATGGGGGATAAATTTGGGGAGCTCTATGGGGGCTGCAAAAATGTCCTATGCTTCTCCCATCCCTGGTATAAATCTTTAAGTTGAAGGAAGGAAGGAAACCTTTTCAAAAAAACACAAAAGAGAGCAGGCATATAGGAAGGAGCTGTTCCACTGTCACAGGTAGCAACAAGTTCCTGTGAACTTGTCACATTGACAGTGGATGCATGAGATGAAGCTGTGAGAAGAAGCATCCAAGTTATCCTGATGTCCCAATAGTGTACCAAGTCAGTCATAGGGGAAATATGATAGCCATCTAATAGAAAAGCAATGTTCAGGAAAGACATAGTTTCCATACAATTTAATCTCCTGTGTAACTACTGCACTAAACATTCTAGGTTAGATCCAGACTAAGGACACAATTCTATAACATATCTCTGCAGACACATACAGTACTGCAGTGTAAAAGTTGGTTACACTTAGGCTCCCCTGAAATCAAGGCAAAAAATCAATTCAATCAAATAAGTGTCACTAGTTTCAAAAGGAACTAAGTACAACTAAATTAGTCTGGATCAAAGACACAGTCTGGTAAAAAAAAAAATTACATGCCAAAGCCACAGTACAATGAAATCTGGAAAACGAAAACAAAATTCTAGAATTTTTGAAAAATACTCCAAGAACAAAAAGACTATCAAGCCAGAAGTATCAGCCCCCAGTCCTGCTAGCTTGAGATACACCATGAGATACAGTGAGGAAGTCTCTTCGAGCTAGAGATAATGAGTACATTTTGAGGAAGTACTGTATATGCTCATTTACTGAATTTATTCTAAGATCAAAGTGGATTTGTATTTTCCATCTGAGGCACTAAGGAATGACCTGAAATCATCAAATATAAGCTAATTTGGCTTATGGGTAACAAAAAGCAAAAAGCATGTCATCATCAAACCTTTGACTTTCAGTGGGCTAAACCTGCAGCCAACTAACAGCTAACCTTACAACAATCATTAAAAGTGATGGTATTGTTCCAGGAAATGTTAGAAACACTCCCATAATATCCAAGCACTGGGGGAAAGCAAACAACTTGGGGAAAAAAACCACTAGATTGCAGATATTGCATGATTAGTAGAATGTGTCTAAACAATTAATTGGAGCTAAGAAGGCCCCAAAACAAGACCCTAAAACTGCTATTTTATTAGAAGCAACTTCTGTATACAGAAGGGAAAGAAACCATAGATTTTTCTGGAAAGAACCAAGACAGCTGTGAGATAAGCAGCAAAGAGAAATGGCAACAAGGAAGATGGAAACAAATATATATATACAGTGGGCCTTCCATATATATGGGGGTTCTGTTCCAGGAACCCCTGCAACTAAGAAAAAATACAAATGCTTGCATTCCATTATGTTCAATAGCAGCAACGTGCACATAGATGTTTCAATGCTTCCCCATACACAGCACAGCATTGTCATTTTAGGTATAGGGACATGGTGCTTCATGTGAGCTGGAAATCATGCATATGGAGGTTGCAGTCAAGGAGGGCCCACTACATACCTCTGCATATGCAAATTCCAATTGTAACACATGCACCTTTCGGTTTGTCTAAAAATAACTCCCAAGAGTTATCTATCTAGCTATGTAAACAGATCCCTATAACACATGTAAAGAATAGTTTTAGAAACAGGCACTCCTTGCTTCACAACTTGGATCTTAAGGACTTCAGCAAAAGCACAAAGAAATGTGAAAAAGAGAGACAGAAAGACTGAGAGAAGTCCAACTACAGATGGTCCTCCAGGCTTTAACTTTCCATGGATACAGCCTCTACTACTTAATAAGTCTCATAGCTCCAGATCAAGTGTGGGCTTCATTTGTGTGTATATGTGCCTTCAAGCTGCCAGCTGACTTATGACAATCTCATGAATTTCTTGGGGTTTTCCTTAAGCAAGGAATAGTCAACAATGGTTTTGCCAGGTCTTTCCTCTGAAATATAGCCTATAGTGTCTGGTATTCATTGCCTGTCTCCCAACCAAGTACTAACCAGGGCTGACCCTGCTTAGCTTCCAAGATCAGATGCTATCCAGCACCTTAAGGTATTTAGGTTGGATTGCTTCATATATACAGAACCATTTTCTGACAACTACTAATACTACAGATAAATCACCAGTGAATCAGTTCCTCTCAAACATACTTGCATGGTCAGTTATTAGTAACTGTAAGCATTTATGCAATACACTGAAGGGTGTTTTCTGTTCCTGTGTGATTACACACAATGCTACATACTTTATCATTAACAGTAACAATAATGGTCCCTCTACCAAACTATACCACCAGGGTTTCGTTACACTTTCTGTTGAGATGTTAACCCCTCTAAGAGCAATACTGGAATCTGTGATAGCAGAAACAGATAACAGTTACTTTCTGAGGGCAAAAGAAAGCCTCTATTTCTCCTCCTTATTTACAATGTACTTGATTATATTCCTGGTGCTTGTAAAACCCTGTAGGACAAGCCTGTACACCAGAGCTTTTCAAACTGTGTGTTGTGACACGTTAGTGTGTCAGCTGCAGTGTGTAAGTGTGTTGCACAAATGTAAGGGGTGGAGGGGCTGTCTCTGTCGCTGCCATCAGCAGGCCAAGCCGGGGTGGAGGGGCTGCCTCTCTTGCCACCACTGCAGCCACCCTGGGCTGAGGAAGACCCTGACAAGGGCAGTGGTGAGCCAGGCCCAGTTGAAGGGGCTGCCTCCACTTACAGAATTACTTACTGAATTACTGTGTTGCAAAATGATGCATGTCTAAAAAGTGTGTCACCAACATGAAAAGTTTGGAAAGCTCTGCTGTACACCTTTTGATTCACTGAAGTAAAACCAGCCACCAGCATTCAATAAATCTGTTTTACTGAACTGCTGCCTGCCTGGGACTATACAAACAAGGTAAGGAAAGGATGCATATGGCCTGGATTAAACCCAGTGAACTACAGGTTGTGCAGACTTGCTCTAACTCTTTCCTACAGTGCCACAAGCCAGTGCCACGTAGTCACCATGATACCACAATCCCAACCCCCATCAATTCCAGATCCCACTGTGTTAACTGACTCTCTGCTTCCAGACCACACTAAGCTGATAAACCTTTAGTAAATCCTGCTTGTCTCTTGACCTGGCTTTCAAATGCACTGGACAGCAAATGTCCTTAACTCTGTGTGCTGTCTCTTAGCTGATTTATCCTGGCACACTTCTGTCTGGACAAAATTCTGGCCCCCAGTTTTCTCAGTATGAAGTGTTTAGGTTTCAAACTCAATCTGATACAATTTGTCAAAATCTTGCTCAGTAAATTACATAAGCCTATGTGGTCCAAAGGTTGTTTTTTAATTTTATATTATTTATTTATTTATTGGCGTTGCACTCTTTGCAATAGGCCATATTGACCGGGCAAAATGTGACTCCTAACCTCCTTCCACACGACAGGCTTCAGGAATATTACATCACATTTTAGGTGAAATCCAACCACTAATCCTAGCTAGAGCAGACCAACTGAAACAACTGTTGATTGTAAGTCAACTTGTATGCAAACTCAATTATTCAATGGGCCTTCCTTTAGTTGGGACAAGCAATTAAGAGTTACACCCTTGGCTGAAAGCTACTAAGGAGCATTTGCTTTGAAAGTTGTAGCTCTTATTCTCCTGCAATCATGATGTTATAAACATAAAAATCAGAGGATGGAGTGATGAAATGAAGTACCTACATGTACTGGAGAGAAAACTCACATAATGGAAGTAGCAATCCTATACATCTGAAGGACCTCAGGGTAGAGAAAGGTGGCTTATATCTCAGAGGGGACATGGGAAATACAATAAATTGAAAAGTACCTAAATAAAGTACCATTGACTTTTTTTTTCTTTCTCTCTACAATTGAAACTGAACAATACTAGAAAAAGCCAAAATGAACCCTTCACAACTGCATGTACAATGGAGAAAAATATGGAACAGTCCAGACATACCCCAATAAACAAAGCCTCCAAGAAAGACGCTTCTTTTTCCAAAGTCTTTTTATGCCTCCCCAGTAACCTCTTCCTCCTTGTCCTCTGTCTAGCTAAAAATTGTTTTAGCAGCACCGGCATTAGAAGGATGGCGAAGGAAGGCTGGAGAAACATAAACTTTTGGTGTTGGGTTGCTGAAATATGTCTGTGTAAACAATGCAATAAAGATTGATCAGGGAAAGTTCAGTACAACTGTAGCCATGTGGTGTCTCCTTACAACAGGCATAATAAACAGCAGTTGCCTTTGGAATCCCTCACTGAGCATGTGTGAACACCAAAGCAGAGAGAAAAGGGAAGAACAGGTAAGCCTCAACCGCTATCCCCAGCATGTTTTTAAAAAAGCACAGCTCTCTTAAGTTTCATCACCAAACTGGAATTATTAGAAAAGTGGATACTGGTGAAAGAAAAAAGAAATCATCACTAGAAGCATTTTTTGAAACAAGTCTTCAAGTGTTACCCAGAAGATTCCAAATGTTTTTGTTTACCCACGCAATACTTACCTGATCTGGAGATCTCATTTCACATGGGTGTATGTCTGCAGTTCTGAACAGAAACTCTGATGAAACATGTTCAAGCTGCTTTTGTTTTTTATGGTGTAGGAACCTATCCCTGGAAAGCCAGAGTGCTGTAGTGGTTTGCACATCGGACTATGACTCTGGAGACCAGGGTTCAAATCCCCACTGGGAGACCCTAGTTAAGTCACACTCTCTCGGCCTCAAAGGGAGACAAATGAAAACCCTGTGATAGATTTCAGGGTCACCATAAGTTGGGATTACTTGAAGGCACACAAAAACAAACCTATCTCCATTCTTTCCATGTTATTTCTGCCTCTGGTACCAAAGTTTTTCTCAAAGAAGTAAAGCTCAGGAATACATTTACTTCATAAACTGAAGTATACCTGTATATTTTGAAACACAAATGTACAATCACTCACTTGATGGTCAAAAAGCATGTTTTGTTTGCATCAATGGACCTTGAGCTCAGGTCCTCAGCAAACCTTACAGAATACCTGTATTGATTTGTACATCCACTGGAAGAATGTTTTAGCGCAACAGGCTTCTTTTCATTTTTAAATGAGAGGTACCCTTGGAAACATGAGTGCTTTTTTCAACTAATAACAGCCTGCTAAGATAATGGATAATAATAGGGTGCTGTATGTGGCGCATCACTGTTTCTAATTCATATTCTAATACATATTCCTGACATTCAATCTACTCCACATTTAGCTCCCTTCACACCTCTGCTTCACAAGACTTCCATTAACTTCAAATGACTTTGAATCAGATCTAAGAGCAACTGGCACACCTACTTGGAACATTCTTTTGCATTTGGGAAAATGGAGACCTCTTAACATACACACCTGACATACAGATGCACACATATGTAGTGAGACCAAGCAAAACTGCCCTTAGACCCCACAAGTAAAGAAGCCTGGAAAATTCTCCATTTAACCATCACTTCCTAATTCTAGCTCCCATTAATCTTATCTTCAGGTCTGCCTTAGACATCCCAAACTTCCAATAGTTATGTTTTAAAAAGGGTCTGAGAAGGGTTCACTGCTTCATCCCAGTTTCAGGGTGAGACATCACCCCCGCCTCCTTGGATCAGACCCCTCCAGTGTCTTGTAAACAAATGGCTTAGCTCTAGAGCAAGAAGTTTTCCAGATGAGCAAACCAGAATATAAATATTCGTGTCCTCTGCCAGATAACAGGCTCCTTTATCATCCAGGCTTATTTGAGAATCTTTGGTCTCTCAGGCACTGTAAGTCTCCTATGTATCAACTATAATTTAAACTAGCATTAACGACACTTCCATTTACTTTAGCCTCTAATGATCCATCCCTTCCATATGACAATTTCATAGGATGCTGCACTTTCTACAAAAATCTGTGGCACTGACTTTCGAAAAAATATGCTCAAGTTCAAACTGTGACTCTTTCTAATAGTGTTTATAGTATCCAAACATTCCATAGTGCTGAAACTTAGTTAGAAAACTGATTAATTTCACTTCAAAACCACTTGCATTACACATTTTCCAGAAAGGTAGCCATGTCAGTCTGCTGCAGCTAAAATAGCAAAAGACTCTTGTAGCATTGTAATGACTAACACATTTCTAATACCATAAGCTTTAGTGGACTTCCTTAGATTACAGTTTACACAAATGCTTCGAATTTTTTTACCAGACTTTGTGAGAGGATGACTGTAGATTAGCCATTTAAGATGATCCAGCCTTGGCTACCATATTGGCAGCCTTGGGTTTGGATTTAATAGATCTAAGCAGAAACTACAATTCTGCAGCAGACTTACTCACTGATTTTGGCAAATCACCTTTCTCCAAGTCTCTATTTCTCATATCTAAAAATAAAAGTGCAAGGTGTTAGCTAAAAAGTGTTATTGAGAAGAGAAAGGACTGTATACCTGCACACACAGCAAGACAAACCATTCTGAATCTGCCGTGCTATTGTCAAGCTGAAGTCTCTGAGCATAATGTTGTACTTGACTGAGCACTTGCCTTTTGGAGACATTTTAGCAACAGTGCCTGGGCAATATTTATTTCTCCCTTGCCCTTCCTCCCAGTAGCTCAGGATGACACACAACTTTCTGCGTTGTTCTCTATTTTCTCATCACAAGTAACTCTATAAGGCAGACTGAGAAGTAATGACTGGCCCAAGATTATCAAGTACATTTCATTACTAGAGAGCTTGATTTTGCCAGTCTCTGATTAGCCCAGTGTCTAACCAGTGTGTCACACTGCCTCTCAAGAGAAAGACATTAACAGAATGTACATTGTTCCCTCTACCTAGAATTCAAGATAGGCTCAGTAGAATGACGTTATCCCTCTCTCCCCTCCACTGAACTCAAGGCTGCATACACAGAGCTTCCCAGAACGGCTTTCATTCAACTACCAACTAAGCTGATACATCCTGATCTTCAACAAGGATATCATTTTCCCTCACTTACTAGCTAGTGCATTTAACATTCTTAACTAACATATCCGTACTGCAATTTAAAGAGATTGTCTGGCTGCCTCATAGGTTTTATAAATCCAAATGCTTGAATGCTGGATCATCAAATTTGGGTGTGTGATCTAATGAGACAAAAATGGCAAATGCAGCAACGTTTTGAACCTGGAGCCCATCCTCCAGCAACTTTGAGTACCTCCCAAACTTTTTGCATTTCTGGTTTTTTGTTTTGTTTTTTGCCTTAGAATGCAAAATCAATTCAGGAACTGATTTTAGCCAAACTTGAGGAAGACATTGTTTTTACAAGCTTAAGACTGAACAGCAAACCTCAGCTTTTTTCACTAACTGTTGTTGTTGTCCATTTTGCCTTGAACCTGACGTGAAGCAAATTGCAGGTGTTTTTTTACCTATTGTACATTGCCTTGGGGGTCCTGGTGGGTTAAGAGGCAATAAACAAATTCTTTAAATAAACACTATTCAGACTTTTGTTTCATTAATATCATAAGCAGAATTTTGATCATCAGCGTGGATGACATTGGATAAATGTTCAAGGTATATGATAAATTGCAACACAAATGATGGAATTGTTTACTGATTTATTTAAAACAGCAAGAAGAGCACAGAACTGCAGAACTGTGCTGGTCTGTGAAACAAAACAATGACACAATCACTTTGTTTGCAAGGCACCTCTCCAGGAGCCTTTCTCAAGGAATGGTGTTTCACCAAAAGACAGTGGTCCACAACGGGAGGGTCCCACCCCTCCAGAGCCCCCAGGGCACAGCCTGGGCATCAGCCATTTCTGATGATCCTACTAGTACTAGAGTCCATGGTGTCAGCCTGGTATGTACCTCATCTCAATGGCAAGACAAAGTGTCCCTTCACCCATTTGGATGCCAGCTAACCAGCATCTAGACAGCACAACACCCCAGACTCCATAATACAGAAGCACATGGTTTATGTGATCCCATCAAGTATGTAGAGCAACAATGCCCAGCACAGGCCAAAACAGTGAAATGGCATTCCCAGCATTGGTGGTTACATGAGCCTCAGTGTTCCCATAATGCTGCACAGGCACATGGCAATCTCCCATGCAAAGACTTCCCTTCACAGAGTTTACATTCTCCTAATGAAGACCAGTTGCAGCGGGGGCTTTTATGCATCTCAAAGAGCTGCACAAAGAAGTAAAACCTGGCAGGTGCAGTTCCCTCCATTTCCTATGCAGCACTAGGACATGCCACAGTGCCCATGCTGAAATGCATTCCTCCGCACCACCACGGCTCTGACACTCTAGTTCTAGGGTGGGCCATCTGCAGCCCTCCAAGTGCTTTTTGACTGCAGCTCCCATCACCCCCCCCCCACTATTGGTTATGGCTGATGAAAGGGCAACAAGTTGCCAACCTTTGAACAATCTACCCCTCCCCCCAAAAAACCCTAAGAATTTGTATGTGCACAGTGGTAGAGCATTAATTTAGCACTATTACAATAATCTGGTTCCACTTTTGTGAACTCTCCTGTTCTGTGCCAGCCTTCCTGTAAGTCTGTTACCCAAGGAATATAAGATTGTTGTTGTTGTGTGCCTTCAAGTTGTTTCTGACTTATCCAACCCCAATGAGGACTTGATAGTCAGCATGGTGTAATGGTTTGAATGCTGGAACCCTGAAGACCAGAGTTTTAATTCCTTGCTTGGCCATGGAAATCCAACGGGTGACACCTCCTAGCCTCGCAGAAAACCTGTGATAGTTTTGCCCTAGGGTCACCGTAGTCGGAAACAACCTGAAGTCACAACAACAAATGAGAACCTATCACAGGGTTTTCTTGGCAAGATTTATCCACAAGGGGGTTGCCACAGCCTTCACCTGAGAGTGTGAATGACTCAAGGTCACTGGGTAGGTATCCATGGCTGAGTGAGGACTGGAATTCAGGTCCCCAGAGTCTTTGTCCAACACTCAAACTATTAAAGACATCCATGTTGGCAGTAAATGGGATGAAGGAGAAAACAAAGGCTGCAGGTGAATGTGTTTTGCCCACTTCTGAACTAACTGCACTTGGCCATCCTTGCTTTTGGGCCGAAGGAACCACAGCTCCCCAAATACATACGGATATCCATAAAAAATCTTATTTCCTAAACGACATTTTTTTTCTTTTTCGTCTCTTTTTTTAAAGCAAAAGACTACACGGCAGTAACAACTGCCCGAAGTAACCCCTGGAAAAGCATGGGTGGCGGAAAAGGGGTGAAACGGCGGAGATCGCGGGGGGGGGAGCCTATTACCTCGGAGTAGACGTAGAGAGGTAACACCAGGATGGCCAAGAGGAGGTCCGCCACGGCCAAGCTCACGATGAAGTAGTTGGTGGTGGTCTTGAGCGCCTTCTCCGTGCAGACGCTGAGGCACACCAGCAAGTTCCCGCTGATGATGAAGAGGATGAGGAAGATCCCGAAGACCAGGGCGGCGAAGTTGTAGTCCGGCTCCACTTCCGGCGTGGGGCAGGCAGCGGTCTCGTTGGGAGAGAAGCCGTCGGTGTCGTTGGCCCCCATGGCCGCCTCCGTCTGGAGGTGCGCCGCCCCTACCTCCGCTCCTTCTCCGCTCTAAGGGCGCGAACCCGGCCGGGCAGGCTCCCGCCCGGCCCGGCAGCGAACGGAGCGCGTTTTGCAAGAAAGCGCCTTCCTCATGGACTCCGCGTCCCAAACCAGCCCGCGCTGGCAGGCGAGGGTTGCGGGAGAGGAAAGAGCGGGGCGAGGTGCTTGGCGGAGTCTGCCTGAGGGAAAAAGAAAGACTCACATCCCCGGGGGCTGCCGCGGGCTGCCGGCCGGGAACCGACGCCGAGGCTGCCCCACTCCATCCTCCTCAAGGCGGCCTCAGCGGGGCGAGCGGAAGGCGCCGGAAAGCGGGGCAAGCGAGCGCCTCGTGCCCGGCCGCTCACTCCGCTCGCAGCGCAGAGCGGCCCCGCGGCTCGGCTGCTCTTCCCCTCCGGCCCTGGCGCCGAGGGAGCCGTCCTGGAGCCACCGCGCAGCCCCGCCGTCCCGCCCCCAAGGGGGAAAGAAACACTCTTGTCTTGTTCGGCGTGCCCGGCAGGAAGGCGCCTTAGACGGCGCGAGCCTGTGCCTGGCTACGTGGGAGTCAGTCCCGCCGAGTTCCACAGCGCTTGTTCCCAGCGAGAAAGGGGGATGGCAGCCCTTGCGTCTCCCTCCTGCTTTCTGCAGGCAGAGAGGGGCGCCCGCGCTGGAGACTTTTTCCTCTCCTGACTTGCTTTGGCTCCTTCTCCTCAAGGAAAGGTTCGCCGCACCGCCGCGAGCTACAGGTGGGTCACTTCCTGGCGGGAAGAAAAAAGCAAAAAAAAAAAGCAAGCGGATTAAGAGCGAAGGAGAGCCGCTGGAGCCCAGGAAGGCGGGGAGACTTCGTCCCCTCTCCCCGCAGCTCCTGGGGATCGTATTGAAGCTGCGCAGCCCGCGCAGACGGCGAGGCTTGGAAGCCCTGTTGTCTCCGCGCCGCCTGGGCAACTGGCTCGTGCGCGGCGTGAGTCAGCGTCCAAAATCGCCAGAGCCAGCCCGGGGGGATTGCACAGCGCCCGCGGGTCGAGGGCGCGGCTGCCCGCCTGGAGCTCCTTAGATCATCTTCCAGGGAAGAGTGCTGCCCTAGTCAGGAAGCAGCGCCTGAGGCGTTTGCGGATGGGCCAAGAAGCTTAGACTATGTACGCCGTGGTGTAGCGGTATGCGCTTTGGATTACGACTCTGGAGTCGAGGGTTCGGATCCCCGCTTGGCCGTGGAAAAACCCACTGAGTGGTCTTGGCTCACACTCTCTCAGCCTCAGCAATGCCAAGTCCCTCCAACAAATCTTGCCAAGAATAACCCCGTCCTAGGTTCACCTTAGTGTTGCCATAAGTAGGGACTTGCAGGCCCCCAACAAGGGAATCTTTTCCCTTTAGTACCATCAGAGCCAGAGCCACTGCTTGGAATGCTCACACGCCTGTGGTAGCCTTCTTCTCAGTCTGTTCGCCCTAGGAGTAATAAGGTATGAGGCAGAAAGGTAGCTATGCTGCTGGTAGATGGGATGAGGGAGACAGCAAAGGCGTAACTTTGGTTTGTCTGGAAGTAACATTTTATAGGAGAACCAGTGTGGGATAGTGGTTGGAACCCTGGAGTTCGATTCCCCACTCCACCATGGAAGGTCATGTATGACCTTAGGTGCATCACACATTCTCAGCAGTGGCAACCCTCCAGCAAATCTTGCCAAGAAAACCCAGCAATAGGGTTGCCATAAGCTGGAGACAAATGCACATTACAACAACCAAGATTTATAGAGTGATTGGATAGTAGGAGCCAGGTAGTTGGTAAACTTTTGGCTTTCCAACCAATTTTTTCAAAACTTATGCATAAGAACCTAGGAAGAGCCATGCTGGATCAGACCAAAGACCCATCTAGTAGCCCTACCTTCTCTTCACTGTAGTCTGTGGGAAGGATGGCTGCCTTTCTGCAGCAGGGAAAATACACCACCTCCACTAACTTGGAAAGATTCACCTTCAAAAATGTATGCCTCTTGTAGGGAGTAGATGTGTTGAATCATTCATGGCATTACAGGCAGTGTTCTGTAGGTGACTGTGACACTGGTACAAAGCAGATCACACAAAGTAAATCACAATAACAATCTCTGGAGGAAGGGGGATTCAATAGCTTTCTGGGGGAAGAGAATATTCCATCAGAAGAGAGATCAATGTTCCCATAACAGAGGCACTATGAGGAGGAAAGATGTGTGGACTCTGCATAACAATGTGATAACTGTACATTGGACTATTAAATGTATCTACTACATATAAATGGGCAGCAGATGACTATATAAGTAGTGCAGAAAAATAATCTGAAGTAACAGAAGTGATTCTTTCTTGGAAACAGGCATCACACCTCTATCTGGCCTCATTATATAGGGCAGAAATGGGCAACTCTGGTTGTTGTGGACTACAAGTTCCATAATCCTTCATCATTGGCTGATGAGTATTATAGGTAGCTTATTTAATAACTTTCATTGTTTTTAAAGTACATTAAAAAACCAGCTAGAATGTACCTGGAGTCCAAGAATCCTTTCATCAAGTCAGCTTCAACTTATGGTGACTGTGAATTGGAGAGTTCCAAGGCCCCTGTACCACCTGTAATGCAGCCTCCCTCCTTTCCTACCACCTTCATCTTTAGCAAGCATTATGGTCTTTTCCATTGAATTACATCATCTCATATGTCCAAAGTAAGATAGCCTTAGTTTAGTCATCTTTGCTTCTAGTGAAAATTAAGGCCCGATTTGCTGTAGAACCCATCGATTTGCTTTTCAAGTGGTCCATGGTATCCCAATAACTGTCTTCTAGCACCACATTTCAGAAGAGTTGATTTTCTCCAGCTTTCACATAGAAATTGGAAATACTATGGCCTGGGTTATTCTGATTTTGGCATTTAATGACATATTTTTATACTTGAGGATCTTGCCTAATTTCTACCAGGCTTCCTTTCCAAGTCTCCATCTTCTCCTGATTTCTTGACTGCAGTCTTCATTTTGATTCATAACTGAACCAAGTTTAGGAAATCTGTATCATACTAACTCAGTTCTGCCACTTACAAGAAAATGAATATGTATTTTTGTATCTTTTGTTTGCATGTAAAGCTGACTCAGCACAGATCTAATGAACATTCCTCACTATATCTAGATGCAGGCCGTTATTTATCTAAACAGATCAGCTCTTATAATATCAGATCAGCTCTGGGATGGTTGTAAGGCAGCCTGTTCACTGGCAAACAGGCTCAAGTTTTGGACCATACAGATTTGCCCTTACTCTCACCTACTTCTTTTAGGCATCTTTGAAGATATGTGACCCCAAGCAAACTCAGTCGTTCCACAAAATGCTGTTATGAGATTGGATAGAATGACTTCTTGGGAGCCACACCCAGCCCAATAGCACGTAAAAATGTCCAGGATATGCATCGTGGAGGTTTGATAATGGTCCGGGCCCCAGTGTTACCAAAGGATGGTTCAGCTGGTTCCTCTTACTCTTCTCAGCTGTGGAATGAGTTAAAGTAGTAGAAGACTAGAGGCTGAGGATTAGAGAAGTTAGTTGAAGCATCCCAGAAGACTTTAGGTCTCTTGGGGTGGTATGTTGTGTTCTTTTCAACCTACCTGCAGTTGTAAATACAAATACTACAAAATGCCAGTAAGCTTCCATGAAATGAGAAGTCAAACTCAGATTAAAAAAACAGATTTACAGTTGTGCAGTGCCTCTGTTGGATAGTTAATAACTAATTGTTAGGTACCAAAAGTTTGCATAATAAGGAAGGAAAGCATTGAAGGAACCCAGCAGCACCTTTGAGACTAATTATTTTACCATGAGCCTTCATGGATGTCAGTCCACTTCTTCAGACGCAGCAAAGTGCATCTGAAGAAGTGAACAAAAGCGCTCAAGTTCTTGAGTTCTCCAGAACTTTTAATTGGGGTAGGCAGGTATATAATATTAGGAGATGGGGGAAGGAACAGACACCCCACCCCTAAACTAGGCCAGATGATTTGGCAGTTTGGTCAACAGTCAAATTCAGGCAACTGCTGAGCTATAAAAGTTCAGGAAGGTGGGATCCAAATAATGACACACCCTGAGTATAGAGAACCAAGGACAATTACATTCTGAATGGGTGAAAGTGGTCTCCTGCACTGGAAATATACCAGGAAGACCACATGTTCAGAAAAGTTAAGTCATTTGAATCTACTGCTTTCACACTGAAGAAAAAATTCTTAGTCTAATACTATTATCTGCTGAAGCATTTAGCTACTGTCCAATCAAATTTGCCAGTGAGGACATCTGGTTGGGAATTACTAAATCCTTGCAGTATTCACACACAGAGGGGTTAGATGTCTCCTCTGTACTCAGATAAACAAAGGCCTTATTTCTGATTATTGGCAATTCTGTGCAATAAACCAGGAACATGTTTGGTTTCTAGTACATACTAAATGAGAACCAGTGTGGTGTAATGGTTTGAATATTGGGCTATGACTCTGGAGACCAAGCTTTGATTCCTGCTCAACCATAGAAACCGACTGAGTGACCTTGGGTGGATCATGCACTCTCAGCCACAGAAAACCCTGTGATAGGTTTGCCTTAGGGTCTTCATAAGTCAGAAACAACTTGAGTGCTCACAACAGCAACAACAAAGGAAGATCAATTGTCAGATAATTTCCAGTCTGGATGAATGAAGCATGTGCAATATGGACTGGAACCATCATGCTTTTTAAAAAAACTATGACAGGAAAAGTATGTAAAACAAATCTTTAGAGGGAAACAAAATCCCCAAAGGATCTCTGCCTCAAAAGCCCATCCAGAGTATTGAGTGTCTTCCAGGGAAGGAACCCTCTCCCATCTGTAATGGCTTTTCACAAGCTTGCAAAGGAAGAAAAAAAAACCTTTCTAGGGAGACATTTGGTTCGTAAATGGCTGTATTCTTAAACTGGCTTTAACTGTGCCTAGACTTTAAATTATTGTATTGCTGTTGTATTAGTGTTACATTGAAACTGATTTAAATTGTTAATGTGTTGAGTCATTTTGAGTTGCTTTAGTTCTTCTGAGAAATAACTTGTTCTAAATTTTAAACATGTATATTCTAACTTTCCTCACAAGAACAAACACGAATGAATAAATTTTGCTGTTCCCACTTGTCTTGGTTAAAAACCACTGACAGTCTTACTTCTCATAAATTTGTCTAATCTGCCTTTTTAAGAGTTATCTAAAGCAGTGGCCATATCCACATTTTTGGCAACAGATAATTCATTTGCTGTGTGAAGAAGGACTTTGTTTTGTCTTCCCTGCATCTCCTACATGTAAGTCTCATTTGATGACCCAGAGTTCTTTAGTGTTATGAGAGGGGGATTCTGTCGTGTTTAGAGCAGTGTCATTTGCTAAGTCAATATAGAAATGGTTCCCTTTCCTTTACCTATGGAAGGTCAAAGTCTTTGACATTTAAAATCCCTGCACTAAAACAATCACAACCAAAGCCCTTTGGGGGGGATTGACCTTCTTCTGCTATTCATCCTTGGAACTATCAGAGCAAATGCTGGAAAAACTGCTTATACTGCTGATAAATTTGGGTTATTGACATAAATTGCTAATTTTTCCAGGCTTGTGCACCATGACATCATCTTGGACTCTAAGCAGGAAGACAAATGTTTCTGAGAGTGCTCGTGCAAAAACTTTTGTGCAGTATTTAGTCTGGAAAAACGCATCTTGTGTATCTTGTCAAATAAAGTAATAGTTATGTGTCCAAATGGAACCCAGTTCTGGCTTTTGGACAACCAGTGGAGACAAATGGACACATATAATTTAATACATGAATCACCTGATTCCAATCCCTGTTTTAATGCTTTCTTCAAGTTACAGCAGACTAAAAAAAAATTCCCAAATATATGTCTTTTACAGTCCCAAATCAGATGTGTTTCTAATCAGTTAACCCAAGCGTTGATAAGAGTTTTGTGACTTTTTAAAAAAATCAGGTACTTTCTGGTGGTCAGCAGAATAATAAAACTTGCTGGGATATTTATGGCCATTTCCGTACTACACTGTTATAGTGCTATTATTCCACTTTCAACATCCTGTGGAATTCTAGGATTTGTAGTTTTCTGAGGTCCCATAAATACCCCCCCCAAACTTCAAACTCCAGGATTCCACAGGATGTTGAAACCGGAATAATAGCACTATAATAGCGTAGTGCAGAATTGGCCTAGATGTATAAATGTATTTACAGCTGTGTATTAAATTCCGTAAAAAAAAATTTCGGCACAGTTCGAATGTCTGGATGTATGTAATAGAGAAGGTTGCACCCAAGAACATTTTGAATGGGAGAATGGATTACTAATACACAGACACACACACACACACACACACACACACACACACACTGACGGGTTTTTAGCGATATATTTAGATACGTTGCTGTGTCTTATTGTTTCTTACACAAGGGAAAATAGCATTCTGGGGCGATCCCTCTTCAGGTCTGGGTCCCGATGGCAATGCGACTACCCTACTCTCTCCAAAGTGGCTGGAAGAAACTACACAGCAAATGGCAAGGCTAGACCTGACCAAGGCATACGTGTCGGGAGGTACACCCACCAAAACAAACCTAACAGCGTCTCCGCCAGGGAGCTGCAGATCTTTCCCTTCTATGCGAGGCAGAAGGAAAATCGGTAACCTTTTAACGCCTGTGCCGCCCTACCACCAACTTGCTTGATCGGTTTGGCGCAGGCGCGTGGAGGTGCATAAGCTTGTGTTGAACCCGGCGCCGCCGCCCGGTCTTCTTCGCAGCTTGGACGCTGCCGGCCAAGCGCCGGCGGGAGGGCGCGCGATTGCCGCGGGCTCAGCTCACGCCGGGCGCTTCCCGCCCACCCGCCTTTGCTCTCGGTTGCTCAGGCGCTCGCGCTGCCCCTTCCGTGGAGATCCAGCGCGAGGCGCCTCTCCCGGGGTCCGAGAAGCACCGGCTGCGGCGCTGGCAGCGGGGGAGCAGGAGCAACACTTTATTCGTTTTCCTCATTGCTGCTGATCGGTTTTTCGGGGAAGCCGGTAAAAGTCTCCTCTTCTGAAAACTAAATCCACAGTCAGTGCCCTCTCGCTGTTTTAATGCCACCGTGCCCAGAGCGCTTTAGAAGGGATGGTGCTTCATATCTTAGGATTTTTCTATCATTCCAGTGACCTCTCTGTCCTCCTCCTGCGGCTCTCCACCTTATTCTTTTACCACTTTGCCTCAAATCTTTCTAGCCATCCCATTTTTTCTGTCTCCCAAGAAGCCCTAAATCCTTCCTTTGTATTCTTAACGGGTTCTTTACCAAGCGCCATCTTTTAGTCTTCAAAACTGCTAAACTTCCACACTTACTAGGTTTTACTTTTCTTCTCATCATATCCAAATCCTATCACAGCCTTTTGATATCCACAGCATTAGTTTTTCCACACTAATGTTTTGGTATTTTAAGTGTCATGGTTCCTTCCTACAGAAATTTTGGCTTTGTACTTTGAGCTCTATAACATTAGAGCTCCTGAACTATAACATTAGAGCCCAGAGCAAAGAATTATTCAGTTCCTAGGATTCTGGAAGATGGATCCATGGCAGTTAAAGCACTATAATTATGCAATGTGGATGCATCCGCAGTTAATCCTCTGTAGCAAATACTTCCATCCCTTTTCTTTATATTCCCAAACCCTCCTTTCTGCCAGCAACCTGGTGTAGTCAAAGCTGGTGTGTTGTTTTCACTCGTTATCCTTATTCACACTGATGGGGAGACCTAGGCCAGCTTGGAGACATGATGTCCTGAGTGGGAGCCAGTTGTGTAGGGACAGGGGAGGCGGGGGAGCGGTTTGCCCTGGGCGGCAATATTTTGGGGTGTCCTGGCCTATAGCCACGTCCCCATGTGCCTTGGCCACGCCACCATGCACCGCAGCCACACCACCATCCACAGTGGCCATGCCCCTCACACCGTAGCCTCAACCCCCCCCCACATGCTCCAAGCCCCATCTCTGATGGGAGCATCAAAAGGTGCCTCCACACCATCTAGCCAAGTTAATGTGCAGAAGACCAAAAGCCAGCTGAGTTATTTGGACATGTGAGATAGCATCTCACAAATACCTCTTCTCCCACTTTCCAGTAAAAATAGCAACAATGAGAAATCAAATAACTAAAAACCAGTTGCCCTTCATGACTATCTGAAGTGATTAGCTTACTGTGGCCAATGGTAGGGCCAGCCTAGGGGCTGAAGGCTTTTTCACAGCAGGGTCTTCTTGTAAGTTCTTCATGCTTGTTCATTACCTCTGGATTTGATAGTACTGATTTATATTTCAGGACAAGCAGGAGTGCAGCAGAAGGTGCCATCCATCAATTTATTTATATCCTGCCTTTCTCCCAGGCTGAGACTCAGGACATCTTACAAAAATACAGAATATGATAAAATGTATATAATTAAATATATGCAAAAAACAAGATTAAAACAGCATTAATATTAACAGAATTAAAACCCGTTAAAATCTTCCTTTAAAATGGATTAAAAACAGTACAATGTCATAAAAGCCATTTTTGTTAAAATCAGTTTCCAAAAAACTTGCTGGAAAAGAAAGGTCTCAACCTCCTGCTGACAGGAAAACGAAGAAGCCATCTTGACTTCCCTAGGGAGCGAGCTGCAAAGTGTGGGAGCAGCCACAGAGAAGGCCTCCTCTTGCATTCTCACCAGATGTCTCTCTGGAGGCAGTAAGACAGAGAGAAGAACCTCCCCTGCAGATCTTAGAACTGGGGCAGTCTCATAGGGGAAAATACAGTCCTTCAAGTAGCCTACACTGTATTTAGATAATCATTTAATTAGCAAGCCAAAAGTATGTGGTTGTGTTGATCCTCTGTGAGGAGGAAGAGGGAGACATCTGGTGGTAAAAATAATTCCCAATTGGGGTGTGGACTTTGAACCTACGAGGACTGAACATCTTGTGTGGGCAGATGTTGGAGCAAAGATCCATCCACAAAATCTCCCTCCCTGCCCAGAATCAATGCTGTTTATCAAAACCAGCCAATATTTGCCATGTAGTATGCTTGTTCCTGAATTGCACAGCATTCCTTTGTTTCAAGGTAGGCCTTTTTGTTTTCGGTAGCTGCTTGTATCTTTTAACAGCAGCCTGATGAAAAAGAAATCACATGGATGAAGCCCTTCTTGATGTGAAAATTTTTTAAAAAATGGTGGGAATGTATCTTTTTCTGCATGTTGCAAGTCTGTGGACTTGAAGGTAGAGTAAAAAAAAAAAGCAGTGACAAATCTGCTTACTTTTGATCCTCTACCTAAATGCTGTTTTCTATAGTTGAGCTACAACTGTGTTAGAGAACATTCTATTTAATGTTGAAATCTAGCATTTCTAGGCAAGGTTGTTATGAGTAAATATTTAACATATCTTACTAGTAATACCTGAGTATCATAGAATTATAGAGTTGGAAGAGACCACAAGGGCCATCCAGTCCAACCCCCTGCTATGCAGGAACACACATCAAAGCATTCCCAACAGATGGCCATCCAGCCTCTGCTTAAAAACCTTCAAAGAAGGAGACTTCACCAAACTCCGAGGCAGCATATTCCACTGCTGGACAGCTCTGACCGTCAGGAAGTTCCTCCTGAGATTCAAGTGGAATCTCCTTTCCTGCAGCTTGACTCCATTGCTCTTTGTCCTAGTCTCTGGAGCAGTGGAAAACAAGAACACTCCCTCCTCAGCATGACATCCTTTCATATATTTAAACATGGCTATCATGTTCCCTCTTAACCCTCTTTTCTGCAGACTAAACATACCCAGCACCCTAAGCCGTTCCTCATGGGACATGGCTTCCAGACCCTTCACGATTTTGGTTGCCCTCCTCTGGACACGTTCCAGCTTGTCGATATCCTTCTTGAATTGGGGTTTCGAGAACTGGACACAGTATTTCAAATGAGATCACATTTGGCATAGCCAGTTCCTATTGATGCTTAGACTGTGATCTTCTTATGCATGGAGGAAAACTGTGCTCTTGATTGTGATCTGTTCTTTGCCATATAGCTTCAGAAGGGTTAAGAAAAAGAATCAACACTGTATGTGGGTTAGAGTGCCAAACTTCTTTGAGATAGCCCAAAGGGATTGTCCAGGAATCTTTCTGCTGCAAAACAAACAAAACACCCTACTCTTTGTTGCTTGGAGAATGACAGATGGGTTAGAAGTAAGGACTAGCAATAGCCCATGTAGGGCATTCAGTGTAAAGGCATCACTTTCTATGTACATATTTTGACCGTTGGTACCTTATAGACAAAGAACACAAATGAAGTAGAAATATGTAATTAAATGGAAATGTTTGTTCCTGAAGGTGAAACCAGGATAATCAAGAAGATCACACTACAGACTTAACAGCTGAAGCCTCCTGAGCTGAAGCCAGAGCCATAAGAAGCATCCTTCATTTGCTAGATTTGAGAGGGAAGAAATATGGAGAAAGTGGCACTTGTGGCCAATTAATGCACTGCTAGTCCACCATAACAGGTAGGGACAAGTGTGAAGCTTGACTCTCTGGCCCTTACTCACTTCTCAAGTAGCTCCTTTTCAAAGCTAGTTGCTAAAAAGACTTCTCTGTGCTGCAGAGCTTCATTTAAAGCTCTTAAGAAAAATGTTTTTCAGCATATCTGGGCTTCTACCTAGCACCCACTCAACAGCCTTTATTAGCTCCCCCTTTCTTTTGGGTTACTCTTTGTATGGGGTCTCTGCCAAATGAACCTGAGCTGGTTCAAAGGATAATCTTGTGAGGCAAGAAGTGTTCTCTTCTTCTGTTGCATACTTCATTAAATGGAATGGAAGTTCCAACCGGAAGTTCCAAACATGAGGCCAAAGGGCCGCTGGAGTAATAGAAACAGGCATCAAGAAGTGATGGCTGGAGGCTTCCATATCAGTGGGGTGGTGAATTTACCTAAACTTTATAGGAATGTCCAAGATGCGAAATTCTTTCCTCAAAATAGATTTAGCACCTTGGATAGCTCTTTTAAAGTTCAGACTAAAATCTAGAGCAAATTCACTGCCCGTGCTGACATGGACACTGCTAGCTGCTACTGGTTAGGAGTTTCTTCATATTATTCCTGACCTCCTGAAAGCTTAGTATCCAATCGTATCTAATATCTAGTCATGCAAAATCTTGTGAAATTTGCTTCAGAATGCCACTCAATTTTTCAAAAACGTTATTCTCTAGAAAATTTTGCAATGATACAAGAAGGAAAGATGAATAGAAGGCGATCGGGAAGTTTTTCCACTAGAGTTGTAAGGGAAAAACTTGAATCAAATATTTGTGCAACATATAGTGTGAAAATTATAAGTGTACAAAGTTGATCATTTCATTTTCCTTAACATTCAGTATTTCCTAGTTTGGAATTGCTTGCATGTATACATGCCTTTCTATTGGGTAACTGATTAAAGGACAAAGGCCAAAATTAAACACAGGCTTTAACATTTTCAGGCCTTTTGAAATTAATGCTCTTAGACATGATTAACTCTCCACTGGATTGTGTCCTCTGAAGTGCTCATAGCAATCTGTTGATTTGTTGTGTTTAAAGCAGAGCTGTCTGCCCTGCCTGTGAGGGTGAGAGATGGTAATGACCTAGATGAGCCACAAATCCCTACAGCTTTACAGTTTATGAAGACTTAAACTAGTTTCAGGAGAAGCTGAGTTCTTGGGGCCATCATGTAGTGTCATGAATCCATCAGGAGCTCCTCTCAGGATTGCTTTCACTAAAAGTGGGAGGAATGGCACCTATGTGAAAAACCAGTCAGATGAAAAGGAATGCCAAATTTTGCCCAGGAGATCTGGGAATCATGTTCCTGGTCAGCTGTGAATTGTGAACTCCAGTCACTACCTTTTTTTTTAATTTTAATTTTAATTTATACATATATATATATATATATATATGAGTTTATTAATGTAAAATATCTTACAAAACAAAAAGTTATACACACCATATCATAATAGTATATCCAACATTTAACAAACCACTCATATACATACAATATTTCCTTCTTTTTTGCCCCCTCCCTCTCCCACACCCCACCCACCCAGGGAATGGTGTAACTTATTCGTTTCCTTTTTTTTCTCATGTGGAAAATCATTTTAACTGTTTCCTTTACTTTCTCATACCCCTCCCTTTCCTGAACAAACTCAATCAATAATCTCCAATTACTAAACCAGACCTCCTCTTTCCTTTGACCAAAATATACCCTTCTTTTTTCCATTATATAATCAAACATCATATATTCCGATATATACTGCACCCATCCATTACGATTCCATCTTTCTTTTTCTTTCTACCCATATGCAATTACTGCCTGTGCTGCTATAATTAATTGTTTAATTAAATATTTTTGTTCCTTCTTTAATCCTATATTCCTAACATTACAAGTTATACATATTTCTTTATTTAATTGAACTCCACCCCCCCTCCAATTATTTTATGTATTTCTTGTTCTATTTCCTTCCAAAAACTTTGCAGCTGGGGCCACTCCCACCACATGTGAATATATGTTCCTCTACTCCCACACCCATGCCAACAGGCAAGTGATACATTTTTAATGATATATGATAACTGTTGTGGTGTTCTATACCATCTTGCTATGACTTTCATCTGTTGTTCTCTAACCTATTTATTTTTGACAATTTTGATTTCCTGTAACCATTGTTCCATTTCTTTCTTATTGAGCTGGATGTCCTTACCCCAAACTCCTAACAAACTGTCTATAAGTTTATACTGATTATTCAATAACATCCTATATATCCTGCTACCTAACCTTTTTCTGCCTTCCTGTCTTTTCTTCAATATTTCTTCTAATGGATTTTGGCTGTCTTTTATAGTTCTTCTTCGTGGTCTCTGTGCCTTACACACTAGGAGCTTTAACGCATGCGCGGTACCGTTCGGAGAATTCTAGAGCTTAGTAGCTTGGCGGGAACCCCTCCCCCATGTATCCACTGAGCATGCTCAGCCCGCCAAGCAACGGTCTCTCCTCAGTTCTTTCTCATCCGCTGTCGCGTACGGAGGTTCTGACCTTAGAGCGTTTCTTCTTTGGCCTTTTCTTGCAAGTCTTTCTGGTTTTCGACTCGGCTTTCTTGGCATTTGGACTACTCTTATGGATTATGGACTGGTTTGTCACTTTTGGTGCTTTGTCCCCTTTGTTTTCTGGGACTTTTGACCCTGACTTGCCACCCCCCCCGTCTTCATCGTTCGTCGCGTCTCTTCGTTTGTCTTCAACCATTCCTTGGACTTCTATGTCGATCCTTTTTAAACCCTGCAAGAAGTGTGGTCGCAAGGTCGCTACTTCCGACGGGCACAGCGAGTGTCTTCTTTGTTTGGGCGAGGCTCATAACATCAGAGCCTGCCCCATTTGCAAGGACTTCACCTCGCAGACTCTGAGGAACCGGCTGGCACACCTCAAGTCTTTCTGTTGGGAGCAGTCTTTGTCTCCTTAAGACCCTGCCCCAGTAAGGAGCCCATCGAAGATGGCAAAGACCCAACCGACGACCGCACTCCCGGTGTCTTCTGCATCTTCTGCTCCCGCCACGCCGACGGTACCGAGCTCGGTACTGGTGCATAAGCTACCGAGGATACCGAAGATCTCGGCGGCTTCCTCATCGGTGACTCCTGGAGAGGCCCCTGCAGGCTCGCAGGGTGCCAAGCCCTCTAAGACGCTTACTGCCGTCCAGCGTAAGTGCCCCGCGACTTCAGAGTCTGAAAAAGAAAGGGAGAAGAAAAAGAAGAAGAGGAAGGACAAGCATGGGTCTCCGGCTAGACCACCTGTCCTCACTCCACCTTCCACTTCGACCCAGCTGACGGTCAACCCTGGTGAAGTCCCAGAACCTCAACTGATCTTTGAGGTTTCTGATGTGGATAACCCGGTGGCCTCCCCGACTCCCTCGGAGCCACCGCCTTTGGAGGAAGAGACCTCTCCGACTGGACGCCCTGTTCTGGCGGCCTGCTTGGAGGATAGTCCACCTGCTCCCCAGACCTCGCTAACATCTTGAGGTTCTGTCGGTAGAAGCATTTCACCTGACCGGCGTCCTCCTCGCACCACCGGCAGCTCTTCCCCGAGTATCGGGACCGCCTGGTTTATTTGGAGCGCAGAACTGTGCATTTCTCCCCATGTCATCGGGAGCTTGAGCACCACGCCCATGACGACCGAGGGGACTGTCCCAAATATAGACGATCCCCTCCAAGGCATCGTGATGATTATCCAGGATGGCAGCCACCTCGGGACTCGCCTTACTCATCGGCGTCCTACGCCCTGAGATATGGCCGGGAGCATGTCTGGAGGGAGTATCCTGGTTCCTACAGGTCATAGTCTCCTTCTTACTGAGACCATTACCACCCTGATGTCGGCCGCTGGTCCCCTTACCGCCGTTCCAGATCGCCTTCCAGGGGAGCTGAGCATTGCCCTCGCCATGAGCGTACTCCATCGCGCTCCCCGAGACGTGTGCCTCCACATTGTCGGTCCCGAGAGCCTTCTCCTCGTCACCGGCTGATTTCTCCACCTCCACGGGTGACATCCATGGTGTCCCGCCCGACATCTGAGGCTGTCTCCACCCAGCCTGCTCCTGCTGTGGTTGCCACTGTCACTCAGGCGCTTCCACGCCCGATGTCTTCGTTGGTTCCTCCGGTGACTACCGCGCAACCACCTGCGCCTCCGAAGATGGTTTCGCTGCCAGTACCATCTCGCCCCCAATCACCTACACACCAGTTGGAATGTTCTCCTGACAGGTCCTCCACAGCGTCTTCCCAGGATTACGATTTTGAGTCGGACTCTAAGGACTCTACATCTGTCTCACACGAGTCCCCTCCCTTGGCATTCGGGGATCCAGCTCCTGAGTCGGCTCCTGAGGATGTGCGACAGTTCTCGGACATCCTCCTTCGGATGTCAAAGGCCCTGGGTCTGAAGGTGGAGGATCCGGCTCCGGCGGTGCAGGACCCGGTTTTCCATTACGTGGATACCCGCCCTCCTGTAGCAGCCCCGCTACCATTCCTGCCTGCCCTGATGGAGGCCCTCAAACACCCGTGGCCTCAGCCGTCTTCAGCCCAGCCCATACCACACAGGCTGGAACACCTCTATCGGACCCAGAAGGAGGATGCCGAGTTCTTATTCAATCATCCTCAGCCCAACTCAGTGGTAGTGGAATCGGCGCAGACCAAGGGCGGTTCCAGGCCCCACACGACACCGCCGGACAAGGAAGGGCGTCGTTTGGACACTTTCGGAAGGATGTTCTATTCTGCCTTCTCCTTGGTGGCGAGGGTGTCCAACACCCAAGCTTGCATGGCAGCCTACCTGCGCAGTCTTCTCGACAAGTTCGCCCCTATTCTCTCCACTGTTCCGGAGGAGAATAGGGCGAGCGCTAACCAATTCTACAATGAAGCGGTAGCACTCGCAAACCAGCAAATCATCTCGTCAAGACATTCTGTGGAGGTAGCGTCCCGAGGCATGGTTGGCTCTGTCGCCCTCCGAAGGTATGCCTGGCTGCAGTCCTCAGGCCTCCAGGAGGACACCCGGAAATGCATCGAGGACCTCCCATTTGACGGTAAGGGTCTTTTCAATGCATCAACAGATGAGGCGATGGACCACATTGTCAAGGCCCGTCTGACGGCCAAGAAGATGGGGATCTGTCAGCCTCCACAGACCCGCTGTGGCCCGCAGCCTGTGTGGCGCCGTTTGTCCTCTGCGAGCTTCTGACCTCGCTCGCCCAGGTCCGGATCCTCCCGGACTCCCGCCACATCTTCCTCCAGATGTCCTGCACAGGGCCAACAGACGGCTTCCAAGAAGTCTTCATCGGGATCCAAATCCCGCTTTTGATGGGTTCTGCAGGACCCTACCTCAGCCAACCTTCCGTCTGCCATCAGCCCTAACGAACCATCCTACGCTGGCCAAACACCTCGATTTGTGGTGATCAATCACGTCGGACTCTTGGGTGCTCACCATTGTTCAGCTTGGTTACGCCATCGAGTTTGCAAGTATTCCACCTCGAGGCGTTTTCTACTCCACCCAGGGCAGCCCGGCTCTGCTGGAAGAGATCCAGTCCCTCCTCCAGAAGGGAGCGATCAAGCCGGTCCCACCCTTGGCCACTATCACCGGCTTCTACTCCCGGTGCTTTACAGTACCGAATTCGGACGGACTCACGACCTATTTTGGATCTCCGAGGGGTAAACGAATACATCCGCCCCAGGAGGTTCAAGATGG
The DNA here is from genome assembly GCA_948472985.1 of Iguana delicatissima. Lineage (NCBI taxonomy): Eukaryota > Metazoa > Chordata > Lepidosauria > Squamata > Iguanidae > Iguana > Iguana delicatissima. The sequence goes on from CAOKZL010000616.1 coordinate 1,226,206, forward strand.
TCACCTTGTCGACGATCCTACCCTTCCTCCGCCGGGGAGACTGGTTCGCTTCAATCGACCTGCGGGATGCTTATTTCCACATTTCCATCTGTCTTCAGCACAGACGATACCTTCGGCTCACGATCGACGGCACCTCCTACCAGTACCGGGTGCTGCCGTTCGGCTTCTCCACTGCACCAAGGGTGTTCACGAAGTGCATGGCCCCTGTGGTCTCCCACCTGCGGACAAAGGGCATCACCGTCTTCCCCTACCTAGACGATTGGCTGCTGGTAGCGTCCTGCAAGAGCAAACTGTACTCGGACATTCATCTAACGCTGTCCCTCCTGACCCGCCTGGGTCTTCGGGTCAACCCGAAGAAGTCACACCTCGAGCCGGCGAGAGTCTGGACTTCATCGGAGCCACTCTGGACTCGGTCTCGGCCAGGGCCTACCTGCCTCTGGAGTGGGCTCGTACCCTCCGCTGATCTGCTGCGGCCGTCCTCAATGCCCCAACGATATCGGCGAGGAGAATACAACAGCTCCTGGGCTACATGGCTTCCACCATGGCTGTCACATACCTGTCAAGGCTGCGAGCGCGCCCTCTACAACACTGGTTTGTCAGAGCCTTCAATCTGCTCCAAGACGACCAGCACCTGCGACTTCGACTGCCGACACCAGTACGTCGCTCTCTGCTGTGGTGGCTCTCGTACCGTCATCTTCTGTCCGGGATGCCGTTTACACAATGGACCCTTCGGCTCACAATCACGACCGACGCCTCCCTCTTTGGATGGGGAGCGCATTGCGACGACCTCAGAGTCCGAGGTTGATGGACTGGTGACGAGACCGCTCTCCACATAAACGCCCTCGAGCTCCTAGCTATCGGGAAAGCTCTGAGAGCGTTCCGCAATCTGGTTGCTGGGCAGGCGGTACTGATCCTGACCGACAACACCACGGCGGTGTGTTATGTCAACAGACAAGGAGGGACCCATTCTACCACGCTCCTGACCATCGCTCTCCAGCTCTGGGACTGGTGCGTGTCCCTCAGAGTTCACCCTGTTGCCGTCCACCTGGCAGGACAGGAGAATACGACAGCAGACGCCCTGAGCAGGGACACTTCTACCAACCATGAGTGGTCCCTCTCGGAGGACGCGTTCTGCTTGATACGGTGCCGCTGGGGCGATCCCGACATCAATCTCTTCGCCACGGTGTCGAACGCCAAGTGTCGCCGGTACTGTTCGAGAGCTGGCCGGGGACCGAACTCCCTCGGCGATGCGTTCCAGTACCGATGGACAGAGGGTCTCCTGTACATCTTCCCACCGTTCCCTCTGCTGGGAAGGGTTGTCGCCAAGATCCTGGCGGACCGAGCCGACGCCATCCTAGTTGCCCCGTACTGGCCAAGGCAGCATTGGTTCGCCCCGCTGCTCGAGGCCTCTCGGGGACGGCCGCTCAGGCTTCCGGCAGCACCCAACCTGCTGTCTCACTCCGACGGTCACATTCTCCATCCCGACCTGCCTCTCCTGGACCTCCGCGCGTGGAGGATAACGCCCTAGACCAGTGGTTCTCAACCTGTGGGTCCCCAGATGTTTGTGGACTTCAGCTCCCAGAAGCCCTGAGCATTGACCATAGTGGCTGGGGCTTCTGGGAGCTGAAGTCCACAAACATCTGGGGACCCACAGGTTGAGAACCACTGCCCTAGACGATCCCGCTATCCAGGACGTCCTTACCGCGGCTAGAAAGGAATCGACCCGCTGCAACTATGCCTACAAGTGGCGGCGTTTCGTGACTTTTGCGGAGGAGCGTGGAGACATGGTATCGCCAGTTGCTCTCGGTACTGTGCTGCGCTTCTTGCTTCACTTAAAACAAGAGGGTCTCTCATTTTCCTCGTTGAAGGTGTACCTGTCTGCCATTGTGGCCTACCAATCCTGAGGCTCTCCTTCGGCAGCACTCTTCCGGGATGCCACGATGAAACAGTTCCTGAAAGGACTTCACCATCTATACCCGCCGGTATCGCCGCCGTTGCCTCCCTGGTCCCTATCTCTGGTACTCTCTCAACTTACGAGACCACCCTTTGAGCCTATGGCCACTGTTGATGATAGGCTCCTGACTCTTAAGACCGCTTTCCTGGTGGCTGTCACCTCTGCCAGGCGTGCCAGCGAATTGACAGTGTTATGCGTCGACGACCCCTTCCTGGTTTTTCACCGGGATAAGGTGGTCGTCTCTCATTTCCACATTAACCAGAACATCATCCTCCCTACCTTCTATCCTAACCCGACGACCCCTCTTGAGAGGTCTTTGCACACCCTGGACGTTCGAAGGGCCCTGGCCTTTTACGCTCAGAGGACTGCGGCCTACAGGCAGACCCCTCACCTGTTTGTCTGCCATGGTCATCGTTGCAGGGGCCGCAAGGTGTCCACCCAGAGATTCTCCAAGTGGTGGCCCAGACAATTCTGCTTGCTTATGAGATGGCCAAGCAGCCTCCTCCTGACTTGCTTCGGCCGCACTCCACCAGAGCTGTGGCATCCTCAGCAGCCCTCTTGCGAGGTGTGGACCTTCAGGAATTTTGTCGAGTGGTGACCTGGTCCAGGCCCTCGACTTTCATCTGCCACTATCGGCTGGACTGTCGGTCCAGGAGGGATGCCCGGTTTGGACGAGCGGTGCTGGCCTCCATACTCTAGGGACCTGACCCACCGTCCTTCTGGTAAGCTACAAAGTCTCCTAGTGTGTAAGGCACAGAGACCACGAAGAAGAAGAACAGGTTGCTTACCTGTAACTGTGGTTCTTTGGGTGGTCATCTGTGCCCTTACACACACCCGCCCAACCGTCCCCTCACTCTCAGGTCCCCTTTTTTCGGCGGACTTGTAGAACTGAGGAGAGACCGTTGCTCGGTGGGCTGAGCATGCTCAGTGGATACATGGGGGGAGGGGTTCCCGCCAAGCTACTAAGCTCTAGAATTTTCTGAACGGTACCGCGCATGCGCGAAAGCTTCTAGTGTGTAAGGGCACAGATGACCACTCGAAGAACCACAGTTACAGGTAAGCAACCTGTTCATATTATTTCCTGTAAACTGTTATATATATATACCATTTAATTGAAGACAATATTGATTACCTATTAAATCTAGTATTTCTTTTACTTCTATCTGTTTACCTAGATTATCAGATAGGTCACCTATTATTGTATATCCGATATTCCTCAGTTTCCTTAATACTATTCCTTTACCAACTTCTTCCTTATTCAAATATTCTAAAGAGTGCCAATAATAATTTTTAATCTTCAGTTTTCCTCCATTTTTGCCATATTTGCCACATTGTCCTAAAAGGTCCTTTGTTAATGTTATTTTTCTTTCCTTTTCTTATTTCTAACACTGATTTGTATTCCATGTAGTTTAACTGCTTCTCTATCCTAACCCATCTTTTTTGTGTATCATATTCAAAATTTAATATTCTTAGAATTTGGAAAGCCTCAAAATATCTTTCCCGACAGGGAAGTCAGTTACTACCTTTTGACTGTAGCTAAATGCGGAAAGTGTCCCATGTCAGTCACAGTGACTAGCGTCTTCAGATGAATGGATTTAGATAAATTACATTTAATAATAATGGCCCATATTGTTCTATTCTTTTACTTTATGTATAGCCTGCCTTTCCCACAACACAGGGACTCCTTATCATACAAGAGTCTACATATTGTAACTACAGTCGGCCCTGTACATTTGCTAGGGTTGGGGCACAGGATCTCCACAAATGTGGAAAAACTGCAAATATCAAAATGTGTGTGTCTGTGGGAAGGGGGCTGAAGCATGGTGGGGAGGGCAGATACTCAGGGTCCAAACTGGGTTAGGGAAAGGAGAAGGAAAGGAGAGTAAATTGACATGGCAATCCTATACTTGCTCTCTTTTGCCCATCTCCTTCCTTAGGTGTGCGTTGGGGTCATTGGGAGAGGGTTTGTGGTGCTAAGAAATTGTCTGTGATCCTTTAGCTGGCCAGGCAACAGCTGGTGGACGAGGAGGAGGACCAGAAGCAGGTTTTTAAAGGGCTATGTGTTGTGATCAGATCCACCAAGAGGGAAGGTTCCCCTTCAAGAAAAGCACTTGAGGTGGGGGAGGCAGGAGTTGGAGAAACCTGCAAATCAAATCTGCAGAAGTTAAACCTGCAGATGCGGAGGGCCAACTGTACATGTTTCATGACAGATAAGGGGAGAAGCACCCAGGATGCTCCAAGACATTTGCTGCCTCAAAACCTAAAATTTTTGCAATGTGGGCTACATTGCATCTAGTGAAAGTGAACCTGAACAGACGGAGCCATATGATAGCAGAAGTTGTGGTCCTGAGCTCTTCCTTTGCCTGCCTACTAACTCATGTATGTGTATATCTGCCCTCAAATCACCTGTGGACTTATGGTGACTCCCATGAATTTCATAGATTTTTCTTAGTCAAGAAATACTCAGAGGTGGTTTTGCCAGTTCCTTCCTCTGAAGTATAGCCTACAGCACTGGTGGTCTCGCATCCAAGTACTAACCAAGGCTGAACTTAGATAAGCTCCCCCTCCCCACTTCATGCAAAAGTTTTCAAAGCTCTAAATGATTTCTTTAAAAACCACCAGCAGTCATGAGAGGATGAAGCAGATACACTTCAGATTCAAATGTGCTTGAATGGGCTGTTTTCCTGTTTCCTTCTGAGTTATTTGAAATTATAATAGAGCTTAACCCAAACAGCACTGTCATGTTGCTGCAGATTACAGGGAGACAGAGTACAGGCAGATTGAGAACTGAGACAAATCCCCTAAATGATATTTTCCAGATTGTTGTGTCACTCCCGTTAAAAGCATCCCTTTCTGAAATTGTCTCAAGAACTGAAAATGTTTTATCGTTTTAAAAAGATGTATATTTTATTGCTTTTTTATCCTTTTCTTATCCTACCCTAGTATGGATGCTCTTTTCAGGATAGTTACCATGGGTATAGAAATATGAATGAGATGTCAAGCTAGGGCGCAAAGCAGATAGATTTGCAACAACAACAACTAAAAAGCATAACTGAAAAACAAGGGCAAAATGAGGTAAAATCAACCAGCAATTAACTATGTAAGAGTTTATCTCTTGCTACACAAAATAACCAGAACCAGAACCTACACATCGAGGGTTAAACCAATGTTTTTCAAAAGCTTCCTTGTACCACAGGGATGGGAGTAATGTGGCCCTCCAGATCCCTCTCAGCATTCTTTACCATTGTACCATTGTATGTCTTGGCTAGGCCTGCTGGGACTTGCAGGCCAATGATATCTGGAGAGATGCATGATTTCTAACTCTGTTCTAGCATTTCGTGGCACTTTAGCCTAATACAGGATTTCTTAACCGATGGTCCATGGATGTCCACAATGTTGTCACAAGGGGTCTATGAAAAAATGTTATGAACTTTTACAGTTTGAAAGCAAGCAAGTAAGCAGGAAAGAAAAAGAAAGAAAGAAAGAAAGAAAGAAAGAAAGAAAGAAAGAAAGAAAGAAGAAGGAAGGAAGGAAGGAAGGAAGGAAGGAAGGAAGGAAGGAAGGAAGGAAGGAAGGAAGGAAGACAAATGTGTAGGAAATCATTCCAATAAAAAGATTATAATAGGAATGTGTGCATTTACTTATTTCTCCTCTCTCCAAATTTGAAGATCCTTGATAATTTCAAATTTAAACTTTAAATTTCTCTCCAAATTTCAAGACCCTTGATAATAAATGTCTGGGGGGGCTCTTTCTCTGAGAAGTTTGCAGACTTGTATGCTGCACTCAGTTAATAAGTCTTATTGACATATCAGTATTTCAAATTTTAAATAATGATACTTACAGTTGGCTGGGAACCATATCATAGCTTATCTGAATATTCCTCAGTATCTTCTAAAAGTACAGCATATAAGCTACACACTTGCTCCTTACTTCTTTATAAAGAGTAGATCCTTTGGAAGCAGAGCAGATCCTTTGGAAGCAGATCTATATGTAATTAAGATTTAAATGGTTTTCCAATAAGTCAACAATATATTAATCAAGGGACATTAACTGAACAATAATTAATTTCCACTTGCTATTTACAAGGCAGTAATCTCTACGTAACAATATACTGAATGCACTTTATTACTCAGTCACTGCTTGGCTTTATCTCATATTTGTTTTCCCATTTTTCTTGTTCAGTTTCTATAATAGAGTGTATGCAAAGAAGAAGAGGAGGAGGAAGAAGTAGTTGTTGTTGGCAAAAGCATTTTCCCAACAATGTTCAAGGTGACAGTTCTGCTAAGTAACTTCATTTAATCATTGTTTCACTACCACTAAAATGCCATCAGGTAACATCAGGGATGGGGTCTTCTCAGTGGTGGGGCCCACCCTCTGGAACGCTCTACCCCATTTAGTTTGTTGAATGAAAATTGTGCCAAACTTTAAATGGTTGTTGGAAATTTGTTTCTTTTTGCAAGTCTTCCTTGGCTGGTAGTGATTATGACTACTCCGTGCTTGCATTGAGTTGGAGTACTTAATTTTAATTTAACTGAAGTATACAGAAGTATACTTCAGCTAATGAAGTAGATGTGCTCCTGGGCATTACTTCTTTAACAGAAAATTTGGTACCAGAGGCAGAAATATAATCTAAAGTATAGAGATAGGTTTCCTACACCACAAAAAGAAGAGCACCTCGACAGTTTTCAGCCAACTTTTGATTAAAAAAAATTATATGTGCATTTGAAATGAAACAACTGGGCCCAGTAAACCTCTCATAAGTAAAAAAACAACAACACTTTGAACCTTGAGAGACTGATTGAAAGCTTCTTCTTCCAAAATATGATCTCTTTCTTTCTTTCTTTCTTTCTTTCTTTCTTTCTTTCTTTCTTTCTTTCTTTCTTTTTTTTGTTTTCTCATGCTGGGAGAAGCTGGTGAGGCCAGTGTATCTGCCTTCCCCTTTTTTGTTGTTTTGCTGTTCATGCCTGCTCAATAAGGGATTCAAGAGACAGCTACTGTTTACCTTGCCTGTTTTAGACAGGAACACACAGCTACAGTACAATTGGCAAGATTAGAACCCCATTTTCTATCTGCTCAAGCTTTATTGTACTGTACTGTTTACTGCAGACATGCTGCTGCAACCTCATAATGAAATTCTATGTTTCTCCAGCCTTCCTTCACCTTCCTCCCAAAGCCAATGCTGGTATAAACTTCCAGCTAGGCAGAGGACAAGAGGGAAAGGGGGCCAGGTTGGAGGTAAAAAGATGTCGTAAAAAGGAGCTTCTTTGTCAAAGGCTTTGTAAAGTGAAATGTCCCTGGAGTGGTTTTTAAATTGCTTTACATGGTTTTGTACTACATATGCAATTTAATGTACAGGTAGCCCTCCACATTTGTCAGGTTTGCAGGACCCTGCAAAAGTGGGAAAATTGCAAAATATCACTATGTGTTGTGTGTTGTGCATCTGTGCTTCTGTGCAGAGGGGGCCAAGACATGGTGGGGAGAACATGCCAACTGTACACTCTTTAGATGTCTTATTATATCAAGCAAAATATAAATACTACAAATAAGAAATAAGTCTTGGAGAAGTTAAAAAGTGATCCTTGTTTTTCAAGAGCAGATATGGCCTAGACCTTCACAGTTCCCAGTTGCCTTTCTTGCTCCGAGCAAACAGCATTTACAATCGTCTGAACTGGTCCTGAAACCTCTACCTGTCACTCTGCTCTAAAATAAGTTTCAGGAAAGGCAAAATGCAATATCCAGTAACAGAAACAACCTGCCACCAAAGGAAAATTATTGCTGAGATAGTTGATCTCAGAGCTTGGAAAATTACTTCTTTGGACTACAAGTCCCAGAATCTTCCAGCTTGTAGGTGTTACCCCGATGACAGACCCCATCCTGGGGAATATCAGTTTGATATCAAATATGCACACCATGCCAGAGAGGTTGCCTGAGTGGGTTTGTAGACAAAGAGGTCAGATGACCAAAACTATGTCAGGCCAGTCACATTGCCCTAGGAGACCTCAGGCTAAACACATCCACACGGACAAAGGGTCCCCAGCCAAAAACAGCCAACTTGAGGGGATTATTTGGTTTTCCCCAGGTTGCGTGATTTCGACATTAGTAAACCACACGTTGAAAGGTCCATCTGCATAAACCAATCATACAAACTACCAAGTTGCTATTGTGTGACATTTTCCCCCCTATTTTGGCCATTGTTCTTCCCGGGAGAGGGCCTGCCCTCAAGGTACGTTCTGCCCTATATGTAGTCCCAGTTTTTGAGGGTCTCTTCAGAGAACTCCCCACCACTGAAGCAGACCGGCACTCTGTTAGTTGAGTGATCCCCTCAGCCGCTTCTCTTCGCTGAGCTCTGTCCTTCTCGCCACTTCCTGGACTGAAGACTTCAGGATAGGCGCAGCATCACCACCTTTACACCCTCTCCGCTAAATCTCCTATCAATTTTCACCTCTTTCCCTTCTCAATAGGCCTTGTGAGTGAGTGCGCTGGTGTGTGAGAATACATTTATTAATAAAAACCATTTATTAGTACGTTTGTCTGTTTTTTCACTTAGTCCGACCCTGTAAAAATTGGGTACAAGATTCTGCTGGGTTACCCTGCCCCTCGTTTTGCTACAGCCAATGTTCTGCTAATTTCCTCAACCTTTGCATATTAGAGCGAATCACAGTGTCCCCCAAGGGACCCCCAGAAATCAGGGTAACATAGGTACTTGCTTTGCTGGCTTGGCAATTCTGGGAATTATATCCCAAAGATTGGACTACTGGTTTTGAACTGTTGGTTTGGTTGCTGGCTAATGCTGGTCTTACCTAGCATTCATTATAGAGGCTTTTCTTTTCTTTTCTTTTCTTTTCTTTTCTTTTCTTTTCTTTTCTTTTCTTTTCTTTTAAAATCATGCTGTGTCAAGCTTTTGCAAATAACAAATGCAGTAAATATGTTGAGAATAATATCACAACAGATAAGAGAAATGAGTGCTCAAGAAAAGCCAACAATACACACCATGCTTGTCAAAGTAAGGAGCAATTGTAATTGATATGAGTGCAAGCTTATTTCTTCAGAGATTCTAGAGGAAAGAAGAACAGAAAATGTATATTGTGGAAACAGCCATTGCTTTGATGGCTTGGGTTTGTTGATTTTACAGGTAATTTTGAAGATGACTGTGGACTTCTTTTATTATATTAACCCAATCTCTACAGGATGGGATTAGAATCCTTGTCCACTTACTTATCTGCACAATTTTAGCAGCAAAGAGAAGATTAAGGAAGAATTCCCTATGATGAATAGGGTTGCCCATCTTCCTTCTTTGTGATCTCTAGTATCATGACCCCAGATTTCAAGGAATACCAAACACAATACCCAGTAATATAAACATAAAATAAGATGATAAAATTGATTCTATCTGTCTATAGCCTCTCCAGAATTTTAGGAAATACATTGCATTAATCCTGTACATTTCAGCTGAGACGAGTCAAGACACAATCTGGGTGTTAATTTAATTCCAGTTTAAATCCACTTTCCCCAAACTGGTAGTACCTCTTAATCTGAAAATAAGTCTCTATGTCCTTTCCCCAGACTCTGTTTCTATTTGTTCACTGGCTCCACTTCTCAGCCAAGGAGAATTTACAGAAGAGCTTTTGGTAAGTGAGATCTGACATGGATGAGAAGTTCCCTTTGTTATTAGCTATGTCTTGCTGGAATAAGTGCTCAGTTTTACAGTGAAGGGGAGAGGGATTCCTTGTTACTTGGTTGATACCTGACTACACTAAGTAGAACCTTCAGGTTACCTGTCAGCTTATGGTTATCCCCATGAATTTCATAGGGTTTTCTAAGGCAAGGAATGTTAAGAGGTGGTTTTGCCAGTCCCTTTCTCTGATATTTAGTCTGTGACACCAGATGCTGTGTAGCCAATCTAACCTATTCTTAACTGCGTACCTTACAAAATCCTACAGTGTATTGAGGACCACCAGATGCTATGTAGCCAATCTGACCCATCCTTAACTGCGTACCTTACAAAAATCTACAGTGTTTACCATGCAATAAATGTAATACAACTTGCTCAGTTGCATAAGTGCGCGCGCGTGCTTATATAGCTCCTGCCTATGGCATCACATTGTACAGTCAAACAGTGAGATAGTAATTGTTGGAGTCAGGAACAGCCAATCTATTCTGAATCAAACCTATTCCTACCTCTGCCTTATTTGTTTTTATTTTGTGCCTTAAGGTCATTCCTGACTTATGGAGACCTTAAGGCAACCCTATCATGAGGTTTTCTGGGGCTGGGAGTGTGTGATGCAGCCGAGGTCACCCAGTGGGTTTCTGTGGCCAAGAGGGGAATTGAACCCTGGTCTCCTGGGTGTAGTCTGATGCTCAAACCACTACACCATGCAGGCTCTCCTCTATATTAAATATACCATTATATCCTCTGAACTCCAAGGAGTGAGAATCCCACACTTATAAGCATTTATCCTAGGATTTTGTTTCCTTTGAATGATGTTTCTGATTGAAGACACATGGTGTTTTGGGGAATGATGGTTTATTTACATCCAGGTAGGCCCAAAGGGGAGGCTTACAGCCTCTTTGGATTCTATAGAGTCCTTGCACCCTGAGGATGCTTCTAGAGTTCTGCTTAGACATCTGATTCCTCCTTCTGTTTAGACATCTGCTCCCTATCTTCATCATAGATTCCATAGTTGTCACTGCCCCGTCTGAGTCCTACAGCTGCAGAGATCATGCACTGTTCTGTTTTACACCCACAGACTGAGTTGGTGAACACCTTAAAGAAGGAGTGCACAACTTTTTCAGCACTGAAGGTCCCCTGTGGTGTTGACTGGGGTGGTGGGCAAGGACCACTCATATGCAAACAACTGTATATACATACTTATCTATGTAAATGCTCAGATAAATACCCCTGTAAATGTGTTTATAGCCAGTTTGGGACTGAAGAAGAGACTAACACTTTGGAATATTTTAACATTTCAGGAGATCTTGAGGCGGGGGGTGAGTAAGCAAAAACTGGTTTCAGATCCATACAAAATGTAGGGCTTTTTGTTTTGTTTTAAAGAAAGGTCAGAAAGGGCTGTGAATTGTACAGTCTGGCAGATATTGTTGGACTGCAACTCCCAGAACATCTCCCCAGTATAGTTTGTGGTGAGGAATGCTGGGAGTTGCAGTCCAGCAACATTTGGAAGGTCACACATTTCCCGCCCTAAGATAAATTTTTAACATTAATTAGAGTAGACCTGTCCTGTTGATTCTGTGGGTCTGTTCTAATTAGGACTATCAGTTGGATTTAATGCAATTTGTCTGAATAAACCATATTAAACTTGGTGAGATTTCTGCACTATTAGCAAAATTTTTAGAGCAAGCAATTTTATCTTTATTTGCACCACCATGCTCCCCAACATTCAAAATCAGGGCACGGAGGACAAAAATGAGCTTTGGATTTTCTCTAAGAAAATCCCTTTAGAAAGAAGATGAGATCATGTTCTTTCCAAAACCTTTCTCCTAGCACTTAGAAAAATTAATATCTGCTCCAATCTAGAGTGGGTGAAGAGAGAACTGCCAACTTCAGTTTCCAGTTTACCGCATTTTCTAACTGTGTTCTTTTTCCCTTATCTAGTTTTCAGCATTCCAATTTATCACTGCGTGCTTCTTCCTTAAAATCCCTCCTTCCCATAGCTAAGCACCTAAGCAGGAGTGGGAGAAAACATGTATCCTCTATGATTGTCCTCTTGCCTCCTAACCTAGAAATCAAGTGTTAAAAGATTAATGCCACTCCTATGCAATAAAGGAGCATTTGAAAAACAAAATCCTCTAATCCCCTTATTCCAATTAGGGTCTTTTTTTCATGCAGCTGCTGAACTCTTTCCCCTCCCTTTCCAAATGAGAGCAGTCTGCTACTAGCAAAGGTGGAGGGGGAGAACAGACATTCATCCAGGCTCCTGCTGGCATGCTTTTTTATTATTATTTTTGAGGGGGAAAAAAGAACCCAGAAGCTTTTCTCCCTCCTTGTACCCTGTAAGCTGATTAAAGGATATTTTACTTGTATGAGGAATGGATTTAGCCAGGCAGTCCCTAGTACTATCTGACCTCAGTTCACTTGCATGTGCTTAGGGTGGCCATTTCTTTAAGGAAGGTTGCTAACCTTACTGTAGATTATTTAGAATTTCCCATAGTGATAACACCCACATCAGTAATTACATCAGGGCCTATAACAACACTTTGCTGGTCAAGGAAATAAATGGAGCAGCTGCAGGAAAGTGAGCAAATCACCAGTGGAATATGCCTGAGGCTGGAGTTATGGTGGAGGTAGGCCTTTAAAAAGCTTTAAAAAAAAATTGGATTTCAGCTCCCCCTCCCCAGCCCTCTAACCAATATGGCCTTTAATGCCAGCTGGGGAATTCTTGGGGTCAGCGTTCTTATATCATCAATCTCCCAGAGAATTGGAGCCCTTGAATTCTTATCCACATTCAAGAACTGTCACCTTTTTACCCCCCGCTTTGGATCTCAAGCATACATTGCTTCTATGTTTATAATTTTGTCCACTGCTAATCTTCTCTGCTCTTGTCTATGAAAGGTCATTGATTTCAACCAACTGAGAACTTATCTCAGACCTCTAGTATCAAACAGGGGCCATTTCTGCACTGGACTGTTATAGTGCTAATATTCCACTTTCAACATTCTATGGAATCCTGGGGTTTGCAGTTTAGGGAGGGGCCTCAAAATAAATAGAAACTAGTCATTTTTGATATGTTGACCCTAAGGCAAACTTATCACAGGGTTTTGTGGAAGATGTGGGTTTCCATGGCTGAGCTCCAGGGGCGTAGTCTAACACTCAAACCATTACAATGCCATGCTGGCTCTAAAATTCCAATACTTGCTTCGTAGTAGACGTATAGGATTGAATTGTGAAGCTGCAGTCCTTGGCCTATTTGGGGTTCAGTTGCCAGTGGACTTGCTTGTCAGTAAACCTGAACAGGATTACATGGTAAGGAAAGAGATTGTGTGACTTAGGACCTTTCTGCACTACACTGTTATAGTGCTATTATTCCACTTTCAACATCCTGTGGAATTCTGGGGTTTGTAGTTCACTGAGGCCAGAGTGCTCTCTGGCTGAGAACTCTAAATGCCCCTCCCTAAACTGCAAACCCCAGGATTCCATAGGATGTTGAAAGTGGAATAACAGCACTATAACAGTGTAGTGTGGAAAGTCATCTCCCATATCCCCTTTTCTCTGGGGTGCTTGGAGTACTGAAGTCACTATATGTCAGGCCAAAGACTTAAAGGAACTGTGTGATGAAATTCTCTCAGCTTTGGATTCTTTCAGAAGAATCTAAAGCAGCTCCTCCAAAGCTCTCTTAGCAGTTGACTGTTGGACTGTGCATCCATTTCGCCCAAGCTGCCTGCAGGTAGTACATGCAAGATGCAAAATTTCCCCACATGAATATCACAGTATAAGTATGCTCATGGGAGGTGCATACAAACCTCTCTCTGTGAAGAAATATACAGAATAAGACAGGAAAATACCTGTGAAAAATATCATATAGGAATTTTAAAAATCATTACTACTATTCTTTGTTTACAGATGGAAAAGCTGTGAAGATAACAGCTTAATACATTACAGCAAGTAATAGGTTTGGTTTCCTTGTTTCCTGGCCATAATTTTGTGCTTTTTATGATATTTCTGACACGGATATTTTAGCAAGTGATGTTTTTGTCATACCTTTGCTTCCACACCATGAAAAGGTTCTCATGCTATGTTTTATGTGTAGGTCTACCCTAAAGGTATTAGATGCTGTCTGATCTTGGAAGCTAAGCAGGGTCAGCCCTCATTAGTACTTGGATGGGAGATTGCCAGCAAATACCAGGTGCCGTAGGCTCTATTTCAGAAGAAGGAACTGGCAAAACCATCACTGTCTATTCCCTGCCTAAGAACATCAGAAAATCATGGGGTCACCACAAGTCAACAGGTGACTTGAAGGCATATGTGCACACCCACTTCTTTCAAAGGCATAGGAAGAGAGAAAGAGGCAAACAGGGTTACTTCCTTAGTGAAGCTTTGCTCCTGAAGTAGAAATCACACCAGGATCTCCCACATTTACCTGCACTATGTTGTCTTGTTTATTGTACCACACACAGTTACATTTTTTTTAAAAAAGGAAATAAACAAATGTATTGGTGATTGTCCTATTGCTAAATGTGGCCTAAAAAAGAGAGATTTTGGCTCCTGTGTTCTGTAGCTAGGAGAAGCAGTTTGGGACTGGCAGTTCTACTGACCTTGCAAAACTAGGAACAGATCAAGCAGTTACTTTCTGTGCCAAGATTTGCGAGCAGATGATCAGATCTCCTATTTTTTTATTTTTTTTTACTTCAGAGATAAATAGTGGTGGTGCTTAGGCATTCCCCCTGTGCCATTTCTCTCAAACCTGTCCTGTTAAAGCTGCTTGGAGCTTTTTGTTTGGGAGCGAGAGAGACAAACCATCTCATGCTTCAAGAATTCTTGCTCCAAGCTGTCAAAAGCTCACTGTCTGTTATTACTCTCTGCTGCCACCATGGGGCTGTTAAATTGATCTGTCAATCAGTGTCATCATAAATTTTTTTTACCAATTTCCTTGTACCTGTCACATGAGTGCTTCAAAGGGATTTTAAAAAGATGAACAAGTTTCTGCAATACGTGTCGTATGTGAGTGTTTTAAGAGATCTCCCAACCTCTTCTGTATTTCCCAAGAAGTCTAGAGGCTCTTTTGCTATTCAGATGGAGATGGTTCTCAATGAATTAAATCTGCCCCTTGGGGATGTATGTAAGGCTGATTGTATGAAAGACCTGGTGTGTTATAGCTTGGTTTTCTTTTATTAGAGCCTGGCTGGGGAAAAGGGACTAAAATCGCTCCAGAAGCATTTTCTGGAGAAAGATGATGGATGGGGTGGGGTGGGGTGAGGTGAGGTGGGGTGGGGTGGGGTGGGAGGGAATTAAGGAGGTCCTCCTGCCCTAATGACTCCTGTCTGTAAATGCTTCCCTTTGTCTCTGTGTTCGTGTTATTCAGAAAGACATGAGGCTAGAAATCTTCTGATTACCTTGTAATAAGTAGCTCTGCCTTGCAAGACATTTTGACATGTGATGCCTGCATTGCATTTAGTTTCAGTTGGTCTATTATGCTAACATAAAATGTACTTTTGCTCTGTCTTCCATCCCATCCCATATAAAAGACATTCACACATAGTACAAATATTGCAAGAGGTTCTCAGTCTTCCCTTCTCTATCCCTGTTACGCAAAAACTAGGACATCTTTAAGGACTAATATAATCGCAAGCCTATACAGAAGGAAAAGACAACTTTACTTATGAAATTGCTTCAGTTGAACAGTAGTGGGTTAAAAAGTTTTCACCAATGCTGCTTTGGCCCCTTTAACAGCAGTCTGACTTGCAGAAATTTGGCAGGTGAAGATTTACCTGGTATGGATTTAATGTGCTATGTAAAATCTGCACTTGCATATCTGCAAGACAGATTGCTTTTAAAAGCATAGGAACAAGAACAGGGAGATGCCAATCCTAAAAGGAGAAATAAACTAGTGCTTTGATCTGGTTAGGAGAGTCCTATAACTTTCAGCTATATAACCCTAGATCACATACGTGCTTATAGCAGGGTTGGGGATTGCATGTAGCATGAGGTTTCAAATTCTCAACCATTCCTACCCCATTTTTAAAAAAAAATGAAAAAAAGATCAATTTTTGGGGAAAAAATTAAAATTTTTGTTGTTCCTGTTGTTAAAAATGTCCTCTGCCCTTCCAGTTTTCAGGCTATTTAAGCCGAAGAGAAACCTAACCAGGAAGTAAATGAGACACATCTGAAGGAAACGATTTATAGTCAAAGCAAACAATAAAATAATAAGAATACTTTTTATTTGTTCTTAAAAATCCAGTGATGGGCCCATGGGGGCTGTGGACTTCTGAGGCATCCCAGGAGGGCTAACATGGCCCTCCAGCCCTTGGCAGTTGCACACCTGTGGTCTATCACTTACGTGAACAAGAAAGAGACAGTGCTATGGAGTGGTAGATTTTGAGGTTTTGGTATATGAGGCTGTGACATGAAGTTCGCTGTCTAGCTTCACATGCGGTACACATTTATATCCACTCCAGCCCAATTTAAGTCTTCTTCTCAATATTAATCAAACTGCAGAATAATTCATCAACAAAGGACA
Source organism: Iguana delicatissima (assembly GCA_948472985.1). Classification (NCBI taxonomy): domain Eukaryota; kingdom Metazoa; phylum Chordata; class Lepidosauria; order Squamata; family Iguanidae; genus Iguana; species Iguana delicatissima. Next base: position 1,242,349 of record CAOKZL010000616.1, read on the forward strand.
TTCAATTTCGTTAGTCTAGCATACCACAAGTCTCTGGAGATACTGTCACATCAGGAGGGAAAAAGAGAGGGATGGAAAAGTGCAGAGAGAACACAAAAAATCCAAAAAAACTTATGTTTGAGCATCTTCGTACTTTCAAACCTTCGTACCCTTGAGAGAAGTAAAAGAAAGATTAATGGAGTTAAGCTCTGTCTTTTCGCACACGCAGTTTATCCAAATGTTACTCCCAAGGAAAAACACTGTGAAAAAAACAGAGGTCGAAATTATCATAGACACTATAACTGTGCAGGAGACATGAGGAAAAGAAAACAATGTCCCACCATGGAAACTGCTTGCCATGGGTAGGGAGTTCTGAGCTTGTTCAGCGTTCTTTCCTTACTTTCAGTCCATAAGGGTTACCACAGTCGTGGGATGGAACCAAACTCTTTTCCTTTCTTAGCTTCTACAGGTCTTCTGTCTCTTCGGAAAGAAATTCTGGGGCAGGAATTCAATGGGTGGTTCCCCAATTCACACCAAGGCAGGCAAAAATAATGGCAGCGACTGCTCATCCAGCCATTTCTTCCGTGGCACTGGAACTGGCACCTGGGGAAGAAACGGCTTGAGCGACATTGCGGGCCCCAGTCTGGCTGTACCCCTCAGTTATGGTTGGGGGTGCAGACAAACTGGCTAGCTCAAGGCTGTGAGTAGCCTGTGGCAGCGATGACCTCTGAGCAGAGCATTCGGAGATCATGTCTTCCTTGCTCACACACAAACCAGAATTCCATATCCATTTTCAACTATGTAACTCAAAGGTGAAGATGAGGATCACCACACAAATTAGAGTAGAAATCTAGACATCTCTGACTCTCCCCACTAAAAACACAGTGCACATAAACATTCTGAGGGGGGAAAACCAGCATTTCTTTCTGAATTTTCCTTCTTCAGTTAGTGATATAGCACTGGGATCCCCACAAGTCCAGTGAGTATCATTTATGATCCTGTACACCAAAATCTCAGAATCAGTCTTTCTTAGGATTTTTTTCTCTCTTCGCCAGTTGTGCCACTTTTCCAAGTGTTCCTTGCACACCCAGAATGAGAGGGGGACTAATTTCCTCTTTTTTGGATATCTAATTATTAAGGGGCAACAAGGAGTACCTAAACCCTGGACAGGGTTCTCCATAGGTTCCTTTTCTTCTAAACAGAGTTGGCCTGAGTTTGCTGTCTCTGCTTAAGTTCAAGCCAAGCTTGGCAAGATGACTGTGAATAATCTAGAAGAGGAAGGATCCTAGATGACTGACTTCCCCTTGGCTCCTTTCACATCCTCTTTCTGATGCATCCGTTTTTCTAAATGAGCTTCCGAATGTAAAATTCCAGTAACACAAACATGTGTTTATCCTGGCAAATAAAATCTAAGCAAACAAAAGTATGTACCCGTTTCCTATCAAATGCTAATTTAAAGGTGAAGGAAGGAATTGTGATGACATTAAAAGGAAAAAAATTAGTCACCCTCAATATGTTTGCTATCTCTCCTAGGATGTTTGCCAGGCAAATTAGGAAATTAAAAGGGCATTCCAACTTATTTGCCATTATTAAACATTACCCTCATCTCAGTCTTTACCTAATTAATGATTTCTGATAAGGACAGCCTATTTAAGGAAGACCTAAGCAAGAGTTTGTTGTTACACTGGAGACATACGTTGGCAAAAAGCATTGCTTGTCCCAAAGCAGCATCTTTTGAAATAGTAAGTATTTTCAGTCTTCTCTGGCATGCTTGTTGGGTAGAGATATTATAGATCACAGTGCGAAATTATTTCAGTCAGTGGGATCTTGTAGCACCTTTGGGACTGATTGAGAGAAAGATGTTTGCAGCATCAGCTTTCATAGATGGAGTCTACTTCATCAGATGCAGTCAGTTGTCTTTCTAGTCAGTTGTATTGAAAAGTATCCTATTAATTTCAGTCTGAATCTCTTTCAAGGGCTTTACAAGATATTCATTACTTGAGTGATAACAGTGTACTTAACAATTCTTGTACTATAGGAATGGGAATGGAACATCTTCTCCGTGAAATTGTCCAGTCGTTGCTGGAAATCCAAGCCTCCCATCTCATTTGAACAGGGATGTCAGGTAGAAGGCATCCAAAACCAGCATTTGTATGCCTATGACAAGGGACATGATTTGCATCATATTACATTCTATTCCACTCCCACAGCTGTGTAAATACGCTTTATAAACTGAGGCTTTAATATCACTCTGTGCTACATCCAAAGAAGTAGGCTTATACCCACAAAAGCTCATGTGAAAATAAAGGCCAGTTAGTCTTAAAAGTGCTGCCACATTTCTCTTCCTTCCTTTTATGCTCCAAGAAACTAACATAGCAACTCCTTTGAAATCTGCCTGTATGTATAGGAGGCTCCAGTCAGAGTCTTCAGTTGTAAACCTGACCAAAGAGCTTGTTAAGAATGCAGTCATGTTTCTTAACCATCTAGGTGGCCTCTGTACTTTCTTCCTTTCCCTCTCTATCTGTACAATTTCAACAAAGGAGTAAAAACCATTCTGTTGAGCATTTCAGCTTTACAAGTTAAGTTGATGTGGGGGGAGGGCATTCCACAAGGTTCCACACTTGAACCAAAAAGGCTGTGTTTGAGGCTCAAATATATTAATTACTTTGCCAGGATTTAATCTACTATTTATTTTAATTTGCTTATTATTAAGATTTATTGCTACTACCAGAGAGTACATTTCAACCATGTTCCAAGGGCTGCTCACAATGCACCATGGCCATAAGGCAAAATTGGAGTTTGGAAATGTGACCTTTTTGTACTGCAACTCCTTTTATTAGCAATAACTCCCAAGCACCCAGCTGGTCATGCTGGCTGGGAGATTCTGGGAATTGTAGACAAAATTACTTTTTTCCCCAAAGATTTGGGCTGAAAAAGGAAATCTATAAAAGCAGCAGAAAAGCAATATAAACTAGAAGAGATAGATCCAGAATGGTTTTAAAACCCTGAAAAATTAAAAGGTCTTTGCCTGGCATTAGAAAGGCACCAGTATATAGCCATTTTACACAGTGGCAAGCCATTTGAAAAAGGAGGATTTAAAATGAAAAGTGTAAAGGATTTAAAAAAAAAAGCACTAACATGGACATCACATAAGAGTCTTTGTGGAGATCAACTCAAAGTTGGGCTCCAGTACCCCTTGTTAGTAATTTTATTTACTCAGGTGGTTTACGGAAGATTCAGTTCCATATATAATTATACTCAGTCCATGATGTCACTACTCATACCATCAGACACAGTCATTGAAATTTACCAGATGTGTCAAATTTGCCATATTAAGCCAATCCATACCACAATTGTTCTTTCAGTTTCTGATGGCAACCTCATGTTTAATTGTTAGTACTGTTTGGTTTATTTGCATAGCTTGGAGTGTGAGTATGAGTGTGTCTGTGTGAGATACATTGTAGGTAGTATATACTGCTCAAGCAACAATCTTTGCATTATTACTCATAAGAACACATTTGAATTTTAAGGACACACCATGGCTTCACTGGTGACTGGATTGTGGCAGCTTGCTATTGTGCCGATAATATTCTCTCACATCTCAGCAGCATCACTTCCTTCTCTGGAGAGGTAAAAATCCTACCTTTGGCTCAGCCTTTCTCCTTTTCTTCTCTAAATAGCTCTCAGATATTTTGCTCAAGAACTGATCTTCCTTCATCATTGTGTTCCACTGGTTGTCACCCCTGTATCTCCCCTTTGCATCGGATGTCATGTTCGTAACTGGCACAATACAGCCCTCTCTATGGAAAAACAGACTTGGAAAGGCAGACACACTGATTGCTTCCTTGTTCACTTCTAAAGCCATGTTGAGAGAGCTAGTATTTCTGTTCGTAGTTTCTAGAGGGAGCATCTGAAAGGACCCCTAGTTTCTGGAGGGATACATGGAGGGAGTATTTGTAATGTAGTTACAAGTAAATTTAAGTTAGATTATAATCAGCTATTTTTGAGATGATCATCAGGTATGTCAGCTGTCCCAAATATATTGGCTGAGATTCCATTCAGTGTTTGTGGAGCATAAAGCTTAGGGAGCAGCTTACTTATTTGTATATTTGCACCACAATAATGCTGTAGTGGCCATGGGTGATGGAATTGTGTCTTCACTCCAGATCTACCTTCCACCTGGCCCATTGCGCTGTGAGCAAATTGCTTGAATAAGGACACACTGTATACAGGATACTGGCATAACAGGATTTTAGCCACTGGGTTTGATTTGGATATAGTCATGCTTAGAGTGGAGCCATTTACACCAATGGGACTTAGTGCTAATGGGACACAGTTCTAACTATCATGCTCTGTTCATTTCAGTGGGTCTTCTCTAATCATGACTAATTCTGGATACAACCCACTGCCTTCAGAATGAATGTTTTCCAAGCTAGTTTCTGCTCCTCTGTTTTCTCCATCATTCCTTCTTCAAGGAAGTCCACACAGAATCATTTATGTAGGCCTCTATATAATGTATGAATTCAATTAATTAAATGATTTATGTTTAATACACTATGTCAGCTGCAACATATGAATGCCAAATTCGGATGTCAGATTTCAACATGAGAATCTGGATTTCAGAGTTTACATTTTGAAATGTTGCTCCCCTTCCCTCCTCCAAAAAAAAAACACCTTTCCAGCACTGCATTTGGAGTAAATTTTTGGATTGCAAAAGGTTAAAAAAAAATCTTTCTGGATGTCAAAAGACTTGGAGACTATATTTATGGAGCAGGAATTGCAGTTCCAGTGTGTATGTTTTAAGGAGAGGAGAAGACTTTCTCTACTGAGAACCCTTTCTTTACAAGGAGTGCCTACCAAAAGAATTAAGATGTCACTAATCATTATCAGCATCTTGACACAGCCTAGGGCCCTGCTGCACTACACAGTTTATGCTACCATGATTCCACATTAATTGCCATGGTTCCACTCTATGGAATTGCAGGGTTTTCATCTAGGAAGGGGTACTTAGAATTCTCAAGAGTGTTCTCACAGACAAGGAGTGAGAAAACTCTTGCTTTTATGAGGACCTAAACTCATTCCACTTAGTGGAAATGGATTGTTTTGTAATCCAGTTGGCCCCCACACTCACTAGGGTTAAGAGTGCAGGACCATCACAAAAGTATAAAAATTGCAAATATCAGAATGTGTGTTTGTGGGAGGAAGGGGGCCAAAGCACAGTGGGGAGAGCGAGCACCCAGGGCCTAAACCAGCTCAGAGAAAAGGGGTGGCTTGGCATGATAGCCCTGTACTTCCTGTCTCTTGCAAAACAGGTAAGGCAGACAGGATAGAAGTGACATACTGGGGCATGTTACTGATTCAGATTGTGTATGAATAAAAACCAGGTTGATTTTGAGCATCTTCCAGCAGATGCCTTAATATAGTCTGATAGCTTTAACAAATTGGGCAGGATGCACCAGTCACAAATAACTCAGAGGAGTTCCTACATTGAATAGGAGGTTGGACTTGATGGCCTGTGGAGCCTCAGCCAGTTCTGTGACTCTGTGCTAAATGGCCACTTAATCTAAATCACTGCTTGATTTATGAAGTCTACCACTACATATCTAGATGCCTAGGGAGCAAGCTGGTGCATTCAGGCCACTGCAATATTCAGTATTCATTTCTAGTTAATCCAAATGTAGGTGGAATATGAACAACAGTTTATTGGAGAGCTCAAAACGCTGTAAATGATTACTTAATTACTTCCCAGGACATTAAACACTTGCATGCATTTTTGTACCATGGTCAGCTCTGGAGAAAAAGGTTTCACAGGTTTATGCAAAACCTTTCTATCAAACATGGTGATGAGAAGAGTGTGAGTGAGAGAGTGGTTCCATTAATAATCTTAAATTGTTATAAAAATGAGAAAGAAAACCATGCTCCATCTTAACCATGGTTGATTCTTGTCCATCCCTAAGCTCAGTGAGGAGCTTATCTCAAGAAACAAGAAAAAATACCATCACTACATAACAGAGGGGAAGCTCATCTATTGCAGGAACCTTGTAAACTCAGCTTTTCAACTGCATAGTCCAATCATTTGTTCCCATTTATAGTTACTCTGAAGAGTTAACAAAGGCACAGAAGTCAGGGGACTGACTTTGATATTATCAGTGAAACTGCATGTAAGATTTGTAATCAAGCAGTCAGTAGAAATTAGAAAGCATAAAGCCATGTCACAAGATATTTAAGATTATGGTTCTCTCTGTCAACCACAGGAACCAGAGGCAAATTGAACTGAAATTGATGCATGATGCAGGAATGAGGAGAGAATATGAAAAAGCTGCCAAGTTACTGCAAACCCTGATGAACTACAAGCGCAGGTAAAAAATAGGAATAATATTGTGTTTTTAAAAAAATCACATAGAGACAGTCTAAAGAGATCATTATGTCATCACTGCCATATGGTATTTATTCACATAAACCCTCTCAAATGTGATGTTCCTGAATTGTGGCCCAGGACCTTCTGAAGGAAGAACCAGGATGGTGTAGTGGTTTGTGTTTTGGACTATGAGTCTGGAGACCAGGATTCAAATCCCTGCTTGGCCATGGAAACCCACTGGGTGTCCTTGGCCAAGTCACACACTCTCAGCTTCGGAAGAAAGCAAAGACAAACTCTTTCTGAACAAGCAAAGAAAACTCCATGACGGTGTTGCCTTAGGGTTGTCATAAGTTGGAAATGGCTTGAATGCACATAACAGCAATCTTCAGTAGGTTGACCAGTCATGTCCAGGGGGATCATGACAATTGTGATGCTCGTGGAAGACAATTGGTGGCCAGAAAGGAAGGGTGTGTGTGTGTTTTCATCTTATTCTTTCTGACCTTGAGCAGAAAAAGAGTTAGCACAGGGCTTTGAGTGTGTGCATGTGTACCTTTAAGTCACCTGTTGACTTGTAGCAACCCCATGAATTTCATAGAGTTTCCTTAGGCAAGGAAAACATGGGATCTGGTGCTTTTAGGATATTTAGGCTAGGATTCTAGAAAATATACAAGGGGAATTCAGGCTGCAATCTTTTAACATTACTTTTTGGAGTATTTCAGAGCATATTTACCTCCCATACCACCTTATTGCATGTTCTTCCAAGTTCCCTTTCCACCCTACTGTAGGTCTATGTTTTCAGGATGTTTCCTTCTTTCTGCTATCAAATGTTCCTGCTTCTATCCATTGGTAGCTTCTTATCCCTTTTTGATGTGGGTGATCTCAGCTCAATTCACCCTGCTCCCTTGCCTTACTCATCCCTTGCCTTACTCTAACCACAGCCTCCCTTCCCCTCTTTTCCACCACCACCAAGAATCCACTGCAGCTGCTGTGTTTTGGGAACCTCTTTGTATGGGGCAACAGGAAATTATTTTTTTAAAACTTTTCTCTTACCAACTATGTATACAAACATTGTGTATGGCTGACAAAAAATTGTGGATTAACATGGCTCTGCTATTATTCTCTCCTCTGCCGTTCTTTTGTATTGGATGTTATCAGGTACCCATTTTCCAGGGAGCAAATCCCATTGAAATTACAATTATGTTGTTCTTCTGTGCCTTCAAGTCATTGTTGACTTATGTTGACCCTAAAGCAAACTTATCACAGGGTTTTCTGGGGGCTGTGGGTATCCATGGCTGAGCAGGGGATCAAACCCTGCTCTCCAGGGGCGTAGTCCAACACTCAAACCACTACAACACCATGCTGGCTCTGAAATTCCAATACTTGCTTCCTAGTAGACATGTGCAGGATTGCATTGTGAAGCTGCAGTCCTTGGCCTACTTGGAATTAAGTTCCCATTGGACTTGCTTGTCAGTAAACCTGAACAGGATTACATAATAAGGAAAGAGACTGTGTGACTTAGGGCCTTTCCACACTACACTGTTATAGTGCTATTATTCTACTTTCAACATTCTGTGGAATACTGGGGTTTGTAGCTTACTGAGGCCAAAGAGCTCTGTGGCTGAGAATTCTAAAGGCCCCTCCCTAAACTACAAACCCCAGGATTCCATAGGATATTGAAAGTGGAATAATAGCACTATAACAGTGTAGTGCAGAAAGGCCCTTACATTCCAGCAGTAGCCAGAGAATACAGTGGAGGGTTACCTCACTGCTGGTCTAAATCCATTAGACAATATGACACCAAGAGTTTTATTTTATTCTTTGATTCAAACAAAGTGTTTTTGTGTGGGATCCACTCTGTGGGAAGGAAAAAGCAGCTTAACTCTTCATGCATTGCCTACTCTTCCCTCCAATTATAGCAAATATTCTTTTGGAATTAGACCTTTTCTATTGAACTCAGAAAGAAATGGGATTATTTTTTTTTCAAGAATGCAATGGGTCTTCTTGTGTACCACACCACTCCATTTTCAAGTTCTTTCCCTCTCTTGGTGTTGGTCTGTCTTTCCTGTCAGATGACTGGAAATCAGTCTGGAAAAAGGTAGGAAACATGGGGGTGGGGGCGGATACCAGAAGATGGATTTGGTGGTGGTAGACACCCACCCACACATCTATTCTCATTACGATGATGCCAAAAGGAACAGGCCCATGATGAAAATGGTAATTTGCAGTAGGAGAAAACTCACAGAGGAAAATGAAGTGCATCAGACCACAGTGATTTTAAATTAGGAAGATGATTCAGAATGAGAAAACTCCTGCTGATGTAAGGAAAACAGACTGGTTTGTCAGAAGATGGTGTCTATAGCAGCTGAGTTCTGAAGTTCTTAATTATATTCTGAGTATTTAGTATTACACATAAACTAAGTACATTGATTATATTGCTACTCTGAGAATATGATGTTATGAACTGACATAGAACTTTGATGTAAAGTCGAAGGCTTTCACGGCTGGAATCCATAGGTTGTTGTAGGTTTTCTGGGCTTTGAGGCCGTTCTATTAGTATTTTCTCCTGATGTTTCGCCTGCATCTGTGGCTAGCATCTTCAGAGGATCTGGTGGCATGGAAGTGAGACAGAATATATATACTTGGGTCATTCCCAGATGGGAGGGAACAATTTGCATGTGTTAACAGTTGGCCTGTGTGATGGCCTATTGTTAAATGGGATATCCCCCAGGATATTGTAAGTCAGGGGATATGCATAACAGTGCGTTAATTACATTAGCCATCCATTGTATTGTTTCTTATAGAGGGGCCTCCAGAGTCTCAGTGGTGTTCATTGGCATATTTTCAAGTCTTGATTTTAGTGTTCTTCAGTACTGGTAGCCAAATCTTGTTTACTTTCCAGTTTCTTCTTTCCTGTTGAAATTGTCCATGTGTTTATGGATTTCAATGGTCTCTCTGTGTAGTCTGACATAGAACTGTTTGTCAAGAAATGAATGAATGATTATTCTGAGCTATTAGTTATGATAAGCTGCCAGGAGGACACTCCACTGCATGAATACATAAACATGAATCTTGAAGTATTGTAGTCTGATCTGATCAAGATATTGTCAGCCTAATTTAGGAGGAAGGGCTAGAAGAGTCGGTAGGCTATAGTAGACTTCAACTTACTCTAAGAATAAGGAAAATAAATATACCTAATGAAGTAATTGTATCTAATTTCTGTGACCCATTTCTATGTCATTGTTTAGAACTTACGCTTTCCATGTGAATGCAGGAGTGAAGACTTTTTATGGAATAGAGGAGAGCATCAAAATAGCATGCTGATTAATAAAATGTGCCTTCTCATTCCTGGCACTTTTTTTGTTCATTTGCTTTTTGTGTACTAGTGTCCCAAAGGCACCTGGAGACAAGGATGCGTCTGGCTTCATGGATGAAGATGGGGCTGACTTTTGGAATTCAGAAGAAAAGCTCATGAAGCTGAAGACTTGTTTGCAGTTTGTTCAGAACCTTGGTGTAAGGTGAGAGCATAGCAAGAAACTTGCACACTTCGGATGTAACAGAAAATTGTGGAAGATGCATGATATTGTCATGGTAGAAATATCAGAACAAATGACATGATGCCTTGGTTTTGGTGAAGGGTCCAGCAACTTTGCCAGATGACCCATGCCTTAATTTGTGCTGCACTCATCTCTGTTATTCTAAAATAACATTGGCAGCTCCTTCATGATGCACCCACTTATATGTTTTTTTCTTTGCAATAAGTAGTATATCTCCTTTGTGCAGTGACAAAGCAATCATGTAGCCCTTTGCTGTTCTTTTCATTTTCTTTTCATGCCTTTCTATACTGTCCTGCATAGTTCAGTCCCAGGCCTCAGTAGTATTATCTGTAACTGGGTAGAATGTGGTCAGGCAAATGATATGCTTCTCCTTCCTAACCAACAGAAGAGTTACATGGGCTGCATCCGTCTTTGTAATCTGTTTCAGTATCTGAACAAAAGCAAACTACCTGAGGGGCAAACAGATGATAAATGGTTCTCTGGACTTCTCAAGAGGGAAAGGCAGTTGAGAATATAATATTTTCAGTTGTGAAAAAAGCTGCTGTGACAAGGGTTAAGCTGCTCTACTCCTCAAAGTTGCTGCTTCCCAAGGCTATTTTTTGGAGTCTGACAGTGAGAATTCTTTTCTTGAAACTCTGTAAAGAGCCTGGCATGCACTGTTAGCTGGTAGAATTTCTTTATTAACATAAGCCATTTGACCTTTCAAGTTCTGAAAATTACATTGTTTACCATGGCCAGCAGCATATTCATTTCTCTAGAGGGCCATCCTTCCTGCAGCATTATGCAGTGGGAAGACAACATTGCTTTACTGAGTGGTATGCTTTGGGCTAAACACAGAAGGAGGCACAGGAAGGCTAATGGGAGTGATTATGCAGAGGAGAAGAAAAAGGAAATGCAAAGAATAGATGGTGAAGTAAGCTTTTGATTACTTCTGATGAGGTCTGACCTTGTTCAGAGGTGAGGGCAGGAGGCACCACTGAGAGAACAGCTAATGAGTACGGGGAAAGGCTCAATAATCCACTGGACAAGGTGGGATTGTGGGCTGCCAGATTCAGTGACCATGGTGGATAGGAAGCCAGTGTTCCAGGAATGCCAGTCAATTACTGCTGCATGATATTTCACCTGCATTCTCTGGTGACAGCTTTTCAGGCAATGAGGCAAATGATGTCACACAGATAATTAGGCACTACATTTGCCAGCTGGTGGCAGAAATGAGTGAAACAGCATCTGGAACTACAGCTGAAGAAAACCAGGAATGAAACATCCAGCACTGGGAGGATTCTCCGTAAGGAAATGGCCGCTTCTTCTTCTTTTTTCTGCTTAAATGAAAGCAAACAGCCAAACTATGGAAACAGCAAGTTCTGATAAATCAAAAGACTTGTTCAGATTGCAGAAAATTCAAGACGATCACAACATATGAAGATTTATGTCCACCATGGTTTCAGCTACACCAAAATCTAATAAAAATCTGATAATCTAAATAAAAAAGTTAATACCACATTTTTTTGCATATTAAAAGCACTAGTTAATAAATCACAATGTGAATAAAGCTAATTTGAAAACATAGAAGCATTTCTTTTAAATTAGGTCCTGGTTGTATTTGAATCTTCGCTGGCATTAAAAAATGATATTTTTAAGTAAGGCTTTTTATCATGTGATTGCCCTGTCTTATTCTTGGAATTTTAGGCACATGGGAGCATTATGTTTCTCACATTTCTTCCACAAAAGATCGATTAAGGAAGGGAAAAATGGAATAGCTACACAAAGTCTTTTGAATATTAATACTGAGAGCAGGGATGGGGAAATCTGTCAGTTTCATTTTCTCCTCTATGTGAACATTCTTAAACTTGAAGTCCTTTGTATCACAGATACTACGAAATCTGCAAATTTTGGTATATCCTTCAAAAACAAATTGAAACAAAATTCTTCCTCATTTGCTCTAGCCATTCAATAGGTACACAAACTCATAGCCTAAAGACGACCATGTTATACCTTCTGCCTGCCATATAGTTACTAAAGATGGGGAATCCGTCATAAAAAGAGAGAGATGTCAACCCTAATTTGTCACTGACACGGCTGCACATGTAGGGATTCAATCTCTGTCATTTAGTAGCTAAGCACTCAAAGGCCTATATGAATGAATTTGTTAGTTTCTCTGATTCATATGGATTTCTCTCATTTACATTCATCTTTAATGCGAAGATATCTGTGGGGTTTGATATGTTCTTACAGTGGGAAAAAACTCAACCAAGTATTCACTCATTCCTAATAGGAACCATCTGGAAGTCCCAAAACATACAGTAAGTACAGTAATTCCCACCGACATAGAACAGTCTGAAAACCTTCTCCAGTCATGAGACATGGATAGGAGACTGCCAATGAATACCAGGTGCTGCAGGCTATATTTCAGAGGAAGGAACTGGCAAAACTACATCTGAGTATTCCTTGCTTGAGAAGAGCCTATGAAATTCATGGGGTCGCCATAAGTCAACAGGCAGCTTGAAGGCACATACACACACACACACAGACATATACACACACACAAGCTGCTTAGGGAGCCTTTTTGGCTGACAGGCAGGGTATAAATGTACTTAATTAATTAATTAATTAATTCACCAACAGCCTTCTGTGAAGAATTTGCCCACCGTTTCACAGATAAACTCACCTAGATTCTCTCTGATTTGGATACCAGAGTTGATAAAGGTCTGATGGGTGTAAACTTGGTTCCCTGCTTGGCCAGTGTTGATGGATAATTTTCAATTTGTGCAGCCCAATGATATGGATAGGATTCTTGGAGAGGCAAGAGCCACCACATATGTATTAGAAGCTTGCCCTCCCTTGCTTATTAACCAGGCCAGAGGGGAACTGGCTGAGTGGGTAAGGGAAATGATTAAGTCTGCATTACAAGAAGGCGGGGTTCCAGCTTGTCTGAAGGAGCTGTTGTAAGACTTCTTTTGAAGAAACTTTCCCTGGATCATACAATACTAGATAATTATTGGCCAATGTCCAACATTCCATTTTTGGGCAATGTACTGGAGCATGTGATGGCTTGCTGCTTCAAGGCTTCCTGGATGAGAGGGATTGTCTAGATCTATTTTAGTATGGTTTCAGGCCTGGTTAGGGAGACAGCTTTGCTCAGCTTGGTGGATGACCTATGCTGGGAACTAAACAGATGGAGAGTATCCCTATTGGTTCTGCTGTACCTCCTGGTAGCTTTCGATATCATCAACCATGGTTTCCTTCTAGGTAGTCTTGTTGGGATGGGGCTTTAAGGTACTTTTCTACAGTGGCCCTGTTCTTTCCTGGAGGGGTACTTTCAGAGGGTGATGATGGAGGATTCCTGTTTGACTCCTTGACCATCGGCCTGTGGAATCTATCAAGGTGCTGTCTCCCTCCCTATGCTATTTAATGTCCACATGAAACAACTGGGAGAGGTTGTCAAAAGTTTGGGGGTAAAATGTCACCAGTACGCTGATGATACCCAGCAATATCACTCCTTCCATCTAATTCCAAGCAGGCTATTCCTGTGCTAAGCCTATGTTTGACAGCTGTAATAGAGTGGATGAGGGCAAACAAATTGAATCTTAATCCAGACAAGATAGAGGTGCTCTTGGTCCATTGAACACAGGTTAGCAATTTAAAGGTATTCCTGGATTTATTCCTGAGTTTGGACACTCAGGTTTCAGCAGTAACATGGAGTGCATTTGCACAGTTAAAGCTAGTATGCCAATTCTACCTGTTCCTGGAGAAGTCAAACCTGGCCACAGTAGCACATGCCTCAGTGACATCCCATCTGGATTATCGTAATGTGCTTTATGTGGAGCTGCCTTTGAAAAGTGCTCTGAAATTACAGGTAGCTCAAAGAGCTACAGCCAAATTGTTAACTGGGGCTGGGTACAGGGAGCACACAAGTCCCTTGTTGCAACAGCTATACTGGCTGCCTGTCCATTTCCAGGCACAATTCGAGGTACTGGTGATATCCTATAAAGGTCTTGGGTCCGGGCTATTTGAAGGACCATATCTCCCAGACCGCTACTGAATATCAGGGCCTCTAGACTGCATTTCAGAGGAGGGAACTGACAAAGCCACCTCTGAGTATTCCTACCTAAGAAAACCCCATGAAATGAATGGAATCACTGTAAGTCAACAAGCGACTTTTAGGTATGTACACACACATCTCCTTTTATGAGCCTATTAGCACTCTAAGATTTTCTGGAAAGGCCCTTCTCTCTGTCTCACCACCTTCTCAGGATCGTTGGGTGAGAAAAAGGGAGAAAGTCTTCCCAGTGGCTGCCGCCAGTGTTTGGAATTCTCTCCCTAGAGAGGCCAGGATGGTTCTCTCCCTGCTTTTCTTCCATCAGCAACTGAAAACACTTTTGTGCCATCAGGCTTCTAGAATTTGAATGGGGTGGGCTTTTAATTGTGTGCTGTGCAGTTTTATGTTTGTATAATCTTTTAATGAATTTTAATGTTTTTAATGTTTAATATTTTTATAACAACTTTATAAGTTGTCAATTGCTTTTTAATTAATGTTCATATTTATAAAAGTTTTTGTAGTTTCTTAATCTGTGTTGTTTTTAAAATGTTGTTAGCCACCCTGAATCTTATAATTGGGAAAAATGTGGGACGTAAACAAACAAATATGTCCTCCAGATGTTGTTTGGTTGCAGTTTTCAGTAGCCCTGGCCAGCAAAATCAAAAATGCTGGGAGCTGTAGTCGAACATCTGGAGGACCACATTATTTTTACCTTGGCACTTGTCTATTAAAGCTGATGGTCTTCATAATAGAAATTATGTCAATGTAGTTAACACAGTATTCTTTCCTGGCAAGATGTGGTACTTAAATATTGTTGAACTTTGTGGCATCTTCAAAACAAAGTGTGAAGACACAGTTCTATTAGTCTAAGCCCCTACAGTTGTTTCCTATTGGCTAAGAAGAGGTCATTGGCCATGAAGTCATTCTTTTATCCAACCAACTAAACCAAGATTTGAAATTATAGAACTGTTCAGATGTTGCTGGTTTTCATCTTGCAGCAGCCTTAGTCAGCATAGCTTATGGAGAAGAATGCTGGGATCTGCAGTTGAACAACATCTAGAGCTCAACACAATTTCCACCTCTGGAGTAACCATTTCTATTGTAAAGGTGAGTTTCCTCACATATTTTTAGTTATAGCAGCTTTGTAATTATTATGTGATAAGAACATAGTGGTCAATATTGTTACCCCAAAATGTGGGTGACTCAGGGGTCCACCTGTAATGTGGTTCAGCTCTATTCAAAGGTGGGGAATTATTAGTTCAAATTAGGAGGCCTGTGAGAGTGGGAATAACCTAGTGAGATCTTTGACACCAATGTTTACCCAGCCTTATGCAGGGAAGAACCAGCCAGAGATTCAAAAGTAAACTAAAATGTGTTTTATTGAGGGAAGTTCAGTTGCACACACACAACATCCAAATAGTCATGCACTCACACAGGGCTAACTGAAGGAAAATGGAGGAAAATAAGTTGAGAAGAGAGAGAGAAAAAGGAACAACATCTGAATTAAGAATTGGGGAAGAAATAATTAAACAGCAAGAAGAAATAAAATAGGCCTTTTATCAACATTTTCAAAAATTGTATGCAAAAGAAAAATACCAAAGTATCTCTAAAATTGATGATTACCTAAATCAGAGCTTTCCAAATTTTTCATGTTGGTGAAAAGTTTTTAGACATGCATCATTTTGTGATGCAGTAATTCAGTTTTACTAGCAAACCAGAGGTTAAACTAACCCTTTCTAAGAGATACAGACATAAATTATAATAACAAAATGTATGGGGACGCAACGTATCTCATGAAAACCTTTCATATATTTTAAAAAATATATGATTTATAAATAATAACATACATTTCCAAGATTGTAAGCGAAACACCTACACACTTCAAGTGGCACATTAATGTGTTGCAGCACACTGTTTGGAAAGCCCTGACCTAAATACTGTAAACCTACTAGAGTTAACAAAACAACCAAAGGAACATCTTAACCAGCCTATAACGATGACAGAGATATCAGAAGCAATTAGGAAGATGAAACCCAGGAAAACCCCTGCTCCCAATTGATTCTTGGCAACTTTCTAAAAACTTTTGAACTCTTACTTCCCTTATGAGATACTATTAATCAACTCTCATTTGGAGAGATACCCCAAACATGGAAATCAGCTCATGTCACTTTAATTCCCAAAAAAGAAAAGATATCTCAACTTCAAAGCTATAGACTAATCTCTCTGCTTAATACAGATTACAAGATATTTACATTGATCTTAGCAGAGAGGTTGAAAAAAGTTCTTATAGATTGGACCAAGGATGACCAAGTTGATTTTCTTCCTGACTGAAAATTAAAAGATAACATTAGAATATTGAGGAATATAATTCAACTTTGTGAATCTCATAAAATTAAGAAATTAGGTCTGATCTTCCTTGATGCTGAGAAAGTGTTTGATAATGTTTCTTAGCAGTTCATGTTTCAAACTTTACAGAAAATGGAATGTGGTAATAATTTCTTGGAGAGGATTAAAGTAATATACTTGGAACAAGAGGCTCAAATAATAATCAACTCTGAAAAGACTAAGCCATGTGAAATCAGAAGAGGCACTAGACAAGGTTGCCCGCTCTCCCCTTTACTTTTCATTATGACCATCAAAGTTTTGATTAATAAGGTAAGACAAGAAGATAACACAAAAGGTGTCATATTAAAGAATAAAAATTTAAAAATATGGGCATATGCTGACGACCTCGTTATAATCTTAGAAAATCCTGCAGACTCAATGAGCTCTCTAATTCAGATTTTAAAAGATTTTGGAGAAGTTGTGGGATTTAAAATAAGCTATGATAAGACAGCAATGTTAACTCAGAATATGTCATCAAAAGAGGTGGAAGAAATACAAATGATAACCAATTTCAAAATTGAAAAGAAGATTAAGTATCTGGGAGTATGGTAGACAAAAATTAACCATGATTTATTTAAAAATAATTATCTACCCAAGTGGAAAGAAATTAAAATGATTTAATGACATGGAATAAACTCAACCTTTCATTTTTGGGGAGACTCTTGGCTATTAAAATGAAGTTATTACCAAAAATTAATTTCCTTTTTCAAAATGTTCCCTTGTCAATAACGATGTATTCAAGCAATGGAAGAAAGATCTGACAAACTTCATCTGGACCATGATGAAACCAAGAATAAGATGGACTTTGTTGATTGATTAGAGGGAAAGAGGTGGCCTCGGACTACCAGATCTGAAGCTATACGCTTATGCAAATAGCCTCACTTAGATAATAGACTGGTTAAGATTGCAGAATAATAAAATACTGTTCTTTGAAGGGGCAGATATGAAAAGTGGATGGCACCTACATATGTGGTATACAAAAAAGCAATCACAAAAATAATTTCTTGAACACCCTTTAAGAAGACATTTATTCTCAATCTGGTCAAAATATAAACATTAACGTTGCCTGAAACTCCCTCTTTGGATCTCTCCCCTAGAAGCCTTTTACTATGATGAGATTAGGTGCCCACAGTGGTGGTGGGCTTATAATGATTTGCTTAGATTTCAAGAAAACCAACCAAGTTTTAAAGACAGGGAGGAACTGCTGGCAGAAGAGATATAATGCTCTTGGTTCCAATATGCAGAGTTGTATGCTAGATTTAAGCAAGATAACAAAGAGGAAACTATTAGTACTGTGAAAACAGAACTTTATCTTATTTTGGAACCAGGGAATAGACATTTAACAGCAAAATTGTACAGATTATTACTAAAATGGGAAATGAAACAAGAAGTAGTAAAAATAATATGATTAATTGGGCACAATATATTGGACATCCAATACAATTACAAAATTGGGATTAGACTTGGAAAAATTTAAGACGTACAAAGTGTCAAGGATTTAAGGAGATTTTTAATAAAATGTTTTATATGTGGCATCTAACTCCAGCAAAACTTGCTAAGATATATAAGGGGGGAAATGATAAGTGCTGGAAGTGTAAGGCCGAAAGGGAACCTTTTTATCACTGCTAGTGGCAGTGCAAAAAGGCAACACTTTTTTGGAAAAACATTCACTTGAAAATCACAAAAATCTTGAAAATAAATTTTCCCATGCTACCAGAATGTTATTTGCTGAATATGGCCGATCTGATAGAAAACTGTATTGGGAAACAAAACAAAAAAATTCTTTCTGTATTTGGTAACTAAAGCAAGATTATTATATGCCAAAGAATGGAAAAAAGAAGGAGTACCAGCAATTGATGATTGGCTTCTGGGAATATATGATTTAATGCAGATTGATAAATTATCTATATTGTTGAAGGATAAATCAATGAAATGGTTCAAGAAAGACTGGGATTGTATAAATAAGTACCTTGAGAATATATTGGGTCCTCTAGCGGTTATTGTATGGAAAGATGAGTAATCTCTGACAATTATCCAACTGTTCAGTTTGAGGCTAAATTCTTGGAATGTCCGTAAGGAAGAGGTAAGTTTATATAAATGTGTATGTAAGTATATATATTAAGGCTATTGTGAGTATATGTATAATGTATAATAAATTCATAATAAAAAAGCATCTTTAGAGTGCAAGCCCCCAGACCAATTGAATAGGAAACCAGCAGAACCCCAACTACTCTCTACCTATATATTTCTAGATAAATGCAAATATTCCATGAGAATATCAGTCTGCCATAACTAGGATACTACCCTTCCCAAACCCAGCACCTTGTAGATTCATTGGACTACAATGTCTATCATCCTGCCTGAGCAGGTCACTAATTATGATGGCTAGGAGTGATGGAAACTGCACCCAGGACCGTGTCAGGGTGGGAAGGTTGCAGCCATTTACTAATGTGTATTACATTAAGAAACATCAAAATGTGCTGTAAAACTTTAAAATTTTGACACAGTATGAAAGATAGAGGTGAAAGCCATAACAAAGGGTTGCCGCATGTTAAAGCCTAACGATAAAGTACTGACAAAATTTCCCTCAGGAAAAAAGTTTACTACGAGGACTGTGAAATCCCCGAACAAGGAGGATACTCTGCCATGGTGAATGATCACAAGCAACATCAAAATGACCTTTAGATGCTGTTCTGAGAGTCTTTATTTAGAAGCTTTTTGTTTTTGCCAAACCACATGTTGCACAACCAGTCTCCCTGTTTCTGGCAAACAAAACACAGTCGTCGTCATCATCATCATCATCATCTATCACCTTTTTATGATACCCAAAATCTGTTGTTTGAGGCAGCCACCTCACTCTGCCTAACAGTAGGGCTGGCCCTGGCCTTTATAAGAATAATCCAACCTCCCAAGGTAAGACAAACTGCTTATTGCAGAGCCATTCAGGAACTAACGACAGTAAATAAGTCATAAATAAGTGAATCAATAAACTAGGATGCAAAGGTTAAACTACTCTGCCAGCAAGGTGCCATTTGCAGCATTTCCTCATGGAAGAGTGAAAGAAAGATTCATGACATTAAATGAAGAAAATTGGATGACCTGCTTTCCTTAAATTTTGGATTTCCCCCCACCAGTCTAATGGCTGTTTTCATTCACTTCTGCACCTGTATGCTCTTCGTCTTGGTAACAGTACTTCATGCCCAGGAAGAGAACACGTGTAAGTATGTTTTAGGGATAGGAGTAAATACGTTGACACAGGTTTCATTTTTCAAAACAACAACAAAAGAAGAATATGGGTACTTTCAATACGTAGCACTAGCTTGTAGATACTTGTTTGGAATTAAAATGCCACAGACCTCAATTGTGTTTAGTCCTCTGTAAGCGTGAACAGAAGCATAGCAAGAATGCTTAAATACCGTGTATAGTTCAAGTATAGTTCTTGCCTGGGGCAGAATCTGTATAATGTTTCTAACATGTTAACAAAGTAAGTATTTTTAGCAGAACACTGAACTGTCAGATTAACAATATATGAAGACTTTTGCTTGATTAGACATAATACTAATACAAGTACTACTACTAAAAACAGATGTTTTCAAAAGCAGATTCTCTTTTATAATGATTAATTAGCTAATTCAAATAATTAATTTTGAATTAACTGTGTGAATGGGAATAATTTTTACATCATGTCTGGAATAAGGAATTCAGTCTCTAAATTTCTTATGTGCTTGGATGCGTCCCAGGCTATAAAGGATATAGACTTGGCAAAGACACAGGGAAAGATTTTGAACAATGAATAGACCAAATATTGACATGTCCCAAGTCTAAATGTCAGATAAAAATATTATTATTTGGAAGCATATCTTTCACACCTGCTTCTTATCATGTTATAGTGAATGTCTTATAAGGCATTTGTTCCTTACAAGTTTGGTAACGTATAAAGCACCAGCAATTAGTAATTGGTTCAACTTGTAGTGGCAGGTTTTATGGTTTCTGTGGAGTAAGACTAGACTTTCAGAGGCATAAAATATTTCCTTTTGTTTCACTAGACTGTTCAGTGGGGAATACCAATCCAACTATTGAGGAGAACAATGATCCCGGGGTCGTGATTGCCAACATTACAACAGCAGCTGGTGTCACAGTAACAATTGACTCAGCATTAACAACGAACCCGCCGTGGTTTGAGATAAATGGCTCCCAGCTTATCCTGCAACATTCAGTGGATTATGAGGTAAATGACTGGAAAAGATATATAAGCCGGGCTGAAGATTGATGGCACAGTAAGACATTGTTAGGCCTTTATCCAGAAAATCATTATGTGTGTGCCTAAGGATATAAAAGACTGTACGATGGGGATGTGAATCAATGCAGTAAATCCAAAATCTAAATACACCTGGCAAATACGGTAACGTTTAAGGTTGTTGGAGTGAAAAGTGGAGACAGTTCCTCCACCCTTAAGGCGTATGTAACCCAGCTAGCATGGTGTAGTGGTTTGAACATTAGACTACGACCCTGGAGACAAGGGTTTGATTCCCCATTCAGCCATGGAAACCTACTGGGTGACCTTGGGCATGTCACACACTCTCAGTCCCAGAAAACCCCATGATAGGTTCACTTTAGAGCTGCCATAAGTCAGAAATGACTTGAAGGCACACAATAACAACAGCAAGAAGGGGAGATTTGAGCAGGTGTTGCTTGTCACTCAACCACATAACAAGCAACACCTGCTGAGGCTCCCTCTTCTACCCAGCTGTTAAAGAGTCAGGAGGCATCTCCAGTTTTCACTCCAGCAAACCTAGTTATTCAGCAGTGATAACATCAATAGAATAAAATTTGAAAATTAGTTGGGCTTGTCAATTATCCAAGGAATTTTGCACTTAAGTGTAGATTTACTTTTGTAAATAGGGAGGCGGAGGGGAAACTCTCCCCCCCCCCTTATGTCTCCACAATAAATGAACAACTAATACTCCTGTTTGAAACAGAAATAGAAAGTTCTGGGTGGCAAGATCAGCCATTCCAATAGTGAGCAGACCTTGGTGGACTGGGAGTGATAGTGAGATGTTATGGAATGCTCTCTTTCTGTCACTCTCTCTCACACGTGAAGTCTGCCGTCTTTAACTGGTGGTTTGGTTGGCTTCCAGAGATGGAATGGGGGAGACATCTTGTTCCTCAGGCAACATTTTTTTATATATGTCCAGGGACCTGGAAGAATATCCCTGAGGGAACCATGCCCCCACAGACTTCATATGAGGATAGTTTGAGGTGGCACCTATTGCCACAAAGATTCTCCTCCTCTATTACAAATGTTAAGAGAGGCTAGAATTCTTATTTGCAGCTTGTTGCCTTCATTTTGACAAAAATGAGGGCACTGAAACCCAAATAAGAGTTCTGCCCCCCGCCCAAGAAATGTTTAACTACCTTAAGTCCCATTGCCTGGAGAAAGGTATAGTAGTAATAGTAGTAGTATTACTAGTAGTAGTAACAACAACAACTTTTCTTCAGTCCTCAAATGTCAAATTGTAGTAGCTTGAAACTGAATCTTTGGTTGAACATTTAGAAATAAAGTTTAGTTGTCCAAACAAAAGGGGTAGGCAAAATTACCAAGGGAATATAAACGCAGAGTTTATAAAAGTTCTAGGTGTCAGCAATGTCCCACTGTCTGCAGGGACAAAGTAACTTTGTGTTAGAATGCACTTGTTCGTTGGCATTAAATTCAAACTTTCTTCTTGATAAATACGCATATGATTAAGCCTAGCATGAAAAGCTTTGCATCTCTTATGGGAGTTAAACTTTGTGAAACCCATACGTAAACAGTGAATTTTCTCATTTTCATTGGCTCGGATCCAAAGAACTATTTTTTGTATATTCAATGCTTTATGTGCACCCAGCGGAATTTTATTTCTTGGTGTGTGTGTTTTTTTTTACATTACAAATGCACTCATAGTTTTGAACAACCACAAAAAAGGTCCAAAATGTGGTTTGTGCAGATTGAGTTCTGTGGTAGCATTGCAAGCAGCCCCGGTTTTAAGAAGAATAGTGTACATCCATCCATCTATCCATCCATCCATTCTTAATTTATATTCTACCTTCCTCCCAATATGAGATCAATATTTAAGCCATATTCACATGAAATGAAATTGATGGTACAAGAACTGAGAAAATGGAAATTCAGATGTCTACATATACTTTGCAGGCTCCTAAAAAACACCAAAGGAAATATTTTCTTTTGATATCTGCCAAGGAGGCCTGATTTAAAATAAGTTTTACAATTGCCGTTTCCTCAGTATTTCTCATTCCTTGTAGCTATGGAGCAGTATAATCTTCTGTATTTTCAGCCCCATCCCAGGCACTCCTTGCCAGCTCTTTGAAGTGAAAATAATTCTTCTATTTACTTTCCTGTCACACACTGAAAGTAGTTCAGACAGGGCTTTCAATGATGAAAAGCAAACTTAGGGCTTGGGGTGTAGTTCTGAGAAGAGGAGCAGAAGGGATTTACCCATGCTCCGTTTGCTGGCAGAATAGTGTCAGAATCATGACTAAGGGCCTTTCCACACTACACTGTTATAGTGCTATTATTCAACTTCAACATCCTGTGGAATCCTGAGGTTTGTAGTTTACTGAAGCCAAAGAGCTCTCTAGTCGAGAATTCTAAAGGCTTCTCTCTAAACATGGGGAAGTGTTGTCTCTGTCCTGCTCCTCTCACATCCCCATTCTGGGAGGATGCCCACCTGCAAAATAAGTCCTTCTCTTCTCCAGGCTAAAAATACCCAACTCCCTAAGCTGCTCCTCATAGGGCAGGGTTTCCAGACTTTTTACCCATTTTGGTTACCCTTCTTTGGACACATTCCAGCTTGCCAGACCCTTTACAAACCCTACTGGTAAGCAGCAAGGTTTGGGTCAGTGGTTCTCAACCTGTGGGTCCCCAGATGTTTGTGGACTTCAGCTCCCAGAAGCCCTAGCCACTATGGTCAATGCTCAGGGCTTCTGGGAGCTGAAGTCCACAAACATCTGGGGACCCACAGGTTGAGAACCACTGGTTTGGGTGGAGATCTTTTGGCAGAAAACTCCATGAGCCTTAGTTTGGATTAGAAGCATGTTCTGCGTATGGGCCATGTCAGGGTGTAGCTATGAGGGAGAGGCAAACCAAGAACATTGCTCCTTAAATAAGAATTCTGCCTCCTGTGAAATTTTACTTCAGTCCCCAAATTTCTACCATTGCAATAACTTAAAACTTTATTTTAGCATTAGAAGTAGAATTTAGGTATCTAAAGAATATGGGCAGGAAAAGTTACCAAGGGAATGTGAATACAGAAAATGTACAAGTACCAGGTGTGAACAGTTTTCAATGCCTCATTATCTATAGTGCTAGAAATTTGGGTACTAACGAAAAAAATTATTTGGGAGCAGAATTGTTATTTCAGGGCAATGCTCTTATTCCCCCCACCCCCCTCAGAGATACTTTCCCTCTAGCCAAAAGCTTTTCATGTTGGTGACACCCTTTTTAGACATGCATAATTTCAGTACACAGTAATTCAGTAAATAATTCAGTAAGTAGAGGCAGCCCCTCCACCCAAGCCCGGCCTGCCACCCCCACCTCCATCACCAGGGTCTTCCTCTGCCTGGGGTGGCAGCAGCAGCAGTGGGAGAGGCAGCCCCTTCACTTGGGCCTGGCCTGCTGCAGTGGTGAGAGAGGTAGTCCCTCCACCTGTAATGTTCATGCGAGACACCCACACACTTCAGGCGACACACTAATGTGTCATGACACGCCGTTTGGAAAGGTTTGTTCTGGCCACTTGTTTAAGCAGACTTTTGGAGAAGTGGTCATAATATAACAAGTACTTTGGCCCTCTATCCCATCAACCTTAAGTGCAAATTGAAATTGGCATAGTAGAGCTGAATCTAAATAAATATATTATTTCCACCTGATCTCCATTAGACTAAATGCAGACTTTGGGGCTTTAGCATCCTATCAGTTCCTTCCCTCCCTGTCCTTGTATGTAGGGCCTTTGTTACTCATTTATAGCATTTAGTTTTTCCCTTAAAGAGCCAAGGAAGCAGACAACCTTGCCACTGGCCAACATATGCAATGGGACACGTAAAGGCCAGTGTGTGTGTCACCAGGACAGGGAGACAATGGCTATTAATTTGAAAGCTACAGGAATTTTCAGAAAAGAGGACTGAACTGTCTTTAAGATGCCCTTTCATTGTCTATATGTTAAGCTCTTCTAGCACTGTTTATATTCGCTTCTGATTTCTGTTCACCTGAAACTGACAACAAACTACCTGCATCCCAGACCTTCCATTTGTAATCAGCTGCATTTCCATATTAGACTGTTATAGTGCTATTATGCCATCTACAATATCCTATGGAATCCTGGAGTTTGCAGTTTTGGGAGGTGCCAAGTGGCCCCTCCTGAAACTGCAAACCCCAGGATTCCATAGGATGTTGCAAATGGAATAATAGCGCTATAACAGTCTAGTGCAGAAATGGCCCAGGATGTTAGCATGTTTCTTAAAATGCAGATCGATAGATACTGAGAGAGTGCTATTGTGGGGGTGCTCATGTAGTGAACACATGCTCCCTCAATATAGCTATGCAGCATTCATTTTTCATGTCTGGGACTGTAAGTTAGCAGAATATTTATAGGATGGATGGATGGATGGATGGATGGATGTTTGTGAGATGCTAAGATCACCCTGCAAATGTCCAGAGGACCAAATACCTGAAAATCAGTCTGGTTGTGAGAACCATATTTGTGTCAAAAAGGCATGCTTTAAACAAAAGCTTATGTTCCCTATGCAGGACACAACAGTACTTCTTGTGGAACTAAAATGCTGGAGTGGGGGTATAGAGGTGAGTAATGTTTCACATAATTCCTTTGTACTCTTACATGTTGCCGCACCATAAGAGAAGAGTTTTCTTTTGCAGCATTGATAGTGGTCGTCCTGATCTGTGGCTTTGTGCTGGGACCTCTATGCTGGATGAATTGCCACTAAGATCTCATAAATGCCTATAGTCTGGGCGCTGAGGAGGGAAGGCCTTCTTCTTCATAGGAAATATAAAATACGTATCACAAGTTGTCATTCAAAAGGTACATGACCTACAGCCCCTCCCCTCTTTTGAGGAATTTCACATACTTGATCTTATCTGATCCCTAGCTTGTCAACAAATTAAACCTCAGTTGTGAGCAAGCAAGCCTTTGTTATTAATAATCATAATAATAAAGAGGAAGGACAAGGGGGAGGAGAAAGAAGGGAAGAAAGCTTGGGAGAAATGCACTCATGTACATCTATAAGCTCTCTCTAACACCTCTTCCTAGCTTATATCCCAAGAATGCTAATAGGAAGATGGCTGAGAAATAATTTGATAGGAAGAGAAGAATGCTAAAAATACCCTTGATCATGAAATTACATCATGATGATTTAACTTCAGACTCATTCCACAGTCTGGAGTGAGAGATGAAAACTGAAATTCAGACCCTTTCATACTGCTCTCAGAAACAAAACTGTGGCCTATATTAACAATCTTCACCAATCTTACATTTGTGGAACTCAAATTTCCTCCCACCGACATTATTATGTGAGATTGTCACTATGTTATACTCTGCAGAGCATGACACGGAGAAGTTGCTATAGAGAAGATGGTCAGTGAAAAGTATTTACCAGCTTAATTTGCAAATCTAATTTCTGAGGCACTTCTCTCTGAGGAAATCCCTTTGGGGGTTGAAAAATAAGTTAATCTCAGGGAAAAAGAATTGTTCAACATCTGTCTTGATCAGAGGTGATAGAAGAATTCTTATTTCCTGTAATTAATTAATTTTCTGTCTTGCAATGGAGTTTCCTCTTAGATAAGTGCCTCAGCAATCAGACTTGCAAATTAAGCCCTAGCGTCATAGTCATAGAATCATAGGGCTTTATCACATGAGGCAGGTAAACTGAAATTACAGCAGTATAACATTGTCTTTGGTCGGGATTTATCACATGATATCATTTCTTTTCTGCTGGTCTCCCCATAGGAGATGGTTTGAAAAGTGTTCCTTTTATTACCCCCCCCCCAAAAAAATCTGTTAATGACCTTTGTAAAAGAAATGCTTTCCAAATGGTCTTCCACTGAGAGAAGAGCAGAAGAGGAATGAGGTAATGTAATAAGTCCCAGCCAAAGATGCTATTATCCTGCTTTAACTGCAGTTTACTTGCCTTGTGTGATAAAGCCCAGTGAATTGGAAGGGGCCTCATGGGCCATGAAGTCCAACCCCCTGGTCAGTGCAGGATCTCCAGCTAAAACATCCCCATACAGTAGCTGTCCAGTCTCTTTCTGGAGATGTCCAGAGAAGGAGACTCCACCACCATTCTAGGCAAATGGTCCATTGCTGAACCGTTCTTACTGTCAAGAAGTTCCTTAATTTTCATACAAAATTGACTCTTCTCTAACTTCAGACTTGGGCCATTTCCCCACTAGCCTGTTATAGTGCTATTATTCCACTTGCAACATCCTATGGGATCCTGGGATTTGCAGTTTTGGGAGGGGCTGGCTGGCCCCTCCTGAAACTGCAAACCCCAGGATTTCATAGGATGTCACAAGTGGAATAAGAGCACTATAACAGTCTAGTGGGGAAATGGCCTATTAGATCCCTCCCACCTTCCAAGGAACCTGTCCCTCCTCTCTGTGACAGCCCTTGAGATATTTCAGGAGTGTGATCATGTCACCCTTCAGTCTTCTCTTCACCCTGCTTACCTTCCAGTGACCGATTCACAAGACAAAGCATGCTAAATGGAAGATACATAGATGGGGGGGAATTACATGCTATAACAAAGAGACATTTTTCGTCATTTGAGGGGGAAACTTTGCCAAAATCATGATGGATGCATTGAGTCATTTGATTCTCTGAGCACACAATTTTCCCAGCTGCCATCATTTTGTTACATCACTCAAGTGTGATTGAGTGGGCATATTCGGAGACAGATGTTCACTAACTGGAACCTTGTTTACAGACAGCGCAGATATTTCTGACAAAACTAGATTATGGCCCTGGGAATTGGAACGTGCCAGTGCGTCCTATCACGGAGGTCGTCTGCACCTTGGAGTGGACTAGGTCCGGACTATTTACCTTAGTTCTGCACCTCAGTCTGCTCCGAAATGTCCCCAAGTGGTTCTCCAGTGTGCTTTTTGAAGAACGGAAGAAAACCGGTCTTTTATTTTTTGGAGCACGCCATTGCATTCCTGCTTACTTGTGCAAATGCGCAGGTTCGCACCAATGCGAGTCTGCAATCTGCAGAGGGCAGGCTGTAGGCATGGCGAGCTTCAGAGGTTGGTCCAGGCCCGGAAACAACTGGAAGCCGCCATTTTGTCAGCCAGAGTAGTGCGGATCTAAGACCTCGCACTGCTCCGATTTACCCTGGACCAAAGGAGGAGCCCTGCAGAAGGGCTTAAGGGAGAGTCCGCGTCTGCGTTACTGCAGACCCAGAAGAAGCGGTAACTAACGGCACAGAGCGATTCCCTCACCTTGTGCAGAAATGGCCTATGACACCAGTTGGTAGAACTGAAACCACTGGGAGCTTTCCTCCCATTATGAAAGGTAGGTAGGGGAAGAGAAATTCCAGTGAGAATCACAGTGGGGATTAAAGTCCTTTTCCCTCCACATGAGGATCTTACTCTGGCTCCCTTTGCCAGTATCAACTATTTCTTTAAGAAATATCTTGCACATGAAGGCAAGATGCATATTAAAGCCTCGTGCCTCTTTGAGAGGTTATTTCCTTAAGGCTCAATAAGGACTGCTGCAATGCAGCTCCCATCTAAAAACAAAGCACCAGCTCCTTAGAATCCTATAGCATTCTTGTATTCAATATTTGTACTGTGGAGCAACTGCTAACCTTTTTCTGCTTTAACAGGAAAATAGTCTGATGATTGTGCTGACAGTTATCAATGTGAATGACAACCCTCCTGTCTTCAGGGAAACTAACATCACAGTCAATGTTAATGAGGTAAACTGATTTATTCCCATGTCACTATAACAAAAAGCAATGGGTCATAATAATAAACTTCTGATTGTACCACAATTTTGGATGGAAGAAATTAAATCCAGGTATTAAACCTGTTTTCCAGATATTTTGGGCTTCAACTCTTATCATCCCCAACAGGCAATGGGCAGATTAGGGGAGTCTCTGGTACTTAAATGAAAGGGTAGTAGAACAACGTAACAATGGATGGTACTTAATTCCAAAAGAACAGTAGCAGTATTTGAATATCAATAAGGGTTAAGAAAATACCACATAGTAAAAATGTACAGATTTATTGTATCATAAAAAGCATTAATTTTTTTTTAAACTCAGAAATGCCCATACATATATGTTTACTTTGTCAGCCACTTCAGCATACATATTGTGTAGTTTTATCCATCTCTTTGTTATAAATATTTATGCTGTGGCTTGCTTGATGATATTGTATTTTAATATCATATTTGTTGTGTGTTGCATGCAATCTGGAGAACAATGTTGTTGCACAGCCTATATTTACATGCTGTAACTATGTAAATAAATAATAATTATATACATATGCTGGTTGGATGGATATAAACACAATCATTTGGACAAAAAACTATACAAGATGTCAGATTTATGTCTACCTTCATGTCTTTCTCTGTGACTAGCCACAATATATAGAAGGCGTTTTGAATATTTCAAATTTTCAATAATGCTACAAGTTATTCAACTAATTGGGACAATTCTTGTGCTTTCGAGGAAAGTTGTAAATATGTCTCTCATAATATTTTGATTTACTGTTGTCAATTAGTTTTTCTAAAAGTATACCTTTCCAGGCCTCTTTTAGGTTGCAGTCCTACACATGCATTTTGTTGGGAGCAAACCCCATCAAAAACAATGGGGCTTAGTTCCATGTCAGCATATACAGGACTGCATTGCTAATACAGGAGAGAATTTCCGTGTGTGTGTCTGTGTGTGTTGTGCATCTTCAAGGTGTTTTGGACTTATGGAGAGCCTTGGGCAACCCTGTCGCAGGGCTTTCCTGGCACGGTTTGTTCAGAAGAGGTTTGCCATTGCCTTCCTCTCAGGTTGAGAGAGTGCGGACTTGCCCAAGATCACCCAGTGGGTTTCCATAATGGAAAGGCAATTCAACCCCTAGTCTCTTAGGCTCTTTCCACACCGGGCTATTAAAACGGTTCAGAGCGACCTCTGATGGAGGTCTTCTGCACCGTAGAGTAGACTGGGGTGGACTACTTTTTGCAGTTCCGCACCTCAGTCTGCTCCGGAGCGACCG
Organism: Iguana delicatissima; assembly: GCA_948472985.1. Lineage (NCBI taxonomy): Eukaryota > Metazoa > Chordata > Lepidosauria > Squamata > Iguanidae > Iguana > Iguana delicatissima. The sequence goes on from CAOKZL010000616.1 coordinate 1,271,931, forward strand.
AAACTGGTCGTACGGCGTGTTTTTTAAAAAAACTCTTTTTAGAGGTTTTTAAAATGCACAGAGCGCACGACGCTGTGTCGCTCCGTCGCCGCACTCCGGTGCAGATTTGCAGGCGCGTACTAATGCGTGCCTGCAGATCAGCCGGGGGCGGCCTTTAGGCTGGCGAGCTTCTCTGGTTGGTGGAGAGCCTCCACCAACCGGAAGCCGCCATTTTGGATGCTGAAGCAGTGCGGAGCGACGTGCTTGCACTGCTCCTCATCCTGACGGACTCGCCCGGACGCTGAAGAAGTCCAGTGAGTCCCGTTTTTGCGCAGTTCCTTTTCCACATGCGGAAAGGGCCTTAGAGTCCTTGACTAACACTGCAACCACTATGCCACATACTGCCATTTGTAACAGCTACATGTTCTCCCAGTGAAATCTCTGCAAGAGATTATGATTCATTCTTTTAATTAGCATAAAATATAGAGCAATAGCAAATGCTGTGGAGTTCCTTCGAACAAATAGACTTTCATTCACACAACCATGTTTCCATTTGCATATTTAAGACTTCTCTTCCCATTCCTCTCCCCAGCACCACATTTGCTATGGAATGTCCCCCAATCCTCCTGCATACTTAGTGGAGACAAGAGGAGAAGGAAACTATTCTATCAAAGACACTTGTTTGTCTGGCAGGCGGGTGCTGTTGGAGTTACCCCATTGGAAAACTCTTTCTATAGCAATTCAGATATCAAAAGGTTAAATACTAAATGGAAGCAAAAGGTCTTGTCTTCCATAAATCTAGTAACAATCAAGAGCAATCTATGTCAGTATCCATGATAGGGAACAATAACTCTTTTGCAAAAGATCTGTTTTTTAGGTGTTATTTCTCATCCTACACACGGAATCTTTTCAGAATTAACAATTAAAATGCAGTAGCCAAATACATAACTTTATTTTAAAAACACAACTCAGATTCCTAGGGACCCTGGAATTTGGCGGAGTAGGGACTCAGAAATGGCAGATAGATAGATCATTATGAATTTTGCTTACTTGCCTACAAAACAGTAAAGATACAGAAGGCAACGCACTAAAATAATAGTAAAACGAACTGAGGCAGTTAATGTCACTTCCACAAAGACAGTGACAAAATAATGAAGGAAATATTACAGAAATGATGAAACTATAAAAATAAGATATCAAGCAAAGTGGAAAATATGAAAGAAACTATCAAGTGATGCAAAGGTGAATCTAAAGTCTATTAACATAGCCTCCCTTCTACTTCTGTACTCTTAAGAGCAAAAGCTATGTCACTATGTTCAGATATATAGGCATGCAGACAAAATTCTCAAAAGGAAATGCAAAATATGTATCCTTTCCAAGCTTGTGGTGTAAAAAAATTTATCCTGATGCAAGACCTGGCGTTACGGATGAGTAATAAGGTTGTAGGGTATTTGTAGAGTAGGCCTTAGAAAAGCTATAGCCTGAGTTCTTAGCTATAAAAGAACCAAGTTCACTCTCCCTCTGTCCTTCTTTTTAGCTTTGGAATGTGCTAAGCAAATGATAAGACATGAGGAGGAAACATGAAAAACTAGGGTTGATGGGAACATTATGACATTGTACTTTTGCTGATAAGATTTATGTTAGACTGCTGGTCTCTTTGGGAAACTTTGGCAATTTCTCACTAGACTGTTGTAGTGCTATTATTGTACTTTCAACATCTTATGGAATCCTGGGGTTTGCTTTTGAGGCCCCTCCCTAAAGTGCATGTGGTAATGGCCTTTGTCCACTAAGAAATGATTGTTTAGGTTTAGTGTGTACATGCCTAAAGAATGCTTGCTTTGCTTTTTTGAACCTATAACGTCTGCAAGCAGCCAATAAAGTTTGTCCATCTTCTCATCTTACTATGAAAAGTAGCAGGAAAGGTGGGGGGGATCCCTTTGATTAAAGTGTGTTTGTGTGGTGGATTCCCTTCTGATTCATTTAAGACCTATCTGCAAAATGGTGAAGGGTCTGAAAACCATGCCCTATGAGGACTGGCTTAGGGAGCTGGGGATGTTTAGTCTGTAGAAGAGAAGGTTAAGAGGGAACATCACAGACCTGTTTAAATATTTGAAGGGATGCCATGTCAACGAGGGAGCAGGCTTGTTTTCCGCTGCTCCAGAGACTAGGACAAGGAGCAATGGATTCAAGCTGCAGGAAAGGAGATTCCACCTGAAACTTAAGAAGACCTTCCTGATGGTCAGAGTTGTCCAGCAGTGGAATATGCTGCCTGGGAGTGTGGTGGAGTCTCCTTCTTTGGAGGTTTTTAAACAGAGGTTGGATGACCATCTGTTGGGAGTGCTCTGATGTGGGTTCCTGCATGGCAGGGGGTTGGACTGGATGGCCCCTGTGGTCTCTTCCAGCTCTATGATTCTATGCAGCTCTGTGTCTATGCAGGAGTATGGCAGAGCTGACATTGTAGTTTCTGCCCAACATGGTATTATTTAGGATAGGAAGAACCAAAATAGGTAATGAAGAGTTCAGGAAGTATCTGTCCAAGCTGGACATTAAAAAAACAAACCAACATTCAATACAAAAGTGATGCATAATGAGGCCCAAAACAAAACTCACATATTTACTAATGGAATCTGAGCAGGTAGCAACTGTTTTTGGGATCATTGGTTAGGCTAGATAGCTCAGTGAAAACATTGATTCACTGTGCAGCTGTGGGAGGTGGGGAAATGGCAGATTCCATACTGAGCATAATTACAAAAGGAATCAGAAAGAAAACTGTGAACGCTACTCTTAGGTAGTGACCAAATGTGAAAAACTATGTAGTAGAATCATAGAATTGTGTTGGAAGAGACTGCAAGTGCCATTGAGTCCAACTCCTGCCACAGATTTTGGTCACAGCAGCATCAGAAAAGAAAAGGATATTGTAGAGATAGAAATGGTGCAGAAAAATACTACCAAAATGGTCAGGGGACAGAAGGTTGTAAGAATAGGTTGGAATGTTTGGGACTGTTTAGCTTGGAAAAAAAGACAAGTAAGAGCAGATTTGAGAAGCACACAGTACACAGTTAAAGGGTAGAATTAACTGTTACTGGGTATAGTGATGGCTGACAACCTGGATCACTTTAAAAGAGCACTGGATGGGACTGTCAGTGGCTATTAGTCAGGATGGTTATAGGTCACTTCCATTAGCAGAAAGAGTATCCTTTTGTGTCTCAGTTGCTGTGAAGTGTGAAGTGGAAGGTGTAACTGCACTCATGGGCTTCCTACGGGCAACTGGTTAGTTATTGTGTGGTCAGAATGTTGTGATCTCAACCAACATGGCTGTTCTTGTATTCTTAAATCATCCCCAGTGTTGAAGAGTCGAGAAAATTTATGTGAGGATCAAAATTATTCTGAAAACTAAACAGAAAAATCAAGCATATATTAAAATATGGGGGCCGGATTACATGGCCTTTGGAGTATAATTCTATGAATGAAATATGAGAATTAATGTCTCAAGGTATTGAAAGAAAGGAGGTCCATAGCATGTGGAGAATGCAAACAAATACTGCACAAAAAGACAACACTTTGTGGATGCTATTCACTGAAGGATGACTCTAAATCCTCTGAATAGACCATTTTGATTCAGATTTTTGTCCAGCACACAAAGTAAAATTGGTGTGAAGCAAACTCCTTTCCTTCATTCTCCTACTCCAGATGGTAAGCTCACCCCTGGGTCATCAAACCAACAAAACCACATAGGTGTTTCCTAGGGCCATTGAGGACGTGACAATCTTCCTCCTTGTGTGATCTGGAACCTCCAGTCAGGCCATCACAACAGCTATCCCAGCACAGTCAGGGTGAAAGCAAATTGCTTTTCCCATCTGTTCTCATTCAGTCAGTCATGACTATAAACACTCTTATATGCAGAATGTCAGTCACAAAGTCCCATCCATATGTTCATTGATGTGTTGTTGTGTGCTTTCAAGTCAATTTTGAATCATGGTGACCAAAAGAGCCAGTGGTATTTTGGTTTGCGCGTTGGACTATAACCCAGGAGATCAGGGTTTGAATCCCTGCTCAGCCATAGAAACCCAATGGGCGACCTTGGCCACGTCATGCTCTCTCATCCCCCAGAAAACCCTGTGACAGGTTCACTTTAGGGTTGCCATAAGTTGGAAATGACTTGAAGGCATTTAACAACAACAAAGGTGAATCTATCACAGGATTTTCTTGGCAAGATTTGTTCAGAGGTTTGCCTTTGCCTTCCTCTGAGGCTGAGAGAGTGTGACATGCCCAAAATCACCCAATAGGTTTCAAGGACAGAGTGAGGATTTAAACTCTGGTCTCCAAAGTCATAGTCCAGTGCTCAAACCCCTACATCACTCCGGCTCTCTCACTGAATCTTTTTCACCAGTAAATCTGCATAGGATAGACTGCATATAGCAGACTTTGTTATTCCTTGGAGGTTTCAATTACAATAGTTGTCTTAATATTTTCTGTGCTTGCTCATTTTGAACACTTCTGATTGATAATTCCTTGAGGGCTCAACTATACAGGAATCTTGATGATCCAATTTTGCCTGATAATTTCAGGGAAATTTCACATCTGCCCAGCTTGGTCTGGAGCAGGGACTTAAGCCTGCTTTCTCTCCCCTACATTCTTCTGGGATCCATAAAGATTTCCCTCTACATATGTTGGAATTGCCATGTGTCTTGTAAAATAAGTCTCCATTTCAGTGCGACTAAGAATACATTATTAACCATTTGTTTTCATTCCTTTTTGTCCTGATGCAAAGGGGAAAAAAATCATTTTGTACAAGTTAGAGAGACTAAAAGAATAGCGAGACCTGGGTTCCACTGGGCAATCTTGAGGAACATATCCTACAGGACTAGGATGATTCTGAAATGTGTGGGTAGATAGAAAGAATAGCATGCAATCACAAGTGCTGTGGCAGAAAGCAAAGTATAAACGTATTTTTTAAAAAACATTGTCCAAAACTAAAATGCATATGTGTGATAGGAAGTAGTATATTTCTGACTAAGGCCCTTTCCGCATGAGGCTGGTGAATCGGTTTGTGCCATTTCCTACTGGATTTTCTGGGCTTGAAACAAGGCGGACTTTCCCTCATTTCCTTCTGCACAGCTACTGCGTATGTTCCATTCTGATTTGGAGGAGTGCAAGTTCATGAATCCATACTGCCTCCGCCATGGTCACTCCCGCTACTCCCCTCACCCCGCCCCATCAGCTGTGATTGGCCCTTTTTTTTCATGGTTTAGTACGTCATTGCGTACCTGCGTATGTGCATAAGTCCATACTATCCCCTGGCCCCTCCCATGAGCCCTCCCCTGACCACCAATTCGCACTGGCGTGAATGTACGTGTCTGCACTGTGAAAGTATGAATTGGATCAATCTGGAAAATTGGAAAACCGATTTTTTCTGGTTTTCAAATAGCGTGCTTTACCACCACATGGGGGCGCATTTAGTTGGAATTACGTGTGGAACGAAGGTAAATAAACCGAACCTAGTCTGCTCCAAGGTGCAGAAGACCTCCATGGCAAGACGCATTGGCCCGCCTTAATAACCACGTGTGGAAAGGGCCTAAGCTTACATAATGGATTGTGAGCCCAACTAGTCCAACTACATTTATGTAATCTGAATGCAAACAACTTGCATACTCTTCTTACAATAACAGGAGTCACAAGGAAAGCAATTCCCATTAGTGCTAATGGATTCTTCCATGAAATGTAGAAAGAAGCATTTGAGGGACAGCTTTCTTTGGATAGTGGATAGAAAACAGTGAGTTAAATTTCTTCCCAGATCATGGCCAGAAATTGATTCAGTTATCCAGTAACTAGTATTTAAAGAATAAAAAAAACTGCATACTTTAAATGGATCACACAGTTAATATAACATCTAGTTTAGCTGTGGACCCTACAATGGAATCTGTTGAATGTGGATTGTATTTGATTGCCATGAGTTGCCTTGGTTCACTTGGGATGACAATGCTGCTGCAGCTGCTTCTGCTAACTATATATGCACATATATTTCTATGAATTACATCCAAAAATTAAAAACCATCTTCTTTTTTTCCTCTCCTCCAGGATACAAAAGTGAACACAATTGTTGTGCCCCAAGCCACTGTCACTGCTACTGATGCTGACGCAGATGTAATATTTTACAACCTTACGGGAAGTCCAACGGTTAGTATGTAGTTCAGCTGAGCCCTAAGGATCCAAGTTGGAGATATAAATCACTTGCTAAATAAGGCTGTAAAAAGGTCTTTTTTTATTTCCTTCTGCTTATTTCAATGATGGGAGTTTCAAACTGAGTTCAGAGTGCAAAAGTAGTTTTTGCTCAATTAACTCAGCAAGGTGGGAGCAAAGGAGAGGTCGGAATCTTGTCCTTCTCTATAAGTTTAGGCAAAAGCAAACTTCCACAGTCTCTGCCAGCTTGTCTGTCTTCCTCATGTTGGGGGATATGTGTATGCAGCTTGTGACCTGAGCTAAAACAGTAAGGGCTGTTCAGCCATAAAGTACTGGACATTCCTCTGGAAGACAGTAGAATCTCTTTAACTGGCAAACAAACACATGCAATACTTGTCTATTAGATAGGTAAAATTCTCTCCTGGGATAGGGACTGTTCCTCAGCTGAATCCTCCAAAACTGTGTCATTCTACTAATTATCAATATGTGTCAAGACCAATCATTGTGCCTTTCCTCTATTGGAATGAACAGAAATTTTTCCACTACTCCTCTTGCCTCCCTCTGCCAGACTGTGAACCAGGACATGACAAGCTCGTAAAATAATTCTGTTTTATACATGGGATGTCCGTCAGGCAGAGACCACAGAAACACCACAATCCAGCTATCCCAACATATGGGGAAACAATATTAAACCATATACATGATATAGAATTCCATTTTTTAAAAAATGTAGCATGAGTCCTCTTATGATGATTTTGATGGTCTCTATCTCTTTCTAACCCATTTACAGGAACTAGAATATTTCAATATACAAGGAGTTAATAATCCACAAATTACCTTACTCAAACCCTTGGATTATGAAACAATTAACTTAATGAAGTTTACTTTATATGCTATGGTGAGTTTTTATTCTGAGCAAAATATCTGTTTATTGGTGGCTGCCCTGTTGTATGTGCCTGTTCCATTGTTCACCAAAATAATCACCTTTAGGAGAAAAGCTGATACTGGCAATCTTGGCAACTGCCACGTCCCCTAGGCCTGGGCTGAGAGGAAGAGTTATGATTTACCACATGAAGTTGCCTTCGTTTCACTGCAGGGAACTGATCCACTGATGTAAATGAATGTGCTTACACCTGTGGCCCCTTACACGGAAGTCAGTGAGGAAAATCACTGGAGCGTCAGTCTGTATGTTTGCATCAGACTGAGCATGAAGTCCTCAGTCAGCCACATTAATTGTTAACTGAATGAGCCATTTATTATAGGGACAGGGAACATGTGGCTGTCCAGGTTTTGTGGAACTGCAGTCCCATCAGCTTTAGCCTGCATAGTCAGCTGTGAGCAATGATGGGAGTTGCAGCCCGGCAACACTTGAGTGAGGCACATATTTCTCACCCCTGATTTAGGTGATGTACATCAGTGTAGAAGCTGCACGAACTGGGGACACTTGATGGTGACGACCTGTACTGCTGGACACCATTACACACAACAGCATATTCTGCCTGATGGACATGTTCCTGTTTCGTGCTGTTGTGTGCCCTCAAGTCATTTCTGACTTATAGTGATCCTAAGATGAACCTATCATGGGGTTTTCTTGGCGAGATTTGTTCAGAGGTGTTTTGCCATTGCTTTCCTCTGAGGCTGAGAGAGAGTATGATATATCAAGGGTCACCCACTGAGTTTTGAAGCCTGCTCTCCAGAGTCATAGTTCAATAGTCAAGCCACTATACCATGCTGTCTCTCAAGTTCCTATTTACTGTCCCTTAATTTTTCTTTTATGTAGGATGGGAATGCAGATGAACCAGGTATACACACAGCCACTGCAGAAATTACCATACATATCCTACAGGCAGATCTCAGGCCTCCCTGGTTTCAGCCATGCACTCCTATTGGGGGCAACATAGTGTGCATAAGCTATGGCTACACCGGCAAAGTCAATGCCTCAGAGAATATGGTATGTACAAATGATTCTAGGCTGTGTCGGCTCCAAACTGCCTTATTTAATTTTGGGCCATTTCCGCATGAGACCGTTATAGCACTATGATTCCACTTTCAACATCCAATGGAATCCTGGGGTTTGCAGTATGGACATATGCTATGTCCGACCAGCCCCTCCCTAAACTGCAAAGCCCAGGATTCCGTAGGATGTTGAAAGTGGAATCATAGTGCTATAACAGTTTTGTGCTGAAATGGTCTTAGTTTCCTTCCGCCCTTTACCTGTTTCTCTCTTTCTCCATGTCCCTGTGCTGCAGTTTATGCTTTTGTCCTCCATGGATTCAAAGACTGGCATCATGTAAGCAGCATAGACAGGCATAAGTCAATCTTATGCCAGCATAAGTGTTTTTTTCTTTAGCGCAGAGTTTGGCATTTCCTTTCTCCGTCTACAGTGACCAAAGCCCATAGGACTGCTGCAGCCACTCCGTGGCTATTCCATGCCTAGTGGAGAGTGGGATTGGAGAAGTGTCTGGTTGTGTCCTCATAGCCAGCACAAAATGATTACTCTGGTGGACCTAGGTGGATGATATAATTATTTCCTGTCTAGCTGTGAGGGCATAGGACATGAGGGCATAGCCAGATGCTTCTCTAATCCTTCCTGCTTTCCACCAGACACAGAATGTCCATGGGAGCAGTGCATCTATGATAAGACCAGAGGACAATGAATGGCCAACTGTAGCATAGTTCTCCATGCAGAACTACTATGCTATGTCCAGCCATGCAGGATTCGGGTCAATAAGTGACACAAGAACAATCTCAGGAATAAGTGCTTCAGCTTGCCATGTTAAAAAAAAAAAAAGAATTGGTGGGACCACTAGGACAAGATACAGACCATTCCAGCTGTTACCAAGATTCATAGCTGGTGCTGAATTTTTTAATGCAACATTCACTCTTTCCATCATTCATAACTCGACTAATGCTGCTTCATCCAATGCTCAAACTATACATTAAATTGAGTTCTCTAGCTTTTAAAAAAAAAACACCAAAGCAGCATGTGGCAGACCTTATCTCTGTAGAAAAGGCAACAGGAAGAATGCTTCCCCTCATCTCATCTTAGAAAGACCAAACTCAAAATTGTCCTCCATACAAGTTTGTTGCCCTGTGAATTGGGGGGTCCCAGGAGGGGCGCCCAAACAACAAACCAGACCTAAGCAAGATGGGGAAATTAGCTGGAGCGCTCTCTTGGCTAACAAGAGGCAGGGCAACGCAGCAGGATCTTTTACTCTATGTATACAGCGTCAGGTCAGTGAGGAGGCAAATGGTTCAAACAATAATTAACATTTATTAAACAGTTATTAAAGAAAAGCACAACCACACTCCTAACTAGAAAAGGAAAAGAGAGTTTCAAGGGGAATGGGTGATACGCCACCTGTCCTGCAGTCCTGGAGAAGTCTGACTGAAGAGGAAGAAACCCGGCGTGGTGACCGAGGGGAATCTGCTGAACCGAGCAGCAGCAAGGCAAAGTGAAGTTCGGGTGATCCGGCGAGAGTTCCAAAGAGCTCTCAAAAGCAGGGGATTTTTATTGGGGAAAGAACAACCACAGGCTAGTCTGGTCTTGGGCAAAAACAATAAGTTTTGGGTTGGAGACCAAGTCTCCGAAAGGTCAGAATTTGCATGATTGAGTTAGAGTCCGAATTGATAATAGTATAGCCAGTATGTAAATGTGGCTAGCTCGGCAGTTAAGTACCTAGCTCACCGGGGTGTCCTCTCAGGGCAGAGGGTCCCTTTGTGGTAGCGTGCATATGTAATGAAGGTGTTTGTTTCGGGAGGTCCCCTAAAGCAGATCTGGCAATATCTGGCTTTATTTGGTGAGAGCAGCAAACAATAGCCATGCCTAGCTTCGTGCTTGTTCGGTGGGCCTCACAAACACTTGGCTGGTGGCAGAGTAGGGCCAACTTATGATATCAAAACGATATCTTTAGTTCACCAAAGGCCAGGCCAGTACACAGTGGTAACAAGTTTCTTGATCATTCATAAGGACAAGCGAATGAGGTCCCCGAATCGTCAAAATATCTTCCTCTCCAAGCCTGAAAAGGTATTGTTGAGAAATTTTGAGATGGGAAAAATAAATTAGAAGAGGACAAGGTTAAGCAGCCTCTCCCTGCTTGCTCATGTGCAACCTGTACCAAGACATTTTGGGTAAAACAAAAACAAAAAAACAGCAAACAAAAGAATCATGGACAACCACTTACTGTGTAAGATGAATTACAATACAGAATGGAACGTGAGGCTGTTTTTCAGCTACTTAATCAAAGTCTGTACTTCCTGAGATGCTTGAGTTTGTGTTCTGTGGAATGCCACACAGCTGTGAATTATAAGATAAGGAGACAGGAAATTAAAAAGAAGGGCATAGAAAAGAAGAGGAGGTTTTCAGAAGTGTTGATGAGGCCAACAAGAGAACAATTGTCACTTGGAGTAACTAGGTGTAGACACTGCCAGCTCTTTTCTCCAGTACTAACATCCTAACCTGCTCCCTTAAGACATGGGCCAGACAAAGGCCATTTCCGCACTGGACTGTTAATAGCGCGATTATTCCACTTTCAACATCCTATGGAATCCTGGGGTTTGCAGTTTAGGGAGGGGCCAGCCGATATGACCGATAGCCTCAGTTTACTCATTTTGGTTTCTAGTAAGAGCTCAGGCTTTATTTTCTCTAGGACTGATTTATTGGACTTTTTGGCAGTCTGCAACTGTTCCTTCTCCAACCCACCTCCTTCAACTGACATTTCAAATAAGCTGATTTTCTTTTCTTTCTCATTCATACCTAGAAATTGGAAATGTGGATGGTCCTAACTTTGGTATTCAATTATAATCTTTTATACTTTGATCTAGCTCCTTCATGGTTGCCCTCTGTAGCTGCCCTACTTCTACCCCTACCAAATGTCTGGGGCCCCTTCCGCACCTTACCTTGTTCCAGCGCTGAGGTGTGGGGATCGCGTGAGCAGCCTCCAGTGAGAGGCTCTTGTGTCCCTGCTGCTCCAGCTCCGCACAAGCTGCCTGCTCACACAAGAGCCCCGCCTCTTCCTTCCGCAGCGCAGCCTGGGAGTTTCCCAGGCTGCGCTGGGGCAGGAAGCATGACCAGTGCAGCTCCGGAGGCTCCGCACGCCAGATAAGTGCGCGCGGGGCCTGGGAGCAATGCGCAATCGCACACCATTTTCGGCTTCCAGACAAAAATGAAAAGGTGCCCAATTGGCGCCTGCTGGCTCCTGGAGCACAATTGTGAGTGCGTCGTGCAGATCGCTCCTCACAATCATGCAATGCTCCAGGCACCCTTTTGCATGGAAAATGCCGTACAGAACGGGCCCTGGATGATCATGGGCTTTAGGGTTAGATCAGAGCCGATAACATTTGTCTATGGCAGATATTGTAGAGCAGTATATTCTTATCAATAAGCATGTTATATACAGGAAACAGCAGGTTGCCTACAACCATATGTAATGTGTATCATGAAATGCATCCAAAAAGGCCAGAATATATGGTTCTCTCCTTGCAGCAGCCACTCCTTTTGCCCACAGTGGCTGCTGCTTCCATGCCAAAGACTTGGTCACCAGGTAACTAACCTCAGATTTTGCATGTAGGCACAGAAGGTACACTGAAGCTTGTGGCAGCATGCAAATCAACTAGTTTCTTCTCACGTATTCCTGATTATTTCTTCACCATGAAAGAAAGCAGGTTTGGGAATGGGGGAGTTGTGGGAAGCCAACACCAGAGCAGTGGTCTCAGGCAGAATCTTGAAGGGGACATGCCCTCCAAAATTTGCTATAGCAAATTTATTTATGACATCATCATCCTGAGGCATCAATGGTTGTTTATTTTACTCATTTTCGATATAACTCATTTCAAAAGACTCACCTTCTCCCCCTCTCCCATTCTGCAGTGAAACATGTTGCATGTGGAAGTACACTAAGCCTTGGTTTGGAAATATCTGAAAATGATTTTCCTTGCTATTGCAGACTGAGCCCTTGATCCTGGAGCCAGGACCTCTCTATGCTATTGATGGGGACAAAGCTTTGAATGAAACCATAGTATATGAAATAGCTGCTGGTGAGTATGCAGTACCTAATTGCGGAATTAGTCATTTGAGCTGCTATCATTTCCAGGCTCATTTAATCATATGGCTTAACATTGTTTGCCATATGGAGGGTTTTACACTTTCTAATCAGCACTAGCTCTGTGAAGAATGTTAGCCTCAGAAAAAAATTCAGAGTCAAGTAAGGACTTTGGACTGGCTCTCAGACTAGGCACTTTCAAACTCAGAACTCTGGTTGCTAGACTTGCTTTTTGCTTTGCTTGTTCTTTCAGTCTTCCTATTTGTGGAACCCACTTTCATCCTCCATAAACTTTCCAGCTCCACAGGCAAATTTCTTGGTTTGATCGCCAAAGACACCTGGTTTAACTCTCTGTCTATTTTTGTAAGCTAATCCCTTGCCAACAATGTTTCTTTGCCTGTTTTGGTTTTGGTGCCTAATCCTAAAATGGGCTATGATATTACAAATGATAACAGACCTTACATGATTTAACACATGCTCATATCCACTGCATGAAACAGCACACAGCTCTACTCAGTCTTCCTTGTGGTAATTTTTAAAAGCCAAGATGTATCTTTCTCCATTTACTTTAGGAAATGATGACAATACATTCTCAATAAATAAGTACACTGGAAACATAACAATGAACAAGCCTGTCAACACATTAAAGACATTCATATTATATATTGTGGTAAGTCTCTTGATAATTTTGATTTATTTTATGCATCAGCTGTGGGTCTGGAATATATAATTTGCTGAGGGAAAAAAGAACTTTGTTGTTGTAGTAATGTGCTTTCAAATCATTTCTAACTTACAGCAACTCTAAGGTGAACCTATTACGGGGTTTTCTGGAGCTGAGAGTGTGTGGTACACCCAAGGTCACTCTGTGATGAGTGGGGAATCAAGTCCTGTTCTCTAGGATGGTAGTCCAGAGTTCAAACCACTACACCATGCTGGCTCAGAAAGGAGCTAGGCAGTGAGAAATGACATGCGCATTCATAAAATATGGGATAAATTAGGTATAATGTTGAACCCAGCACCAGCCCTACCATTAGGTAGAATGGGGTAACTACTTCAGGCTGCAGATGCTAGAAGACTTGTGGGAGAGATGGAATAGACATCCCTTCCATCATTCCCAGCTCTGGAAGGAGAGAGATGCATCCTCTTGCAACCTGTCTTGCACCCCTAGTGCTAATGAGTCATCCCAGGATATGGCTGAGGACACTGTCCTGTTGCCCATCCACTTGCCTACAAGTGGAATGAGAAGAGTTCCCCTTGTCCTTTTTCTCAGCCCCACCCCTCAAAAATCCATCTGAATATCCTCACCTGCCCCTTTTCACATAAATTTTCTGAATATGCTGGATCTTTCTTGTTAGTTCTGAATTATTCATCAGTTCTGTAGCTTTGCAGAAAGTTATAATTGAAAATATTCATATGTTTCTGAGCCTGTTGTGGCAACTTCCTGATGTTGATCATGGGAGAAGTACTCGTAATCAATTATGATCACCAGCACCAACCCCACTTGTATTTATATGTAACAAAATTTTCAGGATGATTCACTATGAAGAACACAAAGTACAAAACCAGTAAAATGCATCACAGTAATGAGCTAAATAAATGGTTGTGGTTTTTTTATATATATCTATATACATATATATATATATATACACACACACAGATACATACATACATACATGTTGAGAAATACTGCTTCAGACAGCTCTGAATGTTGCTATTTTTCTCTCCTCTACTAGAGAAGATGGATTTTACATAGACTTTATGCTTAACATGTATTCCTGCCTTTAAGCTTTATGCGTACAATAAACTGAGTAGTAATTAGATCCAGCTGTGTGGCCTCAATTCACTGGCAGCTTTTAATGGGGCTCAAGAAGTTTTGTGTTTTGTTTTCAAGCGCAGCCTGTTTCTGTGGGTCATGCCAATGATTTATGGCATTGTACCCCGGTTATTCCCGACAATACATACATATATACATACGTATGTACGTACATATCTTTCATCATGGTCACAAACTGTGTGGGAAAGTGAATCTCACAACAGCCCAAAGTAGAATCAGTTACTCACTTTGTGTTGTGAGAAATGCTGCACTTTTTCCCCAGGATATATCCTCAGAAAACAAATGTACACTGAAGGAAAATCACCCTGGACAATTCCTACTCTGCTTAAGCTTTCCTTAGGATATTACTCTTAGGACATTAAGTAGGACACCTAGGATAATATTCTGGGGCAAGGTGTAGGAGGAGGCAACTGAACTCACTTTGAAGCTCAAGTATGTGATGAAATTCTTGATCATCTGAGTTATTCAAATTAAGAAATCTGGAGTTATAAAGACCTGGAAGACTTCTCTGCTGAAGGGAGGAAGAAAGAATTTAGAGGAAGTCCATTCTTTTCCTCAGTCCTAGCATTGAGCACTGGGCTATGGCTTTAGAGACCAGGGTTCAGGGCTTGGCCATGGAAATCTACTGGGTGACTTTGGGCAAATCACATTCTTTCAGCCTCATAGGAAGACAAAGGCAAAGGCAAACCCCCTCTGAACAAATCATGTCTTGAAAGCCCCATGATAGATTCACCTTAGGGTTGCTGTAAATAGGAAATGTCTTGAAAGCACACAACAGCAGGAGCAACAACAAAAAGCTGTGATTCTCTGCTAATGCAGGAATGGGCAAAGTTCTGCCCTGAAGTCACAGGGCTTGGCCTCTCGTCTCCACTACTTACAGCAAAGGGGGAATAATCCCAGGGTGAGATCATTGCCTTTAAAAGTGTGTATGTGTACGTATTTTCCTCATTCATTAGATCTGGTAGTATTTAGTTGAATGGCATACTCTGTTTAACTGTATTTGATGCTTAATGTATCATGCTTAATTACATCATCAGCCCTCTCCATAACATCTCTAGGGCTTGTCACCAGAGATTGCACTGGAGTTTTCTCCAGGTCTGATTTTGGCCCTGAAATTACAGGGCCTGAGATAGGCCCTTTCTGCAGGATGTTGTCATCCCACATTGAGGATGGAAGAAGTACAGGACCTGGATAATGGTTCTGCATGACATTGTCTGGGTCCCCTCGTTCTCCCATCCCCAGGTGGCGTGATTGCACTGCAAATCATTGATAGGTTCTTTCTGTCAATGACTGGTGATCACGCTGCCCTCCCACTGCCCTCCCACACTTACCTGAGCTGCAGAGGGTCAGGAAGTGCAATGGTCACGCTTCTTGCTCCAGTGCAGCCTGGGACAGTGCCTGGCTGCCCTGCAAAAGGAAAAAGTGTGGCCATCACACCTCTTCCATTCCCACAGGCAGCTGGTGTGGAGGGGAACAGTCTTATCGCACTCCCCTCCCAGGACAGGCTCTATTGGGATCCTCATAGGACGCTCCTAGGATCTGGTAACTTGCGGAAAGGGCCATAGTCTTGATTTTGCAGCCTGATCTGTGTGGCTGATACTGTAGCACTCAGCCCTTCCAAACTGCTCAGACTGCCCTTTTATCATCATGGACGCATGGATTTGCTTTTTAAATAGGTGGCAGCCTGTCCACTCCTGCACTGTTAAACATTTTTTTTTTCAAAACCAGAATTGCTGTTGCCCATTCTGTGCTGATGTCAGAACAATGAAAGCTATCATTCCACTTCTCAAGGCCCTACTGAAAAAAAAAACAACATTAAAATTAACATTAACATTTCCTTTCTATTAAGTCATTGTTATCCCTGAAGAAAGAATGGCAGTATCTGTACCTCTCTCAATCTCTCTTTCTCTAGGCTTCCCAAGAAAACAATCCATTCAGATATTCTCAAACTACAGTGGAAATCCAAGTTGTGCTTAGAAATGACCACAAGCCTGACTTCAACACTACTTACAGGGGAACTGTGTCTGTGGACCTGCCTGTTTCCAGCCTGGTTATGGAGGCTGGGAGACCTTCAGTACCCTTGAAGATTTTTGCTGCTGATTATGACTTCCCTGATGTAAGGAATTATTTGATGCCAGGAAGTAGATGACATCAATAAAGATCCAAGCTTGAAAAAGTATATTTTTGGACCACAGCTCTCAAAATCCCCCAACCAATATGTCCACTGGAGTGATTTTAGGAGTTGTACTCCACAAGTGTAATTTTCCCAAGCTCTGATTAAGATCTGTATTATTATACAAGTGTTATACAGAATCCTGTTAGCTATATGCACCCACCTAAGTGTGGCTTACGTGTGCACAGGTCTCTTTTTCAGTGGAGTGCATGGTGCTATTTTATAGTCTTTTGCACAGCATCCAACTTTCCCGCTTCTGCAACTGTGCTGCTGTTTGCCAGTGGGGAGAGGAGGAAAGAGGCAGTTCAGACCATGTAGCTCGGAGGGGATGGGATAGGAGAGTGAACTCCATCTGTAAGCCTGTTTCCTTCCCCCTCTGAGATGAAACTAGCCAATTTTTTGTCACCTGACTTGTTTCCCCATTTCTTCTTCTTCTTCTCTTCTCCCTCTCTGTTGCCCTCCTCCTTTCTAGCGGAAAACAATCCTGTGTACTATCAAAAAGGCTCAAACACCTCCTCCCCCTTTTTTTCCCTTCTCCACAATTTGGAGAGGAGACTGAGACAGGCAAAGAAGGGAGGGAGTGGGAAAAAGGCCAAAGGCGGAGGGGTTTGAAGACAAGAAAGGGGGATTGAAGCAACCTCTCTATAAAAGACACCAAATGCACCTTTCATTTCTATTTGTAAGTTTGCGCACTTTCATCTGAATCAAGTGGCAGCTTATTTTGCCAACGGTGATCTGTCACTCCAACTTCCAGTGTCTAACCAGGGGTAGAATTTGCTGATGCAGCTCCCCCTCTTCTCATTTGAAACCTGCCATCTGGTTTCAGGGTTGGCTGACACACTGCATCAAGGGGTCCCACTCTCAGAGAAGTGTGCATTTACTTTCTTCTCCCCCAATTTGAAGGCCCCTGATTAGCAATTTTAAATAAATATTTGATGTACTTTAGAGTTTTAGATCTTGAGTTAAGTCTTGGGGGACCATGGCAACAAAATATATTTAAAACTAGTCCCTGGTAAGAAAAAGGTTAAGAACTACTGAGCTAGGGGATCCTGGAAGCTACAGTCCAAAAAGTAACCCGTTCTATGCTCCCTCTTTAGTGGAGGTGGGCAAACTGTGGCCCTCCAGATGGTGCTGGGCTTCAGCTTCTAACATTTCTCACCCTTGGATATGGTGGCTGTCTGATGGGAGTTGCAATCCAAAAATCTCTGGAGAGCTGCAATTTACCCACCCCTGGTTAGGATGGTGTATATTGCATAATCAGGGTGGGGTGATCAGCACTAGAGCTCTCCTTTTGAGGTCCATTCATTTGGTTAATGCAGATTTCTATTCACTTTTTGCAGGGAATCAATCCTGACATCAAATATGAAATCCAAAACAGCAGTGATTTCAGAGTTACTTCAGATGGGTTTCTCCTGACCACTGCAGTTCTGAAAATGCCCTCCACTATCACCCTTTTGGTGAGTCACTTTTCCTAAAATTATGATTGATATCTTAATTTGATTTCATTTATTACATTTATATCCTGCTTTACTTTCTCTCAATTCTGTCCTCACAACAACCTTGTGAGGTAAATTAGGCTCTGAGAGTAATTATTGGTCCCAGTGCAGTCACTGAGCTGCATTGCTTAGTGGTGACTTGAACCTGGATTTCTCAAGTCCCAGCCCAATACCCTGTGCCATTCTGGCTCTCTCATGCTGGAGGAAGGCACCAACTGTCTCATTGTCGCCCATCACTCCAAAGTGTAAGTAGATAATTTAAAGTCAATGGAGGACAAAAGTAAAGTGGGAACTGCAGTAGGCACTCCACATTTGCAGGTTTGACTTTCACAGATTTGAGTATTTGTATTTAATATACACTGTTTAACGTACCTATGTTTTAAAAGTAGGGGACAATCCTCATCTTACTTATTATACAGAAAGCTTGGAATAGTTCCATAGACATTTATCCTATTTACTGGTGTAGAAGACTCACTTTTTTTCCTGAAAAATACTGTTTGAAAATGGGGTGTGTCTTATACACCAGTGCATCTAATATGCCAGCAAATAGCATTTGCCAGCATATAAATGAGGTGCATCTTATATGCTGGTGCATTGTATATGATGGCAAATACAGTAATAAGCTTATAGCAACATAAGTGGTTTAACATTTTAGACTAGTTGTTTTAACTATTTTTTAACGTATTTGCACTGGCACATTTTGTTTCAGAGAGTAAGGAAATACAATACAAATAAATGTTTGTTTTTCTTGAACTGACTGCTGTAAGCTCTCAAATTACCTGTCTTATATAGTTTATAACAAACAACTACTGTTATTGTAAGGATGTTTCAGTGAAGAATATAAGTTTTCTAACAAATGCTAAGATGTTCCTTCCATTCCAAGTGTATTAGTTTAGTGGAGTTAAGATTATGCTTGCTGTCTTCGTATCTTGCTGAAGGTGCATCGTATATCATCTTTGCAAAGCAAGCCTTTACATCTTAGACCTCAACTATGCTCTGACAACTGCCTTCCTAATCAGTGCCCTCCATCGTCCTCAGTGTGGACAAGCTCCAACTGTGCAGTGCTTGATCCTATCCAAATGTGAAGTCCAGTACCTTGATATGGGATTTATCACATGTGTAATAAGTCAGCATGATCAAAATCCTCACCAAGTGCATAGTTCAAAATTAGTTTTTTTGTTTTGTTTTTGTCTGCTTAAATGGATTGTCAGAAGCAACACATTTCTCTACATAGCTAACATCCAATTTCATGTCTGTGCAGGTTATTGCTAATGATACTGTGGCCCTGCAAGAGGCAAGCACTTTGATTACTGTAGATGTCCTTCCTTTGGCAAGTATGTTGGGAATATCTTTGTTGGTTATACTGTGCAGATGACATTTAGGGATCTCAGAGACTGTGGAAAAAATCTTAGATGGTCTCAGCCGTTTCAATGCAAACACTGACAGTCCCACATATATCTTTGCAGAATGTACAATGAACAAGGCATGCTTCCATTTCCTCAGTGTGACATGAAGGGCATAGGGCATAGGGCATCTTTGCCATAAGATTGTGGTAGAGGGTCTGCTGTCATGACTTAGTCTATGTTGCATCATAGGGGAATTGTTAGACTTTTTGTAAAGGCTGTGGTCCTCTATTCTGTGCGTCATATTTTGAAAAAACAATTGACCTTGAAGGTATAGAAACATAATGCTACAGAAAGACTAATATTAAAACTGAATGTGTTTTCAGCTACAACAATTCCAGCTACCACCACCATCAGCACTACCTCCACTGCCATCTCTCCTACCCCTACAACAACCCTCCCTGGAATGGGGATAACCACTTCAAGGCCTTCAGGTTCATCCTCCAGTTTACCCCCTGGAATAAACAGCTCTCCATTTACAGTTCCTTCTGGACCTACCACGTCCACAACACCACCTGCAAGTACAACTAGGAATACTGGCAATCTGGGGAGTACAGGGAAGCCTGTGACAGGTATAACATCTGGTTCTGTTATTCCTCCCTTTGTAACTACAATTAAGCTTCCCATCATCACAATTAACATGTTAGAGATTCAAGCTACCAGTTCTCCCATAACTGGGTTAATCCAAACACTATGGGTCAAGCCAACAGCTGGAACTGTTCAGTCTCCTGCTCTTCCTCCTCACAACCATTCCCTAACAGACTAATCTATGACAACAAGTAGGACTGGCCATTCTTTTTTTGCAAACCTCCTCTCAAACCTCAGCAACCAAATATTCTATCACAGATTCAACTCCCACAACTGGTGGAGCCGTACGATTATAAATTCTACTTCTAAATCTGCTGTATCAAGTACAACTTCTATTGAATGCTAGATTGGTGACTAGGAAAACAAGTGCCATTCAGGAATTAATCCTAGATGAGCATGCCAAACTGATTTGTATTGTGGAAAGGAGGCTAGGGGCGGGAGGAGGGGACATAATCTCTCTCACCATTGCCTGCCAGGTGTTTCTGTGTAGCAGCAGGAGAGACCTTCAGGAATAGAGTGGCAGTGGTCTACTGAGACTTTATCTTTCTGGTCAGGTGCCCTGATCAGTCTGCAGGGTTTAAGTGTTTGTACCTGAAAGTGGGTAATCAGAACAGAACAGGACAAGGATTTTCTTGGTATATCCCTCATATTGCTGTTCAGCAATCTCCCTTCCTGAACTAACCAGAGTGGTCTTAGGATTGGAGTCTCCTTATCTAATAGTCCTGGGAAACTTTGATATCCATGCTGAAACTGCTCTGTTGGGGGTGGCTCAGGGCTTCATGGCTTCCATGACAACCATGGGTCAGTTTCAAATAGTATCTGGACCCATCCATGCTATTAGACACACTCTTGACTTTGCTGGATGGAGTGATGGTGATCTTGGTGTGGAGGAGCTTTCTGCAGTTCTGTTGTCATGGATGGATCATTACTTGATCATGTATAGACTCACTGGGATTCAGAACCCCCTCACTGTGAGTGTATGTGTACTGATTAGGATGATCTGCCTTAGAAGGGTGATGGATCCAGATGGCTTTCTGGTGGCTCTTGCAGATTTTCCTGTTGCCTCAGCAGGCAGTTCTGTTGAAGCTTTGGACTGGGGAAATGAGCAAGGGAGTGAACACAGTTGCTCCTGAGAATCCTCTTTTATGGGGTGAAGCCAAACCAGCCCCCTGGTTTCCCAAGGACTTAGTAACAATGAAATGAGTGAGATGGATACTAGAGTAATGGTGGCAGAAGACTCTGAGCAAGTCTGAGTGAACTGAGAGTACTTGAGTGTTACTCCAATGGAAAAACCCTATCCCAGGGTCCACAATTTGATATTAAATATGATTCTGTGTGCCTGAGAGGTCGCCCAAATGAGCACGTAGGCAGACACGGTCAAACGACCAAAAACCAGGTCAGGCCAGTAAAATCCCCCAGTCATGTAGCCCCAGGAGACCTCAAGATGTGTAAACCCGCAATAAACAAAGGGTCCTCAGCCCTGAGACGCCGACTTGAGGGTATTGGCATGTCTGCCCCAAGTTGAGCAAATATTCCATCAGGCAAGGACCAGTTACATGAAGTCACACCACAAACTAATACAGCCAAAGATCCTGAGAGTTTGGCAACACTTTGCAATCCCATCACACAAAGCAAATTACCATGGTGGAGCTTCATTATCACTCCAACACCCATTGTTCTCCCCGGGAAAGGATTAGTCCTCCAGGTACTTTTTCCCCTACAAGTAGTCCCGGCTTTTGACCGTTTCTTCGGATCGCTCCCGGTCACCCCAGCAGACCGTTGCTCCGCCTGTCGAGTAATCCCCTCAGCCCTCTCCATGCTGAGCCCCACTTCTCTGCTGCCTTCTCGGACCCAGGACTTCAGGACAAGTTGCAGTATTACCCCAGCTATACCCCTTTGATACTCCCCTATTCAATTTCCTCTGTTTTGCTTCTTAATAGCTCTTGGGTGCGTGTGTGCGTGATTGCGTTGGTACGTGAGACTTGCATTCAATAAAGTCATTTATTGGACATCTTTCTTTGGTTTTTGGCTTGGCCTGACCCCGTAAACACCGGGTAAAAAGACCCCGCTAGGTTACCCTGCCTCTCGCATTGCTATTGTTCATGCTCTGGCTAGTTTCCATTCCCCATCACGTGGAGCACATTAAGGTGTCCCCCGAGGGACCCAGAAATCAGGGTAACATGAGGATCTACTCTGTGGCAGTGCAGGCTACAAAGAAATTATTCTTTTCTGCCACCACTGTATTTATAAGGAGCTGTTTCTGGTGGCCGCATTGGTCCTCAAGTAGAAATGCAGACCACTCAACAGCACAGTGTGAAGACTTCCCACTGCACTTTGCAGATAAAATTATTCAGATCCTCTCTAGATCAACTGCAATTGATACAGTTCTAACAGATATAACCTTGGCTCCTGCTTGTCCTGTACTATTGGATACTTTTCAGTTTGTTCAGCTTGAGGATGTGGACAGAATCCTTAGAAAGGTGAGAGCCATCACATGCGTGCCAGATTGTTGCCCTTCCTGGTTCATTAAACAAGCCAGAGGGGGGCTGACTGAATGGGTCAAAGGGTAGTCTGTGCCACCTTACAACAAGGCAGAGTTCCAATTTGCCTGAATGATGCAGCTGGTAGGCCTTTGTTGAAAACTTTCCCTGAATCTCTTTTACAATGGATAATGATCAGCTACCATTTTTGGGCAAGGTATTGGAGTGTGTGGTAGCCTCCCAACTGCAGGAATTCCTGGATGAAATGAATTATATAGACGTATTTCATCTGGTTTGAGTCACCTTGGTCACCTTGTGGGATGACATATGCCAGGAACTATACAGGGGGAGTGTATTCCTGTTAGTTCTTCTGGACCTCTCAGTAGCTTTTAATACCATTGACCATAGTACCCTTCCAGTCTGCCTTACTGAAATGGGACCTGGAGGCACAGTGCTTCTGTTCCTTCCTGGATGGGTGAAACCAGAAGGTCATGCTCGAGGACTCTTGGCTGTTGGCCTGTAGGTTCTATTTTGTCCCTATGCTATTTAACAGATACATAAAGCCACTGGGAAAGGTCTTTGGAGCTTTGAGGTACATCAATGTATGCATGACATGCAATTCTACTACTCTGTCATGCCCACCCCCCCAGGAGAGATTTTCTTCTGATGAAGACAAACCAGGCCTGCCTTGGGAGGAGCACTGCAGATGCCTAATAGCCAGCCAAGTCCCCCTTTGGTTCAGCACACTGAGTCAGGTTGAGAGCAGGAAAAGAACCTGAAGGAGAAGCCACTCAGTCCCAGAGAAAGGCAGAGGCTCAGGAGTCTGGCTCAGACCACCCTCTGCAGACAGAGTGAAAGAATGCTATCAAGACATCCTGAGGAGCACAGCTGAGGGATGCTTTCCTTAGATACTGCTGGGGATCAGGGCTTTGCTGCCTATATAGAGGTTACATTCACCAAGCCTTCTCACTGAATACAGCTTCAGTCTTCATTGTGACAGTTCAGCTTGTGCAACTGTGTCTAATGGATTTATGACTTTTGGATTGTTTAACAACTTGACTCCCTGGAAACCTCTCTCTGATTTATAACTTTCTTAAGCCTGTACAGTTTTCACATGGGATACTTCTTGCTTCCACAGCTTTCAGCATGGGACCCCTGAATCTTGCTTGAAGTTGAAAACAAGGCATACTCCTTTCTACCTCAATGCAAGGAGGCTGTCTGAACACTAAACCAGTGCCTGTCATCAGTAAAGGGCTTGATGAGTGCAAACAAATTGAAACTTAATCCAGGCAAGACAGAGGTGGTCCTGATCAGTCAAAAGGCACATCAAGCAATGGAGATTAAGCCTATGTGGGATGGGTTTATATTCCTCCTGAAGATTCAGTTTGGATGTACTCATTAACTCAGGCTTGAACCTGAAGGCCCAGGTTTCTGTGGTGGCCAGGAGTGCTTTTACACATCTAATGCTTGTATGCCAATTGCACCTGTTCTTTGAAACACCAGATCTGGCTTATCTCTAGAGAAATATAGTTATATCACATTTGGACTACTGCCTTTGAAGAGTATCCAGAAACTTCAGCTAGTGCAAAGAGCTGCAGACAGAATGTTAACCCGGGCAAATTACAAGGACCATACAGATCTCCTGGTACGACAGCCCCACTGGCTGCCAGTTTGTTTATGGGCACAATTCAAAGTGCTGGTTATGACCTGTAAAACCCTATGTGGCTCAGGTCCAGGCTACTGGCAGACAATATCTCCCCTTATGAACTTGCCTACTCCCTGAGGCCCTCAGGAGAGGCTCTCCTCTTTGTCATATCATTGTCACAGGCACAGTTGGTGGGGACATGAGATAGGACCTTCTCCATGGCCACCCCTGGATTCTGGAATTCCCTTTGGGGGAGATCAGAAGGTCCCTCTCCTTGCTGTCCTTCTATTAGCAGGCAACCTCCTTTGTATTCCAACAGGCTTTTTAAAACAGAATTTTTAAAGAATGAGCTGCATTGTTTTAAACTGAACTGTTTTTAATTTCTTTTTATCTTTTTAATAGCATTTTAACTTCTGAAGTATAGGCTTAAATTGTTCTAATACTGTGAATAGTTTAATTCCATATTAATGTTCATTTTTTTCTATATATTTAGTTTTATTGTTCTTTTTTATATGGTAAGCCACCTTGAGTCCCAGTTTTGGGAGAAAAGTGGGAAGGAAAGAAATATAACAGGAAGAAGATGAAGAAGAGGTTTATTATTATTATTATTATTACTACTACTACTATTATTATTATTATTAATTCTGCAGCTCCAGGACCTGGGGGACCCACACCGTCAACCACAACAGCTCCAGGACCTGGGGGACCCACACAGTCAACAAGTAGTACAACCACAACAGCTCCAGGACCTGGGGGACCCACACAATCAACAAGTAGTACAACCACAACAACTCCAGGATCTGGGGGAACCACACAGTCAACAAGCAGTACAACCACAACAGCTCCAGGACCTGGGGGACCCACACCATCAACCACAACAGCTCCAGGACCTGGGGGACCCACACAATCAACAAGTAGTACAACCACAACAGCTCCAGGACCTGGGGGACCCACACCGTCAACCACAACAGCTCCAGGACCTGGGGGACCCACACAATCAACAAGTAGTACAACCACAACAACTCCAGGATCTGGGGGAACCACACAATCAACAAGTAGTACAACCACAACAACTCCAGGACCTGGGGGACCCACACAATCAACAAGTAGTACAACCACAACAACTCCAGGATCTGGGGGAACCACACAATCAACAAGTAGTACAACCACAACAGCTCCAGGACCTGGGGGACCCACACCATCAACCACAACAGCTCCAGGACCTGGGGGACCCACACAGTCAACCAGTAGTACAACCACAACAACTCCAGGACCTGGGGGACCCACACCGTCAACCACAACAGCTCCAGGACCTGGGGGACCCACACAGTCAACCAGTAGTACAACCACAACAACTCCAGGACCTGGGGGACCCACACCATCAACCACAACAGTTCCAGGACCTGGAGGAGTCACTCAATCAACAAGTAGTACAACCACAACAACTCCAGGACCCGGGGGAGCCACACAGTCAACAAGACCTGCTTCCAGTTCTACTGATCCAAGCACAAGTGAGTTTTATAACTCATATTTTGTGGTTTGTTTGTTTCATGGGCTCTTAAGATTGAGAGCCAGTGTGGTGTAGTGGCTTAACTGTTGGACTACGACTCTAGAGACCAGGATTCAGTTTCCTGCTCACCCATGAAAACCCACTGGGTGACCGTGGGCATATTACACACTCTCAGCCCTGGGGAACTCTGTGATAGGTTTGCTTTAGAATTGCCGTAAGTTGGGAATTACTTGAAGGCACAAAACAACAACAACAGTTGAGATTAACTACAATGTGTGGGTTAAGAAGCAAAAGCTTCTGACCTCTTCCTCACAGTTGCACTGGGGAGAGTGAGCAAATATAACTGAGGAAAATCAGGCTTATTCCCATCCTGACAAGCCATGTATTATCATGACATCAAAAAACTGCCTTAATGATTCTCTCTCAATATATATTTTATAATCTGATTTACTTCCCTGCCTCTGTATATGAGAATGTTGTGCTCTTATTTTATATGTTCCCATAATCCTCCTAGGGCAGAAGTAGGAATCATAAGGTCCTCCAGATGTTGCTGAGCTTCAGCTCCCAGTATTCTTATCATTGGCTATGTTGACTATGGCAGCTGAGACTTGCAGTCTAATAGTACCTGGAGGGCCACATGATTCTCACCCCTGTCCTGGAAGAAGGCTTGCCTCTAGAGAGGTATAATAGCTGGTTTGAGATGTTTACCTTCAAAACCAATTGTGAATCTGAGACCAATGTTTCTACTGAGCATGCCCACAGAGGGTTCAAATAATGAAGGACCTGCAGTCCCAACCAGGCACAGATTCTGAGGTTCACCAATCCAACAAATATAGTTGTGAAAAATGTTCATTGAAATGAATTGGGTATGTTAGTTATACCTAAAATGTAATTCCTTTTTATGGGAGTTACTCATGAATAATTTTAGATGAAACAAAATGAAAGTTGTTGTTGGTGGTGGTGATGTTACTGTTGTATGCCTTCAAGTCATTTCCAACTTATGGCAACACTAAGATAATCTTATCACAAGGTTTTCTTGGCAAAATTTGTTCAGGGAGGGTTTGCCTTTGCCTTCCTTTGAGGCTAAGAGAATATAACTTGCCCAAGGAGGTTACCCAGTGGGTTTCTATGGCTGAGCAGAGATTTGAACCCTGATTTCCAGAGTCATAGGCCATTTCCACACTAGGCTGTTATAGCGCTGTGATTCCATTTGCAACATCCTATGGAATCCTGGGGTTTGCAGTTTTGGGAGGGGCCAGCCTCAGGATTCCATAGGATGTTGCAAGTGGAATCACAGTGCTATAACAGTCGTGTGCGGAAGCGTCTATAGTCCAGCATTCAAACCCCTACAGCATGTCGGCTGCTGAAAATGCCAAAATGTTTAGAAATGGTGTTGTCTGTGCTTTTTAGTAAAATATGAATATTAAACCTGATTGTATTTGAGAACGAGCTCTCAGAAACAGGTTTGTCACTTCAGTTGCAATGACAGTTCAGCCAAAGGCAAACTTTAACTTTCCTCTTGCAATGCAGTCCCTATCCCACTGTTTGATAGATGAGATCACTAAGCTTCTAAAAATCCTCTTCCGTCATGGGCATTTAAAGGTCAAACCTTTATTAATGTCACCTATAATTCTGGCCAGATTCCAAGATGAAATATTAATTTTCAATACCCAGTACACTACCTGACATTTTTTCTTTTGGGCACTCAGCATGAATTGATCTGTGTACGTATGTGTGTGTGTGTGTGTGTGTGTGTATGTATGTATTTTTTTCCCCAGCAGTTACCCTGCCCTTCTCATTCTCAGTTATCCTAACAGGATAGCCTATTAATTTGTGAGGAGGCACTATACTGAAAAGGAATAATTTTTACCACTAAACTCTCTCCGTAGTAGAGACTCACATGACAGTTTTTCTCCCAAAACGAGAGAAAAATTTGTTTTGCCTGCCTTTTTTAATTGAAATGAGAGAGTTGTGTTAGGTGGGAAATATTCTATATACATTTGCATTGCAGCCAGCACCATTTCAGCAAGCCGTAAAAGTCAATTCTGTAGAAGTCACAGTAATCTACAATTTAATTGCTTTGGTTACATTCACACATCACAAGAGCAACAATGTGGTTTCTTGAAATCTTCCTTGTTGTGATAATGCACACCTGTTACTGCTAACAAGCTATAAATTGTTAGCAAACTAGAATTTGAACCCATGGTTTATTACTGGCTTACAGAGCCTGTCTAGTTCAAGAAATGATTTGTTGGGACATCCAGACCTGTAGGTGTAGCTTGTCCCTAGTTTGTCTCTCAGTCCTACTCGCCCACCATAAAACAAGTGATTGGGAAAGTAACCAGAAAAAAAAACAGAAATTGGGAAAATAAAATAGTTTGGCTGTTAGTCATGTAATTCATGGTGTTAGCAACAAATCATGGTTAATACAAACCATAGCTTATTATCCAGTAATGTAATTTGTGTCCTTGACAGAGTGGTCACATGGGCTGAAATTCTTTCTTCCACACAACTGTTGAAGATACAAGAGCCCTGTCCTCTTTTCCATATGGTCACACTGTATTCTTGGTAAATAATACCCAGTTAGCACATGAACTGAAGCTAACAATGGGTGAAACAGGTTATTTATTTATTTATAACAGTTTATAGCAGCATTTTTACTAATTTATTTCATAGCATACAAATGTCTCATCTGACAGTAACATTGTTCTCGGGCATAATGAGGATGATAACATCAGCTATGCCAGGAGTGTATGTATGCTACACAGTTATAGCAGTTTGAAACCACTTTAACTACTGTCACTTTATCCTATGGAATCCTAGGATTTTTAGTTCATAGAAATCATAGAAATCATAGAAATGTAGAGTTGGAAGAGACCACACGGGCCATCCAGTCCAACACCCTGCCATGCAGGAACACCCTCAAAGCACTCCCGACAGATGGTCATCTAATCTCTGCTTAAAAACCTCCAAGGAAGGAGACTCCACTACACTCCGAGGCAGCATATTCCACTGCCGGATAGCCCTGACCGTCAGGAAGTTCTTCCTGAGGTTCAGGTGGAATCTCCTTTCCTGCAGCTTGAATCCATTGCTCCTTGTCCTGGTCTCTGGAGCAGTAGCAAACAAGCCCTCTCCTTCCTCTACATGGCATCCCTTCAAATATTTAAACATGGCTATCATGTCCCCTCTTAACCTTCTCTTCTGCAGACTAAACATACCCAGCTCTCTAAGTCTATCCTCATAGGGCATGGCTTCCAGGCCCCTCACCATTTTGGTCACCCTCCTCTGGACTTGCTCCAGCTTGACCATGTCCTTCTTGAATTGGACACAGTGTTCAAGATGAGGTCTAACCAAAGCAGAGTAGAGTGGTACCAGTACCTCCCTCGATCTAGACACCATACTCCTATTGATGCAGCCGAGAACTGCATTGGCTTTCTTGGCTGCCACATCACACTGCTGACTCATGTTCAGCTTGTGGTCTATGAAGACTCCTAGATCCCTTTCACACGTACTGCTATCCAGCCACGTGTCCCCCATCCTATATTTCTGTATTCCATTTTTTCTACCTAAGTGTAGAACCTTACACTTCTCTCTGTTGAATTTCATTTTGTTAGCCTTGGCCCTGCTCTCCAATCCATCCAGGTCATTTTGAATTTTGATCCTGCCCTCTGGCGTATTAGCAACCCCTCCCAATTTGGTGTCATCTGCAAATTTGATGAGCATGCCCTCTATTCCTTCATCCAAGTCGTTGATAAAAATATTGAACAGCAGTGGGCCCAGGACAGAACCCTGTGGCACCCCACTAGTCACTTCTCTCCAGGATGAAAAGCAGCCATTCGTGATCAATCTTTGGGTTCGATCGGTCAACCAATTACAAATCCAACTAACAGTAGCCCTGTCCAGCCCGCATTTTACCAGCTTCGTTGCAAGAATGTCATGGGGAACTTTGTCAAAGGCCTTACTGAAATCGAGATATGCTACATCCACAGCATTCCCTTCATCTATCAAGCTAGTAACTCTGTCATAAAAAGAAATAAGATTAGTCTGGCATGACTTATTTTTGAGAAATCCATGTTGACTTCTCGTGATTACCGCCTTGCTTTCTAAGTGATTAGAAACTGACTGCTTAATGATCTGCTCCAGGATCTTTCCGGGTACTGATGTCAGGCTGACTGGGCGATAATTATTAGGGTCCTCTTTTTTTCCCTTCTTGAAGATGGGGACAACATTTGCTCTCTTCCAGTCTGCTGGAACTTCTCTGGTCCTCCAAGATTTCTCAAAGATTATAGCAAGCGGTTCCGAAACGACCTCTGCCAGCTCTTTTAATATCCTAGGATGCAATTCATCTGGCCCTGGAGACTTGAATTCATCCAGTGTGGCCAGGTATTCCTGTACCACCTCTCTACCTATTATGTGCCGCATTTCCCCTGCTTCCTCACCTGCTCCCCAACCGCCAGGTTGAGTGCTTGTATCCTTTTGGGAAAAAACTGAGGCAAAGAAGGTGTTAAGTAGTTCTGCCTTTTCTCTTCCCCCTGTGCGTAATTCACCATCTTCTCTGCACAGCGACCCTATCGTCTCCTTCTTTTTCCTTTTGCTGCGGACATATTTAAAAAAGCCCCTTTTTAAAAAAGCCCTGTTTGGTAGGGTACTAAGAATTTCCCTCAGTTACTGTTATCAAGATACTTTGGTTGTTTTGGTATATTTTTAGGTAGATACTTTGGGAACTGCAGTTCAGATAAATGTATTAGAACGGTGGTTCTCAATTTTTGACCCTCCAGATGTTTTTGACTTCAGCTTCCTGAAGCCCTACCTAGCATAGCCAGAGCTCATGGTTTGGGTGAGTTAAAGACTAAAGCCTGGATGGCCAAAAAATTGAGAACTGTTGCACTAGCGAGCTCTAGCAAGGAATTTTTATTATCTTACTAAACTACAATTCCCAGCATTCTGTAGGATAGAGCCATGGCAGCTAAAGAGGTATCAAACTATTATAACTATAATATGTAGACACATAAAAGGTTGCAAACCTATACATAATAACCTGGAAGTAATTTCAGTTATACCCAGTGAGATTTAAGGTAGACATCCACAGCATTTCAGTTCTAGATATTGACTGGCATCCAGTATTGCAGTTAAGATTCATAACCTAGAGTTACAGATTTGTAATTGGCCTGTGTTCAAAACTTCATAAATGGTACCGTGACCTGTCATAAAAGCCGGGAGGTGAACCACATGGAAAAGGTCCTTTCAACTTCTGATTGAGGTACAAGGAGGATGACATTTCCTCCTCTTCTGTCAGCAAGCAAGGCTGTGACAATCAGAAGCGGCTGGCAGGAGAAAACTGGAAATATCATCTTCTTTGTGCCCCTTTTACTGATCTAACTGCTGCCTCTTAAGGTGGGCACGGGGGGTTTGGGCCAGGAAACATTACTTAGTTACACAGGTGTAACTAAGTAGCCAGTGTACAATATTGACAATTATTTTGAGAATGGTAGAGTATAAATGTTATTTCCTGAAGCACTTTCATAAGCACTTTCAATGTAAAATAAATAAAATTAAAGACAGGCCATGCCTACAGCTTTATAATTTAATGGACAAAGGGGTAGCGGGGAGAATGGACACGGTAGAAGGAAAATGGAAAGGAATAAGGTAAATATCAGAGGAAACAAATATATACTAAAATGCTGTTTAAAAATTGAAATTGAGTTCTTGTGCAATTCTATTCAAGGGCCACATGTATTTCTTGGTCTAATTTCAAGCAGGCAGGAGGACATCAGAGGGAAAGGTGACGGCAACTCAAAACCTGGTGGCAGGGGAACAAAGAAAACATCAAACCTACAACCAGATCACATACATTGTGTTTCCCTTTCAACAACATAATCTTGGGTGGGGGGAGTGTTTTCAGAGCTCTCTCCTCCTTCTCCCTAGGACCAAGCTCTAGTGCAGGACTGGGGAATGTGTGGCTTTTTAGATGTTCTTGGAATGGCACGCCCATCAGCCATAAGTAGTATAACCAGCAACCATGAGTTGCAATCATTTTGTATCTGGCTACTGTGACATAGACGGACACTTCGGTAGTCCTCTCCTCATTCTCCACCAGGCACAGAATGGCCAGGGGGGCTGCAGTGACTCTGTGATAGGCCCAGAAGGGTGGGCTTTGGTCACTGCAAAGGGATGAAGAGAATAACAGCTTTCACCACAACCTCAGACAGACATATGCAGGTGTAAGGTTAACTTATACTTATGTATAACAATAAGAGGATGTCAGCTTGTAAGTCATGTTAAACACAACACTCATCTCTTATGTAGGGAAGAAGATACTGTGTCGTTTCAGACTTTTGGCAACCCAAGGGTGAACCTTTCATGGGGATTTTTGGTTAAGATTAGTTCAGAGGAGGTTTGCCTTTTCCTTCCTCTGTGGCTGAGAGAGAGTAACTTGCCCAAGGTCACCAGTGGGTTTCCATGGTTTTGTGGGGATTTGAACCCTGGTCTCCAGAGTCCGGAGCCATTTCCGCACTAGAGTCTTGTGGCGCTATGATTCCACTTTCAACATCCTATCGAATCCTGGGGTTTGCAGTTTCGGGAAGGGCCAGCCACATCTTACAGAGACCTTCTCCATTCACCTTACCCAACCAAGACATTAACCCATCCATGTTTTATCATCCAAAATAAGATAATGAGTCCATTCCAGACCACTTTTGTTTACCCTGCCAGGGAGCCATTAACACCTCTTCAGGGTCAGCTAGCTATGGTCCTGGCATTTTGCTAGTACTTTGGGTATCACTCTGCTCCCCAGATTCCTGTTCCTCTGTGCTGTCCTCAGAGTCTCGTGTTTGAGCAACTCTTTTTCAATCCTCTGTTCCAGGACCAGTAAACATCACCCTTTACACCTAAAATCTCTCTCTATCCAGCCTCTCTCACTTTTCCCTTCACTAGCCTTGTATGGTTCATGAGACTACTTGATTTCTTGCATGTGTGTCTGTTGATTTCCAATAAAAACATCCTGTTGAAACTTTTAACTGGAGTCCTGCAGTTAGTACTGGCATACACAATGCCATTATTCCAGTTTCTAAGGAGACACTGGCACTGCTGGTGGACCTCTAGGTTCCTCAACTTTGGGGGTAAAAATCACTGCGCCATGCTGGATCTCAGTTTAAATGTGTCTATCTAACCAATTGTAAAACTAAAATAAGAAAAGATGGTATGTTATCAAAGAACTTCTTAATATTCTGAAACATAATAAGAAGACTCCATTCTTCAATTAGTTTTATCAGGTTGTTTCCTGAAACAGACTCTTGTCAAATAAGGCAATTCATTTTCCTAAACCACTCAGAGAGTAACGGAGCTACACTCCCTCTTGACTCTCTAATATTTCTGCAAATTATGAGAACAATCTCTGGTTGTAATATTGATCATTTTTAAGAGGTGAAGTTTAATAAATATCCTAGCTACTTTGACCTATGTTAATGATAAACTCATAGGAGTAATTGAAACTTGCAAGCAATATTCAAAGTCCATAAAGTAGAGATTGCAGACATGACACTAATGGCTGAACACATTTTTATTAATACCATAAAGCTTTTAAAAAAAAGATTTCCAGGTAGTTATGACAGAAGGGTGTGAAGTGTGAAATTAGAAAGTACAATTTGCTGTTAACAAGCAAAACCAAGTCAGCTTAAAAAAAAAATGGCCTGGGCTTCCAGCTGGATAGATGCTTGGAAGTAGAAAACAACTGTTTTGTGGTGACCAGTTCAGTTCCCTTTTAGTTAATTCGAAACCTCGGTGAAGTGCTTTTAGGTCTATTACATCAAGGATATTGGAAGAGCATAGAAATCAAATGAAGGATGTAATAATTACACTACAGCCTCTTATATTCATTATCCAAGGAAGATTACTCAAAAAAGTGGGGAGCAGAGGTCTTTGCATGCCTCCCCATCTCTGGATATGTATGTATCATTCATATAAAATAAAATCCACTCCTCTTATATTGGATACATAAGTGCTTTACCGAGCATTTAACTGTAGCCTGACAAATAAATTAATACATATGTGGATTTTCCATCCTTTATTTTATACATGCACTAGCAGGAGTTTCACCTGAAACATTAATGGGTGTCAGCCTTAGGAATGCCAGATAAGGCCCTGAGTGCTCAGGCCTAAAATCTGAGACCTAGGAATGAGCCCTTGTGATGTCACTTTCTGCTGCTTCTGATAATCGGACTCCCAAACAGGATTCTTCTTAACTGCTGCAGAATAGTTAAAACAGCTCCACTGGATCCAAGTTGCAGCAACAACTTTATTAGGTCAACTAAACAACGATTGGAGAACGTATTCCAGTTTTTCCAGTATCCAGATGTCTGCTCCAGGCAAGATATTACAGGATTATGTAGGGGAAGGGAGAGAGAGGGAAACTTCATATTTAAGTCATGTCATTTATATCTTGCTGTCTTAGGAAACAAGAAGTATCTGCAGTCTCACTCTTGGGCATGCTGGGACTTTGCAGGGCAATCAAAAATGATTCTCCATTTTAAAATATATGGGGGAAGAAGGCCCTTGTGAACTCAGAATATTTTTGTTTTCTTTGCAGCTGGTCTAGTTCGGCGGGATAAATATGAAAAAGATATGGCCATCCTAGGCGGAATTTTGGGATGTGCGTTGGCAATTACATTAGTGCTGCTTGTACTGATTTCCTACAAGTACTACAGATTGAAGAACGGAAAAGACAACACCAAGGTAAGTGGGTTGTTTTCGTGTGTTTATATGGAGGAGGCCACATCCCAGCATGAAAAGAGGTCCTAAAACAAAGCAGAGCAGGATGTGACTTTTCTGCAGCTTACCTGCTACCGAATCCATTCCATGGGGATCCTGGGGTTGGCTCTCCCAGGAGGGGAGCATGACAGAAGTGCTCCCCTCCACACCAGCTGCCTGCTGGAAGGGAGGAATCACGATGGCTCTGCCCCTTCCATCCACAGCAGAGCCCAGCACTTTCCCAGGCTGCGCTGGGGAAGAAGCTCAGCCATTGCACTTCCTGGCCCTCTGCACAGCAAGTAAGTGCGGGAGGGAGGCGGGAAGACTACGCAATCACGGTTCATTGACAGGAGAAACCCATCAATGGTTTATTCTATGATTGTGATGGGATCGCAACCGGATCACAATGACATCAAGGAGAACTGTCATCGCCGTTCTGTCATGACCCTGTCACCATTGCAGATTGGGAGTGGGGTGCAGAAAAGGCCTTAGAGAAGTTGTTTAGGGTTTGTTTTGATGGCTTTCATTTCCACTGTTGTAGACAGAAAAAGATACTGATCTTGTTAACACAGTACGTAGACAGAATGTCACAAATATAGCACGCTCACAGCATCACTGTTTCACCGGCAATGCAAGGTGTCATGTTCAAACGCAAGGAAAGAGTTGATGGGGCCATGTCTTGCACAGCAGAGAATTCACAGCATCTTCTACCTGATACATCATCAGATGTTTTCCCAGTTCAACAAAAGTGACAGAATGCTGAGCACCATTCAAATGCACACACGCCTTCTTCTTTTTCCTTGCTTAAACAGGTGCTATGGCATGACAGTAATGTGTGCATCCCGTCACAGGCTGTAGAATAGGCAGGTGGTTAAATCTGATTAACTGAACATTTCTTTTAATGGCCACATCTGGTCAAAACAGAATGAAAAATGCTTAGTGGATAACCAGTAGTCATAGTTAAGCTTTGATATATGCAAAGTAACAATCCTATAAGCCTCCCCCACTCTGCCACTGTTGCCCTCCACAACAATCTGCCACCCTCCATTTACTCCTTTTGTCTTTCCCAGGCAGCATGCTTGTGTAGGATGGGGATGATATGGAAAGGCTGCTCTAAGTCTCTCACGTTAAGGCTTCATACTTGCAAATGTAAAAACATGAATTTTATTCAGAAACAGTCAGCCCTCCACATCCGTGGGTCACACATTTGCAGACTTGATTGTTTGCAAATTATTTGCTGCCAGATCTGCTGCTGCCCCACTCCATTTTCAATAAGGACTTATAAGTCTTGCCTCACATTTGCAGTCTCTCTGCAAGCCTTGCAAGACTGGGAAAGACTGAGGCCATTTCCACACGGGCATATTGCCCACACTAGAGCGACCTCTCCTGGAGGTCTTCTTCACCGGTGGGTGCGCTAGAGCAGTTAAAAAAAGTGAGGTTCTAGACCTCAAACTGCTCTAGCGCAGCTGCAGGGGTGGCGCTGTGAGTTTTATAAAAACCACCTTCGCAAGTGGTTTTTATAAAACTCACCCGCGCTGCCCCGTAGCAGCCCCTGGTGAAGAACTGCAGAGACACGGTAGCGCATCCCTGCAGATCTGCCCGGGGGCGGGCTTCCGGCTGGCGCGCTGTCCTAATTGGCGGAGCAATGCCAGAAGCCACCAGCTGCCATTTTGGGCGCCACTGAGCGCCACCGAACGCCACCGAGCGCTGCCGAAATTTGGCGGCGTTTGGAATGGCGGATCCGCGCTCTCCGCAGGGACGGAGCAACCCACTAGCAGGTAAGCTCTGCCCCTGCGTGTGCGGCCCCGTTTCGGGCCCCCCCATGAGGAAAGGGCCTGAGAGAGACTGCAGACATGAGGTGAGGCTTCTAACTCCCTATTAAAAATGGTATAAGGTAGCAGTGGACGAAGCAGCCAGCCCTGCCTGCCAGGGAACTCCACCACCTTGAAGGCAGAACTGGGCAGCTGGTGTACTCCCCACTGCAGATACAAATGTACTGTGTCCTGTATGTTTGAATCTGTAGTGGGTTGAATTTGCAGATAGTAACTATACTTTTTAATGCATGTTAGATATGGTTGGGGGGAGCTATCAATATTCATGTTTTTCCCACTTTCCTGTGGGTCCTGCACCCTTCAAACGTAGAGGGATGACTGTGCTTCCAAAAGTAAAAATCACAATACAGAAAAAAAAATCCTGAGTTCATTTGCACGCAAGGAAGGCAGATACTAAGACAGTTCATTTGCAACATAAACCCCTAGTTCTTATTACCTTAGTCCTCTTTTCCTAGTGTACTTCTTACCCTTCTTTGAGTGTGTATAGATTGGATCCACAAAAGCCAGAATAAATTATTTGTAAATAGGTGCTCCATCTGCAGACTCAAGATGGAAGTATGAGTTCTTAGAATTAGGGTTAATTATTAAGAAAGGATTCTAGCCACTGATTTAAATTAAATGGTGTATATAATCTGATATATGTGAAATTCAAATCAGAAGAAAAAATGAACATGGCTAATAAATTTAAAGGAGTATAGGCTTTCTTTTTAGCATTCTAAATACCCTGAGGGCAGCAGATCCTGTCTGATCTTGGTAGCTAAGCAGGATCAGCCCTGGTTAGAACTTGGATGGGAAACTGACAACAAATACTAGCAACAAATACAGAGGAAGGAACTCGCAAAACCACCTCTGAGTATTCCTTGCCTAAGGAAATCCTATAAAATTAATGGGATCACCATACGTCTATAGGTGACATGAAGGCACACAGACACACAATTTACATATATCCAATAATATTATCCCATCAACTGTTGCAGACTTAGAAATGAGGATAGGAATTTGAAATAATTTATTTGTTCTTAGCTGAGGTGTATAGTTAATTACACAATCATATTTCAAATTTTGGTTTTGTCTTTTTGGAAACATGAAACAATGGGTTAGCATTAGTACCGGCAGTGTTGTCTCTGTCTGCTGCAGCTCTGTTCTAGTTGCAGCAGAATATTTGAGTGTATATGGATGAATTGTATGAATGTAGATATCTAGGTTTAAAAATAGTAAAAATTAAAAAAGAAAGAAATGCCGTTGGGTGTGTAGTCTTATGAGAGCCAACATGTTATAGTGGTTTGAGCATTGGACTTTGACCCTGGAGACCAGAGGTCAAATCCCCACATGGCCATATGTAACAAGCAGAGAAACCACTGCCCATCAGTGCTGAGTGCAAAAGGCGCACCCAAGCCTCGCACTCAGGGCCTGCCCAGCCTGGCACCTCTATGTGATCAGAACTGAACAGCCAGGGAGATCTCTGAACCAGGCCAGGGCCAGGACAAACGGGTCTGCCTCAGTTCTCCCTCTCTGAGAACGCCTTCCCTTCCTCACTCTTGTCCCCCCTTGGCTTCTTCCTTTCAGGACTCTTCCCCTTTTACTGC
Source organism: Iguana delicatissima (assembly GCA_948472985.1). NCBI lineage: Eukaryota > Metazoa > Chordata > Lepidosauria > Squamata > Iguanidae > Iguana > Iguana delicatissima. The sequence continues at coordinate 1,309,423 of CAOKZL010000616.1, forward strand.
CTTCCCTAAATCTGCCCTTCTCCCAGATGTAAGGATCTGTAGTGGAACTGAGATAGAGACCCACGGTTTTAGAAAAAAGATTTATTGTGTACAATGTCCCAGTGAGATCCTTTCTCAAAAGTCTGGGCCCCACCTCTTTACATTCAGAGCAATTTATACATCTCCAGTGCAAATACATCACATGTTCAAGGAAAGAAACTGATGAGTACAGAGGTTCTCACCAGTGTGTCTACAAAATGTTGCGAATCTTCTGTAACGCTGCCAAGAGCTAGCACGTCAAGCCAAGCTGATAACATTCCATTACACAAAATTCCCTTGTCTCCTTTAAACATAGTGGGACTTCAGTTGCAGAGGAAATTAACTGCTTTTCTAAACTGCTTTTCCCTCACACCCAGAGGTCATCTGGCCTGACCCAAAACTGTCTCCACCACAGATCAGCAGTGATTTATATTTTCCAAGACTGTGGTACTGTTGGCACTAAGGTCAAGATGATATTATTGGTAGCATGTATATTCCAGGATTCAGAATAAGACTCTGTGACACTGTTTTAAGGAACACAGAACATTTATTGTAACACTGTTGCTTTAAATTTGTTTTGTATCTCAATGTTTACACACAGCACACCATTCGTCTCTCTCTCTCTCTCTCTCTTCAATTCATTTACTATCTCTCATACACCCGATTTCTCAGTTCTCTCTCCCACAGAACTCTTCAAATCTCCAGCCTTCCCCAAATACACCACAAATCACACTCCCTTCAAACACACACCAGACAGTTAAAATCCGTTATTTTTCCTCTTTCCACCAGCCCCTCCCCCGGGCTATCCAAGGTTCCATTTCACCAGCCAATCAGCTTAAACACTCTCAGTTGCCAAGGAGGCTCTGTTGTCAAGACCCCCTCCCTTCAGGTTTGTCACACCATGGAAACCCCCGGGTGATCTTGGGCAAGTCACACACTTGGAGGAAGGCAAGGGCAACCCCCCTCTGAGCAAATCTTGCCAAAGAAACCTCAGGACAGGTTTGCCTTAGGGTCGCCATGAGTCGGAAACAACTTGAAGACACTCAGCAGCAGCAGCAAAAAATTAAATTAAATTAAATTAAATTAAATTTAAAAATACAGACATTAGGATCCATCATTTTAAAGGTGTATAATTTCCTATGTGTATCTTGTCAGAGCCTGGAAACATGACTCCTAGAATCCCTTAGCCAGCATAGCTATGTTTTTCCCAAATCTGATCTGATTTCCTTTGCAACTGTGAAAATCTGTGTTCTTCTATTGCAGTTTATTGAAAGCTTTACCAATGCCAACTTTGAAAATGATGAGAAACCTAATTATGAGAAACCTAACTCAGATGGAAAGGTTGCCGAGGCAAGTTTAGATGCTGGAGATGACAGCCCAGACACGGCATCTCCCCTGGAGGAGGGCATGGAAAGCAGTCTGACGTCAGCTGCTTCTGAAGCAATCGAAAATGAAGATAAAAATGAGGACAGTGAGAAGGAAGTGAAGTCTATCCTCACAAAGGACAGGCGGGTAGAAGACGATGGCTACAAAGCAGTGTGGTTTAAAGAAGACATTGACCCAGAAGCTAAAGATGATGTTTTGGTGATCGAAAATGATAGTGATGCAGAACGGAACCAGCATGAGAGTGATGGGGATAGTAATGGAGAGGAGGATGTTGATGATGACGATGACGATGATGATGATCATGGCAGTGGAGATAATGATAGCGGCAGAGGTAGTGGTGAGGTCTCCATCATTCTAGGAAGACCTCATCTCCCAGAGGCTCAATTTGCTCCCAGTGAATCTCTTGAGACTGAAGAAGAGAATGACATTTTTTTGTAAAGTTAACAAAGTAAGATGACCTTTCCAAGCTACTGTTAAAAGGATTGTGTCTTTATGTCCTAACTAGGGTTTCTGGTGCCGTTTATTGAATGGTTAAATTCTGCTCAGTTCATATGAAGCATGGACCAAGAAGGGTTATGTGCTGTCTTGTCTCAGAGGATGTGGGAATAAATCACTCTTCCCCAAATAGAAAGCTGATCAGTAGTATGTTTTCAGGAATCCTTATGTTCCAGCCAAATATAATCATAACATCTAGTGTCCAGGGTCAACCCAAGCCCTTTTCGTGTGTGTTATGCAGAAAATTCCCATTTCCTACATGAACCAGAAAGTGCATCATAGAATAAATTTTTTTCAGGGAGGCATTGTAAGCAAGGGTTAATAGCTTGCTTTAAACGGTGGTTTTTATTTCCATGTGATGATTTTGCTAGAATGGGACTAGTAGTAAACACTGTAGGGATGAACTGGGCTTTGGTATCCTTGTGCCAGTCATCTGACAAAAGCCAGAATTTGGAAAAGCAATTCAGCATTGAAATGAGCTGTGCAAGGAGCAAATCTGGAATGACAGTTATAAAAAAGTCTTCATTTAAACAAAAGGAAATATAGCACCCATTTAAAGGATGACTGTTTTTTAGAGCATTGTCATTATGGTCCAGTGAATGGATTTGAATCCAAGAGCCATGGTTTTAGCTTAATGCTTTGGACATGTTTAACACTCTCAGTTGCAACCACCGAAGCATAAAAACATAGTAACAGTGGCATCTCATCGAGCTGCTAAAAACTGTAAAAGTTCGTAACAACCCTATGCATATCTAGTCAGATGTAAGCCCAATTGAGTTCAAGGGCATGTACTCTCAGGTAAGCAAGTACAGGACTGCAGATGCAAGTTCCCATCTTAAGTACCCTCCTAGAAAATAGTTGAGCAGGAATGGGACTTCCCTTTATATCAACCGTCATAGGCCTGGGCTGTTGAACTGCCAAGTCACAGCATTTTTTTCTGAATGGCTTTATGATTTGGGTTGTCTTCATACTATATTTTGTTCCTCTAGGAAATGATATAAAATCTTACACTTTTAAGTACAAAAGCTAAAGTGATACGTTAAATTCTATTAACATCAAAAAACTATACTAAGGTCTACTTTTAAATGATTAATATACATGGAGAAAAAAATAGTATATTTCCTTCTTGTATGTGTGATTTGAAAGAGCACAGTTCCAGAATGATGAAATAGTGGCACAGAAAGAGGATGCTGTGGTTATAACATCAACACAAGAGGAGAAGAAATACAGTTAATAATTGACAGAAGTGTCAAAAAGAAAAATATTTTCTCCATCTTCAGAAGAATTGCCCTTCAGTTAAGTATTACTAATAAAATAAAAGAAAAGAAATGAAAAAAAATCTGATAAATAATGGCTTCTGTTGTTTCTTATTGACTTATATAAAATACTTTTCTCTTGGAAAAAGGATCAAGAATTGGCCTTTAATATAATTGTGACAGCAAGGGAGAAAAAGAGAGAAACAAGAGACTCCAGTGATCAAAGAATGGATGGATAATGTGTTTCTGCAGCAAGTTGACAAGTTGTGTTTGAATTAAGGAAGGTAGACGAAAGATTAATATATTCCCTGCAAGACAGATTGCGGATGTCAATTAGAGGGAGAGAAAATATATTAACATATAAATCACACCAATTATTTAGACTTTCTGTGATAATTACATGGGGGGGAGTTAGTGTTCGTTTTGGAAAAGATAAGCTACCTCTCCAATTATAATAAAATATAATTTTATTAAAGTCTACTATTAAAAATAAGTTCTACAAAGAGTATTATATGATGCACATTGAAATTCTATACTTGCTGAACCAGATGCATGCTAATGTCTCATAACTGCTTTGCCAATCTATAAATAGTTCTTGGATTTTGACTTTACTTTTTTTTTTCTGGAAAAATCTAGTAAGGCAATATTTGCCATTGGACTACGCAAAATCTAACTACAATCCAGTTTCAGTACACAGAGAGGTATCTATGGAGGCTCTCTACAGGGAGCATGGAGCATGGAGTGTTCAGAGAGGTAAAAAGGGGGAAGAGAAGCCAGTAAAATTGTACAGCATTGGGCCAGTCCAGCTTATCCCAGCATGGTGTAGTGGTTTGACCATTGGACTATGACTCTGGAGGCCAGGGCTGAAATCCCCACTCCATCCTGGAAACCCAGTAGGGAAGGCTACAGCAACTTGCTTTTGTCTGAGGCCATTTCTGCACTACACTCTTATAGCACGATTATTCCACTTTATTTCCACTTTCAACATCCTATGGAATCCTGGAGTTTGGCCAGCCCCTCCCTAAACTGCAAACCCCAGGATTCCATAGGATGTTGAAAGTGGAATAATTGTGCTATAGGAGTGTAGTGCGGAAATGGCCTGAGCCTCCTGGAAAGGGCAAAATTTGGCCTCCTCCTCTCCTTTCCATCCCCCATTGAGTTGAGTGCAAACTACATTTGCACTTTGAACTCAGTTTGCAGCAACTGAAGTAGGACAAAGTGGGAAGAGGAGGGAGAAACTGGGACGTTTTTGAAAGAACTTAATTGGAATGTCCCTGCCAAATGAGACCTGTTGTATGTGGAGCTCATCTTTCTCCTTCTGCAAATAGCTTCCATGGAAGAGAACTGGACCACTGGAAATGCCCCCCCCCGAGTGTGCATTGTGTGTGCTTGGGCTGGTTCAGCTACAAAGTAGAAAGAATCAGATGGCTCAGGCAGCAGAAGATATGGGGTGGGTAGCAGCAGCAATATGCTGGAGGGAATGTGTGTGCTTTCTTTGAGTTAATGTGATGACCTCATATGTAGGAGAAGATTTGGTTTAGTTGCCCAAGTCAAAGAAAAACTATTCTGTAGATGAAATGGTGGGAGAATGCTATCCTTACCTTTGTATTCAAGCAGCAGAGCCCCTTTGATAAGCCATAGTCATCACTGAGTAACTAGAAAATTGAGAAAGCAAGAGGGAAAGGGAATGAACAGAGCCTGCCAGTCCTTCCACTTTTCTCTGCACACATCATTAACTCGTTCAGTACCGGCTTCCCTGCCTCAGCCCACAGAGCTTCTATGGCCAGACCTTGGCATATGGTGTGTGCGCGCGCACGTGTGTGTACGTGTGTGCATGCGTCTTCACAAGACAACTTGAAGGCATATGCACACACATGCGCATGTGCACATGCACACGCACACACACAAACACTGAACATCACCAAAATAAGCTGAACAGGTATCTGTGAGGAGTATTTGCTGTAAGAAGATGTTTTGGGGGGCAGTTCGGGCAGACTGATCCTTCCGTCTCTTCCTGAAATATCAATGTAACCACATGACACGGTTTAAAATTCCTGTAACAGGTATTCAATGGGAAGCTTCAGAGCTAAAGTTATTTCCTGGAACCATGGCAAAGTGGCCATTTGACTGGGCTTTGCCATATGACCAACTTGTTGAATGTATGGAGTAAAAGCCTGCCTACCTTGCTTGGCCTGAGTTGCATGTGGATGGCATAATTGTTAACAAAAGGCTTAGTATTAATGCCTTTCTCTCTTGCTGTGCCTAAACATTTGATTCTGTTCTCTTCTAATTATTGATTTCACTGTTCTCTCCTTCTTATCCTTTTTCTTCCTCTCTCTTTGCCTGCAAAATTCCTGACTAAACATCTCTCTCTCATTCTTTCTCCCCCCCTCCTTTTTTCTTTCTATCTTCCACATTCCCTCTTCCCACCGCTATCCTGGTTCCCCTTGTCCTATCCCTGGACCACAGTTCCTGGCTAAACATCATCACCTGTCTTTATCAATCTCTTTTGCTCTGTCTCCACCCTTCCAAACTATCCTTGCTACCTTTTTTTTCTTCTTTTCTCATTGCCCTTTTTCTCACTCTCTTTTTCCTTTTGTCTCCACTTCTCCTAATAACATTAATTCTCTTTTACTCTACTCTTTCCCTCCCTCTATCTTTTTTTCTCCAACTCCAAGCTGGTAGCAAGGTGGGATATAAATTAAATTTTAAAAAATCCTCTTTCTTATCACTCCCCCCCCCCACAAAGAAAACCTTGATAACATGTCTGGTTTCATGTCTTTTTTTTTCCCTTCACAGTGAAGTACTAGATAGAGCATGACTAATATACAAACTTTTTCACATGGAACTTGATATAATTGTTACCCTGCTTGCTGGGGGTCCCTTAGGGAATTCCCAACATCTGTCAAAATTATCACTTATGGGAAAAATTAGCTATGAACATTGCTGTAGCAATGCAAAGAGGGCAGGGTAATTAAGGATATTGAGCTCAGTGTTTGCGAAGCTGGATCACAGAGAGTCAGGCTGACTGTTCAAATTTCAGTGTTTTATTGAAAAACAAAAGTCAAAATCCATATAGTCACTCTTGTTGCACTCACTCACACAATCATACAAGATGCTATAGAAATTAGAAAGAGGTGAAAATTAAGAAAAAGAGAGAGATAGGGGTTTTGGGTAGTACTGTACCAATCCAGAAGTCTTCAGCTGGGAAAAAAACAAGCAGAGAGCCCAACTCAGCCTAGGGGAGGGGCTGAGGGGAGCTTTCCACTGGCAGAAGGACTGCTTGTAAGTCTGGGAGAACTCCGAAATGGAGGAGAAAAAAGGGTTCTACTTATAGGGCTGAACATGTCCTGGGGACCAGATGGCTGCATTTTTATGAAGATGGATCTCAGCTTTGTAGTTCAAGAAAATACAGCCAGGCATCCTTGTAGTTTCCTGCAAGCTGACTGTCTCATTCGGGGATGCATACCTCCAAGGTATAACATTCCTGGCTGTTTGAAATGTTAATTTGATCCCAGAGACCTCTTGTCTCCTGTTGACACTATTATTGCTGAAAATCCATTCAAACGGTCTGTGTGAACAATTTCTGAGATTCACCTAGGATGCATAACAGAAAACAGGGCTACCCTTTGATCTGTATCCATAGCTCTGCTTGCCTACGTGTCCTTCCAGTAGATCTCTACGGCTCACTATGTTTGATATAAAATAATTATGCTCCTCAGGACATAGTATATAGGTGTGGTAACATAATGGTCTTAATCAAATATAGTCTAGGGAGCACTCAACTCCCCGAACATGTCCCCTCTTCTATTTAAATCAAAGGCTGCTGCTTTTTTGAATGTTACATGTGAGAGGAATGGCCAAAGATTATGCAAGGAATCCCAATGAACAATGCTGTAATCTAAATATTTATTCTCACTTCCAATATTTCTGGTATACTGTACTTTGGAATCTGTGCTTGTTTTCCCATCTGGGTTTCCATGTTAGCGGCTAACGAAGAGATGAAAAGGTAATCTTAGTAGCTACCAAACAGATTTAAAAATGTATTTATGGTTGCCCATAAAGAGAGCAGGGAATTGCCATCTTTATTCCAACAGACTGTATCCATGAGAAGAAGGATTATAGCAGAAAAGGAAAAACTACCAGGAACAAATTACAGTACAGAATTTGTCATGTCTTCATCAAACTTTATATGAGCATTTGAGTATAAGAAAAGAGTGACTTTTCCCTTCTCTTTAGGTGATGCTTATATTGATTTGTCACATTTTTATCTGGGTAGAAATACTTCAGTCACACCATCTACTGTTCATGTTGCCCACTCCTTTTCCTTGCTTTGTTTCTTCCCACCTCCCAGTAATTATTTAAAATTATTGCCAATTGTTGGCATCCTCATGAAGTTGTTCTGCAAACAAAATACTTCTGAATTCCAAATTATTGACTGATTTATATACAGTCAGCTCTCATGATTTCTGGTTTTGATTTTCACAGATTTGATTATTTGCAAGTTTCTCCAAACCCTGCACCCATATCTCAAGCACTTCTTTTTTGGGGAAACCTTCCCTCCAGATGGCTCCGGTCAGGCTGTGTGACCCTTTAAAAACCCACCTCTGGTGCTCCTCTTCCTCCCTCACCAGCTGCTGCTTGGCCAGCTAAGGACAGTTCCCAGTCCAATTTCGCAGCACCACAAACCCTCTCCCAGTGCTCTCCACACACACCCAAGGAAGGAGATGGATGAGAGATAGGAAGTATAGGGCCACCATGTCAATGCACCCCCTTTCCCTCTCCTTTCCCTGAGCTGGTTTAGACTCTGGGTGTCTGTTCTCCTAACCATGTCTTGACCCCCTTCCCACAAATACATACACATACATTTTGATATCTGTGATTTTTCCACTCTTGTAGGGTTCCTGTGACCCTAACCCTAACAAATATGAAAAGCTGACTGTAGTCATTAAATATACCAACTGGAATTTACTAAGGAAGTTACTAATGTGTAACCTAGAATTGTATATTTGTGATTGGTTTGTATTCATGATCCCTGTGTATTCACTATTTTAGGGAATATACAGGGATTGTGAAAGTGCTCCAGTCCCAATTTACGAGCAGCGGCTCTTGTCAACAGTGAGGCTCTGTTCCCCTGTTGATCAGGAAGCAGCAGGCTGACATTTCCATTCACTTCCCACAAGTGATCTCCAGTGTGAAGGGGAATTGCTACTGAATTCCGCTTCTTCCTGTCTCAATAGAGATCACTGATGAGAAAATGTGGGAATGTCAGTCAACTGCTATCCAATCAACAGGGGAACAGACCCCCACTGATTGCAGTGGCTGCTGCCCAGTAAGTGGAGATTGTGTGGGTCAGGCTGGAAGTTACTATTTAGCTACCTAATTAAGGTGATTATGTAGCTAAGTGGGCAATACAGAATCACGGCTCTTATTTATAACCTTCTGGTTTCGTATTCCAAAATACTTTTGTGTCCACAAGAGATAAGATTTCTCTTTCTTGGCCAAATAACATCAAACATCATCCTTATTCCCATATAAAAGATTCTAGGTACAGTATAATAGCATGGGGCAGGAAAATTGACTAAGATATAGTAGATATTGCATCCCATTGAAAGAGAGGTATTGTGGTGAAACTTAATGATAACTACCATCAGCTGTTCCTTTAAAAAACAAATTCAGACACTTTGTTGACTTCCATTAGCTGCTCTTAGTTAATCTGTGCATGATGTGAGATGTTTCCTTAGGGTATGATGACTGTATTAGTTACTAATTAACAGCAAGGGAAAACTCCAGCTGCCAATCTCATTTCTCTCCACACTTTAATTAACCCAAAAGAATAGAAGCCTATAAAAATAAAAGGACAGGCATGTACTGAGCTACACAGAAGGGCAGGGCAGGGCAGGGCAGGGCAGGGCAGGGCAGGGCAGGGCAGGGCAGGGCAGGGCAGGGCAGGGCATTGTGTTCCTTATACATAGCGCAGGATTTTCATGAATAAGAAGTCATTGTTACACAGCAGCTTTATTCAACCTGGTGCCCTCCAGGCCTTGGGACAACAGCTTCCTGTTAGCTTCAGCCAGGATAGCCAATGGTTAGGGATGAAATAAGTTGTAATCCAAAACATCTGGAGAGCATCAGTTTGGAGAAGTCTGTTATATGAGGTCTATGACCCCTTTCACAACTTTCACAACAAATAAGTCCATACAGAACTGTATATGGATATGGTAGGAAGGTTTTGGGTGCCAGTAGTTCTCCTTGAATTTTCATTGAACTGTATGTCCCATTGCCTTAAGTTATGGGTGGACAACTGTGGGAGGGTAGGGAGTCACATCAGCCCACCCAGCAGACCTTGTAGGGCCACTTCCACTTTACTCCCTACTCCTACCATTTTAGGCTCAGTAAAAGTCTTTTTTAACAGCAGATAATGTTGTAAAATGAAGGCATAGAATTGGTTTATTGATGCTTATGAATCCAGAGAGAGTGTTCTTCATGCTACCAATCAAAGGCCATCATGAAACTATTTCATCTTTTCCAGCTTTATAGGTTTTTTTAAAAAAACATTTTTTTCTCTTCTGAGAAAAAATGTGGAAGAAACTATAGGAAATTACAGGAAGACTGCAAATGAAAAATGTCCTCCTGTGACACTGTAGGTTTATTTCCAGTCTCTTAAGTTGACTTCCAGCCTTGCAAGACTGGAAATTCCCTCCCAGTGTTTTACTAGGGTTCTTGCCAGCCTTCCAAAGCTGACTTCCACGCATGGAATGACTGGCAATCTCCCAGCTCTATCAGGTGTGCTGCCTACCCCCCCCCCCAAATTAAGAATCATTTGGACAGGACAGGAGGGACCCTGCCCAATCTCTAAGCGTAAGGAACTTCCACCTCCCCCTTCCCCTGAGTGAGAGGTCCTATGTAGCGTGTGCCAACCCTGGCGTGGAAATGGAGAGAAACAGAGGTTTATAAAAGTGTTTTAATCAAGGCATGCAAATAAACAATATCACACTTGGGAGACTCCCCTCTCCCAGGTGCACTTAGTTACAAGAATTTACAAAACAGATATAACAGCACAGATACATTCTTAAGATCAGCCAATTCCCAAAATAACAACATTCCCAACGTGACTAACTACTTATTTCTAGTTACTCACAATTAGGTTATAGGCGTAGATGGTCTAAAGGAGAAGGGGGGGTCCAGGAGACACGGCATGCTGCCAGCTCGACTGGCCCAGCTCTCCCCTCTCTCTCTCTTTCTCTCTCTCTCTGGCCACATGGCCTCTCAGAAGTTTTATATTTTCCTCCTTGGAAGGATCTGGAAGCATCTCCAAGATGCCCACCTCTTTTCCTTTTGGTTGGTCAACTCTCACCCTGTGACCCTTGATGTAATCCCAACATCTCATTAACCCTTGGTTTACCTAAAGAGGGAAGTATCTCCCTTTGATAAGCCTAGATAATAGAAAGCCCCATTATCACACGCCCCTGAAATCTCAGACGGTCTGGGAACAGCTGAAGGCTGGAACCACACCGGCTGGGATTTCATCCTGGGACCTAAGAAAGGAAAAGTCAAAGAATAAATGCAAACACACACAACAGTACAGTTTAGCCATATTATCAGTGCGGACATGTAAAACTCAGCCCTCTTAACCTCCCTCCAGTCCTCTGCGTGACAAGGAATCTGGAACCACATTAGAACTTCCAGCCACGTGCTGAATGTCGAAGTCAAAGTCTTGTAGGGACAGGCTCCATCGTAGTAACTTCTTGTTAGTTCCCCGGACTGTATGTAGCCATCGGAGGGCAGCATGATCAGTCTGGATGGTGAAGCGACGTCCCCAGATGTATGGTCTCAGCTTCTCTAACGCATATACAATAGCATAGCATTCCTTCTCTGGTATGGACCAATTGGACTCCCTTGCAGAAAGCTTCTTGCTGAGGAACAAGATGGGATGCAAGGTGCCATCCGGACCCTCCTGTAGTAATACTGCTCCAATGCCTCTGTCAGAAGCATCTGTAGCCACTACGAACGGCTTGTCAAAGTCTGGTGCCCGGAGCACAGGATCTGCCATCAAGGCCTGTTTCAAGGCTGCAAAGGCTTCTTGACACTCTGCTGTCCATTTCACTACTTTAGGCTTTTTGGAACCTGTCAGGTCTGTTAGAGGTGCTGCCATTTGGCTACAGTTGGGCACGAATCTCTGGTAGTAGCCAGCCAGGCCAAGGAAGGACTGCACCTGCTTCCTGGAACGAGGAATTGGCCAGCTATTAATAGCTTCCACTTTGACTTGCAGTGGAGTGATAGTCCCCTGTCCCACTTCACGGCCAAGGTAGGTCACTCTGTCCAGTGAAAACTGGCACTTCTTTGCTTTGACTGTCAGTCCAGCATCACTAATGCGTTGGAAGACAATCTCCAAGTGTTTCAAGTGGTCTTCCCAGGAGTCTGAGAAGATTGCAATGTCATCTAAATAAGCAACAGCAAAGTCCTCGCACCCTCTTAGCAAGCAGTCCACCAGCCTCTGGAAAGTTGCAGGTGCGTTCCGTAGCCCAAAGGAAGGACACTGAACTCAAACAGGCCCATGTGAGTGATGAATGCTGTTCGATGCTTAGACTCTTCTGCTAGGGCGATTTGCCAATAGCCGTTAGTCAAATCGAGGCTGGATAGGTACTTAGCATGCCCCAATTTCTCCAACAGTTCATCTACTCTGGGCATTGGATAATGTTCAGGGCGTGAACATTATCCACTGAGTTCAGTTTTCTATAATCCACACAAAAACGAATGTCCGTCCCCCCCTTTTTGGGCACTAGGACAACTGGGGATGCCCATGGACTGCATGATGGGCGAATGATCCCCATGTCCAACATCTCTTTCACCTCCCTCTCTATTGCCTCTTTCCCTTTCGGTGACACCCGTCGTGGCTGCTCTGCTGATGGCCTGCTGTCATCTGCGGCTACCACATGTTGAGGATCTGTGGTGCAACCTGGGATAGGTGAAAACAGGGTGGTGAACTTACTCGTCAAGTGAAAGAACTGCTTGCGTTGGTTTGCATTGAGTCTCGGGGAGGGTTTCACATCTTCCAAGCTACCACCCTCCCGATCATAGAAAGCACCTTCAGGCCACTCTTCCTCCTCCTCATCTTCCTGGAATGAAAGTGTGAGAAGGTGACTGGGCCTCTCGTAGAAGGGTTTCAGTGAATTCAGATGATACACTTTTGGCTTAACCCTAGAGTCTGGAAACTGTATGGGATAGTTCACTGTCCCAATGCGTTCTTGCACTGTGGCAGGACCTTCCCAAGAAGTTTCCATCTTGTTAGACTGGAGAACCTTCAGAACCATCACTTGGTCTCCTTTCTCAAAGCAACGTTCTCTGGCATACTGATCATACCAGGTCTTCTGCTTCTCTTGTGCCTGTTACAGATTCTCATGAGCATCTGCCCATGCTTCCCTGAGAGTATTCTGCAAGTTAGTCACAAAATCAACCACTGAAGAAGAGATAGCTCCCTCCCACTGACTTTGAACCAGCTGCAATGGCCCTTTCACATCATGGCCATAGACCAGCTCAAAGGGTGAATAACCCAGGCTTGGGTGTGGAACAGATCTGTGAGCAAACAAGAACTGCTGTAGCGCCAAGTCCCAGTCATTGGAATGTTCATTCACAAACTTACGGATCATGGCCCCCAAAGTTGCATTAAAACGTTCCACCAACCCATTAGTTTGGTGATGGTAAGGCACTGATGTCAGATGGCGTACTCCATGTGCCTCTAATAGGCACTGCATGACTTTGGAGTTGAAATTGGAAGCTGCATCCGTTAAAATCTCTGCAGGCCAACCTAATCTAGCAAAGATGTCTGTCAGAGCTTGGGCTACTGCTTTAGCTGAGACCCCACCCAGTGGAATGGCTTCTGGCCAACGAGTGCAGAAGTCCACAAAGGTGAGCACATATCGCTTTCCCCTAGCAGTCTTCCTAGGGAAAGGTCCCATGATGTCCACAGCCACTCTCTGGAATGGAACATCAATGATAGGAAGTGGTTGGAGAGATAATAGGCCCTCAACGATTACAAATCTGGGCCCCTTCATCGCTGGAGGAGACTTCACCTCTTCCTTCGCTCTGGTCCAAGCAGCTTGAAGGCTCTGGTCTGCTTCCTGGTTTTCTTGGAACTGCTGTCGCTGAACAGGAACCAGCTGTTCCATCTGGAGTGGCAGACTCGCCTCAGATTCTCGTTGCATTGCAGCTTCTCCAGGTTCTGCTCCCTTGGCTGGAGTGTTCTCTGGAGTTTCCACTGCTGTTGAATCCTTTGCTGGCTTTGGAGTCAGTATTGTTGGGAACCCCCTCCTCCTCTGCACCAGCCTCTTGCATCTCAGGCAAATTGTCCAGCACCGGACTCTGCTTGGTGCCCACCGGAGATTTCTTCCCCCCCCCTGGGCAGCGCTGAGTCAGAAGTGGCCACAGGGACCAACTTGAGACCATGCTGACTAGCCTCCTGACATGGAGAAGCTCTTCCTGGACTTCCGCCAGCATCTGCTCCGACATCCGAGGTATCAGCAAGGATGGTCCCGACCTCTGGGCCTACGATGCTGTGGTGGGAGTCTGCCCTAGGTTCTGCCACCTCTTCAGGCAGGACTCCTTCTGGTGTAGCAGGAGACAGTGACTGCAGTCTAAGTTCAGGCTGGTCCTCAAGTTGCACTGAAGACTGACCTCTGCTTAGGCTGCTTGCCGTCTTTGCACGCTGTCCGGACTCTTTCCGGGCCTGACTAGCATGGAAGACAGATCATCCCCAACGGGCAGGACATTCGTAGTCATCATAAACAGCAAAAGTCCAAACTCCTTTCCAGCCTTTGTACTGAACAGGAACGCGTGCTGTTGACAGTTGAGCCGGAGGAGCTCTAAAGGCTCTGATGGTGATCTTGATGTGGTCATCAACAAGATCAGGATCCAGATATGAACGATGAATAGCAGAAACTTGTGCTCCAGTGTTTTCTGTAAGCAACAACTTGCCTGCCTCCTACCCACAGTGTGTGCCTTCTGTGGTGGGATATGTCCGGATCACGAGCAACTGAACGATCAGCGGTAGTGTCCCGGGGAAGCCGAAGCAACAACTAACTGGGCCAACTTAGGCTTCTGCTTACAGTTGGCTTTAATATGTCTCAGCTCTCCACAGAGAAAGCATTCAGGGCTAGCCTTTTCCCTGGCTGGCCCTGAGCACCTGCCACAGACTGCTGCCCAGAGCGAGGCTGTGGCGGTGTGGTAGAGCTGTGCAGCTGAGGCTTCGAGGTAGTGTCATTTAGTGATGACCTTGGGGTAGAAGTGTTGTGCTTATGGAGATCTTTGCGTGCTTGTTGGTATTTCTGCTTGTCTGTAGGAGGCGTTACTACAGTAGGCTGGAATGCCTCTTCACCCCTGGCGGCAACAAAGCAATCTGCTGCCTTGGCGGCCTCCTCAAGCGTCTTTGGCTCGCATTGCAACATGAACGATGCAGTCTGTGGAGGTATGTGCTCCAAGAATTGCTCCAATAAAATCTGAAATAAGACCTCTTGCTTGCTGGAAGCTTTAGCAGCTTGCATCCAAGAGTCCAATGCTCGCTCAAGTGAACAAGCCATCTCGTTGTAAGTCTCACCCGGTTTTTTCCTAATGGCACGAAATCGGGATCTAGATTTATCTGGTGTGAGTCCAAGCCTTTTCCGGGCTAGGGCCACAAACTTGGTGAAATCATTCCGGTCCGCAGCTGGCAAGTCGCTTGCCATTTTCAGTAACGTCCCTGAGAGATTAAGTCGAAGTTCACTCATATAACTCTCCTCAGGGATTCCAAAATCATTCGCTGCATGAACAAAGGAGATGAGAAAAGCTTCAAAATCATCTGAGTCCCTGTAAGTTGGCAGCTGTCTGATACGGGTAAGAGCAAATCGCGGCTCTGGGTTCCGCTGAGCAGCTGTCTGGTTTGCAGTGGAAGCATGCATCATGTCCATTGGTTTATCTAGGAATCTTGCAATTTGCTCAGGGGGCAACTTGTCATGTAGGAGCCTTACTGATTCATGCAGGAGCTTTATTGATTCCCAGAACGCAGCAGGGGAATCCATATGGTCACCAAGGGCTGTTACTGGCATAGCAGCCCCTTGTTGAGCTAGATTACTACCACTAGGGGTAGCTGGTTGAGCAGATGAGCTATCTTCTGTAGCATCCTGCTGTGTGACATTGGTATCACTAGGATCCATAGTGTATTCCAGGATTTTTCCAGATCTTAAGTTCATAAAACTCCCTGACTGCCTCTGTGCACCAAAAACTACAACACAGAAAAGGTCTGATTGGCTGATCAAAGAATATATAGTGCTAGAAGCCCCAAAAGCCACAGAAAAGAGGGAGAAATCCTAAAAACCAAGACAAGTGGGGGGAAAAAATCCCAAAGCCTTCTTTCCTTTCCCTGCTCTTCGCCCCCCTCCTGAGGGAAACAAAAGCCAACTCTGCCTGAGTTAAGTACCTGCAATTAGTATGCAGATTTTTTCAGCTCCACCGCTGCAGGGGGCTTAAAAAAATGCTTGCTCTGACTCAGACCACAATGCCAGAGTTTAGCAGCTTTAAAAATCCAAAAAAACCCCAAAAACTTCTTTCCCCAACAGAAGCTTTGAATGACAGAGCTAGCAGCTCTTCACTGAAAGCTTTTTAAAAAAAAACCCAGAAAATCACTCTTTCCCAAAACAGAGGCTCTGTGAAACTAGAATGGTAGCCCTTCACAGAAAATTCCTCCTGCCTGTTCACAGAACAATGCCTTTCCGCCCAGCGCACCCCTTTTCAGAGAGCTGGTGTTCTGAGGATTGCAAGCCTCCCCTCAAGGCTGAAGGGGAGAAAAGAAAAGGAAAAAAAAAAATCCAGAGATCACCCGTTTGCAAGAGTGCTCTCAATGAGGAAGCGACTCCGCCCCCCTAGCCTCCAACTCCCCCTCCCTTTTTAAGCCTCAGAGAGGACGCGAAGGAGAGGGGGAAAAAAATCCCTTTTAAACCACAGGCTGTTTAAGAAGGCTTAATTCCTGCTCACACATCCACCCCCCCTTCTCCTGAGCTTAATTCCTCGCCACAGACACAGGGAAGTGAAGGCAAGCTTCAACTCTGCACCTTAAAAACCCCACGCTCCGTCCGAAAACCGCTGCCACCATGTGACACTGTAGGTTTATTTCCAGTCTCTTAAGTTGACTTCCAGCCTTGCAAGACTGGAAATTCCCTCCCAGCGTTCTACTGGGGTTCTTGCCAGCCTTCCAAAGCCGACTTCCACGCATGGAACAACTGGCAATCTCCCAGCTCTATCAGGTATGCTGACACCCCCCCCCCCCGAATTATGAATCATTTGGACAGGACAGGAGGACCCTGCCCAATCTCTAAGCGTAAGGAACTTCCACCTCCCCTTCCCCTGAGTGAGAGGTCCTATGTAGTGTGTGCCAACCCTGGCATGGAAATGGAGAGAAACGGAGGTTTATAAAAGTGTTTTAATCAAGGCATGCAACTAAACAATATCACACTTGGGAGACTCCCCTCTCCCAGGTACACTTAGTTACAAGAATTTACAAAACAGATATAACAGCACAGATACATTCTTAAGATCAGCCAATTCCCAAAATAACAACATCCCTAACGCGACTAACTACTTATTTCTAGTTACTCACAATTAGGTTATAGGCGTAGATGGTCTAAAGGAGAAGAGAGGGGGTCCAGGAGACACGGCATGCTGCCAGCTCGACTGGCCCAGCTCTCCTCTCTTTCTCTCTGTCTCTGTGTGTCTCTCTCTCTGGCCACATGGCCTCTCAGAAGTTTTATATTTTCCTCCTTGGAAGGATCTGGAAGCATCTCCAAGATGCCCACCTCTTTTCCTTTTGGTTGGTCAACTCTCACCCTGTGACCCTTGATGTAATCCCAACATCTCATTAACCCTTGGTTTACCTAAAGAGGGAAGTATCTCCCTTTGATAAGCCTAGATAATGGAAAGCCCCATTATCACACCTCCTCATACACACACAGCATAACAGTTTGTGAATAAGACAAGATCACTGGAGAGCAAAAGCCTTGTCGGGAAGCAGCTGACATATGAACAACAAGGCATAGTGGTCTCATCTCATATACCCAGGAATTTTCAGGGTTCATGTGCTCTTTGCAAGTACTTAGTAGGCAAATATAAAAATATATGGACTACAGCTGCCAGTGACCATAGTAATACAGCCGAGTCCTGCTTTCTTCATGGTCCTGCCAGGGTATTCCTCCAACAAGGAAGAATGCAAGACCTCGGCCCCAGATACTGATGAGGAGGTGACTACCTCTGCAGATCTAGAAACTTTCATGGTACCTGAAGCTGCACCTTTGGATAGAGACAGATTAGCTCCTGAGTTCAAACAGGAGACAGACCTTTTTCCCAGTCCACAAGAATGCTGACTTCTGAAGAGATAGGCCATTTCCACACTACACTGTTTATAGTGCTGTTATTCCATTTTCAACATCCTATGGAATCTTGGAGTTTGCAACTTAGGGAGAGGCCTTTAGAATTCTCAGCCAGAGAGCTCTTTGGCCTCACTAAACTACAAATCCCAGAATGTACAGGATATGGGAAGTGGAATAATAGCACTATAACAGTGTACGACGGAAATGGCCTTCGACTTGGCTGGATGTACCCAGGTGAAGTGCTTGGCTGCACGAAAGGTCTCCTCAAGAGTAGGAACTTTCTGGGGAGAGAAAAGATCAGAATGTCAACAGCTGAGTTATGGGAGGATCTCCAATATCTCTGTGATATACGGCGACTCCTGGGGCAGTAAAAGCATTGAAAGTAATGATATTTGTGCGTTTCTGTCCCTCCTGGCTGACCTTTGTATCTTGAAACTTTGTTGTGACTGATCTATCATTGCCTGACTTTGGATCATGTTCACCTTTTGGCTCCTAGAAATTCTCTTCTTGTGTTTGACAGAATAGGCTCTGAGTTAATTTTTGACTTTGGCTTCATATGCTCTTCAGTCAGTTTCTGTTACTTCCAGTAGTAAGTACTCCTATTTGTTCTGACCTCGGCACTGCTTCTGACACTGCTTCTGGATGTGCCCCCATCTGCGTTGTTTATTTGTGACACAGGCTATGTCTAGCCCTTGGTTTTCATCTGTGGGCCTTGCTGTTGCTTCCTGCCCACCATAGAACAAGACAGTGTCCCCCATTTTCCAAGCTGAAATGTCATCAAGTTATAATTCTGTTTTATACCTTGGGATATGGTCGGTGTCATAACATCTGGCCTTCACCCTTTCTCTATATCAGACACCTATTGCTGCCCTGTATGTTTCATAATATTTTGGTCTCACTTCTAACTGTTACCAACTTCTGTTTTTTTTTTAATTAATGTGAGCATCCACTAAGGGTCATGTATCATGTCTCTGCTGAAGAATGCTCTCACCCCAAAAAGTTTGTTATGCTATAATAAATCTGTTACACCAGAATCCTTTCCATGTCTACTTAGAAGTAGGCTAAATTGTTTTTTCATGGGGCTTACTTTCAAGTAAGAGGGTACTGGAGAACAGCATTAGTCTTTAAGGTTCCACAAACTTCTTTATTCCTTTCATTAAAAAAAAAAATCAATTCCAAACAAAAAAGCATAAGAGCCATGATGAATCAAAGTTCTATTCTAAGCCAAAATTTTGTTCACCAAATAGCCAACAAGTTGCCCATGCAAAGCCTTGAAGCAGGAGGTGAATACAACAGCATCCTCCCACTCAAACTTCCCCGGCATCAGACAGGAAGAGGTCCACTGGCTCAGAGTATTTGCAAAATCCCCTTTTAAAACTGTCCCAATTGGCAGCCATCAACACATCTTTTTGCAGTAAATCCTACAGTTTAACTCTGCACTATATAAAGAAATGTCTTTTTAAAATCTATTTTAAAATCTCCCTGAATTTCCCACCAGCTTTAGTGGGTTACCCTGGTCCCAGTATTATGAGAGTGGGAGGAAAGGCTCTTCTAGTCATTTCCTCCACAATGCTCCTGATTTGCTCATCTCCCCTCATTCTTCTTTTTTGTAAACTAAACAGCTCCAAACATTGCAACTTTTCCTCACAGGGGAGTTGCTCCAGTCCCATGATCATTTTTGTAGCCTATATTTAAAAACAGTTATGAAAGATTTTAAAAGACCCAGTTTTGGAAGAGATGGAAATTGCTTCAACTGCCTGTTGAAATAATTTTGGAAGATTATTCGCAATCTGAATAGGGAAAGTACTGTTTTGTTGCAGAGCTGACAGGACCCAAAAGCAAGCACCACAGATGAAGGGTAAGAGTCAATCAGGGCTTGCAGGATAAGTAGAAAAGCCAGGCTTGGAGAATCCAGAAAGAGTCTCAAAAGTGGTGCCAAGGTGGGAACAAACGGAGTACCCACTGCTGGCAGTAGCAGAAGCCAGTTTTGGGCACTGCAGTGCAAGAAGGGTATTAACAAGCTGGAACATGTCCAGAGAAGGGCAACCAAGATCATCAAAGGTCTGGAAACCAAGCCTTATGAGGAACAACTTAGGGACCCAGATATGTTAGCTTGGAAAAGAGAAGGCTAAGAGGTGACATGGTAGCTATGATTAAATATCTGGGGAGATGTCATATAGAGGAAGATGGAGCAAGCTTGTTTTCTGCTGCTCCAGAACATGGACTGATGAATTCGACTTACAAAAAGAAAGTTCATCTTAACATTGTAAGTAGCACTTCTTACTGTAAGAATTTTTTAATAGTACAATAGATAGCCTTGGGGGTTGGAGCGTGACAGTGGTGAATTTTTTTCCCCTTGTAAGTCTTCAAACAGAGGTTGGATGGGTATCTTTCCACAGTGTTTTAGTTGTGCGCTCCTGCCTGGCAGGTGGTTGGACTAGACACCCCTAGCAGTCCTTTCCAGTTCTAAGATTTATGATTCTGTGTTCACTTCTGAAAGATTTCATTATGAATGAGACTGAACCTTATGTTTTCAGTTTACACCTAATTGATATTGCTGGGTTGAAGATTCATTACAGGTATGCTCAATTAGGTATTGTACTATAAGAGCAGTTTCAGACAAGTTCAGATGTATTAGAGTTCCACCTACTGGCTGAAGCACGTATCCTTCCATAGCATAAGAAACTTTCATTTGCATGTATGTAGGTATTTATTTATTTGATTTATTTATATCCTGCATTTCTCTTGATGAGAGGCCCAACGTGGCTTACAACAAGGCTAAGACAAAATAAAACTAAATACATGGTGATGGTGATAAAAAGTTAAAACAGAATTAAACAAGATAAAATGTCGTTAATTTTTTAAAAGTGTGAAGTCATTAAAAAGAACATTGCAGATAAAAATACAGCACACACACACCATAAATGTTCCGCCCACAACCATGTAACCATCAAAATGCCTGTTTAAAGAGGAGAGTGACTTAGCTTTTAACACTGTGTATTCCAAACTAAGACTCTTGCCTATAATTCCAAGTTTTATTGTCACCTTATTGGTGTCTTCTGCTAAGTTGCACTACAAGTTTCGTATCTTGTCTAATGGAACAGAAAATTATTTGGGGAAATCAGTGATATTTTGTGATGTTTCAGAGAATGTTATTCAACAATCTAACTTTAAAATATGCTGGGTTACATACACTGATGTTGAAAATTGATACAGTCCTGAGAACATTATTAACATCAACTTTCCAGTGAATAATAGAATAACAGGAACTGCATTCTGTTGATATTGCAGTAAATAATGTGCATTTTGTTTTTTCTAAATTGTGTCAATAGAATATTGTAGTGTTTTAAGGGAATAAATAAAATCCATGGGTGTAACTCCAGGATTGCCCCACTAATATAGTCTGGGGGATTTTGGAGTTGTAATTCAAAAGGGTATATTGTCAAAGCTCTGCTCTCATCGGTATTGCAGTAGCTGAGTTTCATTTTATGGCAACATATGGTAGTATCTTTCTTTGGTTTTCCTATGGTTACTTGGACCAGAAACACAGCTGAAAACAATTGTTTGGTGGCGTGAGGTCAAAGTCCCTTATCATATACAGTGTTAGGGCTTTCCAAAAGGATAGGACTGAAACACCAGATTCCTGAAAAACAGTTGAGGAAAGAGAATCACTAGGCAGTGAGTGGAATACTTGTTATGCTAAGCTAACAAGTATTCTACAGCACCCAAAAGGGAAAAGAAAAACTTTCCTTTTTCAGTATTAACTCCACAAACACTTGTTATCTTACCTTTGGATTTTGAAATGATTTATATAATCTCAAGGGGAAAAAAACAACCCTGTACTGTTCTATTTCAGAAGCACCATTGATGTGTAATTTCCCATGGTGGAAAAGAAGAGAGGAAATTCCTTTATATCAGATGTTACTCATGTCACAGCTGCCCAGCAAATTTTGGCACAGAATACCTTCTGAAATAACAGCCACGCAAGGCAGAATAGTGGTAGGGTTGCTCTGTCATATAGCCCTTCACGTGGTCAGGCGGAGGATACCAAACTGGTTACCACTGAATGCCCAGTAAAGCTGTTGTCCAGTTGCTTTATCCTGCACCTCAGCTGAAACTCAGCATGCACTGACCATCAGTGGTGAATAATTGTGGCTCTCAGATGTTTTCAACCTGCCACTACCAGCAGCCTTAGTAAAGCTGGTGAAGTTGAAATTGATAGATTGTAGTGATAGCAGCCTATTGCTCCCCTTTATCTCTAAAGCCTATTCTATAACATATATAACAATGTTTAACATATTGTTTCACAGCCAACATAATTATGGCAGGAGCCATGCCTCCTGCAGAGTGACTGGAACATGGAGAAGCAGGCTTTCAGTATCCACAGGGGCCAAGGCACAATGATTGGAGGCCCAGAGTTGCCCAAACTCTGAGATAATTTACAGTGGCACAATAACTGTGTGGTGAGTCATGATTTGGGTGTTTAGCGAAAGAGTCACTTGACTGCAGTGATGCTGTCAGGATCAGTAGGGTTCAATCCGTCCTTATACAATTCCACCAGGACTTCATCATACCAGGATACTTTTGCTGCCAAGTTTTGGAATTCTCTGGAGTATTCTCCCACATCGCCTTTGCCCTGTCTCAATTTTTTCAGCTAGTATTTAGTTTTTTCAAGCAGGTGTGGATCTTCAAAGCGCTCACGGAGATGGTTCATAAATAGTTGCAAATTCTCAGTCTCTGGGGCACGTGAATCATATAGATTAGCCCTCCCAAACAGCTGCCAAACCTTTCATTCATTGACTTATATATCTGATTCTGGCTGCATCGTCTTGGAACAGATGGCCATAATCCAACATATAATTGGAAGCCATGGTTAGAAAAAGGAGAGTTTTTCTCCCTTTCCATTAAATGAAGCTTTCAGTTCACCAATATTCCTCGGGACTGCAGGCGGTAATGTAGGGGCAGCTGGTGGCGCTGGCTGTAGGGGCTGTCCGTCTAGCAGTGGTGTGGCTGCTGCCGGATCGGCAGCCGGGATTCATGGCTCCCTGGCTGGGGTTCTTCCCAATTTTGGCCCCATGGCACGCATTTCACAGATCAGAGTCCGGAGTTCCAATATTTCTTCATCTTTTTTCTCTATTTCTTCTTCTTTATGCAGTAGTTCATCCATAAGGGCCAGTTCTCTCTCTGAAGTGTCCCATCTGGCTGCTCTTCGGTGCTGTCTCACCGTAGTTCTAGGTCTCTCTCCCCAAGCCCAGGTGTGACCGCTTGTAGGCGTGGTGGCCGGTATGGACAACCGTACTTTGGGTCTGGTGTCCAGGGGCAATTCACTGGCAGTAGCCCTGTCGGAATCCGCTGAATCCGGTTCCTCCTCCGTGGGGCGGCTTTCCACCTTTTCGGTAATTTGATGCATGGTAGACTTCTGTCTTTTCTGTCAGGATCAGACTCGTACACAGGACCAATAAACTTACATAGCAGATTTATTGAGAAGATGCAGAGCAGTGAACACAGACATCAAAAGACAGAAGTGGCAAATATTCCCAAAGTCTCTAAGGTAAAACAGTTCAGTTTCACATGAGAGATAAGCGAGTGCATATTTTCTCTACTGCAGGTCAAGATGACCGCCAGGTCACCATAGCTACTATCTTGCTCCTCTAGCGAATGTTTTGAGAACTACTACTTAGGAATGTACACCTGCTACATCCTTACTACAAAGCCATCAGGAAAATTACTAACAGTTATGCATGTTCAATCTACACACTAAGCCACAATCTCCTCATATGGAGGGCAATCCCGACAGATGCAGTTGGAAATTTTGAAGGGGACACGTTCGTCCTAGCAATACCATAGCCATTTCCTCAAGGGAGAATTCCAAAAAAACAGTGGTTCTGTAGCATTCACCAATTAACAAAACAGTAGAAGCAATTTCATGTGCTCTGGGAGCAGGTCTTTTCAAAAGCTAATGGATTTTAATTAAGAACAAAACACGCAAAACATTTAGCATTACAACAAAGATAGCTGTGTCACTAGTTTGCTGTTGACTCACCTTTCGTTCTGTGCAGTGTCACCCACTCATTGTTATTGGGATGTGCATTGGTCCCTTACATCTTTCACTGCCAAGCTCCATTTAGTCCACTCATTCCACCTGCTAGCTCTACCAGTGTCCTTAGTCACTTAAGGACTAGTTTCAATTTGTCTAAATCAAGACACTTGGAAATAACTGGCTTGGGTACAAATGTTATAATAGCTGCTATGTTAAACCCCTTGATTTCTACTTTTTTCAGCCTGAACTGACCTTCTTAGAGCCCTTCTCCATACTCAAAATCATCTTTAGAAAACCATCTGTTGGTGTCTCCGTGTCTTCAGAGATTACATGGTTGACTGTGAATGGAAATAGGTCCTTTTCAATGGTGGCCCCCTTGTGGTGAAATATAACCACAAAAATGTTTACCAGGCACCCACCTTACTGGTGTTTAGGCTATAAACCTACACCCACAGGGTAAGTGATGTTGGACTCAGTGAGACTTCTGAATAGTCAGGAATAAAATTATACTAAAGTTCCCAGGACTGTTTGTTCAGCCTTTTAACAAGCAATAAGGTTCAAATGCTTTTCTGCTGTTATTTTTGTTGAATATACATTTGTGTAATGACATTGCTTGGATGATCTCATTGTTGCTATTGTATTCGATCATTTATACTAGAAACTGTGTTAATTTCTTTATGGGAAACGCTGGGTACAATGAATGCATGCATGAATCACAAAAAAACTTTGGTTCTCCATTCTTATTAGCCACTGACACAAAGTGATTGAATATATTAGCTATTTTCTCTGGAACAGATGCCAATGGCACATTCAGTTATTGAAGAGAGAACAACATATTCAGGCTCTAAAGCTTTTCCCAACCTGGTATCCTCTACATGTGTTGGACATTTTGTTTTACTTATATTTCATCTTCCTCCCAACATGGGATCCAAGGTAACTCACAAGGTAGACTAAAACAAAAATACAGCTTAAACACTAATGATAATAATAGTAAAAAGAAGACAATGAAATGAACTGTCTTGCAGGGACGCGGTAGCACCTCCCTGCAGAGCTGCCCGGAGGCGGGCTTCCGGCTGGCGCACTGCCCCGATTGGTGGAGCGCCGCTGGAAGCCTCCGGCCGCCATTTTGGGCACCACCGGGTGCTGCCGAGTGCCACTGCCGTGCAGAGCAGCGAATTCGTGCTGCTCCCCGCGGGGACGGAGCCTCCCGCTTCACGGTAAGCTCCATCCCTGCGTGCGCCGCCCCGTTTCCCCCGTGTCCACCACCACCCTGGTGTGGAAAGGGCCAATGTTGGCTTGGGGTGTTGCCAGCACCCAGGGCTTCTGCTCCACTGATCAAGAAGCAGCAACCTCTGAGTGACCCAGGCTGGCATTCATCTACACTTGCCCATAATATTATAATATCAGGCCACTGCTTTGCATCAGCTCTCCAGATCTTTCAGATTAGTCTCCTCTTAGCTTTTAAACAAAAGTGTGATGGTTGCCATTTAAAAAAAAAATCATAAGGTTGAAAAAATGGAGTAGAATCTCAACATTCCTTTCCTCATAGTTGCCCTCATAACTGTGGCTGGTGCAGAGTTGAGCCTCAGAACTAGTTCAGCAGAATACATGAAAGAAAAGTATCACTGATCATGTACAGGGTGTCCTTTCTACCCACAGCCATAGAACTGAATAGAGAATCTAGGAAACTGTAGAAATTGTAGAAAAGGAGGGCATCAGGAGATGGTTTGTGGTGCTGGGAAATCAGGCTGTGAGCCATCCTTAGCTGGCCAGGTAGCTGCTGGTAGAGGAGGAAGAGGACCAGAGGAAGGTTTTTAAAGGGCTGCATAACCTGACTGGAGCCACCAAGAGGGAAGGCTCCCCCAGAAAAGAAGCACTTGTGTTGTGGGGTAGGAGGAGCAGGGGTTAGATAAACTTGCAGATAATCAAATCCATGAAAGTTAAACCCACAAAGGCTGACTGTGCTTGCATCACCAGTTGGGAGCAACAAAGGTTGGGTTTTCCTCCTATATGGAACAAATCCAAGACAGATTAGAAATTATGTGTAGCTGCCAAGGTCTGTTTAGCAGTACAGCATTTACTCTCACTGGGGGAAATCCAGTGTGTAGGTGGAGAGAGATCTGTGTGCTGTAGGAGTGAATAACCACACCTCTTCTTTTCCTTCCACAAAATTCCCCTCTAAATTTCTGGGTCTCACCAGATCTGCTGCCATTGCATCATCCCAGCACAGAAAGTTCATGTAACACAATGAAGCAAATAGAGTCAGTACGGATGATTCATTGCCTATGCATTCCTTTGAGTGAAGGCAAGGGTTCTTCTCAGTTCATTGGATTAACTTGCTGCAGCAACAGATTTGCAGAACAAACTTTGTGGACAAGAGCCAGCATGGTGTAGTGGTCTGAGCACTGGACTACTAATTTAGAGACGAGGGTTCAAATCCCCACTTGGTCATGGAAACTCACTGGGTGACCTTGGGTAAGTCACACTCTCTCAGCCTCAAAGGAAGGCAAAGACAAATCTCCTCTGAACAAATAATATCAAGAAAACCCCATGATAGTTTCACCTTAGTGTCATCATAAGTTGGAAACAACTTGAAGACACAACAACAACAATTACTGGCTATCCTGAAGTCTTCATCTGTTGAAATAACCTGTGAATCATTTAAACAATTCAGTGTTAGCTGAACAATTCTGTGCATCTTTAACTACTAATCTGAACAATGGCATGCCATTGTGGGCAATGAAATGCTCCTATCATAGCAGCCATCCCTTCCCATTGGTGAGTGTCCTTTTGTGTCTGGCTGCAGCATCATTTCCCTTAAAGCTTCTTCCAATTGTCAAGCCCCCACTCCCTGACTTTCTTCTCTCAGATGCTTCCCCTTCATTTCCAGTAGTTGTACATTTCAAAGTACCAGTACCAACAAACTAGTTCCAACGTATCTACCAGGAGCGGAACCTGGAACATTATTTTTTAAAGTTCTCAAATTTAATGATATTTTTTACAAGTTACACACTGTTTATCACTCAGTCTGCATTACTTTAGGAGTAACACTTTATCACCATCACATTAGTTTTAAATTACTTTATTTTTAATTTTGAAAAGAAAATAGAAAAAAAGGCCTCAGTTCCCCCAGAAATTACTTTGGAAGAAGCACTGTTTAGGAGATAATGGGTAAAGATTACTTTTAAAAAATTAACAGTGTTTTACAAGTCATCATGTTAGTTATCTTGCAAAAGGGCCAGTTATGCCCTTATTATCACCAAAGTAAAGTGTTACCGGAAACATTGCAACATGATGAGTGGTACCTGCTGGATCATGCCAGATTTTAACTTAGGCCATTTCCACACTAGACTGTTATAGCGCTATGATTCCACTTTCAACATCCTATGGAATCCTGGGGTTTGCAGTTTTGGGAGGGGCTGACTGGCCCCTCCCAAAACTGCAAACCTTAGGATTCCATAGGATGTTGAAAGTGGAATCATAGCGCTATAATAGTCTAGTGTGGAAATGGCCTTAGACTTAAAAGGAACTATGGAAGTCTTGACACCTATCTCCCAAATAAATTCAGCACCTAGGACAGTTCCTTTTAAAGCTACAGCTGACCTTTCATATCTGTGGATTCTGTATCCATGAATTCAGGCAACCAGGGCTTGAAAATATTCTTATTAAATATCCAAAGAGCAAACTTTGATTTTGCCATTTTATATAAGGGATGCCATTTTACTACACCATTGTACATAATAACACCTGAGCATCCACGAATGTTAGTGTCCACGCAGGATCCTGGAACCAAACTTTAGCAGATACTGAGGGCTCACTGTATTCAAAACCTGGAATGGATTTTCTGCCCCACTGACATGGGAGCCACCAGTTGCACCTGAACATATCACCTTCCAAGATTTGACTAGAAGGTATTTTTTGAAAGTTAATTATCTTAAGTGATAGTTGAATACCAAGCCACCTCACAACACTTTGCATTACAACAGAAGTGGCTTGAAACAACATCTTGTTGCAGGAACAATCCATTTTCTTTGTTCAAACTCCTGTGAAAATAGCAGCCAAACCTAGAAAAAAGAAACATGGCTGGTTGGCAAGTGAGTTCATTTTCCCTACCAATCAAGAAGCCCTGGTACTCCTGCAAACCCTGACTATATCCATATCCACACTGTACAGCTGTAACACTTTGATTCTTTAACAGCCATGGCTCCACCCTGGGATTTGTAGTTTTGTGAGGTACACAGCATTCACTGCCAGAGAGCTCTAATGCTGCCATTCGAGAAAGTGCATCAGAGTATTCTGAGTCCCTCACCAAACTACCAATCCCAGAATTCCATAAGAAGGAGCCATGGCAGTTAGCAAGCTGTTGTAAACATGTGGTGAGAATACAGCCCCAAACTCCAATCAGTCACTACTTACTTCCCTTCGTTCTCTTCCCTCTGTCTTGTTATTTTAAAAAATGTCTTCAGTGCTGGAGGTGTAAGTAAGCAGTCTAGAATTTGGAATATAGCACTATAACAATATAGTGAGATAGTGAATTTAGTTCAAGATCTCTGAAGGGCATCAGGGAAGGGAGCATAACTATAGCAGTTCAATACCTTAGAGACCCATCATGCATTCCTCATGTGCTTCCGTCATTTCCTTCCTTGTTTCTCTTCCTTGTCATTTCCCCCCTCCAAAACAAAGTTGAAGCAGATAATTGAAACCAGGATGGCTGATAAAGCTGTCTGCTTCTGCATTTTTATTACTGAAGGAAAACAGAAACTCTAACCTTGAATCATTCCTTCAATCTTGAGTCAGCTGGAAGACTGACTGGAAATAAACTTCACCAACCCTGTGACGCTTGCCAAGCAGGGCCTTTCCAGCAAAACCCCTTTTGCTGCCAGAATACATTATTTGCTCAGGCTCTTTTTGGAACAGTAAATAAATGGCTTTTATTCTTGTGACTATCAATTGATTCCACATTTTATTTGCAGTTTGTTTTATTGCTGATTTTAAAAAAAACTGTAGCATTATTTAGAGTTGTCCATTTGATTTTTTTTTTTACTTTGTTTCTAAAAGAAAACTATGATACTGCTATATTTTTATGGTTAAATTCTGTCAAACGCTTGAGAACTCTCCTGGTTCCATGGTCTTGTTTGCATAGAGGCTTATGCACATAGCATCAAATGCATGTAGGGCTCCTAGGTCCCCATCTGTATATTCCCCCAACCCCAATTTTTGCAGGGTGCAGAGTGCACCTAAGGAGTATTTGCCTAACAAATTAGCCTAGGTTGCCATGCACACAGGACTTTGAGTGCATGGAGGTGGGTGTTTGGGCCAATGTGCATAGATCTAACATCTGGTCACTGCTTTCACTCTCTGATGTAGAAACCCTGCCTCAGTTCCAGGTTGTCAGCTTGAAGCCCAGAGCCTTTCATTAATCTTCCCTTCCAAACAGTATATGGGACATCACAGGTCAATTGAGTAAAACAACAAACAGGAATTCCACCACTCTTTTGCATCTGTCTACCCTAGGCAGTGTTCATCCCAGTACCTGCTTAACATCACCACTTTTTTCTCAGCAATCCCATGTTTGTTAAGTGTACTTTTTTTGGAATGAACCCTTATCAGAACGCTTTTTAGCTGTCCAAATTAACAACGTGTACCGGATTACTCTTGGCCACATCTTTACTGACAAATTTCCAAGACCTCTAAAACATTAGTGACAGAGGACTTACTGAGAGAAATAACATACATTTTAGTTTCTGCACTTGGTATACAGTATTAATAGCATATATTAGTAGCATATATTTTAGCTTATTCATATAACACATATTTTAGACATATGTACATGTAGATTCCAGTATATTTTGTATTTTGGTCTCTGCAATACACTATGTCTAAAGTAAACTGCTTTCCAGAAACTG
The DNA here is from genome assembly GCA_948472985.1 of Iguana delicatissima. NCBI lineage: Eukaryota > Metazoa > Chordata > Lepidosauria > Squamata > Iguanidae > Iguana > Iguana delicatissima. The sequence continues at coordinate 1,338,917 of CAOKZL010000616.1, forward strand.
TCACAGAACAAAAGAGGGCCTCCAAGACCTTAGATCTTTAGGGTGGCTGGTGTGTTTCAGACCTTGTTGATAACAACATATCAGCCAGGACAAGGCTGTCTGTAAGAAGTAAACTGATTGATAGGGACATACCAGAACACAAAGGGGTACTTTGAACCTGCTAATGAGACACCTTGAATGTAACATGAGAAATAAAGATACAAGAGGAGAAGACACGGGCAGCTCATGATCATTCCTTTTAAGCAAAACTGTAAATAAGAGTAGTGGGCACTAGACAGTGGGGATGGGGAAATGTAAACTGAGGCAGGACTTCTTAGGCGAACCTGATAGGCTGTGACCCTTGGGGTCCTATCCAATGGGATCCCAGGGGAGGGAAAACCTGCAACAGGGACAGGTAATAAAAACCATTTGTATTCAACCCAGGGGTTGTGTGTACTTCTCTCTGGGGAACACCCACTTCTGCAGAAACGCACTTTTAATAAACAGGGCTTCAACCGATCCTGTGCTAAATTGCTTTATGAGTCTTTTCAGCTGTTTCTCACACTTACCTTAGGAGAAGCTGCAGTGTTATATTGGCCATTCTCATATCCTTTTTATAGGGCATGTGCTTACGTGCATATTCACACATTAGCAGGGGAAGCCTCAGGTTCTAAATACAGGACTTAATTGTTTGGTTCCTTGTTGCGTAATAGGCTTTATTTGCTGTCTGTTTGGTCCCTTGTTGCCTTGCAGCCCAGGCTTATCATCTAAGATCTAGGGCCATTTCCGCACTACACTGTTAAAGTGTTATTATTCCCCTTTCAACATCCTGTGGAATTCTGGGGTTTGTAGTTTAATGAATGTCATTGCTGTCATTCCAGTGCCAAGTGAAAACATAGTTATTTATAAAAGCCTTTGCAGCCTAACTGATTTTAAACAGATGTACACCTGCACCTGGTTTCAAATTGTTTTAATGCATTTTAACTAGTTTTAATCTCTCTTCTTTTAACTTGTTACATTTTTGGATATAATTTTGACAGTTCAGATTTTTACTGTTTAGATGCTTTTGAATTGATCATGTTGCTTTATTTTTTCCTCCTCTAAGGCCCTTTCCGCAACTCACCTCTTCTCGGAGCTGGGGTGTGAGGATCGCATGAGCAGCCTCCAGCAAGAGCAGTGGTTCTCAACCTGTGGGTCCCCAGATGTTCGTGGACTTCAGCTCCCAGAAGCCCTGAGCATTGACCATAGTGGCTGGGGCTTCTGGGAGCTGAAGTTCATGAACATCTGGGGACCCACAGGTTGAGAACCACTGAGCAAGAGGCTCTCGCGTCCTGGTTCCTTCAGCTTCGCAGCTGGTGCCCGCTTGCACGAGAGCCCCGCCTCTTCCTTCCGCAGTGCAGCCTGGGAGTTTCCCAGGCTGTGCTGGGGCAGGAAGTGCGGGCGCTGTGGCTCTGGAGCTCCGCATGCACAGCAAGTGAGTGCAGAGCCCCAGAGCGACGTGCAATCACACACCATTTTCGGCTCAAAGCCGAAAATGAAAAAGTGCGCAATCAGCACCTGCCCTACCCTGGAGCATCACGTGATTGTGAGCGCATCGTGTGGACTGCTCCTCACATTTGCACGACGCTTGAAGGGCCCTTTCGCATGGCAAATGCCATGTGAAAAGGGCCTAAGATTTTCAACAGAGGGCAGGGAAGTGAGCAGGAGAGAGAGAGAGAGAGAGTGAGCCTCTTTTGTTACAGAATCTATGCATCCTCTTCATCCCACTGGCAGTGGAACACTAATTTCTTGTTCTTATCAATCAGTCACAAAATGACTTTGGGGGGAAAATCATTCAAAAGAGAGGACGACCAACAGACAGCAAATATTGCAATAAGGAATAGAAAGGAAAACTGTGGTTGGAAAAATGTAGTTTAGTTAGCTAATATACAGTTTAGCAACTGGCTACAGATACAAGCAAGTGGAAGGAAAGCCTTTCTAAATTGTGCCACTATGCCATGCCAGCTGAGAATGATCTCTACCCAAAAATTTTGAAGAGTCTCCTCCGAGTCAGGCTTAGCCTAAAGGAAGTCACATTGTGTCCAGTGGTGATTATTCCCAAATAAATGTAGATAGGAATGCAGCCAAAGCATCGGACAAAGCTTGACAACTGAATCTCTCTGCAGGACGAATTTGAGGAATAATTTTTAGGGCAGCAAAGTTGGGACACTTTTTATCCAGCAGCTTTGGGCTCTAATTGCACCGGTTCCTGTTGTTCTGCAGTAACAACATCAGAAGTTGGAAAGGTACCTTTCAGACTACAGTGTCTCCCAACCCACACGGCCATGTAGTCCAAAAACAACAACTTTTGACAGTACCATACATAGGTATTTACTATGAATTCTTAGCATATGATGTAACATCTTAGTAAACCTATTCTTCCCAAAAAACCAGTGTCACAACAGCAGGGCCAGCCCTCCCATTAGGCAGCATAAAGTTGCTGTCACAGGCAGAGTTGATCAGGGTGGGGGTGGGTAGGAAAGGGAACCAAACTTTCAATTACATTTTTTTTTTCAAGAAGGATTTTCTATCTTAGGTGTCATAATTTGGAGAAATACCAAACTCACCCGAACGTGGGGGTGCATCATCCCTCAAAGGGGAGTCTACCAAAGGGAAGGTGTGCAGGAAGAAGAGGCTGGTTTGCTCTGGTGGGGAATACAAGGGCCTTTCCACACCACAGTATTATAGTGCCATTATTCCACTTTCAACATCTTGTGGAATTCTGGGGTTTGTAGCTTACTGAGTCCAAAGAGCTCTCTGGCTGAGAATTCTAAATGTCCCTCCCTAAACTGCAAACCCCGGGATTCCATAGGATGTTGAAAGTGGAATAATAGCACTATAACAGCGTAGTGCTGTTATAGCTGTCTTAGGCAGTATGGCCTGGCAGGTTTTGCTATACGCAGATAACCCAGAAGAAGCAATGAAGAGCAGGATTTTAGGTGAGGTAATCAGTAAAGTCTGGTCTGTAGGCTTTCAGTACAACAGAGTTATGTCTGTATGTAGGAGTTATCTCTCTTGAGTCTCCAGACATGTATTTCATAGGATGGAAATAACTTTGCCATCTTCCTTATACTTCTTGTTGTTGTTGTTGCATGCTTTCAATTCATTTCCATCTTATGGCAATCCTAAAGCTAATCTATTACTTTTTTCCCCAAAGATTAGTTCAGAGGGGGCTTGCCTTTACCTTTTTTGAGGCTGAGAGAGTGTTACTTGCCCAAGGTCACTCAGTGGGTTTCCACAGCTGAGCAGGGACTCTAACCCTGGTGTAGTCTAACACTCAAACCACTACGCAATGCTGGCTCCATACTTACCCACGCTGCTGCCCTGAATATGTGTTGGACAAAATCTCCCATCTTCCCAAGCAGACACATGGCTGGAGGTGATAAAAGCTGTAGCCCAATATGCCTGGAGGGAGTCAAGCTGGCAAAGACTGTCCTTTGATATTAGTGCTGGTTAGTACAGAAGCCATTCAGCTGCAATGCTGATGATGACCTCAGATACCCTGGATTGCATTAAAAAAAAAAGCAGAAGTTGAAAACAGCAAACAACATTGTCATAATGTGAGTTATGTAGAAGGCAGCTTTTCATTATAGCCCTTCTCACTTCCATTGTTAATCCCCAACCAGAAAATCTAGTGTGGCTAGTTATCAAAAGCTACATCCCTAAACTTCCTTGAAACTGGTTTTAACTAGAGTTATGAATAAAAGTTGGAAGCAGTTGCTGTGAACTATTAGAGTGATACCTTTTGAACCAGCGCCTGTTCTGTGTCTCTCTTTAGTTCAGAGCAATCAGCACCTAAACTATTACAGACAGGTCTCCATGTCCATTGCGGTGCATTCCTAGTCTTGCAGTATAAGCCAAGACTCAGGTAAATGGGGGACCTAATTCCATAATGAATCATTGGAGATTGTTGGAGGTGATATGTTCCAACAGAGCTGAAGTAGCCACGCAGTTAGTGATTTTAAATTGTATACTCACTCCAATATGGTGTAGTAGTTTGAGCATCAAACTACAACTCTGGACACCAACATCCAGATCCTCGCTCAGCCATAAAAACCCACTGGGTGACCTTGGGCAAATCACGCACTCTCAGCTTCAGAAAAAGGCAAGGGTAAACCCTCTCTGAATAAACCTTGCCAGGAAAATCCCAGGATAGGTTTGCTTAGGGTTGCCACAAGGGCCTTTCCACACTGCACTGTTATAGTGCTAGTATTCCACTTTCAATATCCCATGGAATCCTGGTGTTTGCAGTTTAGGGTGGGGCATTCAGAGAGCTCTTTGGCCTCAGTAAACTACAAACCCCAGCATTCCTCAGGATGTTGAAAGTAGAATAATAGCACTATATGAGTGTAGGGCAGAAAGGCCTATAAGTTGGAAATGACTTGAAGGCCATTTCTGCACTAAGCTGTTATAGTGCTATTATTCCACTTGCAACATCCTATGGAATCCAGGGGTTTGTAGTTTAGGGAGGGGCCTGAAAGGAAATGAGGAAACGTCCCTAGGCATACAACCACCCACCATCATCCTAAACTTCATTAGCACATGTATCCAGTTATGATACCTTGGTTGTTGTTTTCTTATTTCCTCTTGTTTCTTTTAGGAACAGTCTGTTTTCAGTCATTAAGGCTACAGTACTATAAACACTCAGCTAGGAGTAAGTTCTAGTGAACTTAATTGGAAATAAATATGAGCAGACAGGTATAACATTGCACAATAGCAACAAGTGCCTAACATATGCATCTCAGGTTGCTGTAAAAGGCATAGGAATCTGAAATTGCTTAAAATTTGGCAGCCCAAGCTCCCAGTTTTCAGTGCAAAGCAATAAAAGAATACTTACCAATGAATAAAGACCAAACCAGAGGAAATGTTAAGTGCAGTATTGCACTGATTTGTAAGTGTAGTATTGCATTGATGTATTGTCAATTTAAAAAAATACATCTGTGGACAGAGTCTGACCCATCAAAAAAAAAATCCTTTCCAAAGCTGAAAGTTGCCCTGAAGGAGAATTGTTGCAAGTATCTATAACAGTTTTGTCCAGTGGCAAATAGCAAGTGGGGAGAGGTGTCATTGAGGAGGATTTGTTGTGGTTATTTGCCATTAAGTCAGCTTTGATATAAGTTAACCCTGTGAATGAGAGACTTTCAGGATTCTTGATCATCATCTACCCTGCCCAGGCCTCTTAAATTCAGGGCTGTGGCTTCCTTGATTGAATCAATCTACCTGTAGTGTGCTCTCCCTCTTTTCTTAGGCCCTTTCCGCCCCAGACTGTTATAGTGCTATTATTTCACTTTCAACATCCTATGGAATCCTGCGCCCTTTGAGGCTCTTCCCTAAACTGCGAACCCAGGATTCCATAGGATGTTGAAAGTGGAATAATAGCACTATAACAGTCTAGGGCGGAAAGGGCCCTACTGCCTCCCATTTTACCAAGCTTTACCATCTTTTCCAAGGACTCACATCATCTCATGAAGTTCAAGATCTGACAGCCTCAGTTAAGTCATCTTCACTCTCAGTGAGAATTCAGACTTGATTTGCTCTAAGACCCATTCATTTGTCTTTTGATTGATTTGATTTGATTGTCCATGGCATCCGTAGAGCTCACCTCCATTCCAATTGAGTTGATTTTCTTCCTGTCAGTTTTCTTCACTGTCCCGGTTTTACAACACACAGATAAACTGGAAATACTCTGGCATAGATGATTCTGACTTTGATATTTAATGAAATAATTTCATAAATAATATATATATAAATAATATAGTATATATATTAGTATATATATAGTATATACATAATATAATATATATAAGAGGGATCTTATTTAGGTCTTTCAAGGTTGAAGAAAAGGTTACCCAGAGTGAAAATTATGCAACTCTCCACAAGTTGTTGGACTTCAGCTGCTAGCAGCCCTGGTCAACACAGTCAATTGTGAAGGATATTGGGAGCTGCAGTCTGATAACATGAGGGGAGAGCTAACCATCACACTATATTCATTACCCCAGTCTGGACAAGGATATGGGCCCATATAGGTAAAGACGTAGATATTCGCAGAAGAGCAAATATGACCATGCTTTTAAAATATCATATCCCCTGGCCCTAGGTCTACTAACTTACTACTCAGTAAACCTGACATCAATACCAGGAAAGATTCTAGACCAGATCATTAAAGAGACAGTCTGTAAGCACTTAAAAAGGAATGCCATGATCACTAACATTCCTCAACATGGATTTCTTAAAAACAAGTAATGCCAGACTAATCTTATCTTTTGGGGGAGGGGGTAGAATGGCTACCTTGGTAGATGAAGGGTAGATGCTGTGGATGTAGCCTATCTTGGTTTCAGTAAAACCTTTGACAAGGTGCTCCATGATATTCTTGCAAACAAGCCAGTAAAATACTACTTTTAGGTAGATTTGTAAATAGCTGAATGGCTGAACCCAAAGAGTGTTCATCAATGGCTTCTCTTTATCCTGGAGAGAAGTCTCTAATGGGTTGCCACAGGGCTCTGTCCTGGGCCTGGTGCTATTCAACATCTTTATAAATGATTTGGATGATGGAAAAGAGGACATTCTTTTCAAATTTGCAGATCACAGCAAATTGGGAGGGATAGCTAATATCTCAGAGGACAAGATCAGAATTCAAAATGACCTTAGAAGATTAGAGAGCAGGGTCAAAACAAACAAAATGAATTTCAACAGGGAGAAATGTAAGGTACTGAACTTGAGCAGAAAAAATGAAATGCACAGAAATAAAATAAGTGACAGCTGGATTGATCACAGTACCTGGGGAAGGGATCTAGGAGTCTTAGTAAACCACAAGATGAATATGAGTCAGCAGTGTGATGCAGCCACTAAAAAAGAAGCAAATGCAATTCTAGGTTTCATCAATAGGAGTATAGTGTCTAAGTCAAAGGAAGTAATAGTAGCATTCTATTCTGCTTTGGTAAGACTTCACCTGGAATACTGTGTCCAGTGCTGTGCACCAGAGATCAAGAATGACGTTGACAAGCTGTAATGTGTCCAGAGGAGGACAACCAAAATGGCAATAGGACTGGAAACCATGCCCTCTGAGGAACAGCTCAGGGAGCTGAGTATGTTTAGCCTGGAGAACAGAAGGTTAAGAGGTGACATGATAGCTAAGGGATGTAATATGGAGGGTGGCGCAATCCTGTTTTCTGCTGCACCAGAGACTAGAACACAGAGCAATGGCTTCAAACTTCAGGAAAAGAGATTCCACGTAAACATTAGGAAGAACTTTGCAACAGTAAGAGCAATTTGACAGTAGAATACGCTGCCTGGGAGTGTGGTGGAGTCTCCTTTTTTAAAGGTTTTTAAAGAAAGGTCAGATGGCCATCTGTTAGAAATGTTTTGACTGTGTACTCCTGCATGGCAGGGGGTTGGAGTTGATGGCCCTTGTGGTATCTTCCAGCTCTATGATTCTATGAACTCATGGGCATACCACTTGTCAGGTGGAATACAGAACATGCAGCTGAACCTCCCCTTTTTTTAAAAAAATAACAAGTAAGCCTGCAGAACACTGGTTTGGAGTGGAACCACTGCAGTAGGTTGTTGTTATTGTTTTGTGTCTTCTAGGGGAGGTTTAAACCTTTTGTTACAGCAGAGCTTTCCAAACTGTGTGTCGTGACACATTAGTGTTTCTCCTGCAGTGTGTGGGTAAGTCACACGAACATAACGGGTGGAGGGTTTGCCTCTCCCGCCGCTGCTGCTGGCCAGGCCCAGGTGAAGGGGCTGCCTTTCCCGCCACTGCCACCACCACCCTGGGCTAAGGAAGACCTCAGTGAGGGTGGCGGCGGCGGAAGGCCAGGCTTGGGTGGAGGGGCTGCCTCCACTTGCTGTATTGTTCACTGAATTACTGTGTCACAAAATGATGCATGTCTAAACAGTGTGCCACCAACATGAAAAAGTTTGGAAAGCTCTGCATTACAACCATTCTCATGTCAGTCATCTCTTCAACCATCTTCATCCAAGGGAGGGAGGAAGGGACAGAGAGAGACTCACAGATAAACAAACCGATAGACAGATGTGTTAAAAGAGCTCATTTGGTGCCAATGGATTCCTGCGCACTTTTAGCTGGGGTAAGAGGATAAGAAAAAAGTAATTGTGGAGGAAAGGTTTAAACTAATCTCAGTTTGTATTGGGCCCCTCCAAAAAAAAAGAAAGGAAGTCTCAGCGGCAATGCTGCACACGATGTATCTAATGTAACATACAGTTCTGCTCTGCCTAAATAGGCTACATTTCAGAGGGAGGAACTGGCAAACCCACCTCTGAGTATTCCTTGCGGGGGGAAAAAAAAAAAACTATCACATTCATGGGGTTGCCATAAGCCCATAGATGACTTGAAGATGCACATGTCTGAGTGCATGTGCGCGCACACACGCACACACACACACACACACACAGAGTGTAGCCCCAGCAGGACCTAGTACTGAGTAAAAACTCATCAGATTGTACTGTACCCTCCCCTCCCTTCCTCTTACCAGCTATTCCACCTTCCCATCCCTATCAGCAGAGTGAAATCTGAGGTCATGCCAACCTACGTGTCCTTTCTGCAAATGGAAATGCAAACCCTTTTATGGAGTTGATAGATTGTGAAAAAAAAGCCTCCCTGCCTTTTCCAGGAAAATGTTTTGGCAAAGGCAGAGTTTCATTTCCTTCTTCACAGCAAGCTCTGTTCACAATCACAGTATATAATCATGTCACGGAGAGGGAGACTTCACACCCTTTGTATCTATGCAACTCCATAACTTTTGACAGAAAACTTTTATAAAAAATTGCAACTGTAAAATTAAAGTCCTGCAAGTGTATAGTGAAGCCATGATTTACATAGATTCTATCCCTAATACTATGTAGACATGTTTGTGCATCAGGAAATGTTTCCCCAGTACAAAATATGAAATATCAAGTTACCTTGACAACATTCCAGTGATATTCACCAGTGGCTCACCTGCTCACTTTTTAAGGTTTCATTTAGGATTTCCATCAGACGAATAAGCTGTACCTGTGCAGTTCCTTCTTTTGCATAAAAGGACCTACTCGACTTTGTGTTTGATAACTGTACCTGTGGTACAGCTAGGACAATTACTTTTCAAACGAATTAGTTACAATTATAATTCTAAGACACAAGAGTTGTGAATTATTATTTTGACAGTAATACTTTGCTTTCCTGTTTCTCAAGAGTAATGAAAATGTTAAGCTTTTTAGTTGTTTTAAAATCTTTGGACTGCTAGAAGTCCTGAGGTACAAAACACACTTTTCCTCCTGTATACCTTGCCACTCACTTAGTACTTTCAACAGAGCATGAAACAGTAGAATGAGGCACTGCAAAAGCCAGCATTATTTGAAACCTGTCATATTCCCTCTTCATCAGTTAGTGAGGCCACACCCCAGTAGCTATCAAAGTACCTGAAAATGTACAGTCACACCACAAAGGGAACAAAATTATTCCTTGTTATGTTACAATCTAAATCCCTTAGTTACTGTAAAAATGGAATTAATTACAAGTAAGTAGTTACTTATAGCTATTTACTTCCAAGCTCTGGATGGATACTTTTTGAGCTATTTCATATACAGGAAGGAAGTAATTCCAGGCTATAGGATGGTGACATCTGACTTGAAAACAGTACATGTGAAAGGGATCTAGGAGTCTTAGTGGATCACAAGCTGAACATGAGTCAACAGTGTGAAGCAGCAGCAAAAAAAGCCAATGTGATTCTAGACTGCATCAATAAGAGTATAGTATCAAGATAAAGGGAAGTTACAATACACTCTATTCTGCTTACGTTAGAACTCACCTGGAATATGTGTCCACTTCTGGTCACCGCAATTCAAGAAGAATATTGACAAGCTGGAATGTGTCCAGGGGAGAGTCAACAAAATGGTAGGAGGCCAGGATACCATGCCCCATGAGGAGTGGCTTAAGGAGCTAGGTATGTTTAGCCTGAAGAAAAGAAGCTTAAGAGGTGACATGATAGCCATGACATGATAGCCATGAAGGGCATGTCATGTTGAAGATGGAGCAAGATTGTTTTCTGCTGTTCCAGAGACTTGGACACGGAGCAATAGATTTGGACTACAGGAAAAGAGATTTCACCTAACATCAGGAAGAACTTCCTGACAGAGCCATTTGACAGTGGAATATGCAGCTTCAGAGTGTGGTGGAATCTCCCTCTTTGGAAGTTTTTTAACAGAGGCTGGATGGCCATTTGCTGGATGTGCTTAAGTGTGTGTTCCTCCATGGCAGGAGGTTGGACTTGATGGCCATTATGGTTTCTTCCAACTCTATGATTTTATGATTCTATGATTCACGGATCCTAGAATGGGGGGAGGAGGGCTCGAGCACCCTCTAAGACTAAGTGGGGGTTAAGCCCCCCAAAAAACATCTGGCAAAATTGGACCACAAACACTGCTATGTAATTGTGCCTCCCCAGGAATTATCAGTCACACAGGTACTAAATAATAAATCACTAAGAAATGTTAAGACAGCAGTTCTTATTGAGTCTTCCTAGGAATACTAAAGGCTGCCTGCAATTCATCATTTGCATGCTTACATGGACATAAGCTCCAGTGAGCACCTGGAGGGTACTTTGTCACAGTCACTTTGTCTTGCTCTGCTTCCAGAGCATGGACTCTGACTTAGAGTCTGAAGTAGAGGGCATGCCAGAGACTGAAACAGGGAGCCTGCCAGGACCTGTTGTACAGAGAGAGGTTACAGTGCCAGAAATAAAACAGAGGACAGTGCCCAGTGGCATAGGAACGGGGGAGCAAGGGGGGTGCTTCACACTGCAATGTTTTGGTGGCATCCCAGCTTGTAGCCATGCCCCTGCATGCCCTGGCCAAACCCCCACGTACCACGGCTACACCCCTGCATGCCCTGGCCATGCCCCCACATACTGCGGCCATGCCCCCACTCACTGTAGCCCCATCCCTTTCTGCTCCGCTTCCACACACTCCAAGCTCCGCCACTGGCGGTGCCAGCTTCAACAGAAAATCCTGCCTTTTCAGATACAGAAGAACACTTACCTAGACCCAGCTTCACACAGCACAGGCAGCAAAGATTGGCCCAGTGTCACTCTCTCAGAATTTATAACCAATAACAATCAATCAAGGCACAGCAGCTCTAGGCTTTGAGTCTATTTAGCTGGTGTCCTTCCCCTCCAGAAGTTGTCAGAACTTATTTGACCTGCTACCTTGCTGGATGCCTTGACAAATGCTCAGATTGACCTTGGGCACTCTCTTGCTGTGAAATCCTGCTGGATTTTGTTTATGTTGGACTTTATGACTCCTTGCTTACTGCCTGGAATTAAGTAACAAGCTGGGAGATATTCAGTTTGTTTTGCTTGATTTCTCAGCTGTGCCAGGACTGAGATAGGACACATTTTATTTAAGGTGTTTCAGTAATAATGGATGGGAAAAACAATTTGCCTGCCCCTTGCAAGTATCTGCAAGTAGGCAAAATTAATAACAACTTGGCCCCCTGCCAATGTTGAGCCTGCCTACCTTAACAACAGTTCTGAGGTCCCTGCCCAGTTTTATCCAGAATGCACATTCAGTGATACAGTTAGGTAGGTGTGCATTCTGGATAAAACTGGGCAGGGACCTCTGATAATAAGCTCCAAATTTTTAGGAAGATCAGAGAAGAATAACTGACCCCTGGAAGAGGAGCTTATAATTTTTTTTTTTCAGTGTGCTTGTTCTCAATTTTGGCACATTTCAGAAATTTGAAGTTACTTTTACCACTGCTGCAAAAACAGTGGAAACACCCTGTAACCCATCTGCCGTTATGGGTTTTAGAAATGCTTCCTCTTTCTAGTTTTCTTGTGCTTTCTTTCTAAGAGAGGGGTTATCAGAGTCACAAATTCCCCTTCTTCACATCAACACTTTCTGCTTGTAGACTGCGAGTGAAAGGGGAAACGTTATATTGTATCTTCAGTGTCATGATGATTCAACACCTCCTTGTCTGTGGCTGAATATATATTAGAAATTTCTTCTTATTTCTCACTGCTGTGAATATCTTCCCATTCTTACAATCCCTTTCCAGCTCAGGCAAGTTGGTGAAGAAACATCTGCTTGTTCTTTCTCTGTCATTGTTCACCAAAACTATTGTGGCTTCTTGGGGGAACAAGCTACAGTTTCCTTCTGAGAATAAATAGTTCACCTGTTTATCTGCTTAGAATTTTCTGCTACAAATCTATGCTGTTTTCTAGAAGTCCTACATTATCTCCTTATATTACCTATATCCTATCTTGTTATGCCCACCCTACCTCATATTTTCCATATAGAATTAATGGTGAGTTAAGATAATATCAGCCTCTGGACTTAATGTTCTTATTCCTTCCCTTTGTGCCTTGAGATGCTAAGGTGCATACTTTGCATGCTTTGATATGTAGTAAGCCAGTTCTGCTGTGTTTGGGAGGGTCCTATCATTGTGTTTAGAGGGACCCTGAACATCAAGTCATAGAGTTGGAAAGGATCGCAAGGGTCTTCTATGCTAACCAGCAGCCATACAGGAATAAGCACTCTGAGAAATGGCCATTTCGGTCTCTGTCTAAAGTCCTCTAAAGAGTCCACCATCCTGTAGAGCAGGCTATTCCACTGTTGAACAGTTTTTACCATCGAGAAGTTCTTCCTCTTTAGGTAGAATCCACTGATTTCTGTTCTGGTCTCTGAAGCAGCAGAAAACTGCCTTGCTGCATCTTCTACGTGGCATCTCTTCAGTTATTTAAAGACACTGTTCTGTCACCTCTCAATTTTCTCTTTTCCAAGTTTAACATTCCCAGCCTCCTAAGCTATTTCTCATAAAGCTTGGTTTCTCTATCTGCCCCAAAGTCTTGGCCCGACAATATTGCTGAGTACAATAGTCCATCTGTTGGCTGGATTGTTTTATAAAAACTGAAGGCAATTAATTTCTTAGATCTTGTGCCATATCCTATTAACTGGTAAGAGTGACTAAGATTAGAGTTATTGGGGGTTCAGCTTGTTCTACTGCTGAGATAAAGGGTCTTTCAAGTTCTTTTTCACCTTGTAGAAGAGTTAGGCAAAGTACATTCTTCTAAATCTTGTTACCTGTAACTCCCACCAGCTCTACCCAGCATGCCAATGATAAGGAATGATTAGAACTGTGGTCCAACATCACCCAGAGGATGACATCCTAGCATCCCTTCTGTATAAAGTAATCTGAATGTGCATGGTCAATTATCAACAGGATGGAGAATCAATTCCTGTATTTCTGGTATTATATTGTTGTATGTCTGTTCCATTACTGCAAACAATGGGCACTTTCATTGCCCTGGAAAACAGATTACAGGAGGCTTGTTGCATTCACGAATATATTAGTTTATTTAGAAATAAGCAGGTTGAGCGCACAGGTGGTGATTCACAGTTTGATACCCCCAACATTTCTGGAAATTCCATTTTGCTCTCTGACTCTGTTCCAAATCTCTCTTAAGAACAAATGGCCCACATTTATGGAAACCCAGCTAGATAGTGTCATCCTTAGGGAAAAGATGGAAGAAGGGAGAAGGAGGGGGAAATAATCTAATGCTAATGTCAGCTTCTCTCCTCAGCCCATAGAAGATATTTGTGTACTCTGCTAGGACTGTTAAGATAACCTTCAGAAGTATAGCTGGTTCCATTAACCCAGGGACAAGAAGCATGTGTCCCTCTGTGTGCAGCTGGAATTAATTTCCTATCATCCTTCACCATCAGCTGTGTTGCATAGGCTTCTGAGTATTAGAGTTCAGCAACATTTGGAAGTCATGCAGTCTTCATCTCTGCCACAACCCCTGTCCTATCTAAATCCAAATCATACAGAGGGATTTTTGCTGACATTGTTCCTGTTTCAAACCAGGATTTGTTGAATTACAACTCCCATCAGCTCCAGGCAGCAAAGCCGATGGTAATAAATGGGAGGAGTTACAATCCAGCAATAGCTGTAGGTTTGCATGATTCCTACCCCTGCATTAATGTTAGCTTCTGTTCATTGCTGCTACCATTTGTGCATTCTTCTCTATGTATAGTCAAAATCTGCAAAAGCTCTTTAAAAAAAAACAAAAACAAAAAAACAATACATCTCCCACATTGGCCATGCTGGCTGGGGGGAACTGGGAGCCGTAGTCCACAAATGACTGTTTTCCAAATTCTTCTTATGGTCAAGAGACTCATATTCCATACTCTTGGTGTAATCAAGATTTTGGTTTAATCAAGAGAGATGCTGTGTTGAAAGTGAGGGGAATATAAGGTAAAAAATTGGATAAGCAACATGGGCATGCAACAAACACACTAGACCAGCACAGTGTATATTTGTTGTCAAGGTAGCCTTGCCTTATGATGTCTCTGTGAATGAGAGATCTCCTGGAGGCCTGGTCATCAACAGCCCTGCTCCGGTCCTGCAGACTCAGGACTGTGGCTTCCCTAATTGAGTCTATCTATCTGTAACAAGGGCCATTTCCGCACTAGATTGTTACAGTGCTATTATTCCACTTTCAACATCCTATGCTCTACTACTTCTTCTACTGCCTCCCACTTTACTGAGCATTGTCTTCTTTTCCAATGAGTCATATCATCTCATGGTATGTCCAAAAAATGATAGCCTCAGTTTGGCTTTTAGTGAGAATTCAGGCTTGATTTACTTTTGTGCCCATTGAATTGTCTTTTTGGCAGTCCATGGTGTCCATAGAACTCTCCTCCAGCATCATTTTTTAAACTGGTAATTTTCTTACCATCAGATTTCTTAACTGTCCAGTTTTCAGCCGTACATAGGAACTGGAAATACTATGGTATGTGTGATTTTGACTGTGGTATTTGGTTTGGGCATTGGACCAAGACCCTGGAGAGCAGAGTTTGATTCCCCGGATGGTCATGGAAACCCAATGGGTGACACAACACACACTCTCAGCCCCAGAAAACCCCATGATAGGTTCACCTTAGGGCAGTGGTTCTCAACCTGTGGGTCCCCAGATGTTCATGGACTTCAGCTCCCAGAAGCCCTGAGCATTGACCATAGTGGCTGGGGCTTCTGGGAGCTGAAGTCCACGAACATCTGGGGACCCACAGGTTGAGAACCACTGCTTTAGGGTTAGCATAAGTCAGAAACAACTTGAAGGCAGACAACAACAATACAATTTAATTATATGATTAAATCATTAAACACCAATGTGCAAATCATTCATGCCATACTATCCACACATATAGCTTCATTCAATTGTTTCATTCATTCTGTGGCATTCATTTCATCCATGTAGAGGGGGTTCATTCTTGCTCCACTGCTTGATAAGACCCTGACTATTGCATAACCAGTAGAGAAATTCAACAAATGTACTACTTCTCAGCCTTATGAGGAAATTCCACCACTACCACCCACTTTTTTTAATTTTAATTTTAATTTTAATTTTTTAATTTTTTTGGCCTCTTCAGCTGTTGCAATCATTCTTGTACTTCCCTTGGGTTCGCTGTTACCTTGAGCAAACCTGTCTATAGTTATTTTTTTTAAAGTCTCCTGTTATCCCTTCAGGCAAAGTTGGGCAACTTGCACCTTCCAGATTTTGTTGAACCTTATGGCCCATTATCCCTCACTGTGACTATGCTAGGGCTGCTAGAAGGTATAGGCCAGCAAAACCTTGGTGCCCCAGTATTTCGCATCCTTGTTCTGCATGCTCAGTGCCAGGACCACAAATGAACAACACGCTTGACATGACAAAATTATCCAGTTCTTCCTTTTCAAAGTCAAGTCAAGAGTATCATCTGAGGTGACCACTCACCCCAGGGAGATAAAAAGTGGAAGAAATGTGGCTGGATGGGTAATCCCATTGATGTTAAAATTAGAAGTCAGCTGATGATAGATTTTAGTCAGCTCTTCTGCCCTTTCATTTAGCTGTCATTCATGCATGAAGCTATGAATGCGTGGGAGCCAACCACAGACAGAATGAATAGGATATGTTGACTGAGGGTTTGCAACTTGTTAAAAATGATCGTGCTCCGGTTCCTTTAATAGCCACTTGCCTATACAGAAGAAAAGTAGATAAAGATTTCTCTGGTGTGTGACACTGAACAAGAAAAACCTCACTACCCTAATTTCTGCAGGATAGTTGATACTGGGGTCTAGACAGAGTTAGTGGTCTTAGCCATTTCCACACTAGACTGTTATAGCATTATTATTCCACTTTCAACATCCTATGGAATCCTGGGGTTTGCATTTTAGGGAGGGGCCGGCTGGCCCCTCCCTAAACTGCAAATTCTAGGATTCCATAGTGTGAAAGTGGAAAAATAGTGCTATAATAGTCTAGTGCAAAAATGGCCTTAGTGTTAGGTGACAAACAGTTGATGGCTAGTAATAGTTCTGTAATGTTGGACAGGCAAAGGAACAATGCAGGGAAATGTCCAGGTGCTAGGAAGAAGGGCTGAAACAATCAGTGTTTTGGTGGGAACTTCCTGTTGCTATTGTGTGGTATGACAGATATTACACCTTCAGCTTAAGCCCATTATCTTTGGAGTTACCTGGTGATTAGCTGAAAATGACCTTGGTTACACCTAGAGGAGATCTTCTGACCTACTTTACAGCACATGTGTTCAGTCAGTAATTTTCCTCTGGCCAGCTTGACCTTACACTCACTTCAGGATCCATTTTATATTATGTATTTTGCCAATCAAATCATATTTTGACAATTAAGCCATGTCAAATCTGGGGATGTGCGCAGGCTGGTAATAGTTCAGGGTGCAAAATCCCCTCCCATTCTCTTCTGGGGCTTCCCTTCTCATTTCCTTGCCTTTTGCATGCTGGGACTAGCTGTGAGGGAATAAGAGGGGAGAGCATTGGTGGGGGGAGTGGTGGATAAAGGCACATGTGCACCCCTTCCCTGCCCCGTTCCCTTGCTTTTTGCCTCTAGGCAAGTTTTCAGCACCAGGATCAGAAGCAATGGTATGGGAGGCAGGAGCTCCAGAGGGGAGAGGGAAGGCGTGTGTCCCCCATTCCCTTGTCTTTTTTCCGAGCGCTTGCCTTCCTCCTCTGCATCTGGCAAAATGCAAGGGAATGGGAGGAAAAGAATGGAAGGTGAAGGCACACGCATACCTTGTGAATAATCAAATTTCTGAAGATCATACCCATGAATGTGGAGGGAGGACTGTAGTCTTAAAGTAAGTTTTCCAAGTTGTTAATTATCCATGGGCAGATATCCACACCTAAAAAAGGAAAATGTTGTCTACATTAGGGAATGAAACCATATCTATTCCTCCAGTGTACCACAAAAGCTTCAATTTAATGTCTGGTCATTATTTCCCTCCTTACTTTACGGAAGAAGACTTCTCTGCTGTGATACCCTAGGTAGGGAATGCCCTCCTCTTAAAGGCCCAAATGGTACCTACATTGCTGTCATTCCAGTGCCAAGTGAAAACATGGTTATTTATAAAAGCCTTTGGAGTGTAACTGATTTTAAACAGAGGTACACCTGCAGCTGGTTTCAAATTGTTTTAATGAATTTTAATTAGTTTTAATCTCTCTTCTTTTAACCTGTTACATTTTTGGATATAATTTGTACTGTTTAGATTTATACTATTTGGATTGTTTGAATTGATCATGTTGCTTTATTTTTTGCTCCCCTGGGACAGAATCATAGAATCGTAGAGTTGGAAGAGACCCCAGGGGCCATCAGTCCAACCCCCTGCCATGCAGGAACACCCTCAAAGCACTCCCGACAGATGGCTATCTAGCCTCTGCTTAAAAACCTCCAAGGAAGGAGACTCCACTACACTCCGAGGCAGCATGTTCCACTGCGGGACAGCCCTGACTGTCAGGAAGTTCTTCCTGAGGTTCAGGTGGAATCTCCTTTCCTGCAGCTTGAATCCATTGCTCCTTGTCCTGGTCTCTGGAGCAGCAGAAAACAAGCCCTCTCCTTCCTCTATATGGCATCCCTTCAGATATTTAAACATGGCTATCATGTTCCCTCTTGACCTTCTCTTCTGCAGACTAAACATACCCAGCTCTCTAAGTCTATCCTCATAGGGCAGTGGTTCTCAACCTGGGGGTCCCCAGATGTTTGTGGACTTCAGCTCCCAGAAGCCCCAGCCACTATGGTCAATGCTCAGGGCTTCTGGGAGCTGAAGTCCAAAAACATCTGGGGACCCCCAGGTTGAGAACCACTGTCATAGGGCATGGCTTCCAGGCCCCTCACCATTTTGGTCACCCTCCTCTGGACTTGCTCCAGCTTGACCATGTCCTTCTTGAATTGGGGTGCCCAGAACTGGACACAGTATTCAAGATGAGGTCTAACCAAAGCAGAGTAGAGTGGTACCAGTACCTCCCTCGATCTAGACACCATACTCCTATTGATGCAGCCGAGAATTGCATTGGCTTTCTTGGCTGCCGCATCACACTGCTGACTCATATTCAGCTTGTGGTCTATGAAGACTCTTAGATCCCTTTCACACGTACTGCTATCCAGCCACGTGTTCCCCATCCTATATTTCTGTATTCCATTTTTTCTACCTAAGTGTAGGACCTTACACTTCTCTCTATTTTTAACAGAGAGCAGGAGAGTGAGCAAGAGAGAGAGTGAGAGTGAGAGTTTAATTAAATAAATGACATATTTATTGAAGAGAATTTATCCAGTATGCTGTCTTGCAGAACGCTTGCCCAATGAGAGAACAAGCCACTAGATACAGATCAGCCTCTGGGACCAGACGTGTCTCTTTTGTTACAGAATCTATGCATCCTTTTCATCCCAATGGCAGTGGAACACTAATTTCTTGTTCTTATCAATCAGTCACAAAATGACTTTGGGGAGAAAATCACTCAAAAGAGAGGAAGACCAAGAGACAGCAAACATTACAATAAGGAATAGAAAGGAAAACTGTGGTTGGAAAAATGTGGTTTAGTTAGCTAATATACAGTTTAGCAACTGGCTACATGCAACAGATATAAGCAAGAGGAAGGAAAGCCTTTCTAAATTGTGCCACTATGCCATGCCAGCTGAGAATGATCTCTACCCAAAAATTTTGAAGAGTCTCCTTCGAGTCAGGCTTAGCCTAAAGGAAGTCACATTGTGTCCAGTGGTGATTATTCCCAAATAAATGTAGATAGGAATGCAGCCAAAGCATCGGACAAAGCTTGATAACTGAATCTCTCTGCAGGACGAATTTGAGGAATAATTTTTAGGGCAGCAAAGTTGGGACACTTTTTATCCAGCAGCTTTGGGCTCTAATTGCACCGGTTCCTGTTGTTCTGCAGTAACAACATCAGAAGTTGGAAAGGTACCTTTCAGACTACAGTGTCTCCCAACCCGCATGGCCATGTAGTCCAAAAACAACAACCTTTGACAGTACCATACATAGGTATTTACTATGAATTCTTAGCACATGATATAACATCTTAGTAAACCTATTCTTCCCAAAAAACCAATGTCACAACAGCAGGGCCAGCCCTCCCATTAGGCAGCATAAAGTTGCTGTCACAGGCAGAGTTGATCAGGGTAGGGGTGGGTATGAAAGAGAACTAAACTTTCAATTACATCTTTTTTTTCAAGAAGGATTTTCTATCTTAGGTGTCATAATTTGGAGAAATACCAAACTCACCCGAACGTGGGGGTGCATCATCCCTCAAAGGGGAGTCTACCAAAGGGAAGGTGTGCAGGAAGAAGAGGCTGGTTTGCTCTGGTGGGGAATACAAGGGCCTTTCTACACTGCAGTATTATAGGCCATTTCTGCATGCAGGAATTAAAACGGCCCAGTGCGTCCTCTCATGGAGGTCATCTGCACCTTGGAGCGGACTAGGTCCAGACTACTTACCTGAGATCTGCACCTCAATCCGCTCCGAAACGCCCCCAACTGGTCCTCCAGCGCGCTTTTTAAAGAACGGTAGAAAACCATTCTTTAATTTTTCAGAGCGCGCCATTGTGTTCCTGCTCACTTGTGCAGATTCGCAGGCTTGCACCAATGTGAGCCTGCAATCTGCAGAGGGTGGGCTTTCGGTGTGGTGAGCTTCAGCGGTTGGTCAGGACCCATGACCAACCGGAAGCCGCCATTTTGGAAGCCGGAGCAGTGCGGATCTAAGACCTCTCGCTACTCCGATTCACTCTGGACGAGACAGATGGGCCCTGTGGAAGGGCTTAAGGGACAGTCCGCGTTGGTCCGTGCCCAGAAGATCCGGTGAGTAATGGCATGGAGCGATTCCCTTGCCTTGTGCGGAAATGGCCATAGTGCCATTATTCCATTTTCAGCATCCTGTGGAATTCTGGGGTTTGTAGCTTACTGAGGCCAAAGAGCTCTCTGGCTGAGAATTCTAAATGCACCTCCCTAAACTGCAAACCCCAGGATTCCATAGGATATTGAAAGTGGAACAATAGCACTATAACAGTGTAGTGTGGAAAGGCCCCAAGTCACTGTGCAATCTGTATATGTCTATTCAGCAGTAACTCTCACCAAACTGAACAGCAATTTTACAAGGTAAATGTTTATACGCTGCAGCCTCTTTATCTTGAAAGTTAGTGCTTAAGCTACTTACATTAAGGGCTGCTCATTTCTAAATCGCCGCTGTAACTGATGCATCTAAAAGCAGCTTGATATATGGATGTTAGCAGATCATCTCCTCTACTCCATAAAAGGCTTTCCCTGAAGAACAAGTTGCCCTGAGGAAACCATCAGCTTATTCTATACATTCAGATGCACACTCTCCTGTCTGAGATGCCAAGGAAAAGAGACCAATCTAGCCATTTAGACATTAAATATGGCATCTGGTTTTGAAGTAAGAGAATTGCCAGTTCCCAGGGAGACACAGAGCTGAGAAGCAAATCAAACCCAAAAGATTTCAATTAACTAGTGACTATCTGTAATAATTCCTGTATCTCATTCCAATGTAGCTGAATTTCACACTTTAAACCAATCTTATTAGTATTCATAGTACTGTTATATAGGAAATATAGGTGATGACTTAGTGTGTACACACTCTATATGGGCATACATCCCAGCCTGAAACAAATGGAAGCCCTGAGAAACTGTCAACATATTCCTTGGCAGTCTCCCATCCCTACACCACCAAGAATTAAATGTTTGTTAATGCTATTTCCTGCTTGTTGTTGCTCTTTCTCCCCACTCCCCAACAGGAGCTTCTCAGCCTCACTCAATATAGGCAGCTCTTTGAAAGGGAAACAGCTATTCAGCCACAAAGTCCCCAAGATATTTGCTTAGCAATGTGCAGGTTCTACACATGATTATCTTGTGGGAGCACCAGACAGCACCATGCCCTGTAAGTCAACTGGAAGGTTCTGTCCTGAAAGATAAGGCTGCAATGATTCAATGCGTGCTTGAAATGTTAAGTCAAGCATTTAAAGGGCACCCTGACCCTATATCTTCAAGTAACTGATATTTTTACTTTTAACAATAATAATATGAAAAGTACAGGAACAGCTCCACGGAAGTCATTTTCACTTGGTGCTTGCGGAGTAACTTTTCATTATATTTTAAGGACTGCTGCTTAATGATTGGCTAGTACATATTCCTGACAGCCAGCGTGATGCAGTGGTTTGAGTGTTGAACTACGACTCAGGAGACCAGGGTTCGAATCACTGCTCTGCCATGGAAACCCAGAGGGTGTTCTTAGGCAAGTCACACTCTCTTATATTGGAGAGAGGGAGAGGCAAATTCTGCTCTGAACAAATCTTGCCCAGAAAATCCCATGACTGGATTGTTTTATGGTCAATTTAAGTTGGAAATTACTTGAAGGCACATAACAGCAACAACAATATATATCCAGTAGATTCCTATGATTTGCTCTACATTGTTCTAAACTTGCTACGCAGACTTTCAAAAACTGCTATAATTAATAAAGAGTATTTTATGTCCCCTCCCTGAGAGCCAGTGTGGTATAGGGGATTGAGCATTGGATTATAACTCTGGAGACCAGGTTTCGTATTCCTGCTCAGCTACTGGGTGACCTTGGGCCAGTCATACTTTCTCAGCTTCAGAGGGAGGCAATAGCAAACTCCCTCAGAACAAATATTGCTACAAAGACCCTTGATAGGTCCCCTTCAAGGTTGCCATAAGTTGGAAGCAACTTGAAGGCACACAACAACAACACAGTTTGTTGCTTTGATATCCAATGGCTCAGCATAAATACTGACATCTTATCCAACATGATGTTAAGTAAAATGCTGCCTTCGTTGTACTACAGATTCCATTCTTGAACCTTAAACTGTTTAAGATTTCCCCTACAATTTGGCATAGTCAACAGGATTAATATTGAGGAGTTGTACTGGCAAAAAAAGAAAAAAGCAATGACTTAATTGAGGGTTAGTCATATAATAACAACAAGCTTTTAAACGCTTAAACCTCCCTGTGTAAACATGCCCCTTTTTGTTGGCACATCTCAAAAATCACTGACAAGAAGATAGGGCTATTGTGTGACCTGACATTCTTCTGATCTTTAAAACTATTTCCCCCTTATTCTGAGAGGAAACCTTCACTGCTCATACAACAGTTCACACATGTATAAAAAGGGGACCCTTTGGTGGGAAAGGTTCCAGGAGCCCAGTCATTCTAATCCGCCTTGGCTTTGCAGATCCTTTTGGGGCGGGGGGCTGAATAAATAATTCAAATATTTTCTTTTAAATGTTTTTTTTCTAAGGAGGAAGGGAAATGATGTAGAATGCACATCTTCATCTGCTATTTCTGCTTTAAGCCCATTTGATTTATAACTACATCTTGGGACCCCTTTGCATTCCACAGCTTTACCATTAGGAATTCATTTTCATGGCTGTATCCTATGGGTTCATGAAGCACTAAGGCTCTCTGGCTGAAAATTTTAAATTGTTGTTGTTGTTAACTACTGCCAGGTTGACTTCAGCTTATGGAGATCCTATGGATGAGAGATCTCCAATTCACCCTATCAGCGACTGCCCTGCTCAGGTCTTGCAGATTCAGGGACATGTCTTCTTTGACTGAGGCTATTTCCACACTGTGCTGTTACAGTGTTATTATTCCACTTTCAACCACCTATGGAATCCTTGGGCTTGCAGTCTAAGGAGGGGCATTTGGAACTCTCAGCCAGAGAGCTCTTTGGCCTGAATAGAATCCTTTATCACAAGATTTAATGAATCGCCTCATATTTAATCGGGTAGCCTGTTCTTTCTTACTTTCATTTTGGAATGATTGCTAGTTAAGGCTACAATTGTAAACGCACATTCCTGAGAGTAAGTCCCACTGTGCTCACTCTGTTTGCTGACTAGTCTTGCATAAGATTGCACTGTAAATTTTCTTTTTCTTTTTCTTTAAATATTTTTATTAAAGATTTAATTACCTAAAAAAAAATAGAGTGAATATACACTGCTGGCAGATGTACCCCACTTCTCCCCCAAGTTCCATGCTTGTATTCTCCAGTTGAATCTGCTTTGTTTCCATTTACAAAAGAGAAGAACAGTTACATTTCCGTTAATAAAAGAGAAAAACAGTTACATTTTTCATTTCTTGTACATTTATATTTTAATCCAATTCAAAACTCCTTTCCATTCCCTTTCAAAGTTCCGGATAGGTTTGTTTTTCAAAGAGAATGCTAATTTTTCTGTCTCTAACATATCCAGAACTTTTAATTTCCATTCGCCTAAGTTAATATCTTTCTTTTCTTTCCAGTATTGCACATATATCAACCTTGCAGCTGTTATCAAATGTAACAATATCTTCTGGTGACTTCTTATCTCCCTTTGTTGCCCTAACATATTTAACAAGTAAAATTCTGGTATCATTTCAAAATTCAAGTTACATATTCTTTGAATTTCATCATGTATCCCTTCCAGAATTTTCTTGCCCTCCTGCAAGTCCACATATGAAAAAAGGACCCAATCTTTTCATTACATTTCCAACACTTCGTATTCCCATTTTTAGTTATTTTTTGTAGTCTTTCTGAGGTCATATACCATGTAATATTTTCATAAGCATTTTGCCTAGCCAACCAATTAGCTGCTGAGAGCATAACAACGTAGTGAAATCTTTCTTGCCCTGATGCACATCTTATGCCAGTTTCAGTTTACTAGAGGTGCACCTGCCTGATGCAGCCCCCATGGGGATGAAATCTTATTTTAGTGATTACATCCAGACACTGCCCACTTTCTATTTTTTCCCCTCTGAGTTGCTCAAAGCAGTATTGGGACCTAGCTTTCTTCCATGCTGCCAGCTGATTGTTGTTCATATTCATACTTCACCTCTTGAAATCAGTTTTGGGAACATGTTTTCTATTTAACACTGTCAAAAATGAAAAACTGAGTAGTAAGCTTTGTACAAGAACAGCTGTACACTGAATCATCATCTTCCAAAAATGCAAGTGTTATTACAACTCATTGGGAAAACCCAGGGCTGAAAAG
This sequence comes from Iguana delicatissima, assembly GCA_948472985.1. NCBI lineage: Eukaryota > Metazoa > Chordata > Lepidosauria > Squamata > Iguanidae > Iguana > Iguana delicatissima. The sequence goes on from CAOKZL010000616.1 coordinate 1,363,285, forward strand.
TTTGCATCAGAAGAAAGAGGGCATAGGTAGTTTAACTGATTCCATTTAGGCCCACGGACAATCTGGCCCATTGATTAGCCATGCCCAAGCATTCTTCCCTCTTCTGTTTCAGGCATACCTGTGCTGGGTTACATCTTCAAAAGACAGAATATGAGAATGTGCAATCTTGGTTATGACTCTCACCTGACCCAACATACCCCTGGCCAAAGCTAGGAAAGTATGGACTTTTTTAAAAGTTCAGGGAAGTTAATGATATGTACAGAAGGGGATACAGGAATGAACAACACAGAGACACCTCCCTAACCCAAAATTGTTTTGAACAGGAACCCAAGCTTCAGTCATGCATCCTACACTCAGTATCCTAAGGTATTTCAAAGTCTAGGTGAATTTCAAGGTCATCATCCCATACATATTGATCCAGCAATTACTCCTGTTATTCAGGGATGTCAGAAATACCTTTTGCAATATGGTAGGCCCTTCACATCTGCTAGGGTTTTGTTCCAGGCCCTCCAACAATACCAGAATTCATGGATGCTCAAGCCCCATTATGTACAATAGTGTAGTAAAATGGTGTCTCTTATATAAAATGGCAAAGTCAAAATTTGCTTTTTGGAATTTTTATTATTATTATTATTATTATTATTAATTATTTTCAAGCTGTAGTTGATTGAATCCATGGATACAGAATCTGCAGATATGAATGACCAACTGTATAGGATAAATTAAAGGATACTTTGTCTCAGATGGAAAATGAAGACATTATATCTAAAGTTGTAGACCCTGGAGCCTGACTGAGCAGCCTTCTCGCTACAAGAAAAAAAGGGGAGGGGGGAATTTGTGTGTATGTCTTGATCCACAAGATCTTAATAAATTAATTAATTAATAAAGCAGTTTTGGGACAACATTATACCATTCTTACAGTAGAGCAGGCTCTGAGTCACTTAGCTGGAAAGAAAATCTTTACAATTATAGATGGGAAAGAGAGTTATTGAAAGGTGAAACAGGATAAATTCTCATCAAGATTATGTACATTCAATATACTCTGAGGAAGGTATTATTTTAATTATCTATTTTTCTGACTTAAGTCCTCATGTGAAGTTTTTCAACAAAGAAATTAGGAAACTTTTGGGCATATAAAAAGTTTACATATCATAACTGATGATATGATCATAGCGACAATTGAGCAGCGTGATGAGATTTTACATCAAGTTATGGAAAGAGCACATGCTAAGAATATCAAATTTATTTAATAAATAAAAGATTTAGTTTAAGGTTGACTATAAACTACATGGCTCACATAGTGACTGCTGAAGGAGTTCAATCAGTTAATAAGAAAGTTAAGACTATTCAGGAAATGAAGTCCCCTCAGGATAGGCAAGGTGTGCTCAGATTTTTTAGGGTCAGTATAATATCTGGCACAGCACATTCCTCAGGAGCCAAGGTTGATAGTACCATTAAGAAATTCATTGAATGTAGTTTTTCAATGGATGGCAGAACATCAGAAAGCTTTTGACATTATCAAACAGTTGTGTCATGTACCTACACTTGAATATTCTGATTTTGCTGAACTAATGGTTGTCCAAGCTGATAAACTGAAAGATGGTTTGGGAGCACGTTTGCTTTAGGACAAAAAAACCCAACAACCAGTGTCCTATATCTCAAGGTCATTTATCATGGCAGAGCAAATTATACCCAAATAGAGAAAAAATTGTTTGCTGTCACGTAGGCAATGAAGAAGCTTCATCAGTATGTGTTCGGTAAAATCGTCGTAGTTCAGACTGATCGCACACCTTTGGAAGTAATGTTTTAAAACCCTATAGGCAGTGCTCCCGCCTGATGAATGCTTTTACAGCTTCAGAGGTATATGCAGTACAGACTCCAGATAAACTTATGTACCTGGTTGGTGCCTTGTCATGAGCCACTGTGGATTTTCCCTTAAGTGAGGAGGATTCTGTGGAAGGTGAGCGAGCAGCCATGTACCCAAGATGGAGTCTGTGCAATACAACAAGCAACAAAGCAAGATTGTCAGCTTCAGGTGGTTCAAGCATTATGTAGAGCAGGGATGACCACAGTATTTGAGAGATGTTGCCACAGTGACAAAGTCCTTTTGGCCTCTGTGTTACCATGGCACTCTGGTCTGGTCTTTGGTGAACTAAAAGATATCATTTTTGATATCATAATTTGCCCCCCCCCCATCAGCTGAGTGTTTGTTAGGCCCTGCCGGACAAGTGCGACGTTAGGCATGGGAGACTTTCATTTTCATCAAAAGTACCAGACATAGCCAGTTCCGCTTCAGGGGAGTAGCCGCTCAAAACAAACACCTTGATTGTAAGACAAAGAGGACTCTTTTCCTGTGAAAGCACCCTGGCAAGCCAAGCACTTAACGGCCGAGCTAGCCACATCTACATACCAGCTATACCATTGTCAATTCGGTTCATAACTCAATCATGTAAATCCTGACCTTTCGGAGCCTTTGTCTCCATCCCAGAACTCATTGTTCTCATGCAAAAACCAGACTAGCCTGCGGTCATTCTGTCCCTATAAAAATTGTCTCACTTTGGGAGCTCTTTGGAACTCTCACTGGACTGAACTGAAATCACTTGAAATCACTAAGCTGAAATCACTTGAAGCTCCATTTGGATCTTCGTCCTCGCCTCGCTGCCGCTCGGCTCCACAGATTCCCCTTGGTCTACTCGCCGGGTTTCCCTCCTTATCTTCAACTGGTGTCTACAGGACTTCGGACAGGTGGCATATTGCTTATTTCTCTAAACTTTCTCTCTCTCCTTCCTAGGTGTGTTTGAGTTTTATTATTTTCTTTGCTTAATAAAAACTGTTAGTATTTTAAACTGCTTGACTCCTCACTGACCTGAACCGGTATACATAGGACAAAAGGTCTTGCTGTGTTGCCCTGCCTCTCGTTAGCCAAGAGAGTGCTCCACCTAATTTCCCCAACTTTGCTTGTTTGGTTTGGTTATTTGGGTGCCCCTCTCGGGACCCTCAGTTTACAGGGTAACATCTGAAGGACCATTTGTGGTGCCAATATTGTATTCTTTTCATGGAAGATCAGATGACTATTCTTGTATCTCAAAGACAGGGTATACTCTTAAGCTAAGTCAGGAGGGTTGGTGTATTGTCCTGGTATGTCAAAAGATTTTGAGATAATTATTAAATAGACTGTTCTGTTTGTGCCTGTTTTGTCCCAAACAATCAAAAGGAGCCACTTAAAATTATATGAGATTCCTGAAGTACCATGGGAGAAGATAGGTATAGATATTTTTGAACAGGACAATTCCCCTTTTCTTCTGGTGGTTGATTACTTTTCAGAATATTCAGAAGCATTAAGTTTACCCAATAAGAACTTTTACTGGTATCTTGAATCTGTGTTTGCTTGCCATGGAGTTGTGAGTGATAATATGCTCTTTGCTAGTCAAGACTTTCAAGTGCCCAACAGTGGGGGTCTCAGCAATGTTTTAGTAGTCCAGGGTATGCTCAATCTAATGGAATGGCAGAACAAGCAATTTAGTTTATAAAGCCGCTCAAAAAGATGTCATGAGATGCACATGTGGCTCTGCAGTTGACATTGTTGGAATATACCAGTTGCAGTGATGCCATACTTGCCTGCACAAATGTTAAAAGGCAGGATGTTACGAAATACACCTTTGGTAACAACTAATTTACTACATCCTAAGACTCCTACTGATGTGCACCAGGACCTTCAGAGAGTCCAGAATGGGCAAAAAATATTTCTATGATTAAACAGCAAAGTCTCTTCAGCCATTACAAGAGGGAGACATAGTATGGATGGAATCTAAGGATCATAAGGAAGGACAGCTCCCTGCGGTTGTTACAGAAAAATGTAGGCAACCATATCCATATCAAGTGAGAACTTCAAAAGGCCAGGTATATTGGTATAATAAGCATCAGTTAAGATCAAGAAAGCAGGAAGCTGAAAATACTGGTTACTGTAGAAAGGTTTAAGGCAAGATGAATGCTCAAGCAGCTAAGTTTCCCAGTACTCCCTTAAGCGACACAGGAGAGGCCAAGGCGGATCATGATTGATCTTATGAGACATGTATACCTCCAGCTGTAGACAGGCATCCTATATACGTAACATCTCAAGGCAGACCTGTGTTTTTGCCAGAAAGATACATTCCTCAAGGAAAGATGGTTGCAAAAACTATCTCCAATTGCAGGCCAAGTACTGGTGACCTTTGGCCCCATGATAGTTGTAATTTTTGTAAAGTTTTTAAACTTTTGTTCATATTGATGAATATATGAATATATGTATATTAATTTCTTTTTCTGTTTTATGAAAGGGAGATGTGGTATACTGTTTCTTTAAAACAAACCTGCTTTTACTGCAGCTGTAGACTTTTTAATGGGCTGAGGCTCCTGTGTCTGCCAGACTTCATCCTTGATGCTCTGTTGGACTCCGTGAGGAAATAATCCTCACTTCTCTTGCTTCTAGAGTTTCATCAGCTTGTGAGTCTTCGTTATATTAATTGAAACAGCAGACATTACACTGCTTGCATCACTCACTCTTGCTTCCCTCATGCCTGAAAAGCAGGGGTGGACTTGTTTCTTGCAGAAGAATTTGACCCAAAAATATCTCCATATTTTGCCCCATATCTAGGTTTGGACAAAGACTAGAAACTTATTTCTTTAAAAAACTTAAAGCTTGGAATCTGGGCCAGAAAAATGATCCAAACTGGCATCAAGTGACATGCTTAAAATCCAGATAAAACCCAGCTTTTAGTGAAACAGTTCTCTTTTCTTTATCTGAGAGTAAATCAATAGAATATAGTTAGATTTGCCTTTACCTTGGCACAAAAGTACCTTCCAAAGCATGGTTAATCTGGCCCTTGCTAAGACTTAGAAATTTTAGCCAGGTAAAGGTTGAACTAAAGAAACAGAAGGTATTCAAGCAGGGTGGGAATATATAAAGTATGAATGTTAGGTGTTTAACTCTACAAGTACCACTGTAAAGTTCTTTTGAGTTTGCAGTCCTATATGCACTTGTACAGACTGATGAAAGTTCTCCCCAATTTAATATATTTCCTTTAGTTGGCACCTTTCTGATCTGCAGAATGAAACAGATACAGTGAAGTCTATCTTAATTAGCGCTGTCAATTCCACAGTTGCTCAGCAGCTAATTTCTATTTATTATAAAATACTGTTAATACGAAGTAATTTAATACTCTGTAATAATGGAAGACTTATTAACTGAAACCTAAAACAAGCCAGGAATAACTATGCTGTGGACACAGTGGGAAGCTAATTTGATGACAACTTTTCCCCATGGCAACATGGTAGCGGGAGGCATAACGGACATACTAGTTTGGGTGTTCCTTCTCATTGCTAACTTTTGGCACCTTGACCACACTCTGTTGCAGCTAGCAGAGAATGCAGCAGTTTGCCTCTGTTTGAGTCTACAGGGGAAGGACAAGATTCCTCGTCTTCTCTGCTCTTCCCTGCTACTGAGTTGAGTGAAAATTACTCTTGCACTTTGAACACAGTTTGCACCAACAGAAGCAAGCCAAGGTGGAAGGAGGAAAGTGGGAGGAAGAGTGAGAAGCTGGAACATTTTAAAAGCAGCTGAAAAAGTGGAACAGGGGATTAATTGGGCCTGTCCCTGCTGAATAGGAATGGTTGGAGGACATGGGCTCTTGGCTTTTCCTTTTTCATCCTGAATAATCACTTGAATCATATTTCTTGGAAGAAACCTGGGCTGTAATCCCATGCATACTTCTTCAGGGAGTGAATAGCACTGAACAGGACTTTTTCCCATGAGCAGTAACTGGGCTGGGCTCTTCACGCTCAACAGCCTGTCACACCAGTCCCTGTTGTCATATGCCAGTCCCACGCATGCCACTGACTCTCATTAATCTGCCATGGCTGTTTCCAATATTTTGTCTTGTTCACTTTTGTTAATATGTTTGTTTATTTAAATAGACACTTTTCAAAATATCACTATTTTTACAAAAGTTGTAATATAGTTATAAAAGCAAAATGCCACAATTGGCATTTGAAAAAAAATGAAACAAATCATCTTGTTTCAGTTTCCTCCCAGTGGAATCGTTCCATCCATCTCATCACAGGAGCTATGTCTTGCTTTATTTATGGAAAGACTGGGGAAATTTTGACCAGCCAGATGGCTTCAACTTTCATTCCCAGAATTAAGTCTGCATAGCAAGTTTCTGTAGAAGGAATTAGGGGAGCAGTGGTTAAATGACAGTACTGCAACCACAAGGTCGTGAGTTCGATCCTGCCAGGCTCCAAGGTTGACTCAGCCTTCCATCCTTTCGTAGGTTGGTAAAATGAGTACCCAGCTTGTTGGGGGCAATACATTGTAAACCGCTTAGGCGGTATGGAAATAAATGCTATTGCTATTACAATACGGGTGCAGTGGCTTGAGTGTTAGGAGTTTGGAGTTCTAAGTCCAGGGTTCGGATCTCTGCTCAGGCATGGAAGTCCTCTGGGTGACCTTGGGCAAGTCACACTCTCTCAGTCCAAGGAAAGCAATGCAAACCCCCTCTAAACAAATCTTCCCAAGAAAACCCCTTAATAAGGATTGCCATGAGTCCAAATCCGCTTGAAGGAACAGAACAAAACGGAGTCAAAGGTTCCCCAACGCTGATCAGTTTCGCTCTCACTTCCTGTAAGGATCTGGCGGTTTTCTAAGGGAAGGAGGTCGGACTGCAACGCGTCTGTTCCGCAGCTGTAGTCCCTCCGGTTGCGGAAGGCGGCCGCGAGATGCCTTGAAAGCAGGGAGCGCTCCAGAAATGAAACTTACGAAGCCCTCCGGGGATCACGTGATTTACGGGAATGGCATCACCAGGCGCGGCGAAGCGACCCCACTTGCATCACCCCGCGGCCCGAGCATGCGCACCGGTTGCGCCCTGAAGGAAAATACCCCCACGGGCGCGCGCCGCGTTGCCAGGATCTCGTCTCTGATTGGCGGACGACGAAGCCAATGAGGGGCCCCCCGGGCTCGGATATAAACCGGCGCGAGGGTGCGCGCGAGCTGTTTTCTCCTGCAATTCTCCACTTATGCTGCAATAGGAAGCATCCGGTGGTAAGGACGGTGCTGGCGTTTGTCCTTTTTTCGTTGCATGTCTTCAGTGGAAGGGTGGGGAAGGTGCAGAAATAATAAGAAAGGAGGAGAGCCAGAGGAGCCTCAGCTTAGAGTGACCAGAAAGTAACTCTCTTAATATTTTTTAATAAGTTGTCTTTACTTTCAGTCTTTTCTGCTTGCTTTAGATGTTGTGAAGTTGGCAAGGGCAGTCGTCTTTATCTGTCCTGGAAACTCGGGTAGTTAATTCTGGTATCATGTTCTCTGAGTTCTTGTTTGATACGCTTTGCACAACTTCCCACCCGGTGTTTGATCGATGCAAGTTGTGCAGAATCGGTAGGGTGGTCGAAATTCCCAGTCGTCTGTTGCAGACTCCGGGAATCGGGCGCACGGGCTTCATGCCTAGAGGCGAAGCTTGTGTGTGTATGTGTGTGTGTGTGCGTGCAACTTTTGAGCAGTACTTCTGGACTGGAGTCACGCACCGGTCAGCGTTTGTCGCCAGGATCTCTATTACTTCTCTGTTCTTATTCCCCCATTGATCAACTGCAATAGGGGTAAATCCCCTCGGGGCAGATATAGCAGGGGAATTGTATTACGGCTGCTGGGGAGAGCGCCTGCCTACTGTAACGGCACATTAAACGCGTAAAAGTTCCTGCTAAAATATAGATGAGTCTTAAGGGTGGTGCTGGATTCCGCTATCCTCTTTTTAGGCGACAAGACATAAAGTTCGCATCCGCGTCAATGATCATTTTGTTCCTGTTCTTTCTGATTTTATATTTTGGAGACCCGTACGACTTTGGTTTATCCCATTACGATCAGACACTTTATAGCAGCTCCCCCGCTTGTTGATTTCAAACCAGTATAAAATCGGAACTGGTTTCCGCACGAGAGTGTTATAGCGCTGTTATTCCACTTTCAACATCCTGTGGAATCCGGGGCTTTGCAGTTTAGTGCGGGCGGGGGGCCTTTAGAATTCTAGAGAGCTCTCGGGAAACTACAAACCCCAGAATTCCACAGGGTGTGGAAAGTGGAATAATTGCACTATAACATTCTAGCGCGGCCGATTCGCGGCTGAGGCGCCTCACGCGGGCTTTGTTGACAGCCGGCTCGACGGCTCAGCCCGCGTGGGAGCCGCTGAGTGGCGCCTGCGCGCGGGGGCGCGCGGCGGGCTTCTTGGGAGAGACTCTCCGTTCGGCGCGCGGGCCCGGAGCGCGGCTGCGCAGACCGCGGGGTCCCTTCCGTGCCAGTCTTCGGGCAGACCGCGTCTGTAATGGCTTTGCGGTTTTAAAAGAGGAAACTACCTCGAGAGGCGGATTGCCAGACGGAAGGTGCTGTTAAACTGCTGTGTCGCTTGGAAAGAAGCTGTTGCAGCAACAGCTTTCTGAAGCTGAAGCAGAAAACCGTCCTTGTAGTCTCCTAGGGATGATCTTGATTTCTCTGCAACGCTTTTCTGGGGCACTCGGTAACTTGACGCAAAGTAGGCGTTTACTGAAACTTGGTTTTTTTTTTAACCAGCGAGCAATTGTTGAGAAGTGGGTTGATCAATGAGTGGCTAGTCTCGACTTCAGTAGACCCCTTGAATCAATTGGTAAACTGACACGTGTGCAAATCCCCTAAATTAAGTGGGTCTACTCTAGTTGGGACTGGCACCTGGCTTTAGCCATGTTTGGACTTAGGCCCATAGACATCAGTGGAATTTAAGTAAAAGCTTGGGTCCCATTAATTTCAACGTGTCTGCTCCCAAGTATAGATAAGTCTACTATCTAGAAATCTCACTGGTGTTAGCACTAAGAATCCTGGTGACTTGTTACTGATTTGGGTAGTGGTGCGCACATCTGAAGGTTTTGTGGTGTGTGTCAATGAAAATGATGTGGAGTGGTTTGCGACTGAGAATTGAAGGAGCAAGATGCTTCTGCACAAATGTCCAGTCCAGGAATTTGTGATAAGAACCAGAACCAAATCCTTTCACACAAAGAATCTTACCTAATTTTCCTCCCAAACGACTTTTTTTAGCCATTGAATGTAACTGGGGGAGAGAGCAGTTTCATTGTCACTGTTGGTAGACAACTAGATCTCTTGCTGATCACCAGTCATGCAGATAAGCCACCATTTATTCCTCATCTCTTTTTCCTCCTCCACACCCATCTTAGGCTATTTCTGCACTAGACTGTTATAGTGCTATTATCCCACTTTCAACATCCTGTGGAATCCTGGAGTTCGCACTTTAGGAAGGGGCCACAGGCTTTTATCTCATCCAACTCCTCTTCCTCCTCCTTAATTTATTGCTACTTTTTCCCCAGCACTGGAAGCCAAGGCAGCTTACAAAAGCTAAAATAAATAAAATTAAAACTGATGGAAGTAGCTTGCCGTGACCAAGAACGTATTTCTTTGACTATAAGCTTCTGTCCTGCATAACAAAAGCATTTCAATCTATGATGAGCATATTTTAGTCATTCATTATATTTATTTTTTAATGTTCTGTCCTTTAAAACAAAGTTTGCAAGTTACTGTATACAGTTAATAACAAAAACATAGGAATGGAATTGATGCCATAAGTCTAAAAATAACTGCAAAAATCCATTTGTAAGGGGTTACAGTTATACATCTAAAAGGCCTCAGTTTTTTTTTTTTTTTTAAAGTATATGTCGCTGCTCATTAGGATGGTGGGGCAGAGAGCAGCTAGTGGTAGGTGGAGTCACATGTAGGCAGAGCTACAGCTCAAAGTAGGTGAAGCTAATGATAATTAAAGTCTCTTCAAGAAGAGAGAAACTAGAAGCTTGGGAGTGTAGAGCTGAGAGCTCTTGTGATGCATGACCCACAAAGCAACCCACAAGCACTCCTTGGGACATATTAAAAAAAAAAACTCCACCAGCAGGCTTGCACAGAGAAAGCAAATTAACCCTTGTGGTTTTTCAAGGTAAGGCGCTTATTCAGTAGCACTGCTTTATTCATAGAACTTCAGGAAGGGGACAGGAAAGTTTTCCAGTTTGTAGAACTTCTATGTTTTTGTACCATGTTTCACTTTTTTTTTTCTTACTGGAAAATAAAACTGTGGGGAGGGAAGATGAAATGGCTGTTGATTGCTAGTGACTGGAGGCTTTCATCTGAAAGCACCTGAAGATGAAAAAGAAAAATTCCATTTTTAAAAAAGAATTCATTCCAGGTTGGGGGGAAGGCCCCTTTAGCAGCTTTTGATACCATGGACCAGGATATCCTTTGGTACCAACTCCTTTGGTTGGCTGTGTAGAGAGCGTGCCAGATTTCTTCTTCCTCCTGTGCTTCTTAACATTGTCATGGAAGTGTTAGTCATTGGTATGTGGTGGACCACTATTTCTGTTTCTCTTTTTTGTCTGAAGCAGGTGTTGTGGCTCTTCGACAGCTGGAAATGTAGGTCAGATTAGCTGAAGCTCATTTTAGACAAGACTGAATTGCTTGTGGCAGGTGGGCCCTTAAAACCAGTAAGGTAGTGAAAGTATCAGTGGCCACTGGTGACTCCTGTGTCTGTGAGACAGTGAATCCAATCCATGTTATAAGTCTGAACTTTTAAGTAGATAGCCAAGGTACTGAATTTATTTGGAGGTTCAAAACTTTGGACTGTCCTTTAAAGTCCAAACTAAAACCCAGAGAAGATTCCCCACTCCACTGAGATGGCAGCCACCACCCACCTTTGGAAAATCTCTGTGACAAATGGTGGTGTTTCGACTCAAAAGTGAAGTCCTGTTGTTTGCACTCCTGGGGTGGAAATTACAGCCCACAGTGCATGCTTTAGCTAATATGCCGTCTCTAAGAGGGTGAGCTTTGCCCTAGTGGAAATAACTCTTAAATGGACAGGCAACATACGTAGGCATGCCTTGATAGCTATGTTGTCTAGTCTCTGCCTTGTTCAAGCCCCAGCCTTCAGAAATCCTGACTGTGAAGTTATGCTGTGACTTATTTCCTTGGAGGAAAGGTCTGTCTGTCTCTCACACACAGTTTTGCCAAGTGTAGCAGAGTTACTTTGTGCATTAGAACTGGGCTGAAGAGCCAAAGGTGAGATTTTGTAGATCCTCTGATGTAGTTAAGTGGGCAGTTGTGGTGCAGGGGATGAGAAAAGAAAGAGGACAACAGGAAGAGAGGGCTGCCAGCTCCAGCCCCCCCTATTTTGGGGATGCCTGGCTTTGTAGATTTCTCTGAGCAAAGGCACTATGCCAGGAGTAGCCTGGAAATTTCCTGCATGCAGGTAGTCCTTTCATACCTTGGTTCTGAGGACTGCCAGAGCCAGACCTTCATGAAACAGGCCTCCTCCTCCTCATATTGTTGCTGCAGTTGTTGCTGCAGCAGTTGGTGTTCCACATGTGTTGAACCACTTGTGAACCAGCCTGTTCTGGGAGCAGCTTAGCACAATAGTTCCTAGCCTGGTGGCCCTCCAAACGTTATCGGACTCCAGTTCTCATGAGACCCATCAAACCTAGTTGCTGTTGAAAGTTCATGGAAGCAGTAATTCCTCAGCAAGTTCAAATTGTTTAAATTAAAATTGTGCTTTACGGTGTTTTAGCAATGCACATTTCAAATAGAATTGTTTGTTTAATTGTTTTTTAACAAGACCTTGGCTGAATTTCTTAAATTGTTGTAAGCCACTTTTTGGTCTTGTGCTGAGAGAAAGGCAGAATGTAAATTAAATAAATAAAAATAAAATAATAATAGTAATTATAGACATCTGGAGTCCTGCATGTTCCCTAGCCCTGCCTCAGAACTTGCTGGACACACTTGGAAGCGGAGTGTCTCATGAAGGTACACCCCTGCTTTGGCTTTTGTTATGGGATGTTGGTGAGTGGGATGAGCTGTGTTAAACCAAAAGCACCAGAGATTTTTGAGGCAGCTTGAAGACTAATGAGCTTTATTTAACATAAGCATTCACAGACTCCCTCTCACTTTATCAGGTCTTTAACTATAGGGTTATTGAATTGATAGCGGTGATATTGCTTCAATGGCCCAGTAAGGGTGGCTGCTGTTGTGATGCAATTTAGGTTGGTGAATATCTCCTGAGCTCAATTGACAGCCACTCTGCTGTACAGTGTTGCATGATCAGGAATGGACAAAGCATAAGGCATTCCTCCTAACTAAGCCATTCTTTTGGCTTGTACCCCAAATGTCCCCTAGTGCTGCTTTTTTTAAAAGCCAAAACTGGGATCGTGATGCTTGTGAAGACTTCCAGAAATTGCAGTTTTCTATCGTAGACTGAGGAGGAGCAGGTCCCATCACACCCCTATTCAAAATTGGAAGTAGCTGTTGAGTTATTTCAGTTTTGTTTTTGTTGTGAAGAGTTCCCCACCCTATTTTGGAGTTCCCTATGGGAGTGAAAAATTGGATGCTTGTGGTGGCGGAGTCATGGATCCTAGTCTTGCAAAGTCACCCAGCCCTGCCAACAAATGGATCACATTTAACTCAGGGAAGGAACCATTATTAAGAGCATGGACTGGAAACATTATTAGGGGATTGTACCTTAACTGTGTTGGATGCATCTTTGCTGTGTATATGGCATGAACAGCCTTTTGTAAGATGCTTAGGCTTGTCCTTTGATGGCAGCATATAAGTTCTTTTAAGTTGCTTGCTATGTTCCAGATCTACCAAATCTGCTGATGGGGATTTCCCCCTTTATTTTCTCTCTGGTGATTCAGAATCTTTCATTAATCCACAAAACATTCTGCAGTACAAGCCCAGGAGTTCCAATTCTTTCATATTTCAACTGACCAACACGTGATGGCAACACCAGGAAATAAAAGGTGAGTATGCTTCTGGCAGCCAGATATTTACAAAATGGGCAGAGAAGCATATGCACATCTGGAGAGCAAGTGATAGAAAAGTAAGTTTGTCAAACAAAAGCACATATCTTCCAGGTACTCAACATTTAAGTCTTTTTACAGGAATTGCATTTGTTTAAAAAGAAATAGCAAATGGGGAATAACCAGAACATGTGCAGCACAATCCTACACTTTTTAATATTTTATTTTATTTACTGGAGCAAGCTCCACTATATTCAGCACTTTAATAAGTGTCTCTAGTACTGCAGTTTTACAGGCTGGAATTTTAGGTTGGCTGTAATGCAAGATAATGCTGCAGGGCTGTGTGTTGGCCATTAATCTCAGAAGCCTGTGGGTCCAGTGTGTGCTGATATGCTCTTGAGGGCTGATTAATATGCCTTTATGCTGACTGAGGAACTCTAGCAGGTATAGTCCAAGGAGTAATCTTGCATGTATAAAGGTAAGCTTCTGCTTTACAGTGCGACATTTTAGAAGAGTCCTTTGATACTATGTCCCCGAACTAGCAGGCATTTGCAATCATTGGCCAGGATCTACAGCATATTGGCAGAGTGTTAGTCTCTGCCAGGTTACTTATGGGAGATGGTGGAGGCTGCTCACTCTGCCTGTCCACGCACCAACAACTGGATGGCCACTTGGAATAACACCATCTCTGGCTACAGGGATGCATGCATGATCTTTCTGGCTATTTTGGAACATGTAGGGAAGAAGGAGCAGTTCCCACCCCCAGAAAAGCCTAGACGCTAAAGATGGCCAAAACAAGCCCAGACACACTCTTGCTGCCAATCAGTGGCCAGGGAGTTGGGACTGCATGTAGCAGCCCATGGCTGTTGCATGTGGGATGTCAGCCTTGCAGAAGGAGGTACAAAGTAGAGGTTTTCCCCACTTATCTGACAAGTTAGAGACCAGAGCACAGTTAAAAAATGAAGTTGGTTAAAAAGCAGAACCCATGTGCTGGACTGTCTGGAGCATAAAGGACATACAGAGGCTCACTTGGGACTGAGCCTGCATGCAAAGTCTCTCAGCACCTTTCCCCCCCTCTCAGCTCACTTTGCAAGCAGCACTTTGCAAGCAGCATGTATGTGCATGCTGTTCCAAGTGAGCCTCCATAGGCAGGAAGAACTGATGAAAGAGTAGAACCACCTTTGAACTAGTGGAACTTGTCCTTAGTTTGGAAGTGCCAAAAGAGCAAGTCATCAGATAATGGAGTGTCAAAATGTAGGGGCTTCCTGTAACTTCTTCAAGATCTGTAAAAGTACATGTGCATTTACACCTATTTATATCACCAAAGGGATTCCATCAAATGTGTCCATACTTTGTGTTGGATGCAAGGGAGCCTTTTCCCCCTCTCTTGGATAGTATTTTCAGGTCTTTAGAATCTACTGTTCTTCTTAACCATTCCTATTCTCATTTTATGTTTTGGAGATGGTTAAAGAAAACTCCATCAGACTGACCAAAGCAATGCAACATTTAGAGTAAGATCTAATACCACCAATGTGTTGAAAGCAAGATAATGATGCTACAGTGCTATAACAACCCAATACAGATTTGTCCTGTCATATTGCCAAACCTCATCATAGTGTGACTGACATCTTACCCCAGAATCTTTCACTGTTCCAGTTTTCATCTGAATTGGAGTTCTTGAGCAAGCTTTGACTGTCCCTAATGGCAACTGGGATGCTGCTTTTGCAATGAAACAGAGAAGGAGCAGTTTCTGTATTTATTTTATTTATTTTTGAAATGATAAATAAAGATTTATAAAGATAAAGATTTATAAATGGCTGAAACCAATAAAGAAATATAAATGCTTTTATATGAAAAGCGTAACATGAAAGAATATAACTTTTGGGGGAGAGAGAGGGTCTGATATCAAAACAGCCAGAATTTAAAGTATCCCAGCAAAAAGCAAAACAACAAAAAAACCCACTATGGAACTGTACTTTTTTTTTAATGTAGGATTACATGAGACCACACTGTACGAAACCTCTGTGTAGTCCTGATCACTTGTCTTACTGCTTGTTGCTGTAATACGGTACGTCACCTTTCTATTTTAGGAACACACAAAAGACTTGTTTCTTTGACTGGCTAGTTAATGAGATCAACAGCAGAAAGTATGATGGGCTATATTGGGTCGATGAGGCCCACACAACCTTTCGTATCCCCTGGAAACACAATTCGAGAAAGGACCTTGTGGCTGATGATTACATGATTTTCAAGGTATAATCCTCTTTAATCAATGACAGCTTCTCATATGTCCATGTTGTTGTTTGCCTTCGAGTAGTTTCTGATTTATGGCAACCTTAAGGTAAACCTTTCATGGAGTTTTCCTGGCAAGATTCGTTCAGAGGGATTTGCCTTTGCCTTCCCGTGAGACTTGCCCAACGTCATCCTGTGGGTTTCACTAGTCAAGTGGGAATTTGAACATTCCTCTCCCACAGTCCTAGTCCACCTCTCAAATCATTGTGCCATGCTGGCTGTTTGTATGTCCATTGCTGTTGTGTGCCTTCAGGTGGTTTCCAGCTTATGCCATTGGTTAAGGAAAACCCATAATGGAGTTTTCTGGGGCTGAGAGTGTGTGATGTACTGAAGGTCACCTAGTGGGTTTCCATGGCAGAGCAGGGAATCAAGCCCTGGTCTCCAGGGTTGTAGTCTGACTCTCAGATCACTAAACCACACTGGGCTCTCATTTGTATTTGCATACCATGACGGAAATTTATGTTGCTTGATACACGTATGTAGCATGTTAAATACTTAATACATTTACTGTGGCAAAGGCTTCCATGGGACTAGAGTTCATTTTTCAGAGGCTGTGTAACAGGCAAACATGCCTACCTTCTGAAAAATCATCAGTGTGGGTTATTATAGCTGATGCAGTTGTATGTTTGATGAATTGTCACATTCCACTGAATCAGAAAGGTGGTAGAAGTGTGGGGTCATCCTAGGCCTACATCCAGTTGTTAGTCCCAACCAGAGCAGATCCATTTAATGAACTGCTGAACGGTCAGTGGAGCGGAGTGGAGTGGTTTGAGAGTTGCACTGCAACCTTGGCCATGGAGACCCAGTGAGTGATCTTGGGTGCATCACACACTCTCAGCCCCCCAAAGACCCCATGATAGGTTCACCTTAGAGTCACCATAAGTCAGAAATGACTTGAAGGCACACAACAGTAACACTTATGTAAATCAGAATCATGCCATTTTTTTTCTCTAACTAGACGTAGCAATTGGATTTGGGCCCAAGTAAGTGTGATCCTGTGCATGTCTGCTGGAATTGATGAATGTTTCAGGAAGAGACTCTAAATCTGGTGGCTAGTCCCACCTAGATTAAGCTCACATTGATTGAGTGTGACGCGCGCGCGCGCACACACACACACACACACGCGCGCGCGCATACACCTTTCAGTGGCTAATTCATTGAGTCTGCCCTAGTTGGGACTGGCCATTGAATTTAGGCCAAAGCTTTTGGATATTCAATGGCTCTACCTCATTCAGAGACTTGTACAGGGAATACAGATGTTGTCATTTATTTGTAAACCTGCAATGTTTTTCTACCACTGCTCTGACTTTTTTGCTTACAAGAAAAAGAAAACATTAAGGGGATAAAATGAAATAGCTGCACAATGCCTTTTGATTGGTAGCATTCTGTGTTCAAAGGCACTCTTCCTCCCGCTGTAAAGTGGCTGAGAGGTTACAACTGTGTGGTCAAAAGTGGTGCAAGTGTTTGTCATATACATTGCTTTTGCGTAACTCGTTTCTCTTTAAACAAGCTGGATAAAGACTCTGGCACGGAAGGGTTAATATTCTGCCCACACCACAGGCACAATTTTTAACTTGAATTGCTCCATCCACTCACAGACATACTATTCTCTAAGGAGGAAGTCTCCTATTGTGAATAGCATGCTCTATGGGATAAAGATTCCTCTTGAGACCATAGTGTTAGAGCTCCTCGCATTGAATACTGTGATCCTAATTTGGTTTGCTGTCAGCTCCGTGCCATCTGCGTGTGGCAAATGTTGTATCTAGCAGTTTTTAGTCTCTCATTGCAGTAGGGAATCGTACTGTGGCAATCTGGGGAGCAAGTGCAGCGAGAAAGCAGGTTGTTAAGCACCCAGAATAGCACCTCAAGAGAGAAACCCAGCTCAGTAGTGTGTGGGAGGGACTTGCAACTGAGAGAGAAAGTTATATAAAGCTAAGTACCTGTGGATATTTTGATCCCTTCAGTGAAAGTCTAGCAAGGAGCTAGGGAGCAGAGTCGTTTAGTCAGCCAGAGTGAAGCTGTTTTGGGAGGTTTAGTTCTCAGCGGAAGCCTAGTGAGAAGCAGCAGAGTGATTAAGCCCTAATAGGATTTGGTCAGAGAATATGATGTAGATTGGGGGTTAAATTTTTGGTGGGAGTTTAGCCAAAGAGCTGTTGTTATAGTTGTGCCTTTCATGAAAGTTTACAGACAAGATTGAACTGTGGAAGTTAACTGTGAATACTGTCTGAAGAGAGCACTAAAGAAATATATCAACATTGAACTGCATGGGGAACTCTAACATACTACTTTGTTCTTATTGTTATCTTAATAAATGTTAGTTTTCTTTGTAAATACTGACTTGGTTTGAGTTATCTGCAGTGATAAGTAACACAGCAAACACTACTGTAAACTTATTAACTGGTTCTAAATAAACATTGAAAACTCTTTCCTGTTTACACAAAGGAGGTTTTTATGGGGTGGAGCGGGAAACAGAGCTGTGTGGAAAAGACAGATTGGGAACCACCACACTAGTCTGGGAGAAGTAAGGGCCTGTCATAGGTAGTCCTCCAGATTTTGAGGTCTGCAACTCCCACATGTCCTTGCCAGCATAGCTAATTGTGTTTAATGATGGGAGTGCAGTGATACCTGAAAGGCCATTCATTTCCTATCCATTGTCCACCACTGGTCTTACCTGATACTGGTTCAAGCAACAAGGAGCCCAACATTCTGCAGCCCAGTTCTTTTCACATTTTCTCCACCTCATCTTTCATTTTTTCCCCACATTTGGAAAGGCGTGGGCTGAAGTCAGCGGAAAATACAAGGAACATCGACCAGACCCAGCCAGATGGAAGACCAACTTCCGTTGTGCTTTGAAAAGCACAAAGAGATTTGAAGAAGTAAAGCCGAATGATCCTGATTTTCATGAATATAAAATCGTCCCTCTCAACAGTGCACAAGCAGCCAACCCTCCTGCTTGTGCAAGTAAGTAAGGTGGGAATACCTGCAGATATTGCTAGTGCCCCCAGCTACTTTTGCAAAGTCTTCCTCATTACCTTGGGCAGCTGATCAGTTGTGGGTGTCTGCATGTTGGAGTAGGAATCCTGTAGCCATCCAGATGTTGTGCAGCTTCCACTGTCAGCATTCCTCACTATCGGCTGTGTTAACCAGGGCAGCTCAGAATTGCAGTTTAACAATCTGTTACTTATCGTCGTAAGGTCACATCGTTGCTCATTTACAAAAGGTGCTTGCTTGTCTGAAACTTCTAATAAGCTGGTCTGAGATGCTGACCAATTGTTTGTCCAAACTGTGGCAGTGTTTGGCAAATGTTATCTTAGTTTAATAAATCTGAGCTAAGAAGCCACAGTTACCAGCTTCTGAACAAGCTTGGATATAAACCAGCTTCAAACCATAATTTGTTCTGAAACATAGACCAGAATAGGAATTCATAGGTTCCTCTAGTGGAGTTGCCCATGTCTGTACAGTGCTTGATGTTAGCATTCAGTTCAAGGTTGCAGAAGAATAACTGTGCATGCAGTGACCTTTTCACAGAGATGTCCATTCTTAGCTGATGCATTATTTGTCTGCTGCTGCTGAAATTGGTAAAGTACTACTTTGGTTGCACAATCAGTTGTACAACATTGCCATTAGACACAAAAGACACAGCCAACAGCCAACATATAACTCTGCATGTAACATTTAAAATGCAGCTCTGATGTAGGATCTTGACTACAATTTCTTGATTTAAGCAAAAGGAGAAACTTGATTAGAGATGTCTAAGCTTAATTGCTCACACATGAAGGGAATGGGTAAAGAGATTGTGCCAGTGGCAATAGGCTCATTGCAGTTTTAGCTTGCTAAATTGCAGATTGAATCTCCATTTGCCATTCTTTTTCTCCAGATTAGAGTGTAGTGTCAGCAAAAAGAGGATCTATACATGTCATGGGGCAGTTTGAAGGGCAGACGTTCCTAAACTCATGTATACTTATAATGAAGGCCATAAAACTCTGTACCATCCATCATTATCATCCTGGAAATACTGTTTGTGTCTTCTTCATGTCTTCCATTTCCTTGTTTTTTTAAGGGAATGAAAGTGTCCGCGATAATGATGAGTTACTTATCATACCTTCCAGCGAAGGAGCCCAAGGTTTTGACCAGACTGCACCTACATTTCAGGTACGAAACAATAGATTGCAGTGGGATTGAGGTACCTGAGGGCTGTGGAACATTTGAGAATCTTCTAATGTGATGCTGTAAACTAATTAATTATCCTGAATATCACCTCATGCCACCCAGAACACACCTGAACTTACCTGATTTGGGAAGCCAAGCAAAATTGGGAGACTCCCAGGGAACTCCAGGTAGAGCTAAAGAAGCTCTAAAGCAGTGGTTCTCAACCTGTGGGTCCCCAGATGTTTGTGGACTTCAGCTCCCAGAAGCCCCAGCCACTATGGTCAATGCTCAGGGCTTCTGGGAGCTGAAGTCCAAAAACATCTGGGGACCCACAGGTTAAGAACCACTGCTCTAAAGAAACTTTGCCTGAAGCAAAGTTACAGGAAACACTGCCAGTCAGAGTTGACAGTAGTGGCCTAGGAAGGCCAATGGTCTGACTCAGCTGTAAGGCAGATTGCTATGTTCCTGTTAATGACATAATGACAGTGATCTAATGCTAAGGGTCTGTCTGACTATTCAGTGGGAACCAGGAGAAATGAGAGATATGAGACATATTCTGTCTGGTCAGTTTATCAGGAAAAGAACTTATTTTCTTAGGGAAGAATTCTATAAGCCATTTTTATATAGGACTTCAGCTGAACTTCAGTTTGTTTCAGTAACTTTGAGGTTCACAGGCACCATATACAGTTACCTGGGAGTAAGTCCTAGGGAACTCAGTGGGACTTACTTCTTAGTAGACATGTAACTGACATACCTTCCTGAACATCTCTGATCTCATCTGATTTCAGAAGCTAAGCAGGCTCGGGCATGATTAGAACTTGAATGAAGACCGCCAGGAATCTGCAGATAGGGCTAAAACTCTGAAGAGCCATTACTTGTAATCAGAACTAACAGGATCTGAGGAAGGCAACCTCCTCTGTTTCTGTGAAGTTGTAGGTGGCATCTCTAGAACTCCACTCCAAGCAATTACTTGCAGTCAGTCAGTCAGCTGAAAAACAACCCAAAAACTTAATCAGTGCAGAATTTACTGGGAGTTATTATGGTCCAAACAGTTCATTTACTTGCTGGTGTGGGGGTTGTGAATATATTCTTGAAGAGCTGGCAGAAGGGATGGCACCTCAGGTGGTGGCAAAGAGTAGAAGAAAACATGTCTTTACGGATTCAACATATAATCAGCTGATTAGGTCAACCCTTTCAATGTGCTTCTTCCATATTTGTAACACAATAAACTCTGCCTCCCCAGCCAACATGGCTGCACTGGCTAAGATGATAGGACTTAACTAATGCTGTCCGTAAGGGGCAGGAGCTACATGGGATGCCTCGAGTGACCCATGTGGCCTGGTGATGGCATAATTTGCACTCCTGACAGAACAACACCTATTTGATAATACTCCCCCAGGTAGAAATTGTCATAAATGAGGCCAAAAGCAGTGCTTTCTTTGGCTGGAATTGGATGTGAAGATAAACTTGGCATTGCCTTAGAAAACAAAATCACAGTATAGATGCCTATCCTTAGTATTATTGCTCATACTGACAGGTTTTGTTTGTTCTCACAGAACACCATTACATTGGCTTTGAGTTTCTGCCTGTTGCTGGAAGAGAATGCATAGGAAGGCCTGTGTCCAGTGCAAAAGAACACCCTGACCAGTGTAGGTTATTGGTGTGAACAAGACAACTGGAAGTTAGCAAGTGTTACTTTAAGTCTTGTATTTCAGCTAACATTCATTAGCTGAAATATGTACAAGAAATCACAAGATTTAAAGCATACATTAGAAGGCACTCTGAGACTGTAGCTTTGATGAAAACTTCTCTCACTTCTGCTCCATGCAATTTGCAAGTAAAACAAACTGAAAGTCCCAGACTGTTTTTGTGCAATTGTTAGTAACTTAAATGCAAAGGTATTGCTCTGTGTCACAAGGATGAAAGATAGCTGATCACTGAAAAATGGTGTAAGGCCGTGGAATAAGCAACAAAGAAACAGTCTGAGGTTGCTGGAAAAGTGTGTAATGGAAACTTTTGCATGGCTTCCCTTCAGTATGTAATAGTACTTCTTATTTATCTGGTTTACAGCAGGAGATAGATGTTGCGTTTAAAAATCTGTCACTGGAAAATTCAGTCTCAGGTAAGCTGGTGCTTGTGAAAGCTCACTTTCTAGTTTATTGCTACAAATATTATTTGAGGCAGATGCTTAGAACAGAGATAGGCTCAGGCTACAAATTTCGGTTCAGTTCAGGTCAAATTTTTCGCTGGAGGAGAGTTGTACTAAATAGACAAATTAATGGGCCCTAGAGCAAACTGAGGCGGTCATACTTTGGCTGTATCATGAGAAGACGTGAGTCACTAGAAAAGGCTAATGCTTAGTAAGGTAGAAGGCAATAGGCAAAGAGGAAGACCGCGTTGTAGATGGACAGATTCAATCAAGGAAGACACATCCCTGAATCTGCAAGACCTGAGCAGGGCTGTTGATGATAGCGTGACTTGGAGGTTCTTCCGTCATCTGTCGCCATAAGTTGAGGTTGACTTGGCAGCAGTTAACAACAATAACAAGGGTTTTCTTGGCAATATTTGTTCAGAGGGAGTTTACCTTTGTCTTCCTCTGTGGCTGAGAGAATAGGACTTGCCCAGGGTCACCCACTGAGTTTCCATAACTGAACAGGGATTCGTACCCTGGTTTCCAGAATCATAGTCCAGCACTCAAATCACTACACCTTTCTGGCTCTTTTGATATTGAAAGAAACTGAAATAGCCTCTGCCTACTTGTATATAAAGTGAGGTTAAATTCTCCTTCCCCTTCTGTGAATAAAGCAGTGTGTTACTGATGAACCATACCATGTACTCGCTCGAACATCCAGTAATGAGAAGCAGGAGAGTGGTTTGAGTGGCATGTAACATGATGTAACATGATAGTATGGGAAGCTAGATCAGCCTTCCAAGGTATCATCAGCACCAGTTGTCCATCATTAACTACCCTCTCTTGGCCAAGTTAATATAAATGGCTAGATTTGACACCAATTCATATTTAATATATATAGAAATGTTGTTAATCTTATTATTGTTAGGTTAAGGTTATTATTTAAGGTTAGCTTCCATGGTTAAAGAACAAGTGTGGTGTGGTGGTGGCTTTTAAGTGTTGGACTAGGACTTTGGGAGACCAGGGTTTGAATCCCCACACAGCCCTGGAAACCCAGTGACTGATCTTGTCCAAGTCGGCAATGGCAAGCTGCCTCATAATAAGTCTTGCCAAGAAAATCCCATGATAGTGTTGCTATAAGTCATAGTAAGTTGAAGGCAGATAACAACAATGTTAACTGACATTCATATTTTGCGTTTCTTTCCTGTCTGAATGTACTGTTGATGTTGCGTGGGGTGTAGCCAAGGCTGAGGTGTGTTGGTATCCCAAACAACTGCTGCATGGAGCAGATTGGAGATGTCAGCCAAGCACCTGTACATTGCTGATGCACAGTCAGTTTGACTGAGTTCTGTATAGGCATACCTTCTTTTTTGATACAGAAGGCTGAGAGTGTGTCCTATCTCCTTAGTCCAGGAGAGTGAGAAAGAAAATCTGCCTCTGCATATGAAAGCTAGTGGCCCCAAGAGAGAGAGAGTAAAAAGCCATGCTAACCAAGGGTTCAAATATCCCTTTTGTGTGTGTGTACTGCAGGACCAAATGGGAATACAGCTGAAAATATCTACCCATGTAGTGCTGATACACTCCAGTGGGTTATGCAGCAAGCCGACTTGAATCTGGATGGAGTCCAGGCAGTCTCATGGGCTCCTGCTCCAGGTGGTCATCTCACAGGTAGGTCTAGATATGCAACTGACCAAAAAAATCTTATGCCTATCCTTCATTCTCTGGGTTGTAAAGCTGACTGCTTCATAAATAGGAGAGGTATTTGAAATCATACATGTAATGCTTATATGTACAGGAGTTTGCATGTATAGGCTATAAAGTGTTTGTGTATGTGCACACATGAAGGGTATATGTGTACAGAGCCATTAAGTCAGGAGGAATGATCTGCAGATCTCACAATATTCTCATGATTTTGTGTATTGTACTGTATGTTCC
Source organism: Iguana delicatissima (assembly GCA_948472985.1). Taxonomy (NCBI): domain Eukaryota; kingdom Metazoa; phylum Chordata; class Lepidosauria; order Squamata; family Iguanidae; genus Iguana; species Iguana delicatissima. The sequence goes on from CAOKZL010000616.1 coordinate 1,386,626, forward strand.
ATATTCTCTTTTCCTGCTAGTGATCTTTGCTCCTCAATTTTCCAGGAGAGGTTTCTTATCAACAAAACAGTGCCTGTGTAGTTCCTTGTGATGACCAAAACGGCTACCACCCTCTAAGGGATGGAGCAGTGGGTGAAGCAGTCGAAAATAGCTATTATGAAGGGCCATCCAGGTGGCTGGCTGAAATCACAACAAATGTAAATTCTCAGTCAGCTGCCACTCTTACATTGCAGCAGGCCCAGCAAAACTCTCCTGCCACAAATCAGCTTAACTATTCAGGTGAGTAAGGTACTCTGAAGTCCGAATACATGAATTTACCCCAAATAGGAAATAATGCCCAAAAGCAGCATATCAAGTTCCATTGCAGTATCTAAAATGGTCAAAGATCAGCTAATAACAGCACTGAAGAGAGAACTGGTTTATCTCGGATGAATTCCTTGATTATGCAGACGATAAACCTTTTAAAAATTATGATTTGATTTAAACAAGTAAAATACCAGACATTAATTGGATCCAGACTTAGTGTTGGTCAAAGTGTTACTAGCAAAGCAGAAAGTGGGCAAATTAACTTGGAAAAGGTGCTGTTTTGACTACAACTTCCAGAATCAGCTAGCTGGTATATCCAGTGGCTGTTTTAATGGTAGAATTCTGAGAGTTGCAGTCTGGGAGTAGTAGAATCAGCATGGTGTAGTTGTTTGAGTGTTAGACTAAAACTCTGGAGACCAGGGTTCAAAACCCTGCTTGGCCATGGAAACCCATTGGGTGACCATAAACAAATTACACTCAGCCTTAGAAAAAGGCAAAGGTAAACTCCTTTCTAAACAAATCTTGCCAAGCAAACCCTATGATAGATTTGCCTTACGGCCACCATAAGTCAGAAACGATTTGAAGGCACACAGCAACAACAAGAAGTATAATTGAATTAAGCTGAAGGCCCATTTTAGTTGGACAACAAGCAGAAGCATGGAAGAAACCTATATGTGGTGGGTGGGTGGGTGATGAAATTTATGGGTTGCTTGGCTTAGAGGGCTGTTTTTGTGGCCCTCAGGATCCCCAAGAGGTCATAAAATATTTCTGGAAAAAATATTTTTTCAAAACTTGTTTTGTGCTCCCAAATGGCCTCTGGGCAGGATGGAGGCATTTTGATACATTTTTGGCCCCTCCACCCCTGCCATTTTAGGACCAGGAGAGGCCTTTTTTAAAACAGGAAGTAAACTGGAGTGAGTCACTTCCTGATGTAAAAAGAGAACTTGTTGTGTGTCTTCAAGTCGTTTCTGGCTTATGGTGACCCTAAGCCAAACCTATCACAAGGTTTTCTGGGCACTGAGTGTGATGTGCCCAAGATCACGCAGTGGGATTCCATAGCCAAATGGGAAACTGAGCGCGCTTTCCAGGGTCATAGTCCAATACTCAGACCACTATGCCACGCTGGCCTTCTCAAGAGAACTTACCTGGGCCTAAAACAGACTGGAGGAAGAACTGTGGTAGGAATGCCCTCATGCCTCCTAGAGGGCATTTGAGGACAAAATTATCTTCAGAGGAGTCTGGTGAGGGTATTAACCCCCAGCCTCTTGACAGTTGCCTACCCCAAACCAATTCATCAGTAAGACCTGCTGCTAGAAGCGTGCATTCAGGGTATTTTTTCTATAACAGGAGGTGCCCTTGGCAATAACAACTGTTTCATTGAAAATGTCTTCATGGATGAAGAACCAGTGGGAAATGGAGAGATGACGTGCAATGTGACAAGCCAGCATCCCAATATGGATCAGAGCATGTGTACGTTGCCAGTTGTATCCACAGTTGATCAACCTCCTATCAATGCTGTGCCACTGCAGAATAACACAGGTCAGTGAATGCATCCTGTCTCAGTTTGTGAGGCCTATGAGAGTGCTCTGGTTACTGAGAGCAAAAGAGGAAATGTTGTTCTGTTTTTTGTTTTTTTGTTTTTAACTGGAGGAGTGGGAATTGCAGGTAAAACTTTCTTTACTGCTTGGTAGGCACACTGACTTATCTGCGTCTCCTCTTAAAAAGTCAGAGTATGATCTTGTATAGCCGGGGTGGGAAACTTGTGAACCTCCAGGTGATGTTGGACTTGCAACCCCCATCAAGCACAGTCAGTGGTAAGGAGTGCTGAAAGATGCAGTCCAACATGTAGTGACTTCATGATTCCCAGCCCTTCTGTAGAGCTCAGTTGGGTGATCCTGCTTTAGAGCTCTGTTATGCTTTGAATTCAGTATTCTGAATGTGGAACATAGATTCAATTCTCTCTGCTGGGGAGATGAACATTATGCATCTTCCTAAGAAAGAAGAGCATACGAAAAATGTAGCTATATAAATTAAAGTGGGTAGGATTGTCTAGTGGCCAGAGCTTAAGGCTTCTCTGCTGACAAACTGCAGCTCAGTAAGTGTTTGTTGTGTGGAGGCCCAGTCTGCCTGGGAGCTGGGGGGAATGTTGACGTAACTGGTGGCTTGTGTAGAGATCATTTGAATGAACATTTCCATGGTGAACAGTAAGATGGCATTAATTACCTTATAGAACATGATTACAAAGTCTTGTACTACAGTTTAGAATGGAGGAGCAGCCCTTTTCTGGACTAGGCCTGCATTTTCCAGGTTCCTTTTCATTTGGAACTTGCTGCCCAAGCTAGATAATGTCAACCTGAGGCTAGGACCCATTTCTTCTTAGGTTCATGGAATCTGAGCACAGTGACCCTCAGAGTTCTTCCTTTTTAAGTTGTGGATTTTGACAGAATAGTTTTGGCAACATTTTGCATTGTCCAACCTCTGGAAGACTTCATGGTTGCCATCTAATAAAAGATCACTGACCCCTGACTGCAGAGCACGGTGAGCATAGTTCCGTGAAGGCCCCTTGATTCTGTACTAAACAACCAGCCATTTCCGCTCTTGGTATCTGGATGAAGGAGCTGAGTCCTTGTTTGTTCCAAATATTCTGGCATTTTCTTTGCCCCTGTTCCTAGGAAGAAGTATCTAAATTGGAGTGAAGAGTCTGTAGCCTACCTGAAGTTGCTGGCCCCCAGTTCCATCATGTCCAATCAGCATGGACAGGGATAATGGGAACTGGAATCCAGCAGTGTCTGCAGTGCCAGAGGTTTCCAACCCTTGATCTCATAGATATGTTTAATTAAAGACCCTGCACACTTTTGCATCCAGGATGAATGCAGTATATCTTTTAAAATCTTAATCATTTTGCACAGGTTTGATTTCAGTAACAGATGCTGACTTTCTGGTTTAAAGGACAGGAATATCTAGGTCAGAGATGGGCAGTTGTGGTTGCAAGTCCTTTAATCCCCATTACTAAACTGTAATTCCTATAATCTCTTCACTACTGGTTATAGTGTTTAGAGCTGATGGGAGTTGCAGTTCAGGAAACTACAAGAGCCCAAGGAGGAAGAAGAGCTGTCCTTCATGTTGATGACACAATCATAAGTGTCTAAAGGTGCTGTGTCCATGTATTCTGCTTCCTCCAATGTGTGTATTCCAGAAGCTTTCTTACGTGTCTGTATTGTCACTTTTTTACAAGTGCCAGCAATTGGGGGTTATATTATGAGTTGAATTTATTTCACTTTGCTGATGATAAAATAAGTTTAGATATTTCAGATATGATGGTTCTGTGGATGAAACAGCATTTATTTGTGCTAGTGTTAAGTACCTCCTTGGCACACAACCCTTTATAGACGTGGAGACAGTGTTTTGTTTTGTTTTTTGCTGTATTAAGCCCAATCTTTTCCCTTACAGGAACAGTTTCTTTAGGCCTGGGTGTCTCCATCTATTACAAGGGGAGGCTGCTCCATGAATTAAGAGTGGAAGCAAGCGACTGCTTCTTTACCTACAGCAACATCCACTATGCTCAAGCGCTAGGCATCTCACAGATAATACAGTTTCCAAATCCAGAGATACTTCCTGATCGGAAGCAGTTTCAGTTCACCTTGACTGCACTGCAGAACACAGGTCTACTGCTATATCAGAAGAACAGCAAACTCTGGGCCAAGCGCTTTGGTAAATGTCAGGTCTTCTGGGCCTTCTCAAAGCAGCTGGATAACATGGCTCAGCACCCGGAACCCAGAATGTTACAAAGGGAGGCAGACACGGAGATCTTCAACTATGAAAAATTTTGCCAAGGTGATTGTCTAGGAAAATGTTGCTTCTCTGTGGTATGGGTGGGCAAGCTGAGTGCACCTAGGAGGCCACCAACCTGCCACCCATGCCCCAAAAACCTGTAACTAAAAAGGAAATGACTAGAAATGTCAACCTGCTCCTGTAATTTTAATACCTTTTGGGTAAAAACAAGAAATGCAGGAAAAAAAGCTTTTAAATAGAACCATTTATTTATTATTCTTTCTTTATTTAAGGCATTTATTTATCATCTCTCAATCCCCCAGAGTCTCCAAGGTGATGCACAATAGGTAAAAACATTTTTAAAACATTAAATACAGGTATACTCCAATTAATGAAATAAGTAAGTACCTGAGCAGTACTTCTGTAATAAAAAAAAATGGATACCAGAGGTACAGTTAAGATTGGAGAGGACAAGGATAAGCTGCTACACCACAAAAAAGAGCAAGTTCAACATGTTTCAGTTAGTTTTGTTTCAGAACTAACAGTATGTGCATGTGGACTGAAAGAGCTAGGTCAGGTAAGCTGTGCTGTAAAAAACAAAATATTTTGAATGTTTTCTAGAGACTGTTTGAAGGCTTCTTCCAAAATACATTCAGGAGTGATTTTTTTTCTTTTCACCAGGCTCCACTTTTCTTAAGATTTCTATTTTGGTGGCCAAGCTTACAGATGTGTGCTTTTGAACTTATTGGAGATAGCTGGTGAGGGAGACTTCTCTGCTCTCCCTTTTTCTCTCCGTTTTTCTGTTCACACATGCTCAGTAAGGGATTTTAAAGGCAGCTGCTGTTTACTTGCCTTTTATAGACAGGCACAAACAGCTACAGTAGGATTGGTTAGAGTAGAATCCCATTCTTTCCCAACTCAAGCTTTGTTGGAGCTACAGCAGCAATCTGATTCTCCATCCTTCCTTCACCATTCTTCAAATGCCAGTGCTGATAGAGAGATAGATAGATAGATACATAGATACATAGATAGTCCAGCTAGACAGTGGGCAAGGAGGAAAAGAGGGAAGGGAACTTCATTTTCAGAGGCTTGTTAACTGAAGTATGCCTGTAGGTAACCAAAAAAAAAAAAATTAAAACATTTTAGGTATCTCTTTAAAAATAGGATTTAAACAGCTCTTTAAAAAAAATCTTTGAAAACAGTTTCAAAAACAGTCAGAGCAGACACCCCCCTAATTTTAAGAACCAAGAGCCAAGCAACATACTGCAGTCTGTACTGCTCGCTGGAAATTCAGAAGGGATGGAGCCAGCCTCATCTCCCCCAGGAGAGAGTTCCACGGGCAAGTGCTGCAACAGAGAAAGCCCTGTACTCACCAGCCTAGCCTCATGGGGTGGTGGGACATGGAACAGTGCCTCCCACTGATTATCTTATGTGTTACGTAGGCTCATATGGGGTGAGGTGGCCTTTCAGATATTCTGGACACATTCATACTTCAAGGAACATATTTTTATTTTTTGGGGAAAAATTGTTCAGGGTAGCAGTGAGGAAAATTATGGGATCTGCTAAAAATAGGAAGGGACTCATGTGGCACACCAGCCACATTACCAACTTCTCTTTTGTAGACAGCAAATAGATAGGTGTTTGAGTGGACTTTGCTTGGCTGTTCAGATCTCACTTTTTTCCAGTGATTATATTGTGAAAGTTTTTGACATTGTTTTTCTTCTCTTCTTGCCTTTCCAATACTAATTGCAGTGCCTCTAACTGGAAAAAAAAAGTTAAACATCTGGATTTGCTTCAGTTTCACTTAAATGGGCCTATAGTTGAAGCAGGTCTAAACTTCTCTTGGTTAGTATGTACGTACACCCTGCAGCACAGATCATGTGGTAGTGGCTTCAGTGGCTCTGGAGTGACAAATGTGGAAGCACCTTCAGATTTGATTTTAATGGTCTTTACTCTCCTTTTGTGCATATGGACCTCCCCACATCAGACAGAGACTCACAGAATTAGTTTTGGCTCTTTTTTTTTTCAGAACTTCAGCAGTTCCATGATGGTCAAAGAAGTTCTGCTCCTGACTATACCATCTACCTGTGCTTTGGACAGCGTTTTTCTGCTGCCAAATCTAAGGACACTAAACTAATTTTGGTGAAGGTAAGTGACTTTGGACACACTGCACACTCTCAGTCCCAGAAAACCCTGTGATAGGTTCACCCTAGGGTTGCTGCAAGTCGGAAATGACTTGAAGGCACACAGCAACAACAAAGCAAAGAGGTTCCTCTTAAGATAAAACAGAGTGCTTTGTTGTGAGAACAGAAGTACTTCCTTGCTTATCTGCAAACAAACATTTTTAAGCCATTTTAGGTCTATTAGGGAGGGAGCCGCACAGCCAATCTTGTAGGATACAGATGTTAGCAGACATTTAGGAAATAGTTAAAGGTACTGTATTTGCTGGTGTTTAAGATGCACTCCCCCCCAAATAGCTTTTGAAAATGGGTGTGTCTTATATGCCGGGTGCATTATTGTGAGCCCTCTTTTCGCCCCCCCATGCCAAGGCAAAATGCATAGGAAAGGGAAGAGGTGAAAGGAGGACTCCCATGTGGCTTCCCCCAGTCCTTCCTCCTTTCCATTTTGCCTTGGTGAGGAGAGCTCTCCATTGAGGCAAAGTGCATAGAAAAGCGAGGGAAGGGTCTACGAAAGCCCAGCACCAGTGCTGGTTCTGCCCCCTAGACCCTCTCCTCACTTTCCTATGTATTTTGCTTCTGCATCTGAAAAGGAGGGTGGGGCCTGGAAGCGAAAGGAGCACTCAGGCGAGGCTTTCTCCGCTCCTTTTCCTTCTGTTTTGCCTTAGCAGGAGTTGTCCGTCCAGAGGCAAAATACATAGGAAAGAGAGGAGAAGGTCTAGGGGGCGAAGGAACACTTGTTCAGGGCTTCCCTAGAACTCCCCCTCTCTTTCCTATGCATTTTGCCTTGGTGGGGAGAACTCATGCTGAAGCAAAATAGAAGAGAAGGGGGGTGGGGGAAGCCTTGCCGGCGTGTAAGATGTACTGGTACTAAAAAAATTTTTTCCCAAAAAATAACCTTTAAAAATGGAGTGCGTCTTACATGCTGATAAATACAGTATCTTTTTGTCCTCCTGGAGGTTTAGGGCGGGCCATTTGTGACCTTCCAAACATTGACTACAACCCCTATTATCCCCAGACAACATAGCCAATAGGTAGAGCTCATAGGACTTGCTGGCTAGCAAACCCAGAGAGCCACTAGTTAATCACCTCAGTGTACTTAATTGTCTTCCTCTAACATGTCCACACAGTGACCCTGTGAAATAAGCTGACTAAGATCATCTAGTGAGCTTTAGAAGTCATCTTTCCCTCATATAAACTTTTAACATCAAAGGCAGACTATGTGTACTTCCTCTTGAATAATACGCCCATGTTTGACCAGTTCTTCCCACAATGACAAAGTATCTTTTTTTCCCTTCTACCCTCACTGCCCAGAGAAGGAAGGAATCGCTTCCTTTTTTTTTGGTTTTTTTTGTTATGCTACTCGGTGAATTTAGTCCTTTTCTTGAGGAAAAAAAAGTCTGCAAATTTAAAATGACTTAAAATTTTCGAGGCAAAAATCCTATGAGGAAGTACTTTTGTCTTGAAAAAGTAACAAATGTTATCTGATACACAGCAAAGACATAGCAATGCTAACAGTTGTTTCTAGGCTACCTTGTCATTGCCAAGAAGAAACAGGATTTGTAATTCTTTACTTCACAGTTTTTTTTGCCATACCTTCTGCTGGAAAGAGAAATGGCTTTGATGTTTCCTATTTACATTTATTGGAAAATGTTTCTAGACTAAGTGTGGGCAAAGTGCAGCCCAGGGGCCATATGTGGCCCCAAGGTTAGGCTTGTGGGCTTCTGGCCCTTGGAAGTGGCAGAGAGGTGGGTATGGGCACCACCAACAAATGCACCACTTTGACTTTCTGAGACTACTGTCCTCAATCCACTTCCATTTCTAGTCATCTTTGCTTAGTTGTTAGATGCTAGATTGAGCACAACTATGTATGTGTGTGCCTTCAGGTCGTCTGTCATCTTATGGTGACCCCATAATTTCATAGGGTCTTCTTATGCAAGGAATACTCAGAGCTGGTTTTGCCAGTTCCTTCCTCTGAAATATAGCCTTCAGCACTTGGTATTCATTGGTGGTCTCCCATTCAAGTACTAATAAGGGCTGATCCTGCTTTGCTTCCGAGACCAGAGAGGATATGGTGCTTTTAGGATATTTAGGCATAGGAGGGAATATATGTCTGCACAAGTAGATAGGCTTAACAAACTTCTGTATATTTTGCAGTTGGTGCCGGAATTTTGTAAACATTGGCATGAACATGTGCTGATGAAAGGAATCTCATCCCTGAACAGCGAAATCGAGAGTTTACAGTTCTCCAATAGCCTCTTCGATATGATGGAATGCCTGGTTAACATCTGTATGCAGACTGGTGTGGTACCTTGAAAGCCTTGTTTCTTAACTTTTGTCTTACCCAAGGAAGTATAATTTTAAAAGCTCTTTTTAAGTCTTGGAATTTTGTTAGACTCCACAACTCCTGCTGACAGGATTGCAATTCATTTAAGGAGGGAACCACCTATTACTATGCCAGACGAGAAACAGCTCCTCTAAGCTGAGTTCTCCCCAGTAGCCTTTGGGAATACTTGCCCTGTTGTAGGGTACCACAGTATGAGTTTCTCCACCCCTGCCACTGGCAGCCAGTGATGTGGTTTGGAGGGGAGAAAACTCACACAACAGATTCTTGGCTATGGAGTAAGGACAGTATTTCCCAACCTGGTATCCACCAAGCGATACGAACTTTGGTGCCCATTTTGAGAAACCAGTGTCAGTGCCAATCACACTTTTAGAGGGGAAGGTTCCACAGATGGGGCATCACAGCCAAGAAGGCTCCCATTGCTCCCACAGGTGGGAAACAGAGGAGGGCATTTCCTGACAGACTTCACTCCTTGGGCAATCGAATACAGGGAGAGGCACTCCTTTTAAGTGATGAGATCTAAGCCATTTAGGGCTTTGAATGTCATCACCAGCACCTTGAATTTAGACCAGAAATGAAGCAGCAATGAAATAACTTAAATAAGATTTAAAATATATATAAAACAATTAAATTGTTTTAACTTATTAAATAGCTTAGTACAGCGGTTCTCAACCTGTGGGTTGCGATCCCTTTGGGGTCGAACGACCCTTTCACAGGGGTCACCTAAGACCATCAGAAAATATGTATTTCCGATGGTCTTAGGCTCCATTCCCTCCTCGGTGGTGGTGCGCAAGCGCGAGCCATGTGCTCGCGTCCTCCTGTCCCCTTTGGCGGGAGTGCGTGTGGCTGCACGCACTCCCGCCAAAGGGGGCAGGAGGATGCGAGCACGTGGCTTGCGCTTGCGCACCACCACTCCTGGGCCTTTTCCACGCATTACCTTATTGCGGAGGTGCGGAGTGCCCTTTCTTCGCTGCTCCTTCATCCCGCAGCTGGCTTCTTGGTCGTGCGATGCCCCGCCCCTTCCTTCCGCAGTGCAGCCTGGGAGATGTAGGCTGCGCTTGAGGAGGAAGGGGCGGGGAAGTCCCGCAACCAGGTAGCCAGCTGCGGGACGAAGGAGCAGTGAAGAGAGCGCCTCGTGCAAGAACCTGCTTGCGCGAACGGCACCCCCGCTCCTCCGCAATAAGGTAACGTGCGGAAAAGGCCCAGGAGTGGTGGTGCGCAAGCGCGAGCCACGTGCTCGTGTCCTCCTGCCCCCTGTTCAGAAGGGACTGAAATCGCTCCCCTTCTCCACTACCAGGAGAACCTCCCGTCTGATGGGCCAGCACAGGGGGCAGGCTCCCTCCTTGCCACGGCTCCTGCCCCACTCGCCACAGAGGGGGGCGCTGTGGAAGGGCCGGGGGGCCGCAGGGCGGCGCTTTTCTGGAGGGGCGAGCTGTGCCCGGCGCAAAAGACAAAGGCGCTGGGATTCCTACCCCCCCAACCAGGGTTGACACTCTGGAAACTTTTCCCACACGGCCCCCCCAGTGGAAACGAGAGCGAAGCAGAAGCAGCGCCCAGGGGGGGGTTCTCGGGTTTTTCCCGGAGGAGACACGTGGCTCCTCTTTCCCTCCCTGCCCGCCCCCCCGGTTCCTTGCCAGCAAGGCGGGCTTTGCCAGTGGGGGGAGGCATTGTAAATAAGAAATAAATAATTTTATGGTTGGAGGTCACCACAACATGAGGAACTGTATTAAAGGGTCATGGCATTGGGAAGGTTGAGAACCACTGGCTTAGTATGTTTTGTTTTAAATTAATTTAACTATTTTAAACTGTTTAGATTGATTTTACTTGTACATCATCTTGAAATCCAATGATAAACAAGGTGGAATATAAATATTTTAATAAAATAATAAAATAACTCCCAACTGGTAGGGATACTGGGGGTTGTAATTCAAAATATGAAAGGACACCAAGTTTTGGGAGGCTGGGACAAAGTTCTTTAGCCACTACTGGGGAACAGAGATGTAATCTTGCTTATTCTATGCTTTTGCAAGAACTATATAATATGTACTACGCGTCTTGTGATCTGAAATCCAATTGTTATCATGTCTCTTTGTGCAAGTGACTCTATCTTCTCAGATTTTACTGGGACAGATTTGTGGTCAACTTCACAGATTTCAGAACTGCAGTTGCTTCAGTTGTCTTTCTTAACCTTCGAAAGTCTCTTGCCTGAGTTGTGGCACGAAGTGCACAAAGATGACCACATTTGGGATTGGATCCAGGATCTGCCTTCCCTGGACAGAAAGGCTTCCCTTATGTAAGCTACTTCTGCTTACTTTTCAGCAAGTAAAACATTTTGCTCATCTCACATAACTAGGTTTTCTAATCCTCTGTTTTTCATTTTTGGAGTTGTGGGGGGGCAGCTGCTGTAAAGAGAGAATAATGGAGACTTCTGCTTCTTTCAGCCTTGTTGCACATGGCTAAATTTGGAACCACCCCAACCACCAACCCAGTATGAGCAGAGTGCAGCTTGTGAGCCATATGTGGGCAATCTAGGGACATTTTTGTGGCCTCGAGGGCTTACCAGGGGTCAAGAAATTGCAACAAAAAAACAACAGTCCAATTGTCTGTAGGGAGCATAGGAAGCATTTTCACTCTGTTTTTAGGATTTATAAAGCAAAGTCATTTCCTGTTTTTTAAAAAAGGGTTTCTGATGGGCTTAAAAACAGGGTGAAAATGCTTCCCAACCCCTCCAAGGGCCATTTGTTTGTTTGTTTGTTTTTTCATTTTTATAGAAGAGTGCAGTCCTCTGAGGCCTCCTGGGGGCTAGTGTGGTCCCCTAGCCTTCCACAATTCCCTACTCCTGATATACAACATAGGTGAGGAACTTCTTGGAAACTGAGGACTGAATTCAACTTCAGGGGCATTCTTCAGGGCTGCATTCAAGTGGTAAGGCTGGGTGGCAAAGGCAAAAAGGTAGGATAAAAAAAATCCAGCATTTTTTAAAGCTCTTGATGCCAGATTCTAAGCCTTAGGAGAGACATTCAGTCTATTAATAGGGAAAAGACCTGTACAAGACCATAAGATGTCCCCTTCTCCTGTCCTATTATGCTTTCCAAGAGATATCTCCTTTGATCAGTGTCAGCAATTCACTCATTAGTATAGCTCCTTCGTTTATAAATGGGAGTACTTGCAGTAGTCTTTTTGAAGACTCTATGATTAAGATTTCCATCTTCCTTTGAAAATTCCTTTGAAAATTTTGAAAATTCAAAAGGACCTGAACAGATTGGAGAGCTGGGCCAAGGCTAATAAAATGAACTTCAACAGAGAGAAATGTAAGGTCCTACACTTAGGCAGAAAAAATGGTATGCAGAAATATAGGATGGGGGACACGTGGCTGGCTAACAGTACGTGTGAAAGGGATCTAGGAGTCTTCATAGACCACAAGCTGAACATGAGTCAGCAGTGTGATGCGGCAGCCAAGAAGGCCAACGCAATTCTTGGTTGCATCAATAGGAGTATGGTGTCTAGATCGAGGGAGGTATTGGTACCACTCTATTCTGCATTGGTTAGACCTCATCTTGAATAGTGTGTCCAGTTCTGGGCACCCCAATTCAAGAAGGATATGGATAAGCTGGAGCAGGTCCAGAGGAGGGCAACCAAAATGGTGAGGGGCCTGGGAGCCATGCCCTATGAGGACAGACTTAGAGAGCTGGGTATGTTTAGTCTGCAGAAGAGAAGGCTGAGAGGGGACATGATAGCCATGTTTAAATATTTGAAGGGATGTCATGTCGAGGAGGGAGTGGGCTTGTTTTCTCCTGCTCTTGAGACCAGGACAAGGAGCAATGGATGCACGCTGCAGGAGGGGAGATTCCGCCTGAACCTCAGGAGGAATTTCCTGACAGTCAGGGCTGTCCGGCAGTGGAATGTGCTGCCACAGAGTGTGGTGGAGTCTCCTTCTTTGGAGGTTTTTAAGCGGAGGCTGGATGGCCACTTGACGGGGTTTGAGGGTTTTCCTGCATGGCAGGGGGTTGGACTGGATGGCCCTTGTGGTCTCTTCCAACTCTACATTTCTATGATTCTATGATTCTATGAATGCCAAGATTAATTTGGTAGGACTGCTGAGTGCCTGCAGTTCCTGTTAACATTTTAGATGGGAGGTCAGGAAGATATATCCTGTAGACCACATGTGCCTCCCAGAGTTTCCCATATCACCCTCTACCCAAATAATTGGGGGATGCTTCTTTTTTACACCCAAATGGCCAAAAGCATTCTCAAGCCTGGGAAAGGGAACTGCTCTTGGACATTTTGCCACATTTTGGGGCAATGCCTCTTTTACTTCCTGTTTTGGGGGGAAACAGCCTATGCAGGCCTAAGGAAAGGGAGTAGTCAAATGAAAATGCTAAAAAATGTCATAAAGAGGCTTGTTTGGCCATCAGCCATGTGAAGGCAAAAATTTCAGACCCTTAATGTTTGAGAAGGAGTGACTTGTGGTGGTACAGCCCTCCAGGATTCTGTGAGGGTCAGTGTGCACCCCCCAGCCCCTACCAGTTTCTGCTGCCTCATCTTTGCTATCACATCCATATCTAGAAAGAAAAAACAAACCCAAGGGACACATCTGTGTGACAACTTCTCTGTAGCTTGCAACTGCAAACTATGTCTGGTGTTTTCAAGACTTTAGCCATCACATGCCTTGAATGACTGGGATAAAACTGGGTTCGAAGCAATGTTATTAAAAAGTCATAACTTGCCTTGAGCATCACTGTAGATTATCAAATAATTACAGCTATGGATGGGGATGCTGCCTACTTCTTAATCAATCAGATTGTCCCTGTGATGTTGGTTTGTTGTGGTCATCTGATTATAGAATTTTTAGTTTGTTTTAAGTTTATGGGCCAGAATCCTGTACCAGCTTGTACTTAACTACAGTGGCCCCTCCACTTTCACAAGGGTTCAGAGCACAGAACCCTCACTAAAGTGAAAAACCATGAATTGTTCTCCCCCATTCTCTTGCATTTTGCCTTGCTATGCATTCTCCATGTCGGGGCAAAATGCATGGGAATGGGAGTGAGGAACTCTGGAGGTGAAGAGGAAAACAAGCCTTCCCCCCACGTACCTTTGCATTTTGCCTCAGGGCACATTCTCTGTGCTGAGGCAAAATACATGGGAATGGGAATGGGAATGGGAATGGGAATGGGAATGGGAATGGGAATGGGAATGGGAATGGGAATGGGAATGGGAATGGGAGCTCCAGAGGGGAAAGGAAAGCTCACGTGAGCCTTCCCTCCAATTGCTTTGCATTTTGCCTCAGCATTCTCCTGCTGAGGCCAAATGCATGGGAGTGGGGGGGGCCTCCAGAGAGGAGACCGTGTGTGTGTTCCCCCCATTCCCTTGTCTTTTTTCTAGGCATGCTTGCCTCCCTTCTTTGTGCCGGGCAAAACAAAAGAAAATTGGAGGAGGAGAACGGGAGAAAGCACATACACTCACAAATAATCAAATTCATGAAGGTCAAATCTGTGAATGCAAAGAGAGGACTGTAAGTAACTTTTCATGGCATGACACCCCAAAACCTGATGGAAACATCATTCAGCTGTGCTCTGACTATTAGCAGAATGGCCCTCCTTCTCCCCATGCAGCTGATTCCTAGTAAAATAGGTTGGGGGCAAGTTAAAATTGTGGCAATAGAGTCAAAATTGTGACTAAGTAGTGATTGCGAATACAAAACCATTGTGGTTAGGAGTGTTGCACATTGGTATATAATGTTTATGGGGGGCAGGGAGAAATCCAAGGGGCAGAGATTCTTGCTGAAGTTGCTGGCAAAAATTGGCTCCAGCAGCTCTCTGTGGTATAAGAGGATGCGAGAGTGTCCTACCACACCATAGAGTCCTAATACTGGCAGGGCAGAATGTTAAAAAAGACAAAAAAAGTCTCTGTTTTGCAGTGGTGCTGAATTTCAGTGGTGTGCACCTGTCGGCACTGGGTGCCCAAAGGCAGAGGGAATCTACAGAGACTGTTTCTTGCTTCCAACGGACTGTGAGAGCATTCAGGGCAGAAATCTGCTCAAACAGTGCTCCAACAGGTAGAAAAGAACCTTAGGATTCAGCCCAATAAAGTTAGAAAACATTATGATATTGATGGGATAATATTGTCTTCATTGTCCATCTAAAGCATAATAAAGAGGAGGTTGCTCTGATTTCCCGGGGGAAAGGCCCTTTTCATGGGCACTGTCTAGCCTGACCTCTCTAAATGACAGGACATCAAAGTAGACCTCCAACATTTATAGCAAGTCATAGGTAGATTCATATGGGTAGAAGTGCGATTTTAGATATCTGGCACCCAACTTCTTAGAGAGTTAGAACCAGAAACTTGAATAGGGTTCAGGAAGAAACAGAACTCATGCTACTGATTAAAAGTTGGTGTTAAGAGAGCCTGTAATGCAATGCAAGTACATGCCAGATAGCCTTTCTGCTGCAGTTTACAGTCATTTGTGTATGTGTAACACTCCTGATGCAACAGAGTCAGAAGTGATACTTTATAAAATTTGATATGTTGTGAAAAATTGTTGAGGCTAAAATAAGGTCCATGATTGTCTATGGGGCATATTTATAAGACAATCATTTCCTTCAGTTGCACTGGTTTTTCATGTGATAGTGGAATGGTGGTAGAAAGGAAACAGTATAAAAAAATTCCCCTGGTTATTCTTATTATGCAGGGTTTTTTATGAGTAGGAGAAAGAACAGAGACTTGCCTATTTGCATGAAGTATCGGATACTGTAGATGCATAAAGACAGCTATTCAGCAGCACCTCTCAGGGTTAGTTGTTCTGTACAACAGTCAGGTTCTCAGAAATGAACTCGTTGGGTGGTTACAGGTGTTTATATTCTACCTACAGCTGATGAAGTACAGCATGAGAATGAACTCTGAAGAGTGCTAAGTGGTTGTTTGTTACTATGTGCCTTCAAGTCATTTCTGACTTACGATGACCTGAAGGCAAATCTATCACAGGGTTTTCTTGGCAAGATTTGCTCAGAGATTTTTCTGTGCCTTCCTATGAGGCTGAGAGAGTGTGACTTGCCCAAGGTCACCCAGTGGGTTTCCATGGTCAAGTGGAGGTATGAACTCTGGCCTCCAGAATTGTAGTTCAATGCTCAAACCAATACACCATGCTGGCTCTCATGCCAAGTGCCTATGTGCACCCAAATCAATCAACTGTCAAATAAATTATTCAAAATAGGGTACAGATAAAATGGTGGGAGATGAATTTTCTTCCTTGTAAAGTGCAAGCATTAAGAATAGTACATTGTCATCCAGTCCTGCTTTTAAGAAGTAATTAAGAACCAGTTAAGAACTCACTGCATTTCAGAAGACCAAGGAACAAAGGACGTTATACTCTAACACTTGATGTTATTGTTTGTTTGGTAAGTGCATTCTTTTTAAATATAGAACAAAATGGAGAAGCTGTCTGTAAGCTGGTCAAGTATTAAGTAGAGATCTGAGTGTTGCATGAGGGTTCTGGGAAAGCAGCGTTTGAATCCCCACTCAGCCATGGACACTCACTGGGTGACCTTGGGCAGGTCATACTCTCTCAGCCTCACAGGAAGTCACTCAGAAACCTCCTCTGAATAAATTTGGCCAAGAAAATCCAGTGCTAAGTTTGTCGTAGGGCCTCTATAGGTTGTAAGTGATTTGAAGGCACATAAATACAGCCTAGGGAAAGTGAGATCCAGGTCATATTTGAGGCCCTCTCCAGCAGCCCCCAGTCTCTTTTTTTTAACCAAAAAGCTCCTCCATAACTTGGGACAGTTTTGCCACAGTTTTGCTGTGATCATGCTCAGCATCATTTTACACTGGGGTTGGGTGGGGTGGCGTGGCAAAGTTGCATTTGAGCAAAATAAAATAGTTGGGGACATCAAGGTCCCATGGGAAAGCCAATTCTTGGCATCCTAACTGAAGATGATTCAACTACAATAATGTGACATATCCATCACAATATAAAAAGTATCTTATCCTGATAGGTAGTTGTGTTATGTCTCTTTTCAGCCAAAGTTAATCATGTAGCACCTTGAACAGTAAGATATTAGAATATAACTTAATATCTTGCTAAGCAGTCTGATGCCAATTTAGTCAGAAGAAACTTAGGCCATTTCCACACTGCACTGTTACAGCGCTCTGATTCCATTTTCACCATCCTGTGGAATCTTGGGGTTTGCAGTTTCGGGGGGGGGCTGCCTGGCCCCTCTTGAAACTGCAAACCCCAGGATTCCACAGGATGGTGAAAGTGGAATCAAAGCGCTATAACAGTCTAGTGTGGAAATGGTTTAGTGAGGTTTACTGGTTAGTACATGTGCCCTTAGAACTGTGCTCTTTGTTCTATGAATTCTCTCTAAATCAGTTAATCAGTAATTGTTGGGGTTGTTTTTTTGTTTGTTTGTCTAGTCTAGTTTTTTTTGTTTTAGAGTTTTGAACATCACCTCCCAGAAACCCTAGCCGCAGCTAATAATTAGGGCTTTTTGGAGCTAAAGTGGCAAACATACGGAGAGCCAAATGTTGAGAAGCACTACTTTGTGTACTTTACATTGGTGAGAATAATGGTTTTATATGCAATATTACACACAGACAGCCTAGAATCCTGTTGGTTAGACCTAACTAGAGTAGACCCATAGAATCAATTGTTGATTGGTGAGTCAACACAAGTGTTTAAAAAAAAAGCCCCCCATCCCCCCAACATTCAAAGTTGGCCCAGAAAGTTGCATTATAGAAGTACAAGGCTGTATGTAGATTGCACTTGAAGGTGGTTAAGCAATTGCTTCTCAGATTAAAATAAGGTAAAAGAAATGTCCTTGGATGGCTAAGCAAGATGGGCAACATCCCTGCAGAGGCTGTACAGAAGCTGTGTTAAGCTTCTCTATAGCCTCTGCTTCTTTAGTGGAAGCCAGATTCTAATATTTTCAAATACAGTTTTCAAAGTTGCTATCTGGAAATAGCTTCCAAGTATAAGATGCAGTTCAGCTGGTGAAGCACAAAGGACCATCTAGCCTAGAGCAGAAGTGTGGCTCTCTAGGAAGTCTTCACCATTTGGCCAGCAGAAATACCTATTCATCTGAAACAAAAACCTTCTGCTGACCAAAATAGGCCTTCTGTCCAAAGGAGACTTTTGATGGATCCAACCCAACAGCAAGTGGCTGATCTCTTCAGCAAACACACACCTACATTGCTTTATTAGCTCTACTGGAGCCACACGTGTCCTAAACCTAGGTAAAAAAATGGTGTGTTTTAAGAAAGAGAATTCACAGCAGCTGCCGTTTACCCAAATGTGATTTCTTCACTAGTTGTATGGTGATGAAATAGCAGCTTCCCCTGAGAAACCTGGTGAAATTAAGCTGGCAACTTTACAACTCTTTGTAAGAGCTTCCCTTTGTTTGTTTTGATTGTACTGGCTTACAGTTTTGATTGTTCTATTCTATTTTAGTACTGGTTTTTATTTGGGAGAGGAGCAAGACAAAGAATATCTTTTTTTGCACATGCAGTTCTTCAAAATCTTTTCCTGTTTCTCTGAAAATCTTGTTACTACTTGATTGAACTATGTCTTAATACTTCGTTAATTTGAATGTTATACCTTATCTCAAGATTTTTATATGTGGGGTTTCTTTGGGCATATTGGTTTTTTTTATTGTGTATATTCCCTGTAATGAGAAGTATTGTGCACCATTGTAAGAATTGCACAAATACTTCTGTAACCTGTTGATAATGCAGAAATCTCTCTTAAGCTGGAACTTCAAAATGTACTCCTTGTATCTGTGCAAATAAATTGACATTCCACAATAGATGAGAATTGTTTTATTGCAGTTATTATTAGAACTTTATAACTATGGAAATGCAGCTTGCAGTGAAACATACTCAGTGTGGTCTAAAAGTACATGTCCAGATTTTGGCCAGTGATTCCTCCTGCAGGTCATCGGTCCAGGATATTCTGAAACAAAAGAGATTGGGAAATAAGTTTCAGAATATCCATTTTATCAGCAAGAAATCAGAATAATTTAAATTATTGGATGTGTTTGTAAGGGAAACTAGTCTGAAAATGTCATCTGGCAAAATATATTGCAAAATCTTCTAATAGTTGAATGGATGCATAGGCATAGATTAGTCAACCTGGTAACTGCTCTCTCTCCATAAAGGGCTTTCTAATGAAGGCTGCATGTACCCTTACAACATTCACTAGAGGAAGAGATTTAGCACAAAGCTTGAGAAGTTACTTTTTAAAACCAATTCATAATGTAAATCATTACATACCTCTCCCAGTGCTTTCTTATTAAAAACAAATTAGTAGCAGGTAGCTTTTATTTATTTAGATTTGATACAAGACTGATCTAAAACTTGAAAAAAGCTCCACTCAGAATGCCTCTGGTAATACATTTTAATAATAACCTAAAATAAGTAAAATCACACACTAAAATGTTATTAATGGTGTTCCTGTCACCATATGTTATTTTCAAAAAAAGGACTTCCATTCAGTCTTTTAACTACAGGCAACTACATTGCATGCAAATTGTTACTTTTTAGCTCTGGCTTTGAGATAGGGTCACTACCTAGTGCTTCACTGAACTTTGGATCCAGCTTGCTTTGATCCATATCTGACTCCTGGTGCTATGAACTGACAAAGTTCACCTGCAACAAGCAGATTCAACCTGCTGGACTGTCCAGAAATCTACTTGGATACCTAATTGCTACCAGTGATAAAGCAGGGAATCCTCATCATATCTCTGTGTACTTGTTAGTGTTTCTCATGCAAGCTAGTATTTCAGAATCTTCCTCCTAATCTTGAAAATGGAGGTGTGTGCTGTTTATAGAGTGGGAACTGAGAAGAAAGACAACCTACTAGGGCCCATTTGGCAAATAGGACAAGCACTTGCTGATTTCAGTTGCACGTCAGTTCATCTGCCTTGTTCTCAGTTAGGCTGGAGGTTCGCTTACAGCCAAGAGTGGGCAACTGCAAAGGGCTTGGGAGGCATTCCCCCTTAACCCTCCCCTGCACTGTTGCTTTCCATATCACATCACTTCCTGGGTAAGGGGACCTCAGATTGTCACATTCCTAAGATGGTTAGGATGACTAGAGGCTCATTTGGGAGGGGAGGTCCAAAAGCTCTGTGGGACTTCTGAGGGGTCTATAAAAAGGGGTTCACAGGGAGTGGATTCTCCTTACCCCTGACTTAAGGAGTGCTTGAAATACAGATGTTCATGGAAATGTGTCTTGGTTTTGACAGCCTGAGCTGCACTAGATCTGACCCAGAGAAAGTTAAGTCAAATCGCCAAATGTGACCAAAGCACAAGGAGGTCGCTACATGCTTTTCACATCAATTTCAGTATGATTTTTCTCTGCACTGGGGCCACAATGCGAGTAGCTCCCAGGAAGAGATGTGTCTTCCAGGCAGCAGGGCTGACACCCTTGTTTGTGGTTCATGCCACCACTCCATGTGAAGGAAAGTAATATTGTGCAATGAGTGATTTGTGTATTATGGCTGCTACCTGAAGGTGGAAGCGTTCCCAGTGGCTTCAGCACTGTAATTAAAGGATAAGAACCCACGCTTTTGTCTTTGCTGCACATTCCTTGAAAACTAGGCAAAACAGTACATTCTCAATCCAAGAACAAAGAACAGTGGCTAGAATTGCAGTTAATACATACCTGCCTCTCTACATGAACAGTGCTGGATCCAAAGGTAGCATTGCCATAGCTGGTGACATAGTAGTTTGCAGGAGCCTGGGGGAGGTTTTGTTCACTTGGGACTAAAAGAACAATAACATGTTTTATTATCTGGCCAGGTCATACACACATCCATATGAGTAGCCTTTAGTTTTCCCTTCAGTCTCAAGCTGCATATTTTAAGGATGTAAAGAAAACTTGCACATTTTCTCAACAAGAAAGGGAATGCCAGCACACTGGAAGAACACATCAAGAAAATGGTTGACTGTCATGAGTTTTTTCTCCCTTCAGAATTTTTTTGAAGAAAAAATTTGTGCAAATAACCAAATAATTTTTACCCTAAAGATAATTGTCATAAAAATGTCTTGAAATACCCCACAAAAGAAAAATCCCCAAAAACTTGTAACTTTGCGTCTTGGGGAAGAAACTTTGGAAAGCATTCAGCATGCATTCAGGCAGAAATGGTGGCAGCAAAGCAAAATTATGCATGCATGCAAAGTAACTCATGGAGGCCTAAAGGACCTGCCAGAAAAAGTTGTGAATTCACTCGGTGATACTCAGGGGTCAAGAGCAGTGCTTGAAAGAGTTACAATTTTTGGACTGTAACTCCTAGAATCCAAGGTTGCCTAAATTAAAATGCTTCTAAAATTGGGAAGTGAAAGAGAGGTTGTCTAAAAATCTCAAAAGCCTTTCTCCCCACAAAATCAGTGAATGAATAAAAATAAAAATTATAGTAGTTCATAATCATAAATATAATCCAGCCAGAATGCTCTTAAATCCAGTCACTGTTCTTAAAACCACTGAAACAAATACCAAGTTTGTTATTGTTTCAACCCTTGCCCACTTTGTTGTTGAGCAGAGTTCAAGCTTGTGTGTTCTTCAAAGAAACAAAGAACAAAAGAAAGAAAGAAAACTTCAGTATCTGCTAATTAGATCTTGGTACAAAAAACATACATATAAAGAAGGCTGAGTCCAGGAATTTGTTTGAGAAAACTGAGGTCACAATCTTTTCCCACAAAAATCTTCTGCTTAACCTACCTCCTAAAGCAGTGGTTCTCAACCTGTGGATCCCCAGATGTTCGTGGACTTCAGCTCCCAGAAGCCCTGAGCATTGACCATAGTGGCTGGGGCTTCTGGGAGCTGAAGTCCACGAACATCTGGGGACCCACAGGTTGAGAACCACTGTCCTAAAGTGTTCTTCATTTCAAGAGTATAATTAAGCACAGTGGAGAACAGTTTTGTTGTTGCTGTTTGTTCGGCAGTTGGGACTCTGAAATCTTTTCTAATACTTATTTATAAATCTCCAAAACAAATCTAATAGATCTTGACCTGCTTTCAACCCATTTCTGATCTAAACAAAAGATATGGAATAGAAGGTATTCTGGAGGATTTTTTTTTTTAAAAAAAGGTTTGATTATTTCTAAATCTTTTAGTTCAGTCTTTCAAAAAGCTTGTAACATGATCTGTGACAAATAACATGTTACCTTACAACTGTAAGAAGAGAAGAACAAAATTAAATTAGCATCAGCAGATAAAAGTCATGGAAAGCAGTGATTCTCACACGTTGGTCCTCCAGGTTTTGGGTTTGTTTGTTTTTTTGGACTTCAGCTCCCAGAAGCCCATCCGGCTTAGCCAATGATCAAGAAGTATGGGACCTGAAGCCCAAAATATCTTGAGGGCCAAAGCTTGAGAACCATTGATTTAAAGCATAGCACCATAACACAGTCCAACTGTTTCAGCCTCACCTTTGGGTAACAGCAACTCCGTTGCAAACTGATGAGCACAAATTCCACAGGTTTTAATTTCTTCTTTTGTCCTTTTGTGGGGGTGGGAGACAAGAGGAAATAAAAACTAAATAGATTGGCATCCCCAAAACCTTTAGTTTGAACAATGGAAAATACTGTTTTATCATTTTCAGGTTATTTGCTTCTTGATATGACTAGGAGAACAAGCACTGAAAACAAACTAAAATGGGCCCAAGTAAAGAATTTGGGGGTTCTCAAAAAAAAAAAGACCAATACTCAGTGAATACAAGTCAGTCTTCTTGATTATGATAAAGGAATACAGACTAAGAGACAGGAAATTGTCCTTAACCAAAATTAGGGCTCCAGTGGATACAAAACTGATAATAAGCTATGAATTTTCCAGGCAAGGACCACTGTATTTTAAATTTTATGATGAAGGAGTTTGTTGGCTTTATTGACAGTAAGGTGAGGGACTGTGTACTCTCTCAGGGGAAGGGAAAATGGAAGTACGAGAGATTACTCACACTGTGGTCTTGTCATCCACATCTGGCCAGACAAATTCTGCAGGACATCCAGCTGTACGACAAGGTGCCTTTACACAAAGATGGAGACCAGGCCACTCTTCCAAAAGTTTATGGTTGACAGAGATTACTGTCATGATGAAGTCCCAGGCTAACTGGAATCCTTAAAAAAAAAACCAGACAGGAGGGATATAAGAGATTTTTTAGATCATCATCATCATTGATTCGTAGTTGCTTTGGAAGACTGGAGGGAAGAAGGAAATTGTCTAACTTGCCTTTTGCATGTCTGTCAAAATAACATAAGCCAAAAGAAAGGGAATCCCCCAGTGACTCATACCTACACTGCAAAAAGGCCACAGAGTGGCTTCTTAGCTACTCAGTGACTGCAACAGGCACAAAATAAATGGGGCATATTTGTTGCTCTTTGCTGTTAATTAAGCTTCAAGTTATGGTGGCCCTATAAATGAGAGACCTCCACAAGCCTTGGTCATCAGCAGCCCTACTCAGATCTTGCAAACTCAGGGCTGTGGCCTCCTTGACTGATCAATCTACCTGTAATATTGTTCTTCATGTGTCTTCCTCCAATTATATCCTACAGTCAGAGAGAGTAAACGGGCTCTGAGATTAGTCCTACCTGAGCAGAACAACTGCCATTTTATATGTGGGGAACGCAGGTCCACAAATCCCCTTTTTGCTAGGAAAGCTGGCAGTTCCATAACAGGCATGTCAGAACTAGTCACGATGTATGCTGCATGGACCAATGCCATGACGTCTCTAGGGGTCAACCAACCATCTTGACCACCGGCCTTTGACAACCCATGAAACCGTTGCTCTCATCTTGTCTGACGAACCAGCCCTGCTATGTAGTCTCTCAGCAGGACTCATTCCCCTCTCCCACATCCTTCTTCCCTCCTTTTATAATTCCTCCTCTTTGTTAACTCCCAGCTGACCAGATCTACCTGGACCACAGCACCATCCCACTTACAACCTGGCCCTTCACAGTAGGGAAAATCTTGAATAGAGAAAGCTTTCAGTACAGTAGTCCCTTGTTTTTCTCTCAGCTTCCCTCCACTCCCTTAAAGTTCCATCTTGAGAAAAAATGAAATTAAATTATACTACTTAAATAAAAACTACCTTAAATATATCAGATCTCAGCTGATTTTGAAAGGTGAGCAAGCTCAGCCTGGGATAGCAATTTACTGGGAATAATAGGGACCTCCAGATAGGGCTTGGAAAGAATCCTGCCTGAAACCCTAACAAGTCATTGCTGCCATTCAGAATTGACAATGGTCCATATGGACAAATGGACTGAGTAGAAGGATAGGAGAGAGGCTTTGTGGGAAATGAGATAAACAACATACACCTTTGATCTGATCCAGCAATACTCTTCTTAGGTTAGATACAGGGTCCTTCCCTCGGTCTATCTAGCTTACTATTGCCTACATTCATTTTCCATGTCTCTCCAGAGTTTCAGATGGGAGTTCTTAAGCACAGAGAAGAATGGAAGGAAAATAAGATATATAATTCTGTGCTAAACAAGGTTTCATTCTTTAGTTGCTCTTAATGGAATTTTTGGTGTGCACTCCATTATCCAGTGTATCATATTGCAAACATACATTGGATAATGGAATGCCCCAAAGAAT
Organism: Iguana delicatissima; assembly: GCA_948472985.1. Classification (NCBI taxonomy): domain Eukaryota; kingdom Metazoa; phylum Chordata; class Lepidosauria; order Squamata; family Iguanidae; genus Iguana; species Iguana delicatissima. The sequence continues at coordinate 1,410,807 of CAOKZL010000616.1, forward strand.
GTCAGAAGAAAATCACCACTGCTTTATAAATTAGAGGAAAGTCTAGATCAAGAAAAACTATGGATAGCTGTTAAGGAAATGAGTGTACCACAACATTTGATTGTCCTGATGTATTTATGATAAGAGGCTACTGTCAGAACAGAATACGGAGAAACAGAAGGTTTTCCAATTGGCAAGGGGGTCAGGCAAGGCTGATTTTGTCATTGTGTATGTTTAACTTGTATGCTGAACACATCGTACGTAAAGCAGAATTAGACTTGGAGGAGTAGGGCATGAAAATTGGAGGAAGGAACATCAACAGTTTAAAATATGAAGATGAGCCATATTACTAGCAGAAAATATCAAAGACTTGAAACAATTATTAAATAAAGTCAAGGCAGAAAGTGCAAAGGCAGGTTTACAGCTGAACATTAAAAAAACAAAAATAATGATTGAAGTCAACCTAACAGTGGTTAGTAACAATGGATTGTGGCTAGCTTATCTGAGCATCCATTGTCACTAATACAGTCCTGCCTCTGCAGCTAAGAGCTTTCTTAGAAGACCTTCTTGAGTGCTTCGTGGGTAGTTTGGGATGCACGAAAAATGAAAGCATCTCAGTGATGGCCCCAATGCAGTGGCACTCCTTTCCAACCAAATATGTCTAGCCCCCTCACTGCTTGTATTTATATTGGCCTTGACGTCTTTCTTTTTCAGTTCTGCCTTTAATTGCAACAGTGAGTAACTTGAGTGTCCACAGCACCCTTTTCAAGCACTGTGTCTATTTTCACTTTTGTATATACTAGTTCTGTAGCACCATAGGACATTCCTATTGTACATTGGTCTGTGAGGACACAGTCCTGAAAAGCAGCTAAAAATATTTCAGTTAAATCAGGAAATACCTGTCCTCTCTGCTGGTTTTCTGCATCTGAGTTCAATATAGCTATATCCTTTTTGGTTGTTTGCTTTGATCAGCAATGGTTTGCCACTGCAGATGAGCAGGCATATTGCTTTTGCAACCCAGTGTGTTGAGAAGAAAGAGCAGGCCTTCACCATGAGCCTGGAAAGAAAAAAACATCAGCTAGTATCTTCAGATCCCCTGCAGATATCTTGTGGTAGAATTTCTCTTTTAAGTTGGGGATGGGGAGCACAGCCTGTAGGTTGTGTACTACCTCTACTCCTCTTTTTGAATCCATAAAGCCCTCCAGGACACCCCAAGCACCGAGACCCCAAAATCTAAAAGAACCTGCGAGGGGAAAAATCACTCAAACCACTACTGAGCCCCATGAAAATCATGAGAACTACCTCCCAACCACACGAAGGTAATTTCCTGCTATGAGCTCCCAACAGCCCCTCGGTGGCTGAAAATAAGGTGAAAATTACCCACCCCTAGTTTAAAACAAACACGTGTCCCTACTTGCAAATATAATGAGTTTACCAAGGGACTGAAGAGTCTCCAGCCCAGAGGTACCCTTCCACAAATCCCAACACACAAAGAGGCATACCTCCTGTATATCAATTAACTTGTTCACAACACAGTTTCCCCACCAAAAGTACAGCAGGTTTGATATCTTCAGGTAGGTAGCAACAGCTGCCCACAGCAGCTGCTGAGGAGGCCTGTGGCAGATTCCTTCCTGCCTGCCACCCATCTCCCATCACAATGATTGGTTCAACCCTGCACATGATCACTGCTTATGCAAATCAGCCAGTTTCCATGTTTGCAGGCTCAAGTTAAAGGAGCACTGCAACAGCAAAAACTGGCTGCCTGAAGATCAGAGAGATCTGCAAGTGGAATTCAAGTCTCCCTTAGTGTAGCTGTGCTGTGCAGCTTCGTTCTCTTAGATGCATTCTGTTTGCTGTTTCATATCTAGAAAAAAAAGAGCAGCCTTGGTATGTGAGAGTAGCCAGAATGCCTTTGTGTAACCCCACAGCCAAGGAAATAAACTCATGCTTGTGAGACCCCACCTGTGCTTCCACACTCAGGTAAGGAGCATACAAAGAGCTATAAGATACCTCCTTCTGTAATATCCCCAGAAACACATATGCAGACGTAATGGGAGGCCATGTCTGCCTATGTCACTAAGAGCCTTCTTAGTGACATTCTAAGAGGTTGCTGCGTCCACACAGCTCTCATACAGTCCCTGGTTTTCCTTAATACCTTTTGAAGAAGCCCTCTGGGATCTCAGGGGAAAAGTACTGGCGGATATGAAGATCCTCCATATGATCTCCTCCCCACATCATGGATACCTCCTCACTCTGGTTAAGATAGGTAGGAAATAAGTAGAGTACTTCCTCTTTGTGGCTTTGCGTGGGTTCCCATGGCTGCCCAGGTACAAAGGGCCTGGCTCTGGGAGTAAGCCCCCTTGTGTTTCTGACCTCCAGGCAGATCTCAAAGTGTTCCAGCAGGCTGAAGAGCTTTCCCTTCTGGGACCTCCTGCCCACCATTTCCTCAAAGATATCCCTCATGCCGTCCACGCAAAGCTGGTGCTTGAGTAAGGCTCTAATGGCTTTCTGGCACAGCATGGCCTTAGACTTAAAAGTCCACACCCAGTTCGCCCGGTCTCGGATGGTAGCGTGTTCTCCTATCAAGATGTCTACAGAAATATTCTCCAGCTGTTGCATCAAGCCATACCGGACGAGAGTCTGAAAGGTCAAAAAGATTTTTTTCAAAAACTTATTAAGATGCAGCCTGTAACATACTAGGTAGGCCCATCATCTCCCTTAGAATAAGGGCTGGAACAGTCATGTAGGGACCGGGGGGGGGGTTCGCCCTGGGCAGCAATGTTTTTGGGGCATCCCAGCCTGTAGCCATGCCCCTGCACACTGTGGCCATGGACCCATGCACTGCAGCCACGCTCCCATGCATAGTGGCCATGCCCCTCATACTGTAGCCCCTCCCACCCCCCTCCCCACACTTCAAGCTCCGCTACTTGGGTGGAAGAAGTCATTCAGGCTTTGGTGTGAGATCTCTGGGTGATCTGATGTAGGGATGGAGGAAGACATTTGTTTGGTTTGCATTTCAGTACAAAACAGGTCTCATTTAACTGCCCATACTAATATACAGAAGTAAAGATGGTCCTCCTTCAATTTTTACACTATTCCAGATTTTGCAAAGTACCTCTGACAAAATGCATATGGGGGGAAATAAAAGTAATGCTTCTGGTCCTTCTTGAAGAGATGAACTCAGAAGGTGGTGCTGGGGGATTCCTGCTTGACCGCATGGCCGCTGGCCTGTGGGGTCACTCAGGAGTCAATTTTGTTCCCTGTGCTATTTAACATCTACTGCTGAGAGAAATAATCTGGAGTTCTGGAACTGAATGTCACCAGTAAGCTGATGACACTCAGCTTTATCTCTCCTTTCCATCCAATCCCAATGAAGTTGTGCTAAACCAGTGCCTCTGTGAGTAGTGGACTAGATGAAGGCAAACAAATTGAAATCTAATCCAGACAAGACAGAGGTGCTTCTAGTCAGTCATAAGACAGATCAGGGAAGAGGAATTCAGCCTGTGCTGGATGGCATTACATTCCCCTGAAATCTCAGGTTCACAGCTTCGGCATACCCCTGGACTCAAGAGCTGAGCATGGATACCCAGGTTTCAGCAGTGGCCAGGAGTGCATTTGCACAGCTAAGACTGTTGCACCAGTTGTACCAGCTCCTTGAAACATCAGATGTGGTTACAGTAATATATGCCTTGAATACATCTTGTTTGGATTACTGTAACATGTTGTATATGAGACTGCCTTTGGAAACTGTTTGGCAACTCCAGTGGATCCAAAATTCTGCAGCCAGGTTGCTGACCTGGGCAGATTATAGGGAACATTATGGTAAAATGGGGTGCAGTCTCCCCATGCTAAAATGGATAAAAAAACAGAACCAAAAGTGGATTTCAGCTGCTTCCAATTCTGATTTTAGGCGGAAAAACACAGTTTTCCAATTTGGTGCAGCCTAAGATCAGTCCTTGAAGTGACAATCTGGCTCCAAGATTGTTAGAATTTGCCTAACTTGTGTTAGGGAAAATTGCCAAAAGTTAGGAGGTTTGGCTGAACCTCAGCTTGGTGATTTATAAAGAAGCCCTACTCTGTGTCACTCAGTTTAGAGGGCTTCTAATTCAGGTCTGAATCTTTGAACTTCCTGTTGGACTACCATTGGAAATCAAAACGTGGGCTTTAACTTCTTTAACTTTTTTGTCAGAAATGGCTGAAATCCATATTCTCTCGGGGACTAACTGCTATGCTGCAGATAAATAAGTATGGACAGTGTCAGTGATGTAGTCTTAGGCAACTTAATATTGTGTGTGTCAAAGATAGATTTTAAAATTTCTAGGATAAGGGCAGACCTGGATGGAGCAAATGTTGCTGAAGGTAGTGCTACTTGTAGAAACCAAACAAAAAAGATATGAACACTTTCTCTCCCTCCTTCTCTCCAGACACACACACACACACACACACTTAAAAGATATAATAAATCTATTAACTAATCCATCGATCATATTAGAAAAAAGTAAACAGTTCATAAATAGCAATCAAAATGACGGTCCATAGGGAATACACTGGTAACTGGAGCAAGGTAGTAGGCCAAAGGTCTTTACATCCAGCACAGGCCTGATACATTTCAACTAGTGGTCTTCACTCATGACCAGTGAAAAGTTCTTCTATTTTTCCAATTCCTTCCTCCAGAATAAAATTAAAGTGTTAGTTAACAAGAACTACATAATCATGTTTATAGTGCACTATTTGTATGCGTAGCGCTCCATTTTGTTTTAAAGAACCAGACAACTTTTCCCTCAAACCGAGGCATTCACCAGAAACTCCAGAGACCAATTGCAACTCCTTGTTCTCATACCTCACAAGGTTTTATTCTGTTCTGCTTTGTTCCAGAACAGGTTGGGGTAAACACCACCCACTTCTGCTCCAGCCAGTTCTGAAAAGGAGCGGAAGATGGCAGTCCCTGTTCTGGATTTGGAATTCATCCAAATCCAAAGCATACCCCCAAGTTAAAATGCATATATTAGGGAGGAATTGTCTACAAAGACAGGTACAAATGTCCATGTGCAGAGAAATACATGTAGATGTCTATGAAAGCTATAACTGGATATTTGTAGGAAAAGAGGAACACCACAACTCAAAAAAAAAAAAAGCTTGCCTGAAACTGAAGAATCTAATGCAGTCCCATTTCACTGTTAAACATTAAAAGAAAAAATGCAGGGAAACTAGTGATTCATATGCTCCCATCATCATGACCTTGACACCAATGACTTTGGCACAATAAAAAGACTGTTAATTACTGATATCCACTAGTGTTCAACAGGAAACAATAAAACAGCTTAAACCTACAAGGAGAAAACTTTTAATTAATGTTGTTGGATGGGACTTCCTTAGGAGAGAAAGAATTTTGGCTGTGGAAAAGGGGATTCATGGAAAGAATATAGTAAAATATTACAAAAAATATTAAGGCTCCAGCTTCATACTGCTTCCAGCTGCAGGAGCAACCAAGTGGTACTCACTTTGAATATGGTGATCAGGATAGCTGGACGTAGGAAAATAGTACTTTCTAGCTGCTTGACTTCTTCATACCATACAATCAGTCCAATGCGGTGAAGGTACCTCAAGATGTCTTTCAGAAGGTCGCCATCTAAGTGAGTCAAATGGTGTTGGCAGGAAAGCTCACTGTGTAAGAGATTGAGATCCATCATACCTAAAGGATTAAAACAGGAATTGTTAATGGCTGCCGCAAGAGGTTCCATCTAGGTACCTGGCATATTCTCTTCAAGAGTAAGCTCTGCTGAATCCAGTGAGATTTACGGAGCTTTCACACTACAGTACACAATTACAGCACTAAGATTCCACTTTAACTGCCATGGCTCCATCTTCTGGAATCCCAAAGCAAGTAGTTTGGGGAGGTGGCAAAGGAGGTCTCTGGCTGAGAATTCTTAATCCAGGCATGCCTCAGTTAACAAAGGCTTTGGCAAAGAAACTCTTTTTTCTTAATCCTTTTATGCCAACCCAGCCCCCTTTTAGTTCTTGTCCTCTATCTAGCTGGAAGTGTTTTGTTTTTTCTTTTAAAGCAGCATTGGCATTGGGAGAATGGTGAAAAAGTACTGGAGAAACAGACTTTGAATTCCAGGTTGCAGCAGCATGTCTGCAGTAAACAATGCAATAAATTTGGGCTTGAAAAGAATGGAATTTTCTGCTCTAGCTGATCCTACTGTAACTGTGGGGGCTAGCTTACAACAGACAAGGTAAACATCTACTGCCTCCAGAATCCCTTACATGAATAGCAAAACAGAGAGAAAACAAGAGAGTAAATTATTTTGGCTCACTATGTACCACTAGCATGTTTGTAAGAAGATTTCAAATGGTCTCTAGAAGGTTCAAAATGTTTTTGTTTATTAATGCAAGGATTATCTGACCTGGTTGTTTCATTTCATGTTAGCTCATTGTTAATTTTGAATAAAAAGTTTGCTGAAACATGTTGAACTCTTTTTTTGTGTGTGTGATAGGAATTTACCTTTGTCACTTCCATGTTATGTCTGCCTCTGGTACCAAATTTTCTGAAAAAGTAAGGCTCAGGGATACATCTACTTGGTTAAGTGAGGCATACCTTATGGAGGCCCTAAGGCAAACCTTTCATGAGGTTTTCCTGGCAAGATTGGTTCAGAGAGGGGCTGCCTTTGCTTTTGCCTTTCTCTAAGGCTCAGAGAGTGTGATTTGCCCAAGGTCACCCAGTTGGTCTACACTGCTCAGTGCAAATTCAAACCCTGACTTCCAGAGCCATAGTCCAATGTTCAAACCACTATGCGATGCTGACTCTCAGTATACCTGCACTCTTACCTAAACTGCAGATCCCAGGATTCCACAGGTTGGTAGTATAGCAATTAAAATGGAATCATCCTGCTATAACTGCATAGTGTGAAAGGGCCCATAGTTCTCAGCAAAGGTGTTTAGCACCAGGCCACCTGGACTAAACAAAATAAGAGGACAGATCAGGGCTTGGAAATGTTACTTTCTGTACTACAGCTCCCAGAATCCCCCAGCTCCAGCCAGCATGGCCCACACTGGTTGAAGTGTTCTGAGAACAATGGTCTAAAAATGAACTTTAACAGGCTTTGAGAGAGAGACAGCAAAGTCAATTATGTTAATTGGCAGTATCTTAAATTAGGCTAACTCCTCCAAAGGGTTAAAAAACTAACTTGGTCTCTAGAATTCAATTATAGATACAACAACATTCTCATGTGTTAAAATTTAAACTTTTAAGAATAATTTCTTTCACTGCGATTGGAGGTTTTCTGACTTTGGGGCAATGAAATATGATCCTCCAATAGTATAAGAATTTGTATCTATGAGTAGGTAGGAGGAGGTGGCTCACCATATTTTTTTTCCTGTTGCATAACATGCATAATTTGATTTACTGGGGCCTAAGGGGGGGAAGTTCCTCCACCCATATCAGAAACATGATTTAAAAAGGACTGTCCCCTGTCAAACTTTCCAGCTTTCTGAATCCAGCCAGTGAATATTTTATCTAATAAGCTTTATAATTAGATCAAATCTTATTCTGCTTTCACTTTTTTAAAATACTTTCTGAGTCTCTATCTGCCTTAAGTTTCAGGATGGCTGGAAATCTTCACAAACTTCTGCACAGAGATGTTTATCTCAAGGTTACACTTCTACCTACTGTTACAATGGCTCCTAGGACATGAAATGGGGACTCAAAGGGTTTTCCATTCTCCTCATGCATCCTCTCCTGCTTTAATTCTAGTTGCTTTAGGAGAGTTTTATTACTGTGTTATTACTTCACACATTAATTTCAAAAGGGAGTGGGGAGTGCAGTAAGCTAGAGAATGTCCAGAAGAAATATTCACTTGCCGTGCTCTGCCATTTCATCACTGTTTTGCACAATGTCCATGATTGCAGCTTCAACTTGTTTATAGATAGGGGGAAGCACTTGGATTATGTTAGGGAATATTCCTTCATTCTTGACATGATCCAAAATTGTACCTTCAAGTATTTTAATGTCTCGGTAATCCAAGCAATTGACAGAAACGAGGTCTAAAATCTGGGACAGAAAATACACATGAATGTGTTAGCAGTAAAAGAGTTCAGACAAAATGGGCAGTGTTTCCCATCTTTGTCCCTGGTCTACTCTGCAGGGTTGTTAGGCGATTCAGCACCCTGTACAGTTTAATTCACAGAGGGTGTTGCCTGCTTAAATGTCTAAACTATATATATATACACACACACACACACATACATATATACACATATACACATACATATACATATATGTATGTTTATTAATGTAAAATATCTTACAAAACAAAAAGTTATAGACATCATATCTTAATAGTATACCGAACATTTAACAAACTACTCATATAGATACAATATTTCCTTCTTTTTTACCCCTTCCTCCTCACAGCCCCCCACCCAGAGAACAGTGTAGCTTATTAGTTTCCTTTATTTTTTTTATGTGGAAAATCATTTTAACTGTTTCTTTACTTTCTCATACCCCTCCCTTTCCTGAACAAACTCAATTATTAATCTCCAATTACTAAACCAGACCTCCTCTTTCCTTTGATCAAAATATAGCCTTCTTTTTTCCATTATATAATCAAACATCATATATTCCGATACGTACTGCACCCATCCATTACGATTCCATCTTTCTTTTTCTTTTCATCCCTGTATAATTACTGCTTCTGCTGCTGTAATTAATTGTTTAATTAAATATTTTTGTTCCTTCTTTAATCCTATATTCCTAACAGTACAAGTATACATATTTCTTTATTTAATTAATTCCCCCCCCCAATTATTTTATGTATTTCTTGTTCTATTTCCTTCCAAAACTTTGTACCTTGACACACTCCTACCACATATGAATATATGATCCTTTACTCCCACACCCATGCCAACAGGGAGGTGATACATTTTTAATGATATATGATAACTGTTGTGGTGTTCTATACCATCTTGCTATGGCTTTCATCTGTTGTTCTCTAACCTTTTTATTTTTGACAATTTTGATTTCCTGTAACCATTATTCCATTTCTTTCTTATTGAGCTGGATGTCCTTACCCCAAACTCCTAACAAACCTTCTATAAGTTTATACTGATTATTCAATAACATCCCAGATATCCTGCCACCTGCTTAAATGTCTAAACTAAAGAAATTCTCTGTCTTTTTGTATTTGCTTAACTAAAGTCCTCCATTTTGAATTCTAGTTAACTTTAAAGGTGGTTCTGGTTGTTAGCCTCTTGTCCTATATAAAATTATGCTGACATTAATTGGCAAAGCTCAATGCCTAAGTTCTCAGCCTGGGTCCCCAACGTCTACTGTAACAATATTTCTTACACCTCACTGCTGAGCACATGTGATACACATGTACATGTGGTACACATGTGCACATGTGATACAGGGCTAATTGTTCATTGTTAACCAGAAGTTACTGTATCATCAACCGTGTATCAGAATTCTCGTCCTGGGAAAGCAAATATTCTTAATATTCTTGCACACGTGCTGTATGCTCTATGAGATCATTGTTCCCCAACTTATAAAAAAACCTCTCCTTTCTTAAATGAAGTATCTTTCTTTCCTTGCTCATGTAAGAGGTCGTTTGACTACATTCTTGCTGAGAGGGGAGGGGAAGTCCCTTTGGCCAAAGTTGGGAATCTTTCCAGGCTGGCTCAGAGTTTCACCGGTAATTCTGTGGACTACTCCGGATAGTCTGTGTGGACCTAATGTTTTGGGTTTGTCCCCATGTTTTTTTAATTTTTATTTTTATTCAAGAGTGACCATTTACTGTGGGTTCAAGTCCCAACAGAGTCACCCCAATGTCAGGTTTCAAGGGTGACCGTTTACTGTGGGTTTGAGTCCCACCAGAGTCACTCAGGCAACTGCCAACTGTGGATTCAAGTCTCACCTGCATCACTGGAAATCCTAACAATTTTTAGTGTGGGTTCAAGTCCCACTTAGCTTGGCGCCAACAAATGCACTTACACACAGAAGCACCATTTCAAACACTTGACAAGCAAGCAACAGAGGCAGAGTACTGCAAACTGCTTGGTGGAGTTTCTAAGGGCTTCACCCCAGTTTTTCTGGAGCCTTATTTGGAGAAAGAAGGGAGAGAAATGGGTCTGGCAAGCCAAGGTAACTCTGCATGGCCTGACAAAAATGGGGATAGAAAGGAGAGAGGGAGGGAAGCCTTTTACACAAAAAACTTGGAGCCATCCAATGAAAACAGCAGGAGATTCAAGACAGGCCAATGTAATTAATTCTCCACCCAGCATGGAAATGTCACTTTCTTAGACCATACAGGCTGGAAGGATTCTGGAGGCCCTTTTACATGACATAATTATAGTGCTATGATTCCCTTTTAACTGGCAAGGCTACATCCCGTGGCATCCTGGGGTTTGTGGTTCAGTCAGAGGTGCCAGAGAAGCTCTCCGGCTGAAAAATCTAAATGGCCCTCCCTCAACTGCCAATCCCAGCATTCTGTAGAATGTTGCCATGGCAGTTAAAATGGAATCATGGTGCTATAACTATGCAGTGTGAAAGGGCCCTGGGAATTATAGTTCAGAAAGTTAACTTATCCATGCTTTGAGATATGGTGGTGGCCACAAGATAAATCCATGGAGAATAAGTCTTTTAATGTCTGCTAGGTATGACAACTTTTTTGCATCTTCCAGGTGTATAGTAAATATGTTTTAATGCACTGCTGCAGAACAAATGGCATCCCTCAGAGGGCTAGCAGTTGCTGAATAGTTACTGCCATTCGCAGAAGTAGCAGATTAAGAATTAGGTAAAATGCATTCCAATCCTTTTGACTAAATATAATGGAGGTATTTCTGCAACCCCCTCAGCCCTTCCTATCTATACCACCATTTCTTTAAGGCAGTTGCTCTCAACCCCTTTTCACTTGAATATCCTTTGGCAGCCTATTTCCATAAATTGCACCCTGCATATTAGCCAAATGTTTGTAATTAATATGGTTGCTGTTATTTCAAATGTGTATGTTGTAATTGTAAATAAATGGCCCAATAATGGGATTAAAAAGCAAAGGAATAATAAAGTGAACAGGCAAAGAAAACCCAAAAGACTCACTCATTGAACACCACTCACAGGACTGACTGAGGTGCCTGCTTTGATAGTATGCACCAGCACAACAGCACTCACATGTTTGCAAAGCAGAGGACAGTGAAAGCTGAGCCTGCGAGGGGTGTGCCAGTGAGCATGTGTGCTGTAGTGGCATGTTCACAACACGGTGTTTAGGGAGGGATTCCCTACCATTCACCAGAATAACAAAGGAAGGGAAGAGGGCTTTTCTCCGCCACTCATCATAATGTTCAATTAATTTCACAACTTTTGACCTGCAACTTGTCTTCCACTGTCAATGTATGTACCTTTTTCTGCCATTATTCAATTTTTTCTGCATACTCCTAAATTTTCTGGTTCATACCCCTGGGGGTAAGCGTATCCCAGATTGGGAAGCACTGCTTTAAGGTACTGTTAAAATACAAGAATATTAAGAGAGCAGGTATAGCAGAAAGTACATGTATACTTCTTGGAATTTAATCACAGTTCCTTTTGTCTTAACCAATTGTGGGAGGCACTGTTAGTGGGGCATTGAATTTGCTCCAGCCTTTAGTGCTGAACTTTAAAGGAGCTGTCCAAGGTACAAAATCTATTTGAGAAATGGGATGGGGAGCACTTTAGATAGCTGCTTCAAAACATGGACTCGCAAAACCTGGAGCAAATTCACCACTCCACTGACATGGCAGCCATCAGCCACCACTGCAAAGTGTCTTGGACAAGCTAAATATGCCAAATATATTACTCTACTTCTCACCGTAAAGGCACAGCTCTCCATTTCTTTCAGCCTATTCCATTGATCTACATAGAACTCAGACTCCTCGTTTTCCTCCAGGTTGGCAATGAGGTGGGCTAGGTTGGTCCTCCTTTCCTCTAGCATGGCCTGGATCTTGTTCATGATGTCCTTTTTCTTTTCTTCAACTTCCCTCTCACCACAGGCATCTACGTGAGTGCCAACAGGAAGGATCACAGAGTTCGGCACTCGCATAAAGAGGTTGTTAATCCAGAATCCAACAAGCTCCTTGAAAGAGTCATTGCTAAGCTGGTACCTACAAAAGCAAAAGTTTAGGATTGTGCTAAACCTCAGCCAGCTGGCCTGGGATTGTGTGAATAATTCATCAACAGTGAAATACCCTGGAGGGTCAGCCACCAACCATCCCTATTAGCAACTCACGTACAGAGAGTTTTTAATACATATAGTAATAGCTTCTCTCTCTTTTGTAGAAAGTTCTATTGTACTCAGTTTCCAGATGAGTAGCTGAGGTCCAACACCACAAAAAATATCCGTAAGAGAAAGTAACAAAGTGACTTGTGGTGACAGAATGCTTGTCTACGCTGACTAGTCACTTGTTACAAAGGGATGTGCAGAGAGGAAAGAGAACTATAGTTTAACTCATCAAATGGCACTCTACACATGCCCAGATGCATGTTTTAAAACTTCAGCAATAGTCCATCTAAATGTCCATCTTTTGGTTTGACTACACATTTGCTAAATGATTAACAGGATGCCAGACCAAAAATTAAAAATAGGTTGCATCCCCTCTTATTCCTGTAAAAATCAGGTCTATGAAGGATGGAGATCGGACAGGATGGTCATACAAAGAAGGCTGTCTGCTGAATTTGGAAGGCAAGACCTTTAGAGGTGTTTGGGAACATGACTTATATATCAGGGCACTCCATGACAATGAATGGAATATACATGTAATTGTATATTCCATTAAGAAAATGCATTACAGACATATTGACATTGACTCAGACTTCAGATCAATGAAGTTCACATCCAAATAGTTATGCAAAGGATTACAGCACAAGCCAGAATCCTGCCAGCTCTCCAGATGTTGTTAGGCTGCATTTATTTATTTCTTTAAAGTGTTTTTGTACCACCTCCCAGCCAACAAGGACTCCCAAGGCAATGAACACATGAAACCAATTAAAATAATACAAAGATTTAAAAAAATGTACAAACTTTAAGAAGTTCTAAAACCAGTCTAAAAACAATCCTAGAATCCAGTTTTGAAACAGCTAAAGCAATCGTGTCAAACACTGAATGCCATGCAGGACAGCACTGTTTTGACTGCCTGCCAGAAGCTTAAAAGAGATGGGGCTGGCCTGACTTCCTTGAGTCAGGAGTTCCACAGTTAAGATGCTTCTACAGAGAAATCCTTGCTATATGTACTCACTAGCCTAACTTCACAAAGTGTTGGGACATGCCACAGGGCGTCCTCTGAAGATTACAGATTTCTGAAAGGCTCATATGGGAGGAGGCAGTCTTTCAATATCTTGGTCCCAGGTCATTTAAGGCTTTGTAGATTAACACCAGCACCTTGAATTGAGCTTAAAAGCAAATTGGAAGCTGTTACGGAGCCTGGGAGTGTGTAGGAAAGCTCTGAACCTGAACACTGTGTTAAGATGAAGAAACTGGTTAAATACTTTTTGGAAGTTTTATTTTGCCTGAATATACTTGTAGTATCCAATACCTTTTCCCTATTTGTTATTTTAATAACAATTACATTCTATTTTTATAATTTCTGACTTAGCAGAGTACTTTTTCATCAGTTTTAATTTTACAGAAACATGCTATCACATGTTATTACATCTTTCTGAATAAAACCAGAAAGGCTTTCCCCACTTATTCACTAAGATGGTGGACTCAAAAGAGAAAAGCAAGGGTTCTATAAGGAAGGTGGCAGGGTGCTATAGCAGGCCTGAAACAGAAGCTGCTACTCCAGTATAGAAGAAGGAAAGGTAGGCCTCCCCCCACTTCCACAGAAGCCATTGTAGTTCTTGCAGGACCAGTGCTATATGGTCTCTAAAATGCACACCTGACACCAGTTTGACTGCTGTATTTTACACTAGCTGTGGCTTCCAAACACTTCAAGGGCAGCCCCACACAGAACATGTTACAGTAGTCATGAACCACTGTGGCCAGATCTGCCTTCCTCAAGAAAGGGCACAGCTGGAACACCAGCCAAAACTGGGTAAAGGTACTCCTGCCACAGCAGCAACCCAGCTATTTGGGAATATCACCCAGGATTTCTCACCACTGACTATGCTGGCTAAGAATCCTGGAAATGCAATTCAGCAACATCAGGATGGCCTCATGATCTCCACTTCTGGATTACAGCAAAAGACATTAAGAGAGCTTTGGAAAAATTACTTTTTAGAAAAAGAATATAGCAGTCTAGAATCCCATAGCCAGCTTGGTCATGAACATACTGGCTGGAGATTCTAGATTTTTGGCTTTGTAATCTGAAGAAGTTTCTAAAATCTGCCTACAGTGCCCACCAAATAGCAGTAAGCTAGCAGGGGGAGGGGAGGAGAGGGGAACCCCAATCAACTTCTCTTGTGAGCCAGTACATCATAACAATGAGAACAAATGCAGCTAATGTTAAAAAATTCAAGTCCCATTCATTTCAACCAAGAAAATGAAGCACAAATGTATGTCACTCCCACTTAAACTAACGATAATAATAAAAAACAATCACCCTGCGCTAAGATCCTGCCTCAAGTTTGCAAGGTGAACACTTACTGTTGAAAGTTAATAACCAAGATGACAAGTGCCTGTGGAGTGATGAACACATGGTGGGTCATGTAATATTCCAACTGTCCAGCAAAGTCCCAAAGAGAAAGACAAAGTCTTGGATACGGAATTCACTGATTTCAATCCCAACTGTTCGCTCTTCCTCTGACAGACAGACTGTTTGCCTTTGCTTCAGGCTTTTGCATATGGTAGACTTCCCCGCTAAGGAAGACCCCAGGAACAGCGTCTTGATTCGCCTCTCCTCTTCAGCTTGACAGTTCTGCAGCTGGTTAAAGTAGCTGATGATCTGTCTGACACCTCCTGCACAGACCTCATAAGGAGGTTCCCTCAGTGGGTTCCCATTTACTTTGAACATTTTCAGTGGCACCACTTGGAACAGCTCCACAGGAAGCCGGCGCAACATATTATTGTGCACATAAAATTCTTGCAGTTTCCTAAGCTCCAAGACCACCAAAGGGATGACTTGGAACAAGTTGTTGGACAGATTGAGATATTGAAGACTGCTGCTGCAGGAAGCCAAGTCCTTGGGAAGGGCATCTAAGCGATTGTTGTTTAGTCGGAGATGTCTTAACTTTAGTAAACAGGAAAAGATTCCCTCTGGGACAGTTCGAATTTGGTTCTGATTGAGTTCCAACTTCTCTAGATGGACCAAGTTCCTGATGTCCTCTGGAAAGTCTGTTATGTCATTTTTAGACAAAATAAGCTTTTTCAGGTTGCAAAGATTTGAAATACCAGTGACATGTTTCAATTTGTTCCGGTCCAAATTCAAGCTCTCTGTGTTGCAGTTCTGCAAGACTTCAGGAGGAAGCACTCGGAACCTGAGTCTAGAAAGACTCACTTCACTGGAACACTCACCTTGCCCTTGCAAATAAAGGATGAGAAATTGCAGTTTAAGAGCCAAAAAGAGGACTTCACTTGTGTTACAAGCTTAAAACATTCTATGTGGCTGTTTGCATAGGATGAATAAGAACAGGTTGCTTACCTGTAACTATGGTTCTTCGAGTGGTCATCTGTGCCCTCACACATCGGGATCTTTGTGCATGAGCAGTAGCTTTTGGAAAATTCTAGAGCTGAGCAGCTTGGTGGGAACCCCTCCCCCTCTCAGTACTGAGCATGCTCAGCCCACCAAGTTAACGGTCCCTCCTCA